>BSBM01001607.1:0-1200000 GCA_027924585.1 Larix kaempferi
TATTTCCGGACGCATGCGCAAACTATAGAAAGTCGTTATGACGTAGAATGTGCATACTTTTTTGATTCCATTTATAAAATAAAACACATTTTCTAAAAACTTGTGTTTTCTAACAAATCATGTAAACCTTCTAGAAGCTGTGATTTTAAAAAACGGGGGGAAGTATGTTTTTCTTATTTCCAAACGCATGCGCAAACTATAGAAAGTCGTTATGACGTAGAATGTGCATACTTTGTTGTTTCCATTTATGAAATAAAACACATTTTCTAAAAACTCATGTTTTTTAAGAAATCATGTAAACCTTCTAGAAGCTATTATTTTAAAAAACGGGGGAAGTAAGCTTTTCTTATTTCCGGACGCATGCGCAAACTATAGAAAGTCGTTATGACGTAGAATTTGCATACTTTGTTGATTCCATTTATGAAATAAAACACATTTTCTAAAGACTCATGTTTTTTACGAAATCATGTAAACCTTCTAGAAGCTGTGATTTTAAAAAATGGGGGAGGTAAGCTTTTCTTATTTCCGGACGCATGCGCAAACTATAGAAAGTCGTTATGACGTAGAATGTGCATACTTTTTTTATTCCATTTATGAAATAAAACACATTTTCTAAAAACTCATGTTTTTTACGAAATCATGTAAACCTTCTAGAAGCTGTGGTTTTAAAAAACGGGGGGAAGTAAGCTTTTCTTATTTCCGGACGCATGCGCAAACTAAAGAAAGTCGTTATGACGTAGAATGTGCATACTTTGTTGTTTCCATTTATGAAATAAAACACATTTTCTAAAAACTCATGTTTTTTAAGAAATCATGTAAACCTTCTAGAAGCTGTGATTTTAAAAAACGGGGGAAGTAAGCTTTTCTTCTTTCCGGACGCATGCGCAAAATATAGAAAGTCGTTATGACGTAGAATGTGCATAATTTGTAGATTCCATTTATGAAATAAAACACATTTTCTAAAAACTAGTGTTTTTTAACAAATCATGTAAACCTTCTAGAAGCTGTGATTTTAAAAAACGGGGGAAGTAAGCTTTTCTTATTTCCAAACACATGCGCAAAACTATAGAAAGTCGTTATGACATAGAATGTGCATACTTTGTTGATTCCATTTATGAAATAAAACACATTTTCTAAAAACTCGTGTTTTTTACGAAATCATGTAAAGCTTGTAGAAGGTGTGATTTTAAAAAATGGTGGAAGTAAGCTTTTCTTATTTCCGGACGCATGCGCAAACTATAGAAATTCGTTATGACGTAGAATGTGCATACTTTGTAGATTCCATTTATGAAATAAAACACATTTTCTAAAAACTCATGTTTTTTAAGAAATCATGTAAACCTTCTAGAAGTGTGATTTTAAAAAACGGGGGAAGTAAGCTTTTCTTATTTCCAAACGCATGCGCAAACTATAGAAAGTCGTTATGACGTAGAATGTGCATACTTTATTGATTCCATTTATGAAATAAAACACATTTTCTAAAAACTCATGTTTTTTAAGAAATCATGTAAACCTTCTAGAAGCTGTGATTTTAAAAAACGGGGGGAAGTAAGCTTTTCTTATTTTCAGACGCATGCGCAAACTATAGAAAGTCGTTATGACGTAGAAAGTGCATACTTTGTTGATTCCATTTATGAAATAAAACACATTTTGTAAAAACTCGTGTTTTTTAAGAAATCATGTAAACCTTCTAGAAGCTGTGATTTTAAAAAACGGGGGAAGTAAGCTTTTCTTATTTCCAAATGCATGCGCAAAATATAGAAAGTCGTTATGACGTAGAATATGCATACTGTGTTGATTCCATTTATGAAATAAAACACATTTTCTAAAAACTCGTGTTTTTTAAGAAATCATGTAAACCTTCTAGAAGCTGTGGTTTTTAAAAAGCGGGGGAAGTAACATTTTCTTATTTCCGGACGCATGCGCAAACTATAGAAAGTCGTTATGACGTAGAATGTGCATACTTTGTTGATTCCATTTATGAAATAAAACACATTTTCTAAAAACTCGTGTTTCTTAAGAAATCATGTAAACCTTCTAGAAGCTGTGATTTTAAAAAATGAGGGAAGTAAGCTCTTCTTATTTCCAGACGCATGCGCAAACTATAGAAAGTCGTTATGACGTAGAATGTGCATACTTTGTTGATTCCATTTATGAAATAAAACACATTTTCTAAAAACTCGTGTTTCTTAAGAAATCATGTAAACCTTGTAGAAGCCGTGATTTTAAAAAACGAGGGAAGTAAGCTTTTCTTATTTCCAAACGCAAGGGCAAACTATAGAAAGTGGTTATGACGTAGAATGTGCATACTTTGTTGATTCCATTTATAAAATAAAACACATTTTCTAAAAACTCGTGTTTTTTAAGAAATTATGTAAACCTTCTAGAAGCTGTGATTTTAAAACATGGGGGAAGTAAGCTTTTCTTATTTCCAGACGCATGCGCAAACTATAGAAATTCGTTATGACGTAGAATGTGCATACTTTGTAGATTCCATTTATGAAATAAAGCACATTTTCTAAAAACTCGTGTTTTTTACGAAATCATGTAAACCTTCCCGAAGCTGTGATTTTAAAAAACGGTTGAAATAAGCTTTTCTTATTTCCAGACGAATGCCCAAACTATAGAAAGTCGTTATGACGTAGAATGTGCATACTTTGTCGATTCCATTGATGAAATAAAACACATTTTCTAAAAACTCGTCTTTTTTAAGAAATTATGTAAACCTTCTAGACGCTTTGATTTTAAAAAACGGTGGAAGTAAGCTTTTCTTTTTTCCGGACGCATGCGCAAACTATAGAAAGTCGTTATGACGTAGAATGTGCATACTTTGTTGTTTCCATTTATGAAATAAAACACATTTTCTAAAAACTCGTGTTTTTTAAGAAATCATGTAAACCTTCTAGAAGTTGTGATTTTAAAAAATGGGGGAAGTAAGCTTTTCTTATTTCCAAACGCATGCGCAAGCTATAGAAAGTCGTTATGACGTAGAATGTGCATACTTTGTTGTTTCCATTTATGAAATAAAACACATTTTCTAAAAACTCATGTTTTTTAAGAAATCATGTAAACCTTCTAGAAGCTGTGATTTTAAAAAACGGGGGGGAAGTAAGCTTTTCTTATTTCCGGACGCATGCGCAAAATATAGAAAGTCGTTATGACGTAGAATTTGCATACTTTGTTGATTCCATTTATGAAATAAAACACATTTTCTAAAGACTCGTGTTTTTTACGAAATCATGTAAACCTTCTAGAAGCTATTATTTTAAAAAACGGCGGAAGTAAGCTTTTCTTATTTCCGGACGCATGCGCAAACTATAGAAAGTCGTTTATGACGTAGAATTTGCATACTTTGTAGATTCCCTTTATGAAATAAAACACATTTTCTAAAAACTAGTGTTTTTTACGAAATCATGTAAACCTTCTGGAAGCTGTGATTTTAAAAAACGGTGGAAGTAAGCTTTTCTTATTTCCGGACGCATGCGCAAACTATAGAAAGTCGTTATGACGTAGAATTTGCATACTTTGTAGATTCCATTTATGAAATAAAACACATTTTATAAAAACTCGTGTTTTTTACGAAATCATGTAAACCTTCTAGAAGCTATTATTTTAAAAAACGGTGGAAGTAAGCTTTTCTTATTTCCAAATGCATGCGCAAACTATAGAAAGTCATTATGACGTAGAATGTGCATACTTTGTTGATTCCATTTATGAAATAAAACACATTTTCTACAAACTCGTGTTTTTTACAAAATCATGTAAACCATCTAGAAGCTGTGATTTTAAAAAACGGTGGAAGTAAGCTTTTCTTATTTCCGGACGTATGCCTAAACTATAGAAAGTAGTTATGAAGTAGAATGTGCATACTTTGTTGATTCCATTTATGAAATAAAACACATTTTCTAAAAACTCGTGTTTTTTAAGAAATCATGTAAACCTTCTAGAAGTTGTGATTTTAAAAAGCTGGGGAAGTAAGCTTTTCTTACTTCCAAACGCAATCGCAAACTATAGAAACTCGTTATGACATAGAATGTGCATACTTTGATGATTCCATTTATGAAATAAAACACATTTTCTAAAAACTCGTGTTTTTTAAGAAATCATGTAAACCTTCTAGAAGCTGTGATTTTAAAAAATGGTGGAAGTAAGCTTTTCTTATTTCCGGACGCATGCGCAAACTATAGAAAGTCGTTATGACGTAGAATATGCATACTTTGTTGATTCCATTTATGAAATAAAACACATTTTCTAAAAACTCGTGTTTTTTACGAAATCATGTAAACCTTCTAGAAGCTGTGATTTTAAAACACGGGGGGAAGTAAGCTTTTCGTATTTCCAAACGCATGCGCAAACTATAGAAAGTCGTTATGACATACAATGTGCATACTTTGTTGATTCCATTTATGAAATAAAACACATTTTCTAAAAACTCGTGTTTTTTAAGAAATCATGTAAACCTTCTAGAAGCTGTGATTTTAAAAAACGGGGGAAGTAAGCTTTTCTTATTTCCGGACGCATGCACAAACTATAGAAAGTCTTTATGACGTAGAATGTGCATACTTTGTAGATTTCATTTATGAAATAGAACACATTTTCTAAAAACTCGTGTTTTTTAAGAAATCATGTAAACCTTCTAGAAGTTGTGATTTTAAAAAACGGGGGAAGTAAGCTTTTCTTCTTTCCGGACGCATGCGCAAACTATAGAAAATCGTTATGACGTAGAATGTGCATACTTCGTAGATTCCATTTATGAAATAAAACACATTTTCTAAAAACTCGTGGTTTTTTAGGAAATCATGTAAACCTACTAGAAGCTATTATTTTAAAAAACGGTGGAAGTAAGCTTTTCTTATTTCCGGACGCATGCGCAAACTATAGAAAGTCGTTATGACGTAGAATGTGCATACTTTGTTGATTCCATTTATGAAATAAAACACATTTTCTAAAATCTCGTGTTTTTAAAGAAATCATGTAAACCTTCTAGAAGCTGTGATTTTGAAAAATGATGGAAGTAAGCTTTTCTTATTTCCGGACGCATGCGCAAACTATAGAAAGTCCTTATGACGTAGAATGTGCATACTTTGTTGATTCCATTTATGAAATAAAACACATTTTCTAAAAACTCGTGTTTTTTACGAAATCATGTAAACCTTCAAGAAGCTGTGATTTTAAAAAACGGTGGAAGTAAGCTTTTCTTATTTCCGGTCGAATGCGCAAACTATAGAAAGTTGTTATGATGTAAAATGTGCATACTTTGTAGATTCCATTTATGAAATAAAACACATTTTCTAAAAACTCGTATTTTTTACGAAATCATGTAAACCTTCTAGCAGCTGTGATTTTAAAAAACGGTGGAAGTAAGCTTTTCTTATTTCCGGACGCATGCGCAAACTATAGAAAGTCGTTATGACGTAGAATGTGCATACTTTGTTGATTCCATTTATGAAATAAAACACATTTTCTAAAAACTCGTGTTTTTTACGAAATCATGTAAACCTTCTAGAAGCTGTGATTTTAAAACACGGGGGAAGTAAGCTTTTCGTATTTCCAAACGCATGCGCAAACTATAGAAAGTCGTTATGACGTACAATGTGCATACTTTGTTGATTCCATTTATGAAATAAAACACATTTTCTAAAAACTCGTGTTTTTTAAGAAATCATGTAAACCTTCTAGAAGCTGTGATTTTAAAAAACGGGGGAAGTAAGCTTTTCTTATTTCCGGACGCATGCACAAACTATAGAAAGTCGTTATGACGTAGAATGTGCATACTTTGTAGATTTCATTTAAGAAATAGAACACATTTTCTAAAAACTCGTGTTTTTTAAGAAATCATGTAAACCTTCTAGAAGTTGTGATTTTAAAAAACGGGGGAAGTAAGCTTTTATTATTTCCGGACGCATGCGCAAACTATAGAAAATCGTTATGACGTAGAATGTGCATACTTCGTAGATTCCATTTATGAAATAAAACACATTTTCTAAAAACTCGTGTTTTTTAGGAAATCATGTAAACCTACTAGAAGCTATTATTTTAAAAAACGGTGGAAGTAAGCTTTTCTTATTTCCGGACGCATGCGCAAACTATAGAAAGTCGTTATGACGTAGAATGTGCATACTTTGTTGATTCCATTTATGAAATAAAACACATTTTCTAAAATCTCGTGTTTTTAAAGAAATCATGTAAACCTTCTAGAAGCTGTGATTTTGAAAAATGATGGAAGTAAGCTTTTCTTATTTCCGGACGCATGCGCAAACTATAGAAAGTCCTTATGACGTAGAATGTGCATACTTTGTTGATTCCATTTATGAAATAAAACACATTTTCTAAAAACTCGTGTTTTTTTACGAAATCATGTAAACCTTCAAGAAGCTGTGATTTTAAAAAACGGTGGAAGTAAGCTTTTCTTATTTCCGGTCGAATGCGCAAACTATAGAAAGTTGTTATGATGTAGAATGTGCATACTTTGTAGATTCCATTTATGAAATAAAACACATTTTCTAAAAACTCGTGTTTTTTACGAAATCATGTAAACCTTCTAGCAGCTGTGATTTTAAAAAACGGTGGAAGTAAGCTTTTCTTATTTCCGGACGCATGCGCAAAATATAGAAAGTCGTTATGATGTAGAATGTGCATACTTTGTAGATTCCATTTATGAAATAAAACACATTTTCTAAAAACTCATGTTTTTTAAGAAATCATGTAAACCTTCTAGAAGCTGTGATTTTAAAAACTGGGGGAAGTAAGCTTTTCTTATTTCCGGACGCATGCGCAAACTATAGAAAGTCGTTATGACGTAGAATGTGCATACTTTGTAGATTCCATTTATGAAATAGAACACATTTTCTAAAAACTCGTGTTTTTTACAAAATTATGTAAACCTTCTAGAAGTTGTGATTTTAAAAAAACGAGGGGAGTAAGCTTTTCTTATTTCCGGACGCATGCGCAAACTATAGAAAGCCTTTATGACGTAGAATGTGCATACTATGTAGATTCTATTTATGAAATAAAACACATTTTCTAAAAAGTCATGTTTTTTAAGAAATCATGTAAACCTTCTAGAAGCTATTATTTTAAAAAACAGTGGAAGTAAGCTTTTCTTATTTCCGGACGCATGCGCAAACTATAGAAAGTCATTATGACGTAGAATATGCATACTTTGTTGAATCCATTTATGAAATAAAACACATTTTCTAAAAAATCGTGTTTTTTAAGAAATCATGTAAACCTTCTAGAAGCTGTGATTTTGAAAAACAGTGGAGGTAAGCTTTTCTTATTTCCGGACTCATGCGCAAACTATAGAAAGTCATTATGACGTAGAATGTGCATACTTTGTTGATTCCATTCATGAAATAAAACACATTTTCTAAAAACTCGTGTTTTTTACGAAATCATGTAAACCTTCTAGAAGCTGTGATTTTAAAAAACGGTGGAAGTAAGCTTTTCTTATTTCCGGTCGAATGCGGAAACTATAGAAAGTCGTTATTACATCGAATGTGCATACTTTGTTGATTCCATTTATGAAATAAAATACATTTTCTAAAAACTCGTGTTTTTTAAGAAATCTTGTAAACCTTCTAGAAGCTGTGATTTTAAAAAACAGCGGAAGTAAGCTTTTCTTTTTTCCGGACGAATGCGCAAACTATAGAAAGTCGTTATGACGTAGAATGTGCATACTTTGTAGATTCCATTTATGAAATAAAACACATTTTCTAAAAACTCGTGTTTTTTAAGAAATCATGTAAACCTTCTAGAAGCTGTGATTTTGAAAAACGGTGGAAGTAAGCTTTTCTTATTTCCGGACGCATGCGCAAACTATAGAAAGTCATTATGACGTAGAATGTGCATACTTTGTAGATTCCATTTATGAAATAAAACACATTTTCTAAAAACTCGTGTTTTTTACGAAATCATGTAAACCTTCTAGAAGCGATTATTTTAAAAAACGGTGGAAGTAAGCTTTTCTTATTTCTGGACGGATGCGCAAACTATAGAAAGTCGTTATGACGTAGAATGTGCATACTTTGTTGATTCGATTTATGAAATAAAACACATTTTCTAAAAACACGTTTTTTTTAACAAATCATGTAAACCTTCTAGAAGTTGTGATTTTAAAAAACGGGGGAAGTAAGCTTTTCTTATTTCCAAATGCATGCGCAAACTATAGAAAGTTATTATGACGTAGAATGTGCATACTTTGTTGATTCCATTTATGAAATAAAACACATTTTCTAAAAACTCGTGTTTTTTAAGAAATCATGTAAACCTTCTAGAAGCTGTGATTTTGAAAAACGGTGGAAGTAAGCTTTTCTTATTTCCGGACGCATGCGCAAACTATAGAAAGTCCTTATGACATAGAATGTGCATACTTTGTTGATTCCATTGATGAAATAAAACACATTTTCTAAAAACTCGTGTTTTTTACGAAATCATGTAAACCTTCTAGAAGCTATTATTTTAAAAAATGGTGGAAGTAAGCTTTTCTTATTTCAAAACACATGCGCAAACTAAAGAAAGTCGTTATGACGTAGAATGTGCATACTTTGTTGATTCCATTTATGAAATAAAACACATTTTCTAAAAACTCGTGTTTTTTAAGAAATCATGTAAACCTTCTAGAAGCTGTGATTTTGAAAAACGGTGGAGGTAAGCTTTTCTTATTTCCGGACGCATGCGCAAACTGTAGAAAGTCCTTATGACATAGAATGTGCATACTTTGTTGATTCCATTTATGAAATAAAACACATTTTCTAAAAACTCGTGTTTTTTAGGAAATCATGTAAATCTTCTAGAAGCTGTGATTTTAAAAAACAGGGGGAAGTAAGCTTTTCTTATTTCCGGACGCATGCGCAAAGTATGTAAAGTCGTTATGACGTAGAATGTGCATACTTTGTAGATTCCATTTATGAAATAAAACACATTTTCTAAAAACTCGTGTTTTTTGAGAAATCATGTAAACCTTCTAGAAGCTGTGATTTAAAACAACGGGGGAAGTAAGCTTTTCTTATTTCCGGACGCATGCGCAAACTATAGAAAGTCGTTATGACGTAGAATGTGCATACTTTGTAGATTCCATTTATGAAATAAAACACATTTTCTAAAAACTCGTGTTTTTTACGAAATCATGTAAACCTTCTAGAAGCGATTATTTTAAAAAACGGTGGAAGTAAGCTTTTCTTATTTCTGGACGGATGCGCAAACTATAGAAAGTCGTTATGACGTAGAATGTGCATACTTTGTTGATTCGATTTATGAAATAAAACACATTTTCTAAAAACCCGTTTTTTTTAACAAATCATGTAAACCTTCTAGAAGTTGTGATTTTAAAAAACGGGGGAAGTAAGCTTTTCTTATTTCCAAATGCATGCGCAAACTATAGAAAGTTATTATGACGTAGAATGTGCATACTTTGTTGATTCCATTTATGAAATAAAACACATTTTCTAAAAACTCGTGTTTTTTAAGAAATCATGTAAACCTTCTAGAAGCTGTGATTTTGAAAAACGGTGGAAGTAAGCTTTTCTTATTTCCGGACGCATGCGCAAACTATAGAAAGTCCTTATGACATAGAATGTGCATACTTTGTTGATTCCATTGATGAAATAAAACACATTTTCTAAAAACTCGTGTTTTTTACGAAATCATGTAAACCTTCTAGAAGCTATTATTTTAAAAAATGGTGGAAGTAAGCTTTTCTTATTTCAAAACACATGCGCAAACTAAAGAAAGTCGTTATGACGTAGAATGTGCATACTTTGTTGATTCCATTTATGAAATAAAACACATTTTCTAAAAACTCGTGTTTTTTAAGAAATCATGTAAACCTTCTAGAAGCTGTGATTTTGAAAAACGGTGGAGGTAAGCTTTTCTTATTTCCGGACGCATGCGCAAACTGTAGAAAGTCCTTATGACATAGAATGTGCATACTTTGTTGATTCCATTTATGAAATAAAACACATTTTCAAAAAACTCGTGTTTTTTAGGAAATCATGTAAATCTTCTAGAAGCTGTGATTTTAAAAAACAGGGGGAAGTAAGCTTTTCTTATTTCCGGACGCATGCGCAAAGTATGTAAATTCGTTATGACGTAGAATGTGCATACTTTGTTGATTCCATTTATGAAATAAAACACATTTTCTAAAAACTCGTGTTTTTTAAGAAATTATGTAAACCTTCTAGAAGCTGTGATTCTAAAAAACGGGGGAAGTAAGCTTTTCTTATTTCCGGACGCATGCGCAAACTATAGAAAGTCGTTATGACGTAGAATGTGCATACTTTGTAGATTCCATTTATAAAATAAAGGACATTTTCTAAAAAACTCTTGTTTTTTACGAAATCATGTAAACCTTCTAGAAGCTGTGATTTTAAAAAACAGTGGAAGTAAGATTTTTTTATTTCTGGACGAATGCGCAAACTATAGAAAGTAGTTATGAAGTAGAATGTGCATACTCTGTTGATTCCATTTATGAAATAAAACACATTTTCTAAAAACTCATGTTTTTTAAGAAATCATGTAAACCTTCTAGAAGCTGTGATTTTAAAAAACGATGGAAGTAAGCTTTTCTTATTTCCAGACGCATGCACAAACTATAGAAAGTCGTTATCACGTAGAATGTGCATACTTTGTTGTTTCCATTTATGAAATAAAACACATTTTCTAAAAACTCGTATTTTTTAAGAAATCATGTAAACCTTCTAGAAGCTATGATTTTAAAAAACGGGGGAATTTAGCTTTTCTTATTTCCAAACGCATGCGCAAACTATAGAAAGTCGTTATGACATAGAATGTGCATACTTTGTTGATTCCATTTATGAAATAAAGAACATTTTCTAAAAACTCGTGTTTTTTAGGAAATCATGTAAACCTTCTAGAAGCTGTGATTTTAAAAAACAGGGGGAAGTAAACTTCTCTTATTTCCGGACGCATGCGCAAAGTATGTAAAGTCGTTATGACGTAGAATGTGCATACTTTGTAGATTCCATTTATGAAATAAAACACATTTTCTAAAAACTCGTGTTTTTTGAGAAATCATGTAAACCTTCTAGAAGCTGTGATTTTAAAAAATGAGGGAAGTAAGCTTTTCTTATTTCCAAACGCATGCGCAAACTATAGAAATTCGTTATGACGTAGAATGTGCATATTTTGTTGATTCCATTTATGAAATAAAACACATTTTCTAAAAACTCGTGTTTTTTAAGAAATCATGTAAACCTTCTAGAAGCTGTGATTTTAAAAAACGAGGGAAGTAAGCTTTTCTTATTTCCAAATGCATGCGCAAACTATAGAAAGTCATTATGACGTAGAATGTGCATACTTTGTTGATTCCATTTATGAAATAAAACACATTTTCTAAAAACTCGTGTTTTTTAAGAAATCATGTAAAGCTTCTAGAAGCTGTACTTTTAAAAAACGGGGGAAGTAAGCTTTTCTTATTTCCGGACGAATGGGCAAACTATAGAAAGTCGTTATGACGTAGAATGTGCATACTTTGGTTATTCCATTTATGAAATAAAACACATTTTCTAAAAACTCGTGTTTTTTAACAAATCATGTAACCCTTCTAGAAGCTGTGATTTTAAAAAACGGAGGAAGTAAGCTTTTCTTATTTCCAAACCCATGCGCAAACTATCGAAAGTCGTTATGACGTATAATGTGCATACTTTGTTGATTCCATTTATGAAATAAAACACATTTTCTAAAAACTCGGGTTTTTTAAGAAATCACGTAAACCTTCTAGAAAATGTGATTTTAAAAAACGTGGGAAGTAAGCTTTTCTTATTTCCGGACGCATGCGCAAACTATCGAAAGTCGTTATGACGTAGAATGTGCATACTTTGTTGATTCCATTTATGAAATAAAACACATTTTCTAAAAATTCATGTTTTTTACGAAATCATGTAAACCTTCTAGAAGCTGTGATTTTAAAAAACAGGGGAAGTAAGATTTTCTTATTTCCAAACGCATGCGCAAACTATAGAAAGTCGTTATGACGAAGAATGTGCATACTTTGTTGATTCCATTTATGAAATAAAACACATTTTCTAAAAAATCCTGTTTTTTAAGAAATCATGTAAACCTTCTAGAAGCTGTGATTTTAAAAAACGGGGGAAGTAAGCTTTTCTTATTTCCGGACGCATGCGCAAACTATAGAAAGTCGTTATGACATAGAATGTGCATACTTTGTTGATTCGATTTATGAAATAAAACACATTTTCTAAAAACTCGTGTTTTTTAAGAAATCATGTAAACCTTCTAGAAGCTGTAATTTTAAAAAACGGGGGGACTAAGATTTTCTTATATCCAAACGCATGCGCAAATTATAGAAAGTCGTTATGACGTAGAATGTGCATACTTTGTTGATTCCATTTATGAAATAAAACACATTTTCTAAAAACTCGTGTTTTCTAAGAAATCATGTAAACCTTCTAGAAGCTGTGATTTTAAAAAACGGGGGAAGTAACCTTTTCTTATTTCCGGACGCATGCGCAAACTATAGAAAGTCGTTATGACGTAGAATGTGCATACTTTGTTGATTCCATTTATGAAATAAAACACATTTTCTAAAAACTCGTGTTTTTTAACAAATCATGTAAACCTTCTAGAAGCTGTGATTTTAAAAAGCAGGGGAAGTAAGCTTTTCTTATTTCCAAACGCATGCGCAAACTATAGAAAGTCGTTATGACGTAGAATGTGCATACTTTGTTGATTCCATTTATTAAATAAAACACATTTTCTAAAAACTCGTGTTTTTTAAGAAATCATGTAAACCTTCTAGAAGCTGTGATTTTGAAAAACAGTGGAAGTAAGCTTTTCTTATTTCCGGACGCATGCGCAATCTATAGCAAGTTTTTATGACGTAGAATGTGCATACTTTGTAGATTCCATTTATGAAATAAAACACATTTTCTAAAAACTCGTGTTTTTTACGAAATCTTGTAAACCTTCTAGAAGCTGTGATTTTAAAAAACGGCGGAAGTAAGCTTTTCTTATTTCCGGACGAATGCGCAAACTATAGAAAGTCGCTATGACGTAGAATGTGCATACTTTGTAGATTCCATTTATGAAATTAAGTTCATTTTCTAAAAACTCGTGTTTTTTACGAAATCATGTAAACCTTCTAGAAGCTGTGATTTTAAAAAACGGGGGAAGTAAGCTTTTCTTATTTCCGGACGCATGCGCAAACTATAGAAATTCGTTATGACATAGAATGTGAATACTTTGTTGATTTCATTTATGAAATAAAACACATTTTCTAAAAACTCGTGTTTTTTAAGAACTCATGTAAACCTTCTAGAAGCTGTGATTTTAAAAAACGAGGGAAGTAAGCTTTTCTTATTTCCAAACGCATGCTCAAACTATAGAAAGTCGTTATGACGTAGAATGTGCATACTTTGTTGATTCCATTTATGAAATAAAACACATTTTCTAAAAACTCGTGTTTTTTAAGAAATTATGTAAACCTTCTAGAAGCTGTGATTCTAAAAAACGGGGGAAGTAAGCTTTTCTTATTTCCGGATGCATGCGCAAACTATAGAAAGTCGTTATGACGTAGAATGTGCATACTTTGTAGATTTCATTTATAAAATAAAGGACATTTTCTAAAAAACTCTTGTTTTTTACGAAATCATGTAAACCTTCTAGAAGCTGTGATTTTAAAAAACGGTGGAAGTAAGCTTTTTTTATTTCTGGACGAATGCGCAAACTATAGAAAGTAGTTATGAAGTAGAATGTGCATACTTTGTTGATTCCATTTATGAAATAAAACACATTTTCTAAAACTCATGTTTTTTAAGAAATCATGTAAACCTTCTAGAAGCTGTGATTTTAAAAAACGATGGAAGTAAGCTTTTCTTATTTCCAGACGCATGCACAAACTATAGAAAGTCGTTATCACGTATAATGTGCATACTTTGTTGTTTCCATTTATGAAATAAAACACATTTTCTAAAAACTCGTATTTTTTAAGAAATCATGTAAACCTTCTAGAAGTTATGATTTTAAAAAACGGGGGAAGTAAGCTTTTCTTATTTCCAAACGCATGCGCAAACTATAGAAAGTCGTTATGACATAGAATGTGCATACTTTGTTGATTCCATTTATGAAATAAAACACATTTTCTAAAAACTCGTGTTTTTTAGGAAATCATGTAAACCTTCTAGAAGCTGTGATTTTAAAAAACAGGGGGAAGTAGACTTTTCTTATTTCCGGACGCATGCGCAAAGTATGTAAAGTCATTATGACGTAGAATGTGCATACTTTGTAGATTCCATTTATGAAATAAAACACATTTTCTAAAAACTCGTGTTTTTTGAGAAATCATGTAAACCTTCTCGAAGCTGTGATTTTAAAAAATGAGGGAAGTAAGCTTTTCTTATTTCCAAACGCATGCGCAAACTATAGAAAGTCGTTATGACGTAGAATGTGCATATTTTGTTGATTCCATTTATGAAATAAAACACATTTTCTAAAAACTCGTGTTTTTTAAGAAATCATGTAAACCTTCTAGAAGCTGTGATTTTAAAAAACGAGGGAAGTAAGCTTTTCTTATTTCCAAACGCATGCTCAAACTATAGAAAGTCGTTATGACATAGAATGTGCATACTTTGTTGATTCCATTTATGAAATAAAACACATTTTCTAAAAACTCGTGTTTTTTAAGAAATTATGTAAACCTTCTAGAAGCTGTGATTCTAAAAAACGGGGGAAGTAAGCTTTTCTTATTTCCGGATGCATGCGCAAACTATAGAAAGTCGTTATGACGTAGAATGTGTATACTTTGTTGATTCCATTTATGAAATAAAACACATTTTCTAAAAACTCGTGTTTTTTAAGAAATCATGTAAAGCTTCTAGAAGCTGTGCTTTTAAAAAACGGGGGAAGTAAGCTTTTCTTATTTCCGGACGCATGCGCAAACTATAGAAAGTCGTTATGACGTGGAATGTGCATACTTTGTTGATTCCATTTATGAAATAAAACACATTTTCTAAAAACTCGTGTTTTTTAAGAAATCATGTAAACCTTCTAGAAGCTGTGCTTTTAAAAAACGGGGGAAGTAAGCTTTTCTTATTTCCATACGAATGGGCAAACTATAGAAAGTCATTATGACGTAGAATGTGCATACTTTGTTGATTCCATTTATGAAATAAAACACATTTTCTAAAAACTCGTGTTTTTTACGAAATCATGTAAACCTTCTAGAAGCTGTGATTTTAAAAAACAGGGGAAGTAAGCTTTTCTTATTTCCAAACGCATGCGCAAACTATAGAAAGTCGTTATGACGAAGAATGTGCATACTTTGTTGATTCCATTTATGAAATAAAACACATTTTCTAAAAAATCATGTTTTTTAAGAAATCATGTAAACCTTCTAGAAGCTGTGATTTTAAAAAACGGGGGGACTAAGATTTTCCTATTTCCAAACGCATGCGCAAACTATAGAAAGTCGTTATGACGTAGAATGTGCATACTTTGTTGATTCCATTTATGAAATAAAACACATTTTCTAAAACTCGTGTTTTTTAAGAAATCATGTAAACCTTCTAGAAGCTGTGATTTTAAAAAACGGGGGAAGTAACCTTTTCTTATTTCCGGACGCATGCGCAAACTATAGAAAGTCATTATGACGTAGAATATGAATGCTTTGTAGATTCCATTTATGAAATAGAACACATTTTCTAAAAACTCGTGTTTTTTACGAAATCATGTAAACCTTCTAGATGCTGTGATTTTAAAAAACGAGGGAAGTAAGCTTTTCTTATTTCCGGACGCATGCGCAAACTATAGAAAGTCGTTATGACGTAGAACGTGCATACTTTGTTGATTCCATTTATGAAATAAAACACATTTTCTAAAAACTCTTGTTTTTTACGAAATCATGTAAACCTTCTTGAAGCTGTGATTTTAAAAAACGGGGGAAGTAAGCTTTTCTTATTTCCAAATGCATGCGCAAACTATGGAAAGTCGTTATGACGTAGAATGTGCATACTTTGTAGATTCCATTTATGAAATAAAACACATTTTCTAAAAACTCGTGTTTTTTACGAAATCATGTAAACCTTCTAGAAGCTATTATTTTAAAAAACGGTGGAAGTAAGCTTTTCTTATTTCCGGACGCATGCGCAAACTATAGAAAGTCGTTATGACGTAGAATGTGCATACTTTGTTGATTCCATTTATGAAATAAAACACATTTTCTAAAAACTCGTGTTTTTTAACAAATCATGTAAACCTTCTAGAAGCTGTGATTTTAAAAAGCGGGGGAAGTAAGCTTTTCTTATTTCCAAACGCATGCGCAAACTATAGAAAGTCGTTATGACGTAGAATGTGCATACTTTGTTGATTCCATTTATTAAATAAAACACATTTTCTAAAAACTCGTGTTTTTTAAGAAATCATGTAAACCTTCTAGAAGCTGTGATTTTGAAAAACGGTGGAAGTAAGCTTTTCTTATTTCCGGACGCATGCGCAAACTATAGAAAGTTGTTATGACGTAGAATGTGCATACTTTGTAGATTCCATTTATGAAATAAAACACATTTTCTAGAAACTCGTGTTTTTTACGAAATCTTGTAAACCTTCTAGAAGCTGTGATTTTAATAAACGGTGGAAGTAAGCTTTTCTTATTTCCGGTCGAATGCGGAAACTATAGAAAGTCGTTATTACGTAGAATGTGCATACTTTGTTGATTCCATTTATGAAATAAAACACATTTTCTAAAAACTCGTGTTTTTTTAGAAATCTTGTAAACCTTCTAGAAGCTGTGATTTTAAAAAATGGCGGAAGTAAGCTTTTCTTATTTCCGGACGAATGCGCAAACTATAGAAAGTCGCTATGACGTAGAATGTGCATACTTTGTAGATTCCATTTATGAAATTATGTACATTTTCTAAAAACTCGTGTTTTTTACGAAATCATGTAAACCTTCTAGAAGCTGTGATTTTAAAAAACGGTGGAAGTAAACTTTTCTTATTTCCGGACGAATGCGCAAACTATAGAAAGTCGTTATGACGTAGAATGTGCATACTTTGTCGATTCCATTGATGGAATAAAACACATTTTCTAAAAACTCGTCTTTTTTAAGAAATCATGTAAACCTTCTAGAAGCTGTGATTTTAAAAAACGGTGGAAGTAAGCTTTTCTTTTTTCCGGACGCATGCGCAAACTATAGAAAGTCGTTATGACATAGAATGTGCATACTTTGTTGTTTCCATTTATGAAATAAAACACATTTTCTAAAAACTCGTGTTTTTTAAGAAATCATGTAAACCTTCTAGAAGCTGTGATTTTAAAAAACGGGGGAAGTAAGCTTTTCTTATTTCCAAACGCATGCGCAAACTATAGAAAGTCGTTATGACGTAGAATGTGCATACTTTCTTGATTCCATTTATGAAATAAAACACATTTTCTAAAAACTCGTGTTTTTTAAGAAATCACGTAAACCTTCTAGAAGCTGTGATTTTAAAAAACGTGGGAAGTAAGCTTTTCTTATTTCCGGACGCATGCGCAAACTATAGAAAGTCGTTATGACGTAGAATGTGCATACTTTGTTGATTCCATTTATGAAATAAAACACATTTTCTAAAAACTCGTGTTTTTTACGAAATCATGTAAACCTTCTAGAAGCTGTGATTTTAAAAAACAGGGGAAGTAAGCTTTTCTTATTTCCAAACGCATGCGCAAACTATAGAAAGTCGTTATGACGAAGAATGTGCATACTTTGTTGATTCCATTTATGAAATAAAACACATTTTCTAAAAAATCGTGTTTTTTAAGAAATCATGTAAACCTTCTAGAAGCTGTGATTTTAAAAAACGGGGGAAGTAAGCTTTTCTTATTTCCGGACGCATGCGCAAACTATAGAAAGTCGTTATGACATAGAATGTGTATACTTTGTTGATTCCATTTATGAAATAAAACACATTTTCTGAAAACTCGTGTTTTTTACGAAATCATGTAAACCTTCTAGAAGCTGTGATTTTAAAAAATGGTGGAAATAAGCTTTTCTTATTTCCAAACGCATGCGCAAACTATAGAAAGTCATTATGAAATAGAATGTGCATACTTTGTTGATTCCATTTATGAAATAAAACACATTTTCTAAAAACTCGTGTTTTTTAAGAAATCATGTAAACCTTCTAGAAGCTGTGATTTTAAAAAACGATGGAAGTAAGCTTTTCTTATTTCCAGACGCATGCGCAAACTATAGAAAGTCGTTATGACGTAGAATGTGCATACTTTGTTGTTTCCATTTATGAAATAAAACAAATTTTCTAAAAACTTGTTTTTTTTAAGAAATCATGTAAACCTTCTAGAAGCTGTGATTTTAAAAAACGGGGGAAGTAAGATTTTCTTATTTCCAAACGCATGCGCAAACTATAGAAATTCGTTATGACATAGAATGTGCATACTTTGTTGATTCCATTTATGAAATAAAACACATTTTCTAAAAACTCGTGTTTTTTACGAAATCATGTAAACCTTCTAGAAGCTGTGATTTTAAAAAACGGGGGAAGTAAGCTTTTCTTATTTCCGGATGAATGCGCAAACAATAGAAATTCGTCACGACGTAGAATGTGCATACTTTGTAGATTCCATTTATGAAATAAAACACATTTTCTAAAAACTCGTGTTTTTTACGAAATCGTGTAAACCTTCTAGAAGCTATTATTTTAAAAAACGGTGGAAGTAAGCTTTTCTTATTTCCGGACGAATGCGCAAACTATAGAAAGTCATTACGACGTAGAATGTGCATACTTTGTAGATTACATTTATGAAATAAAACACATTTTCTAAAAACTCGTGTTTTTTTACGAAATCATGTAAACCTTCTAGAAGCTGTGATTTTAAAAAACAGGGGGAAGTAAGCTTTTCTTATTTCCGGACGCATGCGCAAACTATGTAAAGTCGTTATGACGTAGAATGTGCATACTTTGTAGATTCCATTTATGAAACAAAACACATTTTCTTAAAACTCGTGTTTTTTGAGAAATCGTGTAAACCTTCTAGAAGCTGTGATTTTAAAAAACGAGGGAAGTAAGCTTTTCTTATTTCCAAACGCACGCGCAAACTATTGAAAGTCGTTATGATGTAGAATGTGCATATTTTGTTGATTCCATTTATGAAATAAAACACATTTTCTAAAAACTCGTGTTTTTTAAGAAATCATGTAAACCTTCTAGAAGCTGTGATTTTAAAAAACGGGGGAAGTAGGCTTTTCTTATTTCCGGACGCATGCGCAAACTACAGAAAGTCGTTATGACGTAGAATGTGCATACTTTGTTGATTCCATTTACGAAATAAAACACATTTTATAAAAACTCGTGTTTTTTAAGAAATCATGTAAACCTTCTAGAAGCTGTGATTTTAAAAAACGGGGGAAGTAAGCTTTTCTTATTTCCGGACGCATGCGAAAACTATAGAAAGTCGTTATGATGTAGAATGTGCATTCTTTGTTGATTCCATTTATGAAATAAAACACATTTTCTAAATACTCGTGTTTTTTAACAAGTCATGTAAGCCTTCTAGAAGCTGTGATTTTAAAAAACGGGGGAAGTAAGCTTTTCTTAGAATGTGCATACTTTGTTGATTCTATTTATGAAATAAAATACATTTTCTAAAAACTCGTGTTTTTTAACAAATCATGTAAACCTTCTAGAAGCTGTGATTTTAAAAAACGGGGGAAGTAAGCTTTCTTATTTCCGGACGCATGCGCAAACTATAGAAAGTCGTTATGACGTAGAATGTGCATACTTTGTTGA
Organism: Larix kaempferi; assembly: GCA_027924585.1. Classification (NCBI taxonomy): domain Eukaryota; kingdom Viridiplantae; phylum Streptophyta; class Pinopsida; order Pinales; family Pinaceae; genus Larix; species Larix kaempferi. Next base: position 19,761 of record BSBM01001607.1, read on the forward strand.
TTCCATTTATGAAATAAAACACATTTTCTAAAAACTCGTGTTTTTTACGAAATCATGTAAACCTTCTAGAAGCTGTGATTTTAAAAAACGGGGGAAGTAACATTTTCTTATTTCCAGACGCATGCGCAAACTATAGAAAGCCGTTATGATGTAGAATGTGCATACTTTGTTGATTCCATTTATGAAATAAAACACATTTTCTAAAAACTCGTGTTTCTTAAGAAATCATGTAAACCTTCTAGAAGCTGTGATTTTAAAAAACGAGGGAAGTAAGATTTTCTTATTTCCAAACGCATGCGCAAACTATAGAAAGTCGTTATGACATAGAATGTGCATAATTTGTTGATTCCATTTATGAAATAAAACACATTTTCAAAAAACTCATGTTTTTTAACAAATGATGTAAACCTTCTAGAAGCTGTGATTTTAAAAAACAGGGGAAGTAAGGTTTTCTTATTTCCAAACGCATGCGCAAACTATTGAAAGTCGTTATGACGTAGAATGTGCATACTTTGTTGTTTCCATTTATGAAATAAAACACATTTTCTAAAAACTCGAGTTTTTTAAGAAATCATGTAAACCTTTTAGAAGCTGTGATTTTAAAAAACGGGGGAAGTAAGCTTTTCTTATTTCCGGACGAATGCGCAAACTATAGAAAGTCATTATGACGTAGAATGTGCATACTTTGTAGATTCCATTTATGAAATAAAACACATTTTCTTAAAACTCGTGTTTTTTACGAAATCATGTAAACCTTCTAGAAGCTGTGATTTTAAAAAACGAGGGAAGTAAGCTATTCTTATTTCCGGACGCATGCACAAACTATAGAATGTCGTTATGACGTAGAATGTGCACACTTTGTTGATTCCATTTATGAAATAAAACACATTTTCTAAAAACTCGTGTTTTTTACGAAATCATGTAAACCTTCTAGAAGCTATGATTTTAAAAAACGCGGGAAGTAAGCTTTTCTTATTTCCAAAGGCATGCGCAAACTATAAAAAGTCGTTATGACGTAGAATGTGCATACTTTGTTGATTCAATTTATGAAATAAAACACATTTTCTAAAAATTCGTGTTTTTTACGAAATCATGTAAACCTTCTAGAAGCTGTGATTTTAAAAAACGAGGTAAGTAAGCTTTTCTTATTTCCGGACGAATGCGCAAACTATAGAAAGTCGTTACGACGTAGAATGTGCATACTTTGTAGATTCCATTTATGAAATAAAACACATTTTCTAAAAACTCGTGTTTTTTACGAAATCATGTAAACCTTCTAGAAGCTATTATTTTAAAAAACGGTGGAAGTAAGCTTTTCTTATTTCCGAACGCATGCGCAAACTATAGAAAGTTGTTATGATTTAGAATGTGCATACTTTGTTGATTCCATTTATGAAATAAAACACATTTTCTAAAAACTCGTGTTTTTTACGAAATCATGTAAACCTTCTAGAAGCTATTATTTTAAAAAACGGTGGAAGTAAGCTTTTCTTATTTCCGGATGCATGCGCAAACTATGGAAAGTCATTATGACGTATAATGTGCATACTTTGTTGATTCCATTTATGAAATAAAACACATTTTCTAAAAACTCGTGTTTTTTAACAAATCATGTAAACCTTCTAGAAGCTGTGATTTTAAAAAACGGGGGAAGTAAGATTTTCTTATTTCCAAACGCATGCGCAAACTATAGAAAGTCGTTATGACATAGAATGTGCATACTTTGTTGATTCCATTTATGAAATAAAACATATTTTCTAAAAACTCGTGTTTTTTAAGAAATCATGTAAACCTTCTAGAAGTTGTGATTTTGAAAAACGGTGGAAGTAAGCTTTTCTTATTTCCAAACGCACGCGCAAACTATTGAAAGTCGTTATGATGTAGAATGTGCATATTTTGTTGATTCCATTTATGAAATAAAACACATTTTCTAAAAACTCGTGTTTTTTAAGAAATCATGTAAACCTTCTAGAAGCTGTGATTTTAAAAAACGGGGGAAGTAGGCTTTTCTTATTTCCGGACGCATGCGCAAACTATAGAAAGTCGTTATGACGTAGAATGTGCATACTTTGTTGATTCCATTTATGAAATAAAACACATTTTCTAAAAACTCGTGTTTTTTAAGAAATCATGTAAACCTTCTAGAAGCTGTGATTTTAAAAAATGGGGGAAGTAAGCTTTTCTTATTTCCGGACGCATGCGAAAACTATAGAAAGTCGTTATGATGTAGAATGTGCATTCTTTGTTGATTCCATTTATGAAATAAAACACATTTTCTAAATACTCGTGTTTTTTAACAAATCATGTAAACCTTCTAGAAGCTGTGATTTTAAAAAACGGGGGAAGTAAGATTTTCTTAGAATGTGCATACTTTGTTGATTCTATTTATGAAATAAAACACATTTTCTAAAAACTCGTGTTTTTTAACAAATCATGTAAACCTTCTAGAAGCTGTGATTTTAAAAAACGGGGGAAGTAAGCTTTCTTATTTTCGGACGCATGCGCAAACTATAGAAAGTCGTTATGACGTAGAATGTGCATACTTTGTTGATTCCATTTATGAAATAAAACACATTTTCTAAAAACTCGTGTTTTTTACGAAATCATGTAAACCTTCTAGAATTTGTGATTTTAAAAAACGGGGGAAGTAACATTTTCTTATTTCCGGACGCATGCACAAACTATAGAAAGTCGTTATGATGTAGAATGTACATACTTTGTTCATTCCATTTATGAAATAAAACACATTTTCTAAAAACTCATGTTTCTTAAGAAATCATGTAAACCTTCTAGAAGCTGTGATTTTAAAAAACGAGGGAGGTAAGATTTTCTTATTTCCAAACGCATGCGCAAACTATAGAAAGTCGTTATGACGTAGAATGTGCATACTTTGTTGATTCCATTTATGAAATAAAACACATTTTCTAAAAACTCATGTTTTTTAACAAATGATGTAAACCTTCTAGAAGCTGTGATTTTAAAAAACGGGGGAAGTAAGCTTTTCTTATTTCCAAACGCATGCGCAAACTATTGAAAGTCGTTATGACGTAGAATGTGCATACTTTGTTGTTTCCATTTAGGAAATAAAACACATTTTCTAAAAACTCGTGTTTTTTAAGAAATCATGTAAACCTTTTAGAAGCTGTGATTTTAAAAAACGGGGGAAGTAAGCTTTTCTTATTTCCGGACGAATGCGCAAACTATAGAAAGTCATTATGACGTAGAATGTGCATACTTTGTAGATTCCATTTATGAAATAAAACACATTTTCTAAAAACTCGTGTTTTTTACGAAATCATGTAAACCTTCTAGAAGCTGTGATTTTAAAAAACGGGGGAAGTAAGCTATTCTTATTTCCGGACGCATGCGCAAACTATAGAAAGTCGTTATGACGTAGAATGTGCATACTTTGTTGATTCCATTTATGAAATAAAACACATTTTCTAAAACTCGTGTTTTTTAAGAAATCATGTAAACCTTCTAGAAGCTGTGATTTTAAAAAACGGGGGAAGTAACCTTTTCTTATTTCCGGACGCATACGCAAACTATAGAAAGTCATTATGACGTAGAATATGAATGCTTTGTAGATTCTATTTATGAAATAGAACACATTTTCTAAAAACTCGTGTTTTTTACGAAATCATGTAAACCTTCTAGAAGCTGTGATTTTAAAAAACGGGGGAAGTAACCTTTTCTTATTTCCGGACGCATGCGCAAACTATAGAAAGTCATTATGACGTAGAATATGAATGCTTTGTAGATTCCATTTATGAAATAGAACACATTTTCTAAAAACTCGTGTTTTTTACGAAATCATGTAAACCTTCTAGAAGCTGTGATTTTAAAAAACGGGGGAAGTAAGCTTTTCTTATTTCCGGACGCATGCGCAAACTATAGAAAGTCGTTATGACGTAGAATGTGCATACTTTGTTGATTCCATTTATGAAATAAAACACATTTTCTAAAAATGCTTGTTTTTTACGAAATCATGTAAACCTTCTAGAAGGTGTGATTTTAAAAAACGGGGGAAGTAAGCTTTTCTTATTTCCAAATGCATGCGCAAACTATAGAAAGTCGTTATGACGTAGAATGTGCATACTTTGTAGATTCCATTTATGAAATAAAACACATTTTGTAAAAACTCGTGTTTTTTACGAAATCATGTAAACCTTCTAGAAGCTATTATTTTAAAAAACGGTGGAAGTAAGCTTTTCTTATTTCCGGACGCATGCGCAAACTATAGAAAGTCATTATGACATAGAATGTGCATACTTTGTCGATTCCATTTATGAAATAAAACACATTTTCTGAAAACTCGTGTTTTTTACGAAATCATGTAAACCTTCTAGAAGCTGTGATTTTAAAAAACGGGGGAAGTAAGATTTTCTTATTTCCAAACGCATGCGCAAACTATAGAAAGTCGTTATGACATAGAATGTGCATACTTTGTTGTTTCCATTTATGAAATAAAACACATTTTCTAAAAACTCGTGTTTTTTAAGAAATCATGTAAACCTTCTAGAAGCTGTGATTTTAAAAAACGGGGGAAGTAAGCTTTTCTTATTTCCAAACGCATGCGCAAACTATAGAAAGTCGTCACGACGTAGAATGTGCATACTTTGTTGATTCCATTTATGAAATAAAACACATTTTCTAAAAACTCGTGTTTTTTAAGAAATCACGTAAACCTTCTAGAAGCTGTGATTTTAAAAAACGTGGGAAGTAAGCTTTTCTTATTTCCGGACGAATGCGCAAACTATAGAAAGTCATTACGATGTAGAATGTGCATACTTTGTTGATTCCATTTATGAAATAAAACACATTTTCTAAAAACTCATGTTTTTTACGAAATCATGTAAACCTTCTAGAAGCTGTGATTTTAAAAAACAGGGGAAGTAAGCTTTTCTTATTTCCAAACGCATGCGCAAACTATAGAAAGTCGTTATGACGAATAATGTGCATACTTTGTTGATTCCATTTATGAAATAAAACACATTTTCTAAAAAATCGTGTTTTTTAAGAAATCATGTAAACCTTCTAGAAGCTGTGATTTTAAAAAACGGGGGAAGTAATCTTTTCTTATTTCCGGACGCATGCGCAAACTATAGAAAGTCGTTATGACATAGAATGTGCATACTTTGTTGATTCCATTTATGAAATAAAACACATTTTCTGAAAACTCGTGTTTTTTACGAAATCATGTAAACCTTCTAGAAGCTGTGATTTTAAAAAATGGTGGAAATAAGCTTTTCTTATTTCCAAACGCATGGACAAACTATAGAAAGTCATTATGACATAGAATGTGCATACTTTGTTGATTCCATTTATGAAATAAAACACATTTTCTAAAAACTCGTGTTTTTTAAGAAATCATGTAAACCTTCTAGAAGCTGTGAATTTAAAAAACGATGGAAGTAAGCTTTTCTTATTTCCAGACGCATGCGCAAACTATAGAAAGTCGTTATGACGTAGAATGTGCATACTTTGTTGTTTCTATTTATGAAATAAAACAAATTTTCTAAAAACTTCTTTTTTTTAAGAAATCATGTAAACCTTCTAGAAGCTGTGATTTTAAAAAACGGGGGAAGTAAGATTTTCTTATTTCCAAACGCATGCGCAAACTATAGAAAGTCGTTATGACATAGAATGTGCATACTTTGTTGATTCCATTTATGAAATAAAACACATTTTCTAAAAACTCGTGTTTTTTACGAAATCATGTAAACCTTCTAGAAGCTGTGATTTTAAAAAACGGGGGAAGTAAGCTTTTCTTATTTCCGGATGAATGCGCAAACTATAGAAAGTCGTCACGACGTAGAATGGGCATACTTTGTAGATTCCATTTATGAAATAAAACACATTTTCTAAAAACTCGTGTTTTTTACGAAATCATGTAAACCTTCTAGAAGCTATTATTTTAAAAAACGGTGGAAGTAAGCTTTTCTTATTTCCGGACGAATGCGCAAACTATAGAAAGTCATTACGACGTAGAATGTGCATACTTTGTAGTTTCCATTTATGAAATAAAACACATTTTCTAAAAACTCTTGTTTTTTTACGAAATCATGTAAACCTTCTAGAAGCTGTGATTTTAAAAAACAGGGGGAAGTAAGCTTTTCTTATTTCCGGACGCATGCGCAAACTATGTAAAGTCGTTATGACGTAGAATGTGCATACTTTGTAGATTCCATTTATGAAACAAAACACATTTTCTTAAAACTCGTGTTTTTTGAGAAAGCATGTAAACCTTCTAGAAGCTGTGATTTTAAAAAACGAGGGAAGTAAGCTTTTCTTATTTCCAAACGCATGCGCAAACTATTGAAAGTCGTTATGATGTAGAATGTGCATATTGTGTTGATTCCATTTATGAAATAAAACACATTTTCTAAAAACTCGTGTTTTTTAAGAAATCATGTAAACCTTCTAGAAGCTGTGATTTTAAAAAACGGGGGAAGTAGGATTTTCTTATTTCCGGACGCATGCGCAAACTACAGAAAGTCGTTATGACGTAGAATGTGCATACTTTGTTGATTCCATTTATGAAATAAAACACATTTTCTAAAAACTCGTGTTTTTTAAGAAATCATGTAAACCTTCTAGAAGTTGTGATTTTAAAAAACGGGGGAAGTAAGCTTTTCTTATTTCCGGACGCATGCGAAAACTATAGAAAGTCGTTATGATGTAGAATGTGCATTCTTTGTTGATTCCATTTATGAAATAAAACACATTTTCTAAACAGTCGTGTTTTTTAACAAATCATGTAAGCCTTCTAGAAGCTGTGATTTTAAAAAACGGGGGAAGTAAGCTTTTCTTAGAATGTGCATACTTTGTTGATTCTATTTATGAAATAAAATACATTTTCTAAAAACTCGTGTTTTTTAACAAATCATGTAAACCTTCCAGAAGCTGTGATTTTAAAAAACGGGGGAAGTAAGCTTTCTTATTTCCGGACGCATGCGCAAACTATAGAAAGTCGTTATGACGTAGAATGTGCATACTTTGTTGATTCCATTTATGAAATAAAACACATTTTCTAAAAACTCGTGTTTTTTACGAAATCATGTAAACCTTCTAGAAGCTGTGATTTTAAAAAACGGGGGAAGTAACATTTTCTTATTTCCAGACGCATGCGCAAACTATAGAAATTCGTTATGATGTAGAATGTGCATACTTTGTTGATTCCATTTATGAAATAAAACACATTTTCTAAAAACTCGTGTTTCTTAAGAAATCATGTAAACCTTCTAGAAGCTGTGATTTTAAAAAACGAGGGAAGTAAGATTTTCTTATTTCCAAACGCATGCGCAAACTATAGAAAGTCCTTATGACATAGAATGTGCATACTTTGTTGATTCCATTTATGAAATAAAACACATTTTCTAAAAACTCATGTTTTTTAACAAATGATGTAAACCTTCTAGAAGCTGTGATTTTAAAAAACAGGGGAAGTAAGGTTTTCTTATTTCCAAACGCATGCGCAAACTATTGAAAGTCGTTATGACGTAGAATGTGCATACTTTGTTGTTTCCATTTATGAAATAAAACACATTTTCTAAAAACTCGTGTTTTTTAAGAAATCATGTAAACCTTTTAGAAGCTGTGATTTTAAAAAACGGGGGAAGTAAGCTTTTCTTATTTCCGGACGAATGCACAAACTATAGAAAGTCATTATGACGTAGAATGTGCATACTTTGTAGATTCCATTTATGAAATAAAACACATTTTCTTAAAACTCGTGTTTTTTACGAAATCATGTAAACCTTCTAGAAGCTGTGATTTTAAAAAACGAGGGAAGTAAGCTATTCTTATTTCCGGACGCATGCAAAAACTATAGAATGTCGTTATGACGTAGAATGTGCACACTTTGTTGATTCCATTTATGAAATAAAACACATTTTCTAAAAACTCGTGTTTTTTACGAAATCATGTAAACCTTCTAGAAGCTGTGATTTTAAAAAACGGGGGAAGTAAGCTTTTCTTATTTCCAAAGGCATTCGCAAACTATAGAAAGTCGTTATGACGTAGAATGTGCATACTTTGTTGATTCAATTTATGAAATAAAACACATTTTCTAAAAACTCGTGTTTTTTACGAAATCATGTAAACCTTCTAGAAGCTGTGATTTTGAAAAACGAGGGAAGTAAGCTTTTCTTATTTCCGGACGAATGCGCAAACTATAGAAAGTCGTTACGACGTAGAATGTGCATACTTTGTAGATTCCATTTATGAAATAAAACACATTTTCTAAAAACTCGTGTTTTTTACGAAATCATGTAAACCTTCTAGAAGCTATTATTTTAAAAAACGGTGGAAGTAAGCTTTTCTTATTTCCGGACGCATGCGCAAACTATAGAAAGTCGTTATGATTTAGAATGTGCATACTTTGTTGATTCCATTTATGAAATAAAACACATTTTCTAAAAACTCGTGTTTTTTACGAAATCATGTAAACCTTCTAGAAGCTATTATTTTAAAAAACGGTGGAAGTAAGCTTTTCTTATTTCCGGATGCATGCGCAAACTATAGAAAGTCATTATGACGTATAATGTGCATACTTTGTTGATTCCATTTATGAAATAAAATACATTTTCTAAAAACTCGTGTTTTTTAACAAATCATGTAAACCTTCTAGAAGCTGTGATTTTAAAAAACGGGGGAAGTAAGATTTTCTTATTTCCAAACGCATGCGCAAACTATAGAAAGTCGTTATGACATAGAATGTGCATACTTTGTTGATTCCATTTATGAAATAAAACACATTTTCTAAAAACTCGTGTTTTTTAAGAAATCATGTAAACCTTCTAGAAGCTGTGATTTTGAAAAACGGTGGAAGTAATCTTTTCTTATTTCCAAACGCACGCGCAAACTATTGAAAGTCGTTATGATGTAGAATGTGCATATTTTGTTGATTCCATTTATGAAATAAAACACATTTTCTAAAAACTCGTGTTTTTTAAGAAATCATGTAAACCTTCTAGAAGCTGTGATTTTAAAAAACGGGGGAAGTAGGCTTTTCTTATTTCCGGACGCATGCGCAAACTATAGAAAGTCGTTATGACGTAGAATGTGCATACTTTGTTGATTCCATTTATGAAATAAAACACATTTTCTAAAAACTCGTGTTTTTTAAGAAATCATGTAAACCTTCTAGAAGCTGTGATTTTAAAAAATGGTGGAAGTAAGCTTTTCTTATTTCCGGACGCATGCGAAAACAATAGAAAGTCGTTATGATGTAGAATGTGCATTCTTTGTTGATTCCATTTATGAAATAAAACACATTTTCTAAATACTCGTGTTTTTTAACAAATCCTGTAAACCTTCTAGAAGCTGTGATTTTAAAAAACGGGGGAAGTAAGATTTTCTTAGAATGTGCATACTTTGTTGATTCTATTTATGAAATAAAACACATTTTCTAAAAACTCGTGTTTTTTAACAAATCATGTAAACCTTCTAGAAGCTGTGATTTTAAAAAACGGGGGAAGTAAGCTTTCTTATTTTCGGACGCATGCGCAAACTATATAAAGTCGTTATGACGTAGAATGTGCATACTTTGTTGATTCCATTTATGAAATAAAACACATTTTCTAAAAACTCGTGTTTTTTACGAAATCATGTAAACCTTCTAGAAGCTGTGATTTTAAAAAACGGGGGAAGTAACAGTTTCTTATTTCCAGACGCATGCACAAACTATAGAAACTCGTTATGATGTAGAATGTGCATACTTTGTTCATTCCATTTATGAAATAAAACACATTTTCTAAAAACTCATGTTTCTTAAGAAATCATGTAAACCTTCTAGAAGCTGTGATTTTAAATACGAGGGAAGTAAGATTTTCTTATTTCCAAACGCATGCGCAAACTATAGAAAGTCGTTATGACGTAGAATGTGCATACTTTGTTGATTCCATTTATGAAATAAAACACATTTTCTAAAAACTCGTGTTTTTTAAGAAATCATGTAAACCTTCTAGAAGCTGTGATTTTAAAAAACAGTGGAAGTAAGCTTTTCTTATTTCCGGACGCATGCGCAAACTATAGAAAGTCGTTATGACTTAGAATGTCCATACTTTGTTGATTCCATTTATGAAATAAAACACATTTTCTAAAAACTCGTGTTTTTTAAGAAATCATGTAAACCTTCTAGAAGCTGTGATTTTAAAACACGGGGGAAGTAAGCTTTTCTTATTTCCGGACGCATGCGCAAACTATAGAAAGTCGTTATGACGTAGAATGTGCATACTTTGTAGATTCCATTGATGAAATAAAACACATTTTCTAAAAACTCGTGTTTTCTACGAAATCATGTAAACCTTCTAGAAGCTGTGATTTTAAAAAACGGGGGAAGTAAGCTTTTCTTATTTCCGGACACATGCACAAACTATAGAAAGTCGTTATGACGTAGAATGTGCATACTTTGTTGATTCCATTTATGAAATAAAACACATTTTCTAAAACTCGTGTTTTTTAAGAAATCATGTAAACCTTCTAGAAGCTGTGATTTTAAAAAACAGGGGAAGTAAGCTTTTCTTATTTCCAAACGCATGCACAAACCATAGAAAGTCGTTATGACGTAGAATGTGCATACTTTGTAGATTCCATTTATGAAATAAAACACATTTTGTAAAAACTCATGTTTTTTACGAAATCATGTAAACCTTCTAGAAGCTGTGATTTTAAAAAACGGTGGAAGTAAGCTTTTCTTATTTCCGTATGAATGCGCAAACTATAGAAATTCGTTATGACGTAGAATGTGCATACTTTGTTGATTCCATTTATGAAATAAAATACATTTTCTAAAAACTCGTGTTTTTTAAGAAATCATGTAAACCTTCTAGAAGCTGTGATTTTAAAAAACAGTGGAAGTAAGCTTTTCTTATTTCCGGACGCATGCGCAAACTATAGAAAGTCGTTATGACGTAGAATGTCCCTACTTTGTTGATTCCATTTATGAAATAAAACACATTTTCTAAAAACTCGTGTTTTTTAAGAAATCATGTAAACCTTCTAGAAGCTGTGATTTTAAAAAATGGGGGAAGTAAGCTTTTCTTATTTCCGGACGCATGCTCAAACTATAGAAAGTCGTTATGACGTAGAATGTGCATACTTTGTTGATTCCATTTATGAAATAAAACACATTTTCTAAAAACTTGTGTTTTAGAAGAAATCATGTAAACCTTCTAGAAGCCGTGATTTAAAAAAACGGGGGAAGTAAGCTTTTCTTATTTCCGGACGCATGAGCAAACTATAGAAAGTCGTTATGACGTAGAATGTGCATACTTTGTAGATTCCATTTATGAAATAAAACACATTTTCTAAAAATTCGTGGTTTTTACAAAATCATGTAAACCTTCTAGAAGCTGTGATTTTAAAAAACGGTCGAAGTAAGCTTTTCTTATTTCCGGACGAATGTGCAAACTATAGAAAGTCGTCATGACGTAGAATGTGCATACTTTGTTGATTCCATATATGAAATAAAACACATTTTCAAAAAACTCGTGTTTTTTAAGAAATCATGTAAATCTTCTAGAAGCTGTGATTTTAAAAAACGGTGGAAGTAAGCTTTTCTTATTTCCGGATGCATGCGCAAACTATAGAAATTCGTTATGACGTAGAATGTGCATACATTGTTGATTCCATTTATGAAATAAAACACATTTTCTAAAAACTCGTGTTTTTTAAGAAATCATGTAAACCTTCTAGAAGCTGTGATTTTAAAAAACGGGGGAAGTAAGCTTTTCTTATTTCCGGACGCATGCGCAAACTATAGAAAGTCGTTATGACGTAGAATGTCCATACTTTGTTGATTCCATTTATGAAATAAAACACATTTTCTAAAAACTCGTGTTTTTTAAGAAATCATGTAAACTTTCTAGAAGCTGTGATTTTAAAAAACGGGGGAAGTAAGCTTTTCTTTTTTCCGGACGCATGCGCAAACTATAGAAAGTCGTTATGACGTAGAATGTGCATACTTTGTTGATTCCATTTATGAAATAAAACACATTTTCCAAAAACTTGTGTCTTTTAAGAAATCATGTAAACCTTCTAGAAGCTGTGATTTAAAACAACGGGGGAAGTAAGCTTTTCTTATTTCCGGACGCATGCGCAAATTATAGAAGGTCGTTATGACGTAGAATGTGAATACTTTGTAGATTCCATTTATGAAATAAAACACATTTTCTAAAAACTCGTGGTTTTTACGAAATCATGTAAACCTTCTAGAAGCTGTGATTTTAAAAAATGGTCGAAGTTAGCTTTTCTTATTTCCAGACGAATGTGCAAACTATAGAAAGTCGTCATGATGTAGAATGTGCATACTTTGTAAATTCCATTTATGAAATAAAACACATTTTCTAAAAACTCGTGTTTTTTAAGAAATCATGTAAACCTTCTAGAAGCTGTGATTTTAAAAAACGGGGGAAGTAAGCTTTTCTTATTTCCGGACGCATGCGCAAACTATAGAAAGTCGTTATGACGTAGAATGTGCATACTTTGTTGATTCCATTTATGAAATAAAACACATTTTCTAAAAACTTGTGTTTTTTAAGAAATCATGTAAACCTTCTAGAAGCTGTGATTTAAAAAAACGGGGGAAGTAAGCTTTTCTTATTTCCGGACGCATGCGCAAACTATAGAAAGTCGTTATGACGTAGAATGTGCATACTTTGTAGATTCCATTTATGAAATAAAACACATTTTCTAAAAACTCGTGGTTTTTACAAAATCATGTAAACCTTCTAGAAGCTGTGATTTTAAAAAACGGTCGAAGTAAGCTTTTCTTATTTCCGGACGAATGTGTAAACTATAGAATGTCGTCATGACGTAGAATGTGCATACTTTGTTGATTCCATATATGAAATAAAACACATTTTCTAAAAACTCGTGTTTTTTAAGAAATCATGTAAACCTTCTAGAAGCTGTGATTTTAAAAAACGGGGGAAGTAAGCTTTTCTTATTTCCGGACGCATGCGCAAACTATAGAATGTCATTATGACGTATAATTTGCATACTTTGTTGATTCCATTTATGAAATAAAACCTATTTTCTAAAAACTCGTGTTTTTTACAAAATCATGTAAACCTTCTAGAAGCTTTGATTCAGAAAAAACGGGGGAAGTAAGCTTTTCTTATTTCCGAACGCATGAGCAAACTATAGAAAGTCGTTATGACGTAGAATGTGCATACTTTGTAGATTCCATTTATGAAATAAAACACATTTTCTAAAAATTCCTGTTTTTTACGAAATCATGTAAACCTTCTAGAAGCTGTGATTTTAACAAACGGTGGAAGTAAGCTTTTCTTATTTCCGGACGCATCCTCAAACTATAGAAAGTCGTTATGACGTAGAATGTGCATACTTTGTTGATTCCATTTATGAAATAAAACACATTTTCTAAAACTCATGTTTTTTAAGAAATCATGTTAACCTTCTAGAAGCTGTGATTTTAAAAAACGGGGGAAGTAAGCTTTTCATATTTCCGGACGCATGCGCAAACTATAGAAAGTCGTTATGACGTAGAATGTGCATACTTTGTTGATTCCATTTATGAAATAAAACACATTTTCTAAAACTCGTGTTTTTTAAGAAATCATGTTAACCTTCTAGAAGCTGTGATTTTAAAAAACGGGGGAAGTAAGCTTTTCTTATTTCCGGACGCATGCGCAAACTATAGAAAGTCGTTATGACGTAGAATGTGCATACTTTGTAGATTCCATTTATGAAATAAAACACATTTTCTAAAAACTCGTGGTTTTTACAAAATCATGTAAACCTTCTAGAAGCTGTGATTTTAAAAAACGGTCGAAGTAAGCTTTTCTTATTTCCGGACGAATGTGCAAACTATAGAAAGTCGTCATGACGTAGAATGTGCATACTTTGTTGATTCCATATATGAAATAAAGCACATTTTCAAAAAACTCGTGTTTTTTAGGAAATCATGTAAATCTTCTAGAAGCTGTGATTTTAAAAAATGGTGGAAGTAAGCTTTTCTTATTTCCGGATGCATGCGCAAACTATAGAAATTCGTTATGACGTAGAATGTGCACACTTTGTTGATTCCATTTATGAAATAAAACACATTTTCTAAAAACTCGTGTTTTTTAAGAAATCATGTAAACCTTCTAGAAGCTGTGATTTTAAAAAACGGTGGAAGTAAGCTTTTCTTATTTCCAAGCGCATGCGCAAACTATAGAAAGTCGTTATGACGTAGAATGTGCATACTTTTGTGATAATATTTATGAAATAAAACACATTTTCTAAAAACTCGTGTTTTTTAAGAAATCATGTAAACCTTCTAGAAGCTGTGATTTTAAAAAACGGTGGAAGTAAGCTTTTCTGATTTCCGGACGCATGCGCAAACTATAGAAAGTCGTTATGACGTAGAATGTGCATACTTTGTTGATTCCATTTATGAAATAAAACACATTTTCTAAAAACTCGTGTTTTTTAAGAAATCATGTAAACCTTCTAGAAGGTGTGATTTTAAAAAACGGGGGAAGTAAGCTTTTCTTATTTCCGAACGTATGCGCAAACTATAGAATGTCATTATGACGTATAATTTGCATACTTTGTTGATTCCATTTATGAAATAAAACATATTTTCTAAAAACTCGTGTTTTTTACGAAATCATGTAAACCTTCTAGAAGCTTTGATTTAGAAAAACGGGGGATGTAAGCTTTTCTTATTTCCGAACGCATGACCAAACTATAGAAAGTCGTTATGACGTAGAATGTGCATACTTTGTAAATTCCATTTATGAAATAAAACACATTTTCGAAAAACTCATGTTTTTTACGAAATCATGTAAACCTTCTAGAAGCTGTGATTTTAAAAAACGGTGGAAGTAAGCTTTTCTTATTTCCGGACGCATGCGCAAACTATAGAAAGTCGTTATGACGTAGAATGTCCATACTTTGTTGATTCCATTTATGAAATAAAACACATTTTCAAAAAACTCGTGTTTTTTAAGAAATCATGTTAACCTTCTAGAAGCTGTGATTTTAAAAAACGGGGGAAGTAAGCTTTTCTTATTTCCAGGCGCATGCGCAAACTATAGAAAGTCGTTATGATGTAGAATGTGCATACTTTGTAGATTCCATTTATGAAATAAAACACATTTTCTAAAAACTCATGTTTTTTACGAAATCATGTAAACATTCTAGAAGCTGTGATTTTAAAAAACGGTGGAAGTAAGCTTTTCTTATTTCCGGATGAATGCGCAAACTATAGAAAGTCGATATGACGTAGAATGTGCATACTTTGTTGATTCCATTTATGAAATAAAACACATTTTCTAAAAACTCGTGTTTTTTAAGAAATCATGTAAACCTTCTAGAAGCTGTGATTTTAAAAAACAGTGGAAGTAAGCTTTTCTTATTTCCGGACGCATGCGCAAACTATAGAAAGTCGTTATGACGTAGAATGTCCATACTTTGTTGATTCCATTTATGAAATAAAACACATTTTCTAAAAACTCGTGTTTTTTAAGAAATCATGTAAACTTTCTAGAAGCTGTGATTTTAAAAAACGGGGGAAGTAAGCTTTTCTTTTTTCCGGACGCATGCGCAAACTATAGAAAGTCGTTATGACGTAGAATGTGCATACTTTGTTGATTCCATTTATGAAATAAAACACATTTTCCAAAAACTTGTGTCTTTTAAGAAATCATGTAAACCTTCTAGAAGCTGTGATTTAAAACAACGGGGGAAGTAAGCTTTTCTTATTTCCGGACGCATGCGCAAATTATAGAAGGTCGTTATGACGTAGAATGTGAATACTTTGTAGATTCCATTTATGAAATAAAACACATTTTCTAAAAACTCGTGGTTTTTACGAAATCATGTAAACCTTCTAGAAGCTGTGATTTTAAAAAATGGTCGAAGTTAGCTTTTCTTATTTCCAGACGAATGTGCAAACTATAGAAAGTCGTCATGATGTAGAATGTGCATACTTTGTTGATTCCATATATGAAATAAAACACATTTTCAAAAAACTCGTGTTTTTTAAGAAATCATGTAAACCTTCTAGAAGTTGTGATTTTAAAAAACGGTGGAAGTAAGCTTTTCTTATTTCCGGATGCATGCGCAAACTATAGAAAGTCGTTATGACGTAGAATGTGCATACTTTGTTGATTCCATTTATGAAATAAAATACATTTTCTAAAAACTCGTGTTTTTTAAGAAATCATGTAAACCTTCTAGAAGCTGTGATTTTAAAAAACGGTGGAAGTAAGCTTTTCTTATTTTCAAACGCATGCGCAAACTATAGAATTTCGTTATGACGTACAATGTGCATACTTTGTTGATTCCATTTATGAAATAAAACACATTTTCTAAAAACTCGTGTTTTTTAAGAAATCATATAAACCTTCTAGAAGCAGTGATTTAGAAAAACGGGGGAAGTAAGCTTTTCTTATTTCCGGATGCATGCGCAAACTATAGAAAGTCGTTATGATGTAGAATTTGCATACTTTGTAGAATCCATTTATGAAATAAAACACATTTTCTAAAAACTCGTGTTTTTTACGAAATCATGTAAACCTTCTACAAGCTGTGATTTTAAAAAATGGTGGAAGTAAGCTTTTCTTATTTCCGGACGCATGAGCAAACTATACAAAGTAGTTGTGACGTAGAATGTGCATACTTTGTAGATTCCATTTATGAAATAAAACACATTTTCTAAAAACTCGTGTTTTTTACGAAATCATGTAAACCTTCTAGAAGCTGTGATTTTAAAAAATGGTGGAAGTAAGCTTTTCCTATTTCCGGACGCATGCGCAAACTATAGAAAGTCGTTATGACATAGAATGTGCATACTTTGTTGATTCCATTTATGAAATAAAACACATTTTCTAAAAACTCGTGTTTTTTAAGAAATCATGTAAACCTTCTAGAAGCTGGGATTTTAAAAAATGGGGGAAGTAAGATTTTCTTATTTCTGGACGCATGCGCAAACTATAGAAAGTCGTTATGACGTATAATGTGCATACTTTGTAGATTCCATTTATGAAATAAAACACATTTTCTAAAAACTCGTGTTTTTTAAGAAATCATGTAAACCTTCTAGAAGCTGTGATTTTAAAAAACTGGGGAAGTAAGATTTTCTTATTTCCTGACGCATATGCAAACTATAGAGATTCGTTATGACGTAGAATGTGCATACTTTGTAGATTCCATTTATGAAATAAAACACATTTTCTAAAAACTCGTGTTTTTTATGAAATCATGTAAACCTTCTAGAAGCTGTGATTTTAAAAAACGGTGGAAGTAAGCTTTTCTTATTTCCGGACGCATGCGCAAACTATAGAAAGTCATTATGACGTAGAATGTGCATACTTTGTAGATTCCATTTATGAAATAAAACACATTTTCTAAAAACGCGTGGTTTTTACAAAATCATGTAAACCTTCTAGAAGCTGTGATTTTAAAAAACGGTCGAAGTAAGCTTTTCTTATTTCCAGACGAATGTGCAAACTATAGAAAGTCGTCATGACGTAGAATGTGCATACTTTGTTGATTCCATATATGAAATAAAACACATTTTCTAAAAATTCGTGTTTTTTAAGAAATCATGTAAACCTTCTAGAAGCTGTGATTTTAAAAAACGGGGGAAGTAAGCTTTTCTTATTTGCAAACGCATGCACAAACTATAGAAAGTCATTATGACGTAGAATGTGCATACTTTGTAGATTCCATTTATGAAATAAAACACATTTTCTAAAAACTCGTGTTTTTTACGAAATCATGTAAACCTTCTAGAAGCTGTGATTTTAAAAAACGGTGGAAGTAAGCTTTTCTTATTTTTGTACGAATGCGAAAACTATAGAAAGTCGTTATGACGTAGAATGTGCATAATTTGTTGATTCCATTTACGAAATAAAACACATTTTCTAAAAACTCGTGTTTTTTAAGAAATCATGTAAACCTTCTAGAAGCTGTGATTTTAAAAAACAGTGGAAGTAAGCTTTTCTTATTTCCGGACGCATGCGCAAACTATAGAAAGTCGTTATGACGTAGAATGTGCATACTTTGTTGATTCCATTTATGAAATAAAACACATTTTCTAAAAACTCGTGTTTTTTAAGAAATCATGTTAACCTTCTAGAAGCTGTGATTTTAAAAAACGGGGGAAGTAAGCTTTTCTTATTTCCGGACGCATGCGCAAACTATAGAAAGTCGTGATGACGTAGAATGTGCATACTTTGTAGATTCCATTTATGAAATAAAACACATTTTCAAAAAACTCGTGTTTTTTACGAAATCATGTAAACCTTCTAGAAGCTGTGATTTTAAAAAACGGTGGAAGTAAGCTTTTCTTATTTCCGGATGAATGCGCAAACTATAGAAAGTCGTTATGACGTAGAATGTGCATACTTTGTTGATTCCATTTATGAAATAAAATACATTTTCTAAAATCTCGTGTTTTTTAAGAAATCATGTAAACCTTCTAGAAGCTGTGATTTTAAAAAACGGTGGAAGTAAGCTTTTCTTATTTGAAAACGCATGCGCAAACTATAGAATTTCGTTATGACGTAGAATGTGCATACTTTGTTGATTCCATTTATGAAATAAAACACATTTTCTAAAAACTCGTGTTTTTTAAGAAATCATATAAACCTTCTAGAAGCTGTGATTTAGAAAAACGGGGGAAGTAAGCTTTTCTTATTTCCGGACGCATGCGCAAACTATAGAAAGTCGTTATGATGTAGAATTTTCATACTTTGTAGAATCCATTTATGAAATAAAACACATTTTCTAAAAACTCGTGTTTTTTACGAAATCATGTAAACCTTCTAGAAGCTGTGATTTTAAAAAATGGTGGAAGTAAGCTTTTCTTATTTCCGGATGCATGCGCAAACTATAGAAAGTCGTTATGATGTAGAATGTGCATACTTTGTTGATTCCATTTATGAAATAAAACACATTTTCTAAAAACTCGTGTTTTTTAAGAAATCATGTAAACCTTCTAGAAGCTGTGATTTTAAAAAACGGGGGAAGTAAACTTTTCTTATTTCCGGACGCATGCGCAAACTATAGAAAGTCGTTATGACGTATAATGTGCATACTTTGTAGATTCCATTTATGAAATAAAACACATTTTCTATAAACTCGTGGTTTTTACGAAATCATGTAAACCTTCTAGAAGCTGTGGTTTTAAAAAACGGTGGAAGTAAGCTTTTCTTATTTCCGTACGAATGCGCAAACTATAGAAAGTCGTTATGACGTAGAATGTGCATACTTTGTTGATTCCATTTACGAAATAAAACAAATTTTCTAAAAACTCGTGTTTTTTAAGAAATCATGTAAACCTTCTAGAAGCTGTGATTTTAAAAAACGGGGGAAGTAAG
This sequence comes from Larix kaempferi, assembly GCA_027924585.1. Lineage (NCBI taxonomy): Eukaryota > Viridiplantae > Streptophyta > Pinopsida > Pinales > Pinaceae > Larix > Larix kaempferi. The sequence goes on from BSBM01001607.1 coordinate 39,104, forward strand.
CTTTTCTTATTTCCGGACGCATGCGCAAACTATAGAAAGTCGTTATGACGTAGAATGTGCATACTTTGTAGATTCCATTTATGAAATAAAACACATTTTCTACAAACTCGTGTTTTTTACGAAATCATGTAAACCTTCTAGAAGCTGTGATTTTAAAAAACGGTGGATGTAAGATTTTCTTATTTCCGGATGAATGCGCAAACTATAGAAAGTCGTTATGACGTAGAATGTGCATACTTTGTTGATTCCATTTATGAAATAAAACACATTTTCTAAATACTCATGTTTTTTAAGAAATCATGTAAACCTTCTAGAAGCTGTGATTTTAAAAAACGGGGGAAGTAAGCTTTTCTTATTTCCGGACGCATGCGCAAACTATAGAAAATCGTTATGACGTAGAATGTGCATACTTTGTAGATTCCATTTATGAAATAAAACACATTTTCTAAAAACTCGTGGTTTTTACAAAATCATGTAAACCTTCTAGAAGCTGTGATTTTAAAAAACGGTGGAAGTAAGCTTTTCTTATTTCCGTACGAATACGCAAACTATAGAAAGTCGTTATGACGTAGAATGTGCATACTTTGTTGATCCCATTTATGAAATAAAACACATTTTCTAAAAACTCGTGTTTTTTAAGAAATCATGTAAACCTTCTAGAAGCTGTGATTTTAAAAAACAGTGGAAGTAAGCTTTTCTTATTTCCGGACGCATGCGCAAACTATAGAAAGTCGTTATGACGTAGAATGTCCATACTTTGTTGATTCCATTTATGAAATAAAACACATTTTCTAAAAACTCGTGTTTTTTAAGAAATCATGTAAACCTTCTAGAAGCTGTGATTTTAAAAAACAGGGGAAGTAAGCTTTTCTTATTTCTGGACGCATGCGCAAACTATAGAAAGTCGTTATGACGTAGAATGTGCATACTTTGTTGATTCCATTTATGAAATAAAACACATTTTCTAAAAACTTGTGTTTTTTAAGAAATCATGTAAACCTTCTAGAAGCTGTGATTTAAAAAAACGGGGGAAGTAAGCTTTTCTTATTTCCGGACGCATGTGCAAACTATAGAAAGTCGTTATGACGTAGAATGTGCATACTTTGTAGATTCCATTTATGAAATAAAACACATTTTCTAAAAACTCGTGGTTTTTACAAAATCATGTAAACCTTCTAGAAGCTGTGATTTTAACAAACGGTCGAAGTAAGCTTTTCTTATTTCCGGACGAATGTGCAAACTATAGAAAGTCGTCATGACGTAGAATATGCATACTTTGTTGATTCCATTTATGAAATAAAACACATTTTCTAAAAACTCGTGTTTTTAAGAAATCATGTAAACCTTCCAGAAGCTGTGATTTTAAAAAACGATGGAAGTAAGCTTTTCTTATTTCCAAACGCATGCGCAAACTATAGAAAGTCGTTATGACGTAGAATGTGCATACTTTTGTGATTCCATTTATGAAATAAAACACATTTTCTAAAAACTCGTGTTTTTTAAGAAATCATGTAAACCTTCTAGAAGCTGTGATTTTAAAAAATGGTGGAAGTAAGCTTTTCTTATTTCCGGACGCATGCGCAAACTATAGAAAGTCGTTATGATGTAGAATATGCATACTTTGTTGATTCCATTTATGAAATAAAACACATTTTCTAAAAACTCGTGTTTTTTAAGAAATCATGTAAACCTTCTAGAAGCTGTGATTTTAAAAAACGGGGGAAGTAAGCTTTTCTTATTTCCGGACGCATGCGCAAACTAGAGAATGTCATTATGACGTATAATTTGCATACTTTGTTGATTCCATTTATGAAATAAAACAATTTTCTAAAAACTCGTGTTTTTTACGAAATCATGTAAACCTTCTAGAAGCTTTGATTTAGAAAAACGGGGGAAGTAAGCTTTTCTTATTTCCGAACGCATGAGCAATATATAGAAAGTCGTTATGACGTAGAATGTGCATACTTTGTAGATTCCATTTATGAAATAAAACAGATTTACTAAAAATTCGTGGTTTTTACAAAATCATGTAAACCTTCTGGAAGCTGTGATTTTAAAAAACGGTCGAAGTAAGCTTTTCTTATTTCCGGACGAATGTGCAAACTATAGAAAGTCGTCATGACGTAGAATGTGCATACTTTGTTGATTCCATATATGAAAGAAAACACATTTTCAAAAAACTCGTGTTTTTTAAGAAATCATGTAAATCTTCTAGAAGCTGTGATTTTAAAAAACGGTGGAAGTAAGCTTTTCTTATTTCCGAATGCATGCGCAAACTATAGAAAGTCGTTATGACGTAGAATTTGCATACTTTGTTGATTCCATTTATGAAATAAAACACATTTTCTAAAAACTCATGTTTTTTAAGAAATCCTGTAAACCTTCTAAAAGCTGTGATTTTAAAAAATGGTGGAAGTAAGCTTTTCTTATTTCAAAACGCATGCGCAAACTATAGAAAGTCGTTATGACGTAGAATGTGCATACTTTTGTGATTCCATTTTTGAAATAAAACACATTTTCTAAAAACTCGTGTTTTTTACGAAATCATGTAAACCTTCTAGAAGCTGTGATTTAAAAAAAGGAGGAAGTAAGCTTTTCTTATTTCCGGACGCATGCGCAAACTATAGAAAGTCGTTATGACGTAGAATGTGCATACTTTGTAGATTCCATTTATGAAATAAAACACATTTTCTAAAAACTCGTGGTTTTTACAAAATCATGTAAACCTTCTTTAAGCTGTGATTTTCAAAAACGGTCGAAGTAAGCTTTTCTTATTTCCGGACGGATGTGCAAACTATAGAAAGTCGTCATGACGTAGAATGTGCATACTTTGTTGATTCCATATATGAAATAAAACACATTTTCAAAAACCTTGTGTTTCTTAAGAAATCATGTAAATCTTCTAGAAGCTGTGATTTTAAAAAACGGTGGAAGTAAGCTTTTCTTATTTCCGGATGCATGCACAAACTATAGAAAGTCGTTATGACGTAGAATGTGCATACTTTGTTGACTCCATTTCTAAAATAAAACACATTTTCTAAAAACTCGTGTTTTTTACGAAATCGTGTAAACCTTCTAGAAGCTGTGATTTTAAAAAACGGGGGGAGGTAAGCTTTTCTTATTTCCAAACGCATGCGCAAACTATAGAAAGTCGTTATCACATAGAATGTGCATACTTTGTTGATTCCATTTATGAAATAAAACACCTTTTCTAAAAACTTGTGTTTTTTAAGAAATCATGTAAACCTTCTAGAAGCTGTGATTTTAAAAAACGGGGGAAGTAAGCTTTTCTTATTTCCGGACGCATGCGCAAACTATAGAAAGTCGTTATGACGTAGAATGTGCATACTTTGTAGATTCCATTTATGAAATAAAACACATTTTCCAAAAACTCATGTTTTTTACGAAATCATGTAAACCTTCTTGAAGCTGTGATTTTAAAAAACGGTGGAAGTAAGCTTTTCTTATTTCCGGACGCATGCGCAAACTATAGAATGCCGTTATGACGTAGAATGTGCATACTTTGTTGATTCAATTTATGAAATAAAACACATTTTCTAAAAGCTCGTGTTTTTTAAGAAATCATGTAAACCTTCTGGAAGCTGTGATTTTAAAAAACGGTGGAAGTAAGCTTTTCTTATTTCCGGACGCATGCAAAAACTATAGAAAGTCGTTATGACATAGAATGTGCATACTTTGTTGATTCCATTTATGAAATAAAACACATTTTCTAAAAACTAGTGTTTTTTAAGAAATCATGTAAACTTTCTAGAAGCTGTGATTTTAAAAAACGGGGGAAGTAAGCTTTTCTTATTTCCAAACGCATGCGCAAACTATAGAAAGTCATTATGACGTAGAATGTGCATACTTTGTTGATTCCATTTATGAAATAAAACACATTATCTAAAAACTCGTGTTTTTTAAGAAATCATGTAAACCTTCTGGGAGCTGTGATTTTTAAAAACGGGGGAAGTAAGCTTTTCTTATTTCCGGATGCATGTGCAAACTATAGAAATTCGTTATGACGTAGAATGTGCATAATTTGTAGATTCCATTTATGAAATAAAACACATTTTCTAAAAACTTGTGTTTTTTACGAAATCATGTAAACCTTCTAGAAGTTGTGATTTTAAAAAACGGTGGAAGTAAGCTTTTCTTATTTCCGGACGCATGCACAAACTATAGAAAGTCGTTATGACGTAGAATGTGCATACTTTGTTGATTCCATTTATGAAATAAAGCACATTTTCTAAAAACTCGTGTTTTTTACGAAATCATGTAAAACTTCTAAAATATGTGATTTTAAAAAACGGTGGAAGTAAGCTTTTCTTATTTCCAGACGCATGCGAAAACTATAGAAATCGTTATCACGTACAATGTGCATACTTTGTTGATTCCATTTATGAAATAAAACACATTTTCTAAAAACTCGTGATTTTTAAGAAATCATGTAAACCTTCTAGAAGCTGTGATTTTAAAAAACGGGGGAAGTAAGCTTTTCTTATTTCCAAACGTATGCGCAAACTATAGAAATTCGTTATGACGTAGAATGCGCATACTTTGTAGATTCCATTTATGAAATAAAACACATTTTCTAAAAACTCGTGTTTTTAGAAAATGATGTAAACCTTCTAGAAGCTGTGATTTTATAAAACGGTGGAAGTAAGCTTTTCTTATTTTCGGATGCATCCGCAAACTATAGAAAGTCGTTATGACGTAGAATGTGCATACTTTGTTGACTCCATTTATGAAATAAAAGATATTTTCTAAAAACTCGTGTTTTTTAAGAAATCATGTAAACCTTCTAGAAGGTGTGATTTTAAAAAACGGGGGAAGTAAGGTTTTCTTATTTCCGGACGGATGCGCAAACTATAGAAAGTCGTTATGACGTAGAATGTGCATACTTTGTAGATTCCATATATGAAATAAAACACATTTTCTAAAACCTCGTGCTTTTTACGAAATCATGTAAACCTTCTAAAAGCTGTGATTTTAAAAAACGGTGGAAGTAAGCTTTTCTTATTTCCAGAAGCATGCGCAAACTATAGAAATTCGTTATGACATAGAATGTGCATACTTTGTTGATTCCATTTATGAAATAAAACACATTTTCTAAAAACTAGTGTTTTTTAAGAAATCATGTAAACTTTCTAGAAGCTGTGATTTTAAAAAACGGGGGAAGTAAGCTTTTCTTATTTCCAAACGCATGCGCAAACTATAGAAAGTCGTTATGACGTAGAATGTGCATACTTTGTTGATTCCATTTATGAAATAAAATACATTTTCTAAAAACTCGTGTTTTTTAAGAAATCATGTAAAGCTTCTAGAAGCTGTCATTTTAAAAAACGGGGGACGTAAGCTTTTCTTATTTCCAAATGCATGCACAAACTATAGAAAGTCGTTATGACGTAGAATGTGCATACTTTGTAGATTCCATTTATGAAATAAAACACATTTTCTAAACCCTCGTGTTTTTTAAGAAATCATGTAAACCTTCTAGAAGCTGTGATTTAGAAAAACGGGGGAAGTAAGCTTTTCTTATTTCCGGACGTATGTGCAAACTATAGAAAGTCATTACGACGTAGAATGTGCATACTTTGTAGTTTCCATTTATGAAATAAAACACATTTTCTAAAAACTCGTGTTTTTTAAGAAATCATGTAAACCTTCTGGGAGCTGTGATTTTAAAAAACGGGGGAAGTAAGCTTTTCTTATTTCCGGATGCATGTGCAAACTATACAAATTCGGTATGACGTAGAATGTGCATAATTTGTAGATTCCATTTATGAAATAAAACACATTTTCTAAAAACTCGTGTTTTTTACGAAATCATGTAAACCTTCTAGAAGTTGTGATTTTAAAAAACGGTGGAAGTAAGCTTTTCTTATTTCCGGACGCATGCGCAAACTATAGAAAGTCGTTCTGACGTAGAATGTGCATACTTTGTTGATTCCATTTATGAAATAAAGAACATTTTCTAAAAACTCGTGTTTTTTACGAAATCATGTAAAACTTCTAAAAGATGTGATTTTTAAAAACGGTGGAAGTAAGCTTTTCTTATTTCCGGACGCATGCGCAAACTATAGAAAGTCGTTCTGACGTACAATGTGCATACTTTGTAGATTCCATTTATGAAATAAAACACATTTTCTAAAAACACGTGTTTTTTACGAAATCAAGTAAACCTTCTAGAAGCTGTGATTTTAAAAAACGGTGGAAGTAAGCTTTTTTTATTTCCAAACGCATGCGCAAACTATAGAAAGTCGTTGTGACGTAGAATGTGCATACTTTCTTGATTCCATTTATGAAATAAAACACATTTTCTAAAAACTCATCTTTTTTAAGAAATCATGTAAACCTTCTAGAAGCTGTGATTTTAAAAAACGGGGGAAGTAAGCTTTTCTTATTTCCGGACGCATGAGCAAACTATAGAAATTCGTTATGACGTAGAATGTGCATACTTTGTTGATTCCATTTATGAAATAAAACACATTTTCTAAAAACACGTGTTTTTTACGAAATCTTGTAAACCTTCTAGAAGCTGTGATTTTAAAAAACGGTGGAAGTAAGCTTTTCTTATTTCCAGACACATGCGCAAACTATAGAAAGTCGTTATGACGTAGAATGTGCATACTTTGTTGATTCCATTTATGAAATAAAACACACTTTCTAAAAACTCGTGTTTTTTAAGAAATCATGTAAACCTTCTAGAAGCTGTGATTTAGAAAAACGGGGGAAGTAAGCTTTTCTTATTTCCGGACGCATGCGCAAACTATAGAAAGTCGTTATGACGTAGAATGTGCATATTTCGTTTATTCTATTTATGAAATAAAACACATTTTCTAAAAACTCGTGTTTTTTAAGAAATCATGTAAACCTTCTAGAAGCTGTCATTTTAAAAAACTGAGTAAGCTTCTCTTATTTCCAAACGCATGCACAAACTATAGAAAGTTGTTATGACGTAGAATGTGCATACTTTGTAGATTCCATTTATGAAATAAAACATATTTTCTAAAAACTCGTGTTTTTTACGAAATCATGTAAACCTTCTAGAAGCTGTGATTTTAAAAAACGGCGGAAGTAAGCTTTTCTTATTTCCGAACGCATCCGCAAACTATAGAAAGTCGTTATGATGAAGAATGTGCATACTTTGTTGATTCCATTTATGAAATAAAAGATATTTTCTAAAAACTCGTGTTTTTTAAGAAATCATGTAAACCTTCTAGAAGCCGTGATTTTAAAAAACGGGGGAAGCAAGGTTTTCTTATTTCCGGATGCATGCGCAAACTATAGAAAGTCGTTATGACGTAGAATGTGCATACTTTGTAGATTCCATTTATGAAATAAAACACATTTTCTAAAAACACGTGTTTTTTACGAAATCATGTAAACCTTCTAGAAGATGCGATTTTAAAAAACGGTGGAAGTAAGCTTTTCTTATTTCCGGACGCATGCGCAAACTATAGAAAGTCGTTATGACGTAGAATGTGCATACTTTCTTGATTCCATTTATGAAATAAAACATATTTTCTAAAAACTCGTGTTTTTTGAGAAAACATGTAAACCTTCTAGAAGCTGTGATTTTAAAAAACGGGGGAAGTAAGCTTTTCTTATTTTCAAACGCATGCGCAAACTATAGAAAGTCGTTATCACATATAATGTGCATACTTTGTAGATTCCATTTATGAAATAAAACACATTTTCTAAAAACTCGTGTTTTTTGAGAAATCATGTAAACCTTCTAGAAGCTGTGATTTAAAAAAACAGGGGAAGTAAGCTTTTCTTATTTTCGGACGCATGTGCAAACTATGGAAACTCGTTATTACGTAGAATGTGCATACTTTGTAGATTCCATTTATGAAATAAAACACATTTTCTAAAAACTCGTGTTTTTTACGAAATCATGTAAACTTTCTAGAAGCTGTGATTTTAAAAAACGGGGGAAGTAAGCTTTTCTTATTTCCGGACGCATGCGCAAACTATAGAAAGTCGTTATGACGTAGAATGTGCATACTTTTTTGATTCCATTTATGAAATAAAACATATTTTCTAAAAACTCGTGTTTTTTAGGAAATCATGTAAACCTTCGAGAAGCTGTGATTTAGAAAAACGGGGGAAGTAAGCTTTTCTTATTTCCAAACGCATGCGCAAACTATAGAAAGTCATTGTGACGTAGAATGTGCATACTTTGTTGATTCCATTTATGAAATAAAACACATTTTCTAAAAACACATCTTTTTTAAGAAATCATGTAAACCTTCTAGAAGCTGTGATTTTAAAAAATGGGGGAAGTAAGTTTTTCTTATTTGCGGACGCATGCGCAAACTATAGAAAGTCGTTATGACGTAGAATGTGCATACTTTGTAGATTCCATTTATGAAATAAAACACATTTTCTAAAAACTCGTGTTTTTTAAGAAATCATGTAAACCTTCTAGAAGCTGTGATTTTAAAAAACGGTGGAAGTAAGCTTTTCTTATTTCCGGACGCATGCGCAAACTATAGAAAGTCGTTATGACATAGAATGGTCATACTTTGTTGATTCTATTTATGAAATAAAACACATTTTCTAAAAACTCGTGATTTTTAAGCAATCATGTAAACCTTCTAGAAGCTGTGATTTTAAAAAACGGTGGAAGTAAGATTTTCTTTTTCCCGGACGCATGCGCAAACTATAGAATTTCGTTATGACGTAGAATGTGTATACTTTGTTGATTCCATTTATGAAATAAAACACATTTTCTAAAAGCTCGTGTTTTTTAAGAAATCATGTAAACCTTCTAGAAGCTGTGATTTTAAAAAACGGTGGAAGTAAGCTTTTCTTATTTCCGGACGCATGCACAAACTATAGAAAGTCGTTATGACGTAGAATGTGCATCATTTGTTGATTCCATTTATGAAATTAAACACACTTTCTAAAAACTCGTGTTTTTTAAGAAATCATGTAAACCTTCTAGAAGCTGTGATTTAGAAAAACGGGGGAAGTAAGCTTTTCTTATTTCCGGACGCATGCGCAAACTATAGAAAGTCGTTATGACGTAGAATGTGCATACTTTGTTTATTCTATTTATGAAATAAAACACATTTTCTAAAAACTCGTGTTTTTTAAGAAATCATGTAAACCTTCTAGAAGCTGTCATTTTAAAAAACGGGGGAAGTAAGCTTTTCTTATTTCCAAACGCATGCACAAACTATAGAAAGTCGTTATGACGTAGAATGTGCATACTTTGTAGATTCCATTTATGAAATAAAACATATTTTCTAAAAACTCGTGTTTTTTACGAAATCATGTAAACCTTCTAGAAGCTGTGATTTTAAAAAACGGCGGAAGTAAGCTTTTCTTATTTCCGAACGCATCCGCAAACTATAGAAAGTCGTTATGATGTAGAATGTGCATACTTTGTTGATTCCATTTATGAAATAAAAGATATTTTCTAAAAACTCGTGTTTTTTAAGAAATCATGTAAACCTTCTAGAAGCTGTGATTTTAAAAAACGGGGGAAGCAAGGTTTTCTTATTTCCGGATGCATGCGGAAACTATAGAAAGTCGTTATGACGTAGAATGTGCATACTTTGTAGATTCCATTTATGAAATAAAACACATTTTCTAAAAACACGTGTTTTTTACGAAATCATGTAAACCTTCTAGAAGATGCGATTTTAAAAAACGGTGGAAGTAAGCTTTTCTTATTTCCGGACGCATGCGCAAACTATAGAAAGTCGTTATGACGTAGAATGTGCATACTTTCTTGATTCCATTTATGAAATAAAACATATTTTCTAAAAACTCTTGTTTTTTGAGAAAACATGTAAACCTTCTAGAAGCTGTGATTTTAAAAAACGGGGGAAGTAAGCTTTTCTTATTTCCAAACGCATGCGCAAACTATAGAAATTGGTTATCACATATAATGTGCATACTTTGTAGATTCCATTTATGAAATAAAACACATTTTCTAAAAACTCGTGTTTTTTGAGAAATCATGTCAACCTTCTAGAAGCTGTGATTTAAAAAAACGGGGGAAGTAAGCTTTTCTTATTTTCAGACGCATGTGCAAACTATGGAAACTCGTTATTACGTAGAATGTGCATACTTTGTAGATTCCATTTATGAAATAAAACACATTTTCTAAAAACTCGTGTTTTTTACGAAATCTTGTAAACCTTCTAGAAGCTGTGATTTTAAAAAACGGTGGAAGTAAGCTTTTCTTATTTCCGAACGAATGCACAAACTATAGAAAGTCGTTATGACGTAGAATGTGCATACTTTGTAGATTCCATTTATGAAATAAAACACATTTTCTAAAAGCTCGTGTTTTTTAAGAAATCATGTAAACCTTCTAGAAGCTGTGATTTTAAAAAACGGTGGAAGTAAGCTTTTCTTATTTCCAGAGGCATGCGCAAGCTATAGAAAGTCGTTATGACGTAGAATGTGCATACTTTGTTGATTCCATTTATGAAATAAAAGACATTTTCTAAAAACTAGTGTTTTTTAATAAATCATATAAACTTTCTAGAAGCTGTGATTTTAAAAAACGCGGGAAGTGAGCTTTTCTTATTTCCAAACACATGCGCAAACTATAGAAAGTCGTTATGACGTAGAATGTGCATACTTTGATGATTCCATTTATGAAATAAAACACATTTTCTAAAAACTCGTGTTTTTTAAGAAATCATGTAAACCTTCTAGGAGCTGTGATTTTAAAAAACGGGGGAAGTAAGCTTTTCTTATTTCCAAACGCATGCGCAAACTATAGAAAGTCGTTGTGACGTGGAATGTGCATACTTTGTTGATTCCATTTATGAAATAAAACACATTTTCTAAAAACTCGTGTTTTTTAAGAAATCATGTAAACCTTCTAGAAGTTGTGATTTAAAAAACGGGGGAAGTAAGCTTTTCTTATTTCCGGACGCATGCGCAAACTATAGAAAGTCGTTATGACGTAGAATGTGCATACTTTGTAGATACCATTTATGAAATAAAATACATTTTCTAAAAACACGTGTTTTTTACGAAATCGTGTAAACCTTCTAGAAGGTGTGATTTTAAAAAACGGTGGAAGTAAGCTTTTCATATTTCAAGATGAATGCATAAAATATAGAAAGTCGTTATGACGTAGAATGTGCATACTTTGTTGATTTCATTTATGAAATAAAACACATTTTCTAAAAACTCGTGTTTTTTAAGAAATCATGTAAACCTTCTAGAAGCTGTGATTTTAAAAAACGGTGCAAGTAAGCTTTTCTTATTTCCGGACGCATGCGCAAACTATAGAAAGTCGTTATGACGTAGAATGTGCATACTTTTTTTATTCCATTTATGAAATAAAACATATTTTCTAAAAACTCGTGTTTTTTAGGAAATCATGTAAACCTTCTAGAAGCTGTGATTTAGAAAAACGGGGGAAGTAAGCTTTTCTTATTTCCAAATGCATGCGCAAACTATAGAAAGTCATTGTGACGTAGAATGTGCATACTTTGTTGATTCCATTTATGAAATAAAACACATTTTCTAAAAACTCGTCTTTTTTAAGAAATCATGTAAACCTTCTAGAAGCTGTGATTTTAAAAAATGGGGGAAGTAAGTTTTTCTTATTTCCGGACGCATGCACAAACTATAGAAAGTCGTTATGACGTAGAATGTGCATACTTTGTAGATTCCATTTATGAAATAAAACACATTTTCTAAAAACTCGTGTTTTTTAAGAAATCATGTAAACCTTCTAGAAGCTGTGATTTTAAAAAACGGTGGAAGTAAGCTCTTCTTATTTCCGGACGAATGCGCAAACTATAGAAAGTCATTATGACGTAAAATGTGCATACTTTTGTGATTCCATTTATGAAATAAAACACATTTTCTAAAAACTCGTGTTTTTTAAGAAATCATGTAAACCTTCTAGAAGCTGTGATTTTAAAAAAACGGTGGAAGTAAGCTTTTCTTATTTCCGGACGCATGCGCAAACTATAGAAAGTCGTTATGACGTAGAATGTGCATATTTTGTTGATTCCATTTATGAAATAAAACACATTTTCTAAATACTCGTGTTTTTTTAAGAAATCATGTAAACCTTCTAGAAGCTGTGATTTTAAAAAACCGGGGAAGTAAGCTTTTCTTATTTCCAAACGAATGCGCAAACTATAGAATGTCGTTATGACGTAGAATGTGCATACTTTGTAGATTCCATTGATATGATAAAACACATTTTCTAAAAACTCGTGTTTTTTACGAAATCATGTAAACCTTCTAGAAGCTGTGATTTTAAAAAACGGTGGAAGTAAGCTTTTCTTATTTCCGGACGCATCCGCAAACTATAGAAAGTCGTTATGACGTAGAATGTGCATACTTTGTTGATTCCATTTATGAAATAAAAGATATTTTCTAAAAACTCATGTTTTTTAAGAAATCATGTAAACCTTCTAGAAGGCTGTGATTTTAAAAAACGGGGGAAGTAAGCTTTTCTTATTTCCAAACGCATGCGCAAAGTATAGAAAGACGTTATCACATAGAATGTGCATACTTTGTAGATTCCATTGATGAAATAAAATGCATTTTCTAAAAACTCGTGTCTTTTACGAAATCATGTAAACCTTCTAGGTAAGCTTTTCTTATTTCCGGACACATGCGCAAACTATAGAAAGTCGTTTATGACGTAGAATGTGCATACTTTGTAGATTCCATTTATGAAATAAAACACATTTTCTAAAAAACTCATGTTTTTTACGAAATCATGTTAAACATCTAGAAGCTGTGATTTTAAAAAATCGTGGAAGTAATCTTTTCTTATTTCCGGACGCATGCGCAAACTATAGAAAGTCGTTATGACGTAGAATGTGCATTACTTTGTTGACTCCATTATGAAATAAAACACATTTTCTAAAAACTAGTGTTTTTTAAGAAGTCATGTAAACTTTCTAGAAGCTGTGATTTTAAAAAATGGGGGGAAGTAAGCTTTTCTTATTTACAAATGCATGCGCAAACTATAGAAAGTCGTTATGACCTAGAATGTGCATACTCTGTTGATTCCATTTATGAAATAAAACACATTTTCTAAAAACTCGTGTTTTTTAAGAAATCATGTAAACCTTCTAGAAGCTGTGATTTTAAAAAACGGTGGAAGTAAGCTTTTCTTATTTTCCGAACGATATGCGCAAACTATAGAAAGTCGTTATGACGTAGAATGTGCATACTTTGTTGATTCCATATATGAAATAAAACACATTTTCTAAAACCTCGTGTTTTTTAAGAAATCATGTAAACCTTCTAGAAGCTGTGATTTTAAAAAAACGGTGGAAGTAAGCTTTCTTTTCTTATTTCCAGAGGCTATGCGCAAGCTATAGAAAGTCGTTATGACGTAGAATGTGCATACTTTGTTGATTCCATTTATGAAATAAAAGACATTTTCTAAAACTAGTGTTTTTTAATAAATCATGTAAACTTTCTAGAAGCTGTGATTTTAAAAAACGCGGGGAAGTAAGCTTTTCTTATTTCCAAACACATGGCGCAAACTATAGAAAGTCGTTATGACGTAGGAATGTGCATACTTTGATGATTCCATTATGAAAATAAAACACATTTTCTAAAAACTCGTGTTTTTTTAAGAAATCATGTAAACCTTCTAGGAGCTGTGGATTTTAAAAAACGGGGGGAAGTAAGCTTTTCTTATTTCCAAACGCATGCGCAAACTATAGAAAGTCGTTGTGACGTGGAATGTGCATACTTTGTTGATTCCATTTATGAAATAAAACACATTTTCTAAAAACTCGTGTTTTTTAAGAAATCATGTAAACCTTCTAGAAGTTGTGATTTTAAAAAACGGGGGAAGTAAGCTTTTCTTATTTCCGGACGCATGCGCAAACTATAGAAAGTCGTTATGACGTAGAATGTGCATACTTTGTAGATACCATTTATGAAATAAAATACATTTTCTAAAAACACGTGTTTTTTACGAAATCGTGTAAACCTTCTAGAAGGTGTGATTTTAAAAAACGGTGGAAGTAAGCTTTTCATATTTCAAGATGAATGCATAAAATATAGAAAGTCGTTATGACGTAGAATGTGCATACTTTGTTGATTTCATTTATGAAATAAAACACATTTTCTAAAAACTCGTGTTTTTTAAGAAATCATGTAAACCTTCTAGAAGCTGTGATTTTAAAAAACGGTGCAAGTAAGCTTTTCTTATTTCCGGACGCATGCGCAAACTATAGAAAGTCGTTATGACGTAGAATGTGCATACTTTTTTGATTCCATTTATGAAATAAAACATATTTTCTAAAAACTCGTGTTTTTTAGGAAATCATGTAAACCTTCTAGAAGCTGTGATTTAGAAAAACGGGGGGAAGTAAGCTTTTCTTATTTCCAAACGCATGCGCAAACTATAGAAAGTCATTGTGACGTAGAATGTGCATACTTTGTTGATTCCATTTATGAAATAAAACACATTTTCTAAAAACTCATCTTTTTTAAGAAATCATGTAAACCTTCTAGAAGCTGTGATTTTAAAAAATGGGGGAAGTAAGTTTTTCTTATTTCCGGACGCATGCACAAACTATAGAAAGTCGTTATGATGTAGAATGTGCATACTTTGTAGATTCCATTTATGAAATAAAACACATTTTCTAAAAACTCGTGTTTTTTAAGAAATCATGTAAACCTTCTAGAAGCTGTGATTTTAAAAAAACGGTGGAAGTAAGCTCTTCTTATTTCCGGACGAATGCGCAAACTATAGAAAGTCATTATGACGTAAAATGTGCATACTTTTGTGATTCCATTTATGAAATAAAACACATTTTCTAAAAACTCGTGTTTTTTAAGAAATCATGTAAACCTTCTAGAAGCTGTGATTTTAAAAAACGGTGGAAGTAAGCTTTTCTTATTTCCGGACGCATGCGCAAACTATAGAAAGTCGTTATGACGTAGAATGTGCATATTTTGTTGATTCCATTTATGAAATAAAACACATTTTCTAAATACTCGTGTTTTTTAAGAAATCATGTAAACCTTCTAGAAGCTGTGATTTTAAAAAACCGGGGAAGTAAGCTTTTCTTATTTCCAAACGAATGCGCAAACTATAGAATGTCGTTATGACGTAGAATGTGCATACTTTGTAGATTCCATTGATGAGATAAAACACATTTTCTAAAAACTCATGTTTTTTACGAAATCATGTAAACCTTCTAGAAGCTGTGATTTTAAAAAACGGTGGAAGTAAGCTTTTCTTATTTCCGGACGCATCCGCAAACTATAGAAAGTCGTTATGACGTAGAATGTGCATACTTTGTTGATTCCATTTATGAAATAAAAGATATTTTCTAAAAACTCATGTTTTTTAAGAAATCATGTAAACCTTCTAGAAGCTGTGATTTTTAAAAAACGGGGGAAGTAAGCTTTTCTTATTTCCAAACGCATGCGCAAAGTATAGAAAGACGTTATCACATAGAATGTGCATACTTTGTAGATTCCATTGATGAAATAAAATGCATTTTCTAAAAACTCGTGTCTTTTTACGAAATCATGTAAACCTTCTAGAAGCTGTGATTTTAAAAAACGTTGGAAGTAAGCTTTTCTTATTTCCGGACGCATGCGCAAACTATAGAAAGTCGTTATGACGTAGAATGTGCATACTTTGTAGATTCCATTTATGAAATAAAACACATTTTCTAAAAACTCATGTTTTTTACGAAATCATGTAAACCATCTAGAAGCTGTGATTTTAAAAAATCGTGGAAATAATCTTTTCTTATTTCGGACGCATGCGCAAACTATAGGAAAGTCGTTATGACGTAGAATGTGCATACTTTGTAGATTCCATTTATGAAATAAAACACATTTTCTAAAAACACGTGTTTTTTTACAAAATCATGTAAACCTTCTAGAAGCTGTGATTTTAAAAAAACTGCGGAAGTAAGCTTTTCTTATTTCCAAACGCATGCGCAAACTATAGAAAGTCGTTGTGACGTAGAATGTGCATACTTTGTTGATTCCATTTATGAAATAAAACACATTTTCTAAAAAACTCATGTTTTTTAAGAAATCATGTAAACCTTCTTGAAGCTGTGATTTTAAAAAACGGGGGCAAGTAAGCTTTTCTTATTTCCGGACGCAATGCGCAAAATATAGAAAGTCGTTATGACGTAGAATTTGCATACTTTGTAGATTCCATTTATGAAATAAAACACATTTTCTAAAACACGTGTTTTTTACGAAATCGTGTAAACCTTCTAGAAGCTGTGATTTTAAAAAAACGGGGGAGGTAAGCTTTTCTTATTTCCAAAACGCATGCGCAAACTATAGAAAGTCATTATCACATAGAATGTGCATACTTTGTTGATTCCATTTATGATGTAGAATGTGCATACTTTGTAGATTCCATATATGAAATAAAACACAATTTTCTAAAACCTCGTGCTTTTTAAGAAATCATGGTAAACCTTCTAAAAGCTGTGATTTTAAAAAACGGTGGAAGTAAGCTTTTTCTTATTTCCGGAAGCATGCGCAAACTATAGAAAGTCGTTATGACATAGAATCAGCATACTTTGTTGATTCCATTATGAAATAAAACCACATTTTCTAAAAAACTAGTGTTTTTTAAGAAATCATGTAAACTTCTAGAAGCTGTGATTTTAAAAAACGGGGGGAAGTAAGCTTTTCTTATTTCCCAAACCGCATGCGCAAACTATAGAAAGTCGTTGTGACGTAGAATGTGCATACTTTGTTGATTCCATTTATGAAATAAAACACATTTCTAAAAACTCATGTTTTTTAAGAAATCATCTAAACCTTCTAGGAGCTGTGATTTTTAAAAAACGGGGGGAAGTAAGCTTTTCTTATTTTCGGATGCATGTGCAAACCTATAGAAAGTCGTTATGACGTAGAATGTGCATACTTTGTTGATTCTATTTATGAAATAAAACACATTTTCTAAAAACTCGTGTTTTTTAAGAAATCATGTAAACCTTCTAGAAGCTGTCATTTTAAAAAAACGGGGGACGTAAGCTTTTCTTATTTCCAAACGCATGCACAAACTATAGAAAGTCGTTATGACGTAGAATGTGCATACTTTGTAGATTCCATTTATGAAATAAAACACATTTTCTAAAACCTCGTGTTTTTTAAGAAATCATGTAAACCTTCTAGAAGCTGTGATTTAGAAAAACTGGGGAAGTAAGCTTTTCTTATTTCCGGACGTATGCGCAAACTATAGAAAGTCATTATGACGTAGAATGTGCATACTTTGTTGATTCTATTTATGAAATAAAAAACATTTTCTAAAAACTCATGTTTTTTAAGAAATCATGTAAACCTTCTAGAAGCTGTGATTTAGAAAAACGGGGGAAGTAAGCTTTTCTTATTTCCGGACGGATGCGCAAACTATAGAAAATCGTTATGACGTAGAATGTGCATACTTTCTTGATTCCATATATGAAATAAAACACATTTTCTAAAACCTCGTGTTTTTTAAGAAATCATGTAAACCTTCTTGAAGCTGTGATTTTAAAAAACGGGGGAAGTAAGCTTTTCTTATTTCCAAACGCATTCGCAAACTATAGAAAGTCGTTATGACGTAGAATGTGCATAATTTGTTGATTCCATTTATGAAATAAAACACATTTTCTAAAAACTCGTGTTTTTTAAGAAATCATGTAAACCTTCTAGGAGCTGTGATTTTAAAAAACGGGGGAAGTAAGCTTTTCTTATTTCCGGACGCATGCGCAAACTATAGAAAGTCGTTATGACATAGAATGTGCATACTTTGTAGATTCCATTTATGAAATAAAACACATTTTCTAAAAACTCGTGTTTTTTACGAAATCATGTAAACCTTGTAGAAGCTGTGATTTTAAAAAACGGGGGAAGTAAGCTTTTCTTATTTCCGGACGGATGCGCAAACTATAGAAAGTCGTTATGACGTAGAATGTGCATAGTTTGTAGATTCCATTTATGAAATAAAACAAATTTTCTAAAAACTCGTGTGTTTTTCAAAATCATGTAAACCTTCTAGAAGCTCTGATTCTAAAAAACGGGGGAAGTAAGCTTTTCTTATTTCCGGACGGATGCACAAACTATAGAAAGTCGTTATGACGTAGAATGTGTATACTTTGTTGATTCCATATATGAAATAAACCACATTTTCTAAAACCTCGTGTTTTTTAAGAAATCATGTAAACCTTCTAGAAGCTGTGATTTTAAAAAACGGTGGAAGTAAGCTTTTCTTATTTCCGGAAGCATGCGCAAACTATAGAAAGTCGTTATGACATAGAATGTGCATACTTTGTTGATTCCATTTATGAAATAAAACACATTTTCTAAAAACTAGTGTTTTTTAAGAAATCATGTAAACTTTCTAGAAGCTGTGATTTTAAAAAACGGGGGAAGTAAGCTTTTCTTATTTCCAAACGCATGCGCAAACTATAGAAAGTCATTATGACGTAGAATGTGCATACTTTGTTGATTCCATTTATGAAATAAAACACATTTTCTAAAAACTCGTGTTTTTTAAGAAATCATGTAAACCTTCTGGGAGCTGTGATTTTAAAAAACGGGGGAAGTAAGCTTTTCTTATTTCCGGATGCATGTGCAAACTATAGAAATTCGTTATGACGTAGAATGTGCATAATTTGTAGATTCCATTTATGAAATAAAACACATTTTCTAAAAACTCGTGTTTTTTACGAAATCATGTAAACCTTCTAGAAGTTGTGATTTTAAAAAACGGTGGAAGTAAGCTTTTCTTATTTCCGGACGCATGCGCAAACTATAGAAATTCATTATGACGTAGAATGTGCATACTTTGTTGATTCCATTTATGAAATAAAGCACATTTTCTAAAAACTCGTGTTTTTTACGAAATCATGTAAAACGTCTAAAAGATGTGATTTTTAAAAATGGTGGAAGTAAGCTTTTCTTATTTCCGGACGCATGCGCAAACTATAGAAAGTCGTTCTGACGTACAATGTGCATACTTTGTAGATTCCATTTATGAAATAAAACACATTTTCTAAAAACACGTGTTTTTTACGAAATCATGTAAACCTTCTAGAAGCTGTGATTTTAAAAAACGGCGGAAGTAAGCTTTTCTTATTTCCGAACGCATCCGCAAACTATAGAAAGTCGTTATGATGTAGAATGTGCATACTTTGTTGATTCCATTTATGAAATAAAAGATATTTTCTAAAAACTCGTGTTTTTTAAGAAATCATGTAAACCTTCTAGAAGCTGTGATTTTAAAAAACGGGGGAAGCAAGGTTTTCTTATTTCTGGATGCATGCGCAAACTATAGAAAGTCGTTATGACGTAGAATGTGCATACTTTGTAGATTCCATTTATGAAATAAAACACATTTTCTAAAAACACGTGTTTTTTACGAAATCATGTAAACCTTCTAGAAGATGCGATTTTAAAAAACGGTGGAAGTAAGTTTTCTTATTTCCGGACGCATGCGCAAACTATAGAAAGTCATTATGACGTAGAATGTGCATACTTTCTTGATTCCATTTATGAAATAAAACATATTTTCTAAAAACTCGTGTTTTTTGAGAAAACATGTAAACCTTCTAGAAGCTGTGATTTTAAAAAACGGGGGAAGTAAGCTTTTCTTATTTCCAAACGCATGCGCAAACTATAGAAAGTCGTTATCACATATAATGTGCATACTTTGTAGATTCCATTTATGAAATAAAACACATTTTCTAAAAACTCGTGTTTTTTGAGAAATCATGTAAACCTTCTAGAAGCTGTGATTTAAAAAAACGGGGGAAGTAAGCTTTTCTTATTTTCGGACGCATGTGCAAACTATGGAAACTCGTTATTACGTAGAATGTGCATACTTTGTAGATTCCATTTATGAAATAAAACACATTTTCTAAAAACTCGTGTTTTTTACGAAATCATGTAAACCTTCTAGAAGCTGTGATTTTAAAAAACGGTGGAAGTAAGCTTTTCTTATTTTCGGACGAATGCGCAAACTATAGAAAGTCGTTATGACGTAGAATGTGCATACTTTGTTGATTCCATATATGAAATAAAACACATTTTCTAAAACCTCGTGTTTTTTAAGAAATCATGTAAACCTTCTAGAAGCTGTGATTTTAAAAAACGGTGGAAGTAAGCTTTTC
Source organism: Larix kaempferi (assembly GCA_027924585.1). NCBI lineage: Eukaryota > Viridiplantae > Streptophyta > Pinopsida > Pinales > Pinaceae > Larix > Larix kaempferi. The sequence continues at coordinate 59,215 of BSBM01001607.1, forward strand.
TTATTTCCAGAGGCATGCGCAAGCTATAGAAAGTCGTTATGAGGTAGAATGTGCATACTTTGTTGATTCCATTTATGAAATAAAAGACATTTTCTAAAAACTAGTGTTTTTTAATAAATCATGTAAACTTTCTAGAAGCTGTGATTTTAAAAAACGGGGGAAGTAAGCTTTTCTTATTTCCAAACACATGCGCAAACTATAGAAAGTCGTTATGACGTAGAATGTGCATACTTTGATGATTCCATTTATGAAATAAAACACATTTTCTAAAAACTCGTGTTTTTTAAGAAATCATGTAAACCTTCTAGGAGCTGTGATTTTAAAAAACGGGGGAAGTAAGCTTTTCTTATTTCCAAACGCATGCGCAAACTATAGAAAGTCGTTGTGACGTGGAATGTGGATACTTTGTTGATTCCATTTATGAAATAAAACACATTTTCTAAAAACTCGTGTTTTTTAAGAAATCATGTAAACCTTCTAGAAGTTGTGATTTTAAAAAACGGGGGAAGTAAGCTTTTCTTATTTCCGGACGCATGCGCAAACTATAGAAAGTCGTTATGACGTAGAATGTGCATACTTTGTAGATTCCATTTATGAAATAAAACACATTTTCTAAAAACACGTGTTTTTTACGAAATCGTGTAAACCTTCTAGAAGGTGTGATTTTAAAAAACGGTGGAAGTAAGCTTTTCATATTTCCAGATGAATGCGTAAAATATAGAAAGTCGTTATGACGTAGAATGTGCATACTTTGTTGATTTCATTTATGAAATAAAACACATTTTCTAAAAACTCGTGTTTTTTAAGAAATGATGTAAACCTTCTAGAAGCTGTGATTTTAAAAAACGGTGGAAGTAAGCTTTTCTTATTTCCGGACGCATGCGCAAACTATAGAAAGTCGTTATGACGTAGAATGTGCATACTTTTTTGATTCCATTTATGAAATAAAACATATTTTCTAAAAACTCGTGTTTTTTAGGAAATCATGTAAACCTTCTAGAAGCTGTGATTTAGAAAAACGGGGGAAGTAAGCTTTTCTTATTTCCAAATGCATGCGCAAACTATAGAAAGTCATTGTGACGTAGAATGTGCATACTTTGTTGATTCCATTTATGAAATAAAACACATTTTCTAAAAACTCGTCTTTTTTAAGAAATCATGTAAACCTTCTAGAAGCTGTGATTTTAAAAAATGGGGGAAGTAAGTTTTTCTTATTTCCGGACGCATGCGCAAACTATAGAAATTCGTTATGACGTAGAATGTGCATACTTTGTAGATTCCATTTATGAAATAAAACACATTTTCTAAAAACTCGTGTTTTTTAAGAAATCATGTAAACCTTCTAGAAGCTGTGATTTTAAAAAACGGTGGAAGTAAGCTTTTCTTATTTCCGGACGCATGCGCAAACTATAGAAAGTCGTTATGACATAGAATGGTCATACTTTGTTGATTCTATTTATGAAATAAAACACATTTTCTAAAAACTCGTGTTTTTTAGGCAATCATGTAAACCTTCTAGAAGCTGTGATTTTAAAAAACGGTGGAAGTAAGCTTTTCTTTTTCCCGGATGCATGCGCAAACAATAGAATTTCATTATGACGTAGAATGTGCATACTTTGATGATTCCATTTATGAAATAAAACACATTTTCTAAAAGCTCGTGTTTTTTAAGAAATCATGTAAACCTTCTAGAAGCTGTGATTTTAAAAAACGGTGGAAGTTAGCTTTTCTTATTTCCGGACGAATGCGCAAACTATAGAATGTCATTATGACGTAGAATGTGCATACTTTTGTGATTCCATTTATGAAATAAAACACATTTTCTAAAAACTCGTGTTTTTTAAGAAATCATGTATACCTTCTAGAAGCTGTGATTTTAAAAAACGGTGGAAGTAAGCTTTTCTTATTTCCGGACGCATGCGCAAACTATAGAAAGTCGTTATGACGTAGAATGTGCATACTTTGTTGATTCCATTTATGAAATAAAACACATTTTCTAAAAAGTCGTGTTTTTTAAGAAATCATGTAAACCTTCTAGAAGCTGTGATTTTAAAAAACCGGAGAAGTAAGCTTTTCTTATTTCCAAACGAATGCGCAAACTATAGAATGTCGTTATGACGTAGAATGTGCATACTTTGTAGATTCCATTGATGAGATAAAACACATTTTCTAAAAACTCGTGTTTTTTACGAAATCATGTAAACCTTCTAGAAGCTGTGATTTTAAAAAACGGTGGAAGTAAGCTTTTCTTATTTCCGGACGCATCCACAAACTATAGAAAGTCGTTATGACGTAGAATTTGCATACTTTGTTGATTCCATTTATGAAATAAAAGATATTTTCTAAAAACTCATGTTTTTTAAGAAATCATGTAAACCTTCTAGAAGCTGTGATTTTAAAAAACGGGGGAAGTAAGGTTTTCTTATTTCCGGATGCATGCGCAAACTATAGAAAGTCGTTATGACATAGAATGTGCATAATTTGTAGATTCCATTTATGAAATAAAACACATTTTCTAAAAACACGTGTTTTTTACGAAATCATGTAAACCTTCTAGAAGCTGTGATTTTAAAAAACGGTGGAAGTAAGCTTTTCATATTTCCAAATGCATGCACAAACTATAGAAAGTCGTTGTGACGTAGAATGTGCATACTTTGTTGATTCCATTTATGAATAAAACACATTTTCTAAAAACTCATGTTTTTTACGAAATCATGTATACCTTCTAGAAGCTGTGATTTTAAAAAATGGTGGAAGCAAGCTTTTCTTATTTCCAAACGCATGCGCAAACTATAGAAAGTCGTTATCACATAGAATGTGCATACTTTGTTGATTCCATTTATGAAATAAAACACATTTTCTAAAAACTCGTGTTTTTTAAGAAATCATGTAAACCTTCTAGAAGCTGTGATTTTAAAAAACGGGGGAAGTAAGCTTTTCTTATTTCCGGACGCATGCGCAAACTATAGAAAGTCGTTATGACATAGAATGTGCATACTTTGTAGATTCCATTTATGAAATAAAACACATTTTCTAAAAACTCGTGTTTTTTACGAAATCATGTAAACCTTCTAGAAGCTGTGATTTTAAAAAACGGTGGAAGTTAGCTTTTCTTATTTCCGGACGAATGTGCAAACTATAGAAATTCGTTATGACGTAGAATGTACATACTTTTGTGATTCCATTTATGAAATAAAACACATTTTCTAAAAACTCGTGTTTTTTACGAAATCATGTAAACCTTCTAGAAGCTGTGATTTTAGAAAACGGTGGAAGTAAGCTTTTCTTATTTCCGGATGCATGCGCAAACTATAGAAAGTCGTTATGACGTAGAATGTGCATACTTTGTTGATTCCATTTATGAAATAAAAAACATTTTCTAAAAACTCGTGTTTTTTAAGAAATCATGTAAACCTTCTCGGAGCTGTGATTTTAAAAAACGGTGGAAGTAGGCTTTTCTTATTTCCCGACGAATGCGAAAACTATAGAAAATCGTTATGACGTAGAATGTGCATACTTTGTTGATTCCATTTATGAAATAAAATGTTAAATTTTCAGAATTTACTTCAATCTGATCTAGGATCTTAACTGAGAGAACAACATCAAAATTTACTTCAATCTGATCTAGGATCTTAACTGAGAGAACAACATGTACAGCATATCTACAGCATATCAATCATGGAGACAATAATGCAAGCACACAAGAGACACAAAGATTTACTTGGGGAAAACCATAAAGGTGAAAAACCCCAATAACTTCCTCAGAGATAGATAGAGCAATGATACAACCAACCAAGAGAGATAGCCATAACCTAGCAGCAGATCCTCCTCCTCCATAACTGCGCCACTCCTCCTTGAGTGCATGTGCGAGAAGTGAGTGAGCAAATAGAGTGCCTCCTGCACTCTATTTATACTTGACTTGACTTGCCTTTTTACCTAACTCATGTAGGCTCGAACTTAACCACATAACATAATGCTGACTGGGCCGACCCCCAATAGGGTGGTCTAATAACCCTTAGACCCACATGGCCGACCCCCAATAGGGTGGTCTAATAACCCTTTGACCCACATGACTTATACAGGGCTGACCCCAAATAAGGTGGTCTAATAACCCATCAAGTATAAGTTACGACACTTACAATATAAATGACGACAATTCCTTATAGAGGAATAATACCATCTCTATAGGAATACAATATACATATACATGTGAAATACATTCCGAAGTTACATATACATCAACACTCCCTCTTAACTAGGAAGGTATTTCTCAGCACAGTTCTTCTAGCACAAGTCATCTTCTCTGGATCATCGTCAATGGATAATCGTCATCGAGTCATCATCATCGTCACTGCTGTTGCTATCTCAATCAATCTCTGAATCTACTCGTCATAGGAAGTTCTACAAAGCCAGTCCTTTTTCATACTGGATGTACGCCCACCACCTGCAGGTCTTCGTCATCACTGGCCATACTGTGGAATCCTCAGGACTTATTACGTGCATCACAAAACCTCGAAAGAGCATCCCAGGATGTTACGGGTACACAACTCCGACCTGTAGGATCTCCCAGGGCGCTATTACATGTGACCCCACCACAAAACCTCGAAAGAGCATCTCAGGATGTTACGGGTACACAACTCCGACCTGAAATCTCCTAGGGCACAAATTACATGTGGTCCACCACAAAACCTCACAAGAGCATCTCAGGATGTTACGGGTACACAACTACGACCTGAAATCTCCCAGGGCGCTATTACATGTGGTCATGGAAAAACCTCGCAAGAGCATCCCAGGACTGATTACGGGCACACAGCCCAACCTATCGGATCTCCCAGGGTGCTATTACATGCCATAGGACAAAACCTCGCAAGAGCATCTGCCAGATATCCCAGGGCGCTATTACATGCCATAGGCAAAACCTAGAAAGACTATCTGCAGATCTCCCAGGGCACCGAATTACATGTCCTCCCAGAGAAAAACCTCGAAAGAGCATTTTCCAGATGTCCCAGGGCACCGATATTACATGCCATAGGCAAAACCTCGAAAGACCATCTGCAAATCTCCCAGGGCACCGGATTACATGCTCATCTGCACAACCTGATCCACGGCCATAGAGTATCAACCTGATACTCACCATACATCATGCTGATGTATCCATGATCATCATCACTGCAACGTCCTGCTGCATGTCATCTGGAGCAACATCCTGAAGCTCGTCATCCATGATCATCATGATCATCACTGCAACATCCTGCTGCATGTCATCTGGAGCAACATCCTGAAGCTCGTCATCCATGATCATCCTGATCATCAATGCATCTACCTGATGCATACCAAGTATCTACCTGATACATATCATCATACATGATCCTCCTGATCATACAATGTATCCACCTGATACAAATACATGATCCACCTGATCATACAATGCATCTACCTGATGCATACCAAGTATCTACCTGATACATATCATCATACATGATCCTCCTGATCATACAATGTATCCACCTGATACAAATACATGATCCACCTGATCATATAATGGATCTACCTGATGCATACCAAGTATCTACCTGATACATATCATCATACATGATCCACCTGATCATACAGTGTATCCACCTGATACGTACATACATACATAAAAATGATCCAACTGATCATATCCAGCATCCAACATGATGCGTACATACATAAAATGATCCAATTGATCATATCCAAGCAGAAACCAGAACATCATCCTAATGCTCATCATCCAGCACTTACATCCACAGCCATGTGAAGGATCCTCCTTCCAACATGCTTGGAATGGCTTCAGCAAATGTGTCCATCACTTCTTCCTCGAAGTGTCCTCGATCTGAAGAATGCCAAGCCTCTTTCTGAAGTACTCGAACTTCACCCTGGCTAGTGGCTTCGTCAACACATCTGCAATCTGCTCATCCGTCGCAACATATAGGAGCTTCAAAGCTCCTCTCTACACCATATCCCTGATATAGTGATATTTGATCTCTATGTGTTTCGACCTGTCATGAAACACTGGGTTCTCAGACAACTTCACACAACTCTGGTTATCACAGAAGATACCGGTAGCTTCCAACGAGAGATCAAATAACTCTGACAGTAGCTTCTGTAGCCATACTGCCTCACAACTAGCTGAACAGGCTGCAACATACTCAGCCTCAGTTGTACTCAGTGCTACGCAGGACTGCTTCTTACTAAACCAAGAGATCACACCTGATCCCATACTGAAGCAGCACCCAGATGTGCTCTTCCTATCTGCAACACTGCCATCCCAATCTGAATCAACATAACCCTGCAGGTTAAACTTTTGATTCACCTCATACTTGAGCCCATAATCCACTGTACCCTTCAGGTACCTCAGAACATGCTTTACAGCAACCAAGTGAACACTCCTCGGATCCGTCAGGAACTGGCTCACAGCAAAGCAAATGTCTGGTCTCGTGTTCGTCAGGTACATCAAGGACCCAATCATCTGGCGATACATAGAGACATCAATCGGCTCAGATGAAGCATCACATAGAAGCTTCAGATTTGATGCCATAGGTGTGGCCATGGCCTTGCAATCCATCATCCCGAACCTCTTTGGGATCTCTACTGCATACTTCCATTGTCCAAGGAAGATTCTATCTGCACTCTGCCACACCTCCATGCCAAAAACAAATAGTGCATCATCCCCAAGTTCTTCATCTCAAACTCGGTAGTAAGCTTCCGCTTCGTGTCGGCAATCAATCTATCTTCACCATACCAAGTTCTGCACATATATGATTTCCTATCATGTTTCTCAGAACCAAGTGGCTGCTCTACATACACTTCTTCTTCAACTACACCATTCAAGGAAGCTGTCTTGAATCCATCTGGTGTATCTTCTATTTCATCACTTTTATATTTCTCAATGCTACCATCTGCAACATGCTTGATCTGATAGTTCCATTTGGAAGTCATAGCAAACTTCCCTTCGTGTCTTGGGATTACATCCCAAACATCATTCTTCATGATCGACGGATCATGGCATTTCATTTCTTCATCCCAGATCCTGGGAACTTCAATATCTTCAATAGATATCTTTGTTGCTGGAACAAATGTTGTAGTTCTTCTTTTGTAGGAGATGGCATACGATCTTTCCTACACAACAAGTTAAATTGCATGATTAGAAAACATCTTATAGTTTTTAGAACAAATTCTTACACATAAAGAAATATGCCATACAGTCATGCAATTATCTTAGCCAATGCTTCAATACAACATTTATCCATATTCCGTAACTTTCTAGATGCCTTCCAATCTCTACCAGAACATTGTTAAGAGTGTGCACAACTCCCAACATGTCAGCAAAGAGGTTTCATTCTAGATAAGTAGCAATGGAATGTTGTACAGTGCCATACGCCACTTACCCATGCATATTAGGAGTATACTGTTCATCAATGCAATTATTCTAATATGCATAATACACAACCTAATTCTAGGAACATCAGTATATACATTATTGAACAGTATTATTTAAGAAATGACAATTCAAATACTTATCTTTGTTTGTTCGTTGGGTGGACTCCCTCTGAGTCTTTGCTTCCTTGCAGGAGCTGCTGGAGTCCTAATCTGAAGTAGCTTCTTCTACAACTTTCTGTTGTGGGATGTAGAGAGATGGTCAACTCCCTCTGAATATCTGCATCCTTGCATAAACCACTGGAGTGTACTCCCTCTTGATCTTTGCTTCCTGGATTACCTGTCCTTGAACTTACATTCATCCTTGGTTCCTATGCATGCTTATTAGTATCATGATTGTGTTATCCTTGTGATCTCATATAAAATCATACATTCATTAGTATACTATTAAAACACAATAATCTCAAGCATGTATAGTCATGATCATTTCAAACAGAAAATAATAAGCATTAGCATTCAAGGTTTATGTAGAATTCTTAAGGTTAGTCCAATCATAAGAAACATAACATGTCTAAACCTGTAATTACTCAAACCTATGACTCTTCAGGTTAGTTGAATCATCAATCAAGATAAGAGATATATTATGCATAAAACATGTGATTATTCAAACCTATACCTTCATGATTCTTCTGGTTAGTCATATCATCAATTAAGGTAAGAAACATAATATGCATACAACCATGATTATTCAAACCTATGACTTCATGAATAATCATTATCAACAACAGTATAAGATCCTAACACAAGGTAGGATTCTATCTTGATATAGGAAAAACATACCTGGATTAGCATGCTAGCTATTTATGTCTAACATACTCACATGATGTCTTCTTATTCTTCTTCAATGACTTGTGCTAGTAACCTGTATATCTCATAGGTTAACTATTACAAAACCAAGTTATACATACCTCGTAAATGGATCTTCTATGAGATCCATGACAATGGATGAATCTTTGTCCTCATGTTATCATGATCATATGTTCTTGGACCAGAACATGATTTGTCTTTCTTGGTGTACCTTTCATGTTAGTAGACAACATAAACCTCATACAACACCATAATGCATTAGTACAATCATAAGTGTCAACACCCTAACCAATGAATATCTTCAATCATGCATTCATAATTTTGTCAAGGTGATACGACAAATCTAAAATCAAAATTGTACTAACCATAATAACATGAAGACAAACATACCATAAACTTAATCATGGACAAATATCGAAACATACCTCGATGAGTCATACCTGTCGAGATCGCTTGTAATCTTCTTATGTAAGGCCTTAGCCTCATCTCCCTCTGAAACAGGAACTTCTTCACTCATGCAGATGATCAATCCATCTTCTTCTAGGATTAACCCAATCCACTTGATTTGCAAGAACTGGACCTGGACCTGGATATGGGTTTGTCAGAGAAACCCCAAAAATTCAAACTTTGAATTTCAAACATCCGAAAGGATAGAAATATGCGTCTTGATGAGCTGATCAAACTGGTATATTCAGAATTTGAAAACTGCAAAGTTTCACTCCTCAATTTTGCCTTTGAAACTTCCGGATTCACTGGACGTGATCCTAAACTGGGGTTTGATGAAGCCCACTTTTTTTCCCCATCAAAAGGTTTGATCCAAAACTATAAGCTTCTATTTTTCTGAGGAGCTTCCAGCCGTGGTCACAGATTGCAAAAATTCCCATTTTTACAGAAGCCCTAGTTTTCCACTTTTCTGATCAAAGTCCCTAACTAGGGTTTGATAAAACCCGACCTTTTGCCCAACCAAAAATTCTGATCTTGATCTCTAAATTTCTATTTTGATGAGTAGTATTCAGCCGTGGTCTCCGATTACAAAAATTTCAACTTTCTCCAAAGCCCTAAATTCCGGAAGCCATGAATGAAGGTACCAAAAAATAATTCTGTTTTGACAGAAATATGTACCTGATTGTTTCTGGTGTAACTCCAAAATTTTTGATCCACAGGGTCTTAAAAAGTTTCCTGAGATAGCCTGACCTGTTATCTTTCCATCCTGACAGGTCTGACCTCAATTGGATTCTCTGAGAGAGAGTTATGCCAAATGTCGCAACATGACCTGTTTTGGGATAAAACAGGAGAGCGAACTTGTACGGCGTGCCACGTGTCACTGTTTTAACTTCGGCCTCTGAAAAGGTTTTCTGAGATAGCTCGGCCTGTTACCTTTCCATCCTGATAGGTCTGACCTCAATTGGACTCTCTGAGAGAGAGTTATGCCAAATGTCGCAACGTGACCTGTTTATGGGATAATAAAGGAGAGCGAACTTGTACGGTGTGCCACGTGTCACTAGTTCCACTTCGGCCTCTGAAAACGTTTTCTGAGATAGTGCAGACTGTGTACTACCTGTCACTTTTTACGAAATTTCATTTGGAGCTTCCTAGCCCAAGATATGACCTTTTTCCCAAGGTCACCTGATTTTGACTCAGATCTGGAAGAGGCAGAAACCCTATATTGTACAGATCATAAATCACAAAGTACAACGAATTAGAGGTTTTCCTTTGGACACAAGATACCTGGAGATCTTAGCTTCGGCCTGTAACAATTTCAGATCCGAAAACTAAGCCAAAACGGATTTATAGCGAAAGTGCTACGATGACTGGTGTTTGCTATATCAAGCCCTAGCATCGTAAGTGCAACAAGTGTCATACATGCCATATCATGCCTTCTTTCAGGCTAGCTCTGAACCCATGTTAAATTTTCAGAATTTACTTCAATCTAATCTAGGATCTTAACTGAGAGAACAACATGTACATCATATCTACAGCATATCAATCATGGAGACAATAATGCAAGCACACAAGAGACACAAAGATTTACTTGGGGAAAACCATAAAGGTGAAAAACCCCAATACCTTCCTCAGAGATAGATAGAGCAATGATACAAGCAACCAAGAGAGATAGCCATAACCTAGAAGCAGATCCTCCTCCTCCATAAGTGCGCCACTCCTCCTTGAGTGCATGTGTGAGAAGTGAGTGAGCAAATAGAGTGCCTCCCGCACGCTATTTATACTTGACATGACTTGCCTTTTTACCTAACTCATGTAGGCTCGAACTTAACCACATAACATAATGCTGACTGGGCCGACCCCCAATAGGGTGGTCTAATAACCCTTAGACCCACATGGCCGATCCCCAATAGGGTGTTCTAATAACCCTTTGACCCACATGACTTATACAGGGCTGACCCCAAATAAGGTGGTCTAATAACCCATCAAGTATAAGTTACGACACTTCCTTATAGAGGAATAATACCATCTCTATAGGAATACAATATACTTATACATGTGAAATACATTCCGAAGTTACATATACATCAACATAAAACACATTTTCTAAAAACTCGTGTTTTTTACGAAATCATGTAAAACTTCTAGAAGCTGTGATTTTAAAAAATGGTGGAAGTAAGCTTTTCTTATTTCTGGACGCATGCGCAAACTATAGAAAGTCGTTATGACGTAGAATGTGCATACTTTGTTGATTCCATTTATGAAATAAAACACATTTTCTAAAAAATCGTGTTTTTTACGAAATCATGTAAACCTTCTAGAAGCTGTGATTTTAAAAAACGGTGGAAGTAAGCTTTTCTTATTTCCGGACGCATGCACAAACTATAGAAAGTCGTTATGACGTAGAATGTGCATACTTTGTATATTCCATTTAGGAAATAAAACACATTTTCTAAAAACACGTGTTTTTTACGAAATCGTGCAAACCTTCTAGAAGCTGTGATTTTAAAAAACGGTGGAAGTAAGCTTTTCTTATTTCTGGAAGAATGCGCAAACTATAGAAAGTCGTTAGGACGTAGAGCGTGCATACTTTCTTGATTCCATTTATGAAATAAAACACATTTTCTAAAAGCTCGTGTTTTTTACGAAATCATGTCAACCTTCTAGAAGCTGTGATTTTAAAAAACGGGGGAAGTAAGCTTTTCTTATTTCCAAACGCATGCGCAAACTATAGAAAGTTGTTATGACGTAGAATGTGCATACTTTGTTGATTCCATTTATGAAATAAAACACATTTTCTAAAAACTCGTGTTTTTTAAGAAATCATGTAAACCTTCTAGGAGCTGTGATTTTAAAAAACGGGGGAAGTAAGCTTTTCTTATTTCCAGACGCATGCGCAAACTATAGAAAGTCGTTATGACGTAGAATGTGCATACTTTGTAGATTCCATTTATGAAATAAAACACATTTTCTAAAAACTCGTGTTTTTTACGAAATCATGTAAAGATTCTAGAAGCTATGATTTTAAAAAACGGTGGAAGTAAGCTTTTCATATTTCCGGACGAATGCGCAAACTATAGAAAGTCGTTATGACGTAGAATGTGCATACTTTGTTGATTCCATTTATGAAATAAAACACATTTTCTAAAAACTTGTGTTTTTTAAGAAATCATTTAAACCTTCTAGAAGCTGTGATTTTAAAAAACGGGGGAAGTAAGCTTTTCTTATTTCCGGACGCATGCGCAAACTATAGAAAGTCGTTATGACGTAGAATGTGCATACTTTGTAGATTCCATTTATGAAATAAAACATATTTTCTAAAAACTCGTGTTTTTTACGAAATCATGTAAACCTTCTAGAAGCTGTGATTTTAAAAAACGGTGGAAGTAAGCTTTTCTTATTTCCGGACGCATGCACAAATTATATAAAGTCGTTATGATGTAGAATGTGCATACTTTGTTGATTCCATTTATGAAATAAAACACATTTTCTAAAAACTCGTCTTTTTTAAGAAATCATGTAAACCTTCTAGAAGCTGTGATTTTAAGAAACGGGGGAAGTAAGGTTTTCTTATTTCCGGATGCATGCGCAAACAACAGAAAGTCGTTATGACATAGAATGTGCATATTTTGTAGATTCCATTTATGAAATAAAACATATTTTCTAAAAACACGTGTCTTTTACGAAATCATTTAAACCTTCTAGAAGCTGTGATTTTAAAAAACGAGGGAAGTAAGCTTTTCTTATTTCCGGACGCATACGCAAACTATAGAAAGTCGTTATGACGTAGAATGTGCATACTTTGTAGATTCCATTTATGAAATAAAACACATTCTCTAAAAGTTCGTGTTTTTTACGAAACCATGTAAACCTTCTAGAAGCTGTGATTTTAAAAAATGGTGGAAGTAAGCTTTTCTTATTTCCGGACGCATGAGCAAACTATAGAAAGTAGTTATGACGTAGAATGTGCATACTTTGTAGATTCCATTTATGAAATAAAACACATTTTCTAAAAACTCGTGTTTTTTACGAAATCATGTAAACCTTCTAGAAGCTGTGATTTTAAAAAACGGTGGAAGTAAGCTTTTCTTATTTCCGGACGCATGCGCAAACTATAGAAAGTCGTTATGACATAGAATATGCATACTTTGTTGATTCCATTTATGAAATAAAACACATTTTCTAAAAACTCGTGTTTTTTAAGAAATCATGTAAACTTCTAGAAGCTGTGATTTTAAAAAACTGTGGAAGGAAGCTTTTCTTATTTCCAACCGCATGCGCAAACTATAGAAAGTCGTTATGACGTAGAATGTGCATACTTTCTAGATTCCATTTATGAAATAAAACATATTTTCTAAAAACACGTGTCTTTTACGAAATCATTTAAACCTTCTAGAAGCTATGATTTTAAAAAATGGGGGAAGTAAGCTTTTTTTATTTCCGGACGCAGGCGCAAACTATAGAAAGTCATTATGATGTAGAATGTGCATACTTTGTAGATTCCATTTATGAAATAAAACACATTTTCTAAAAGCTCGTGTTTTTTACGAAATCATGTAAACCTTCTAGAAGCTGTGATTTTAAAAAATTGTGGAAGTAAGCTTTTCTTATTTCCGGAGGCATGAGCAAACTATAGAAAGTAGTTATGACGTAGAATGTGCATACTTTGTAGATTCCATTTATGAAGTAAACACATTTTCTAAAAACTCGTGTTTTTTACCAAGTCATGTAAACCTTCTAGAAGCTGTGATTTTAAAAAACGGTGGAAGTAAGCTTTTCTTATTTCCGGACGCATGTGCAAACTATAGAAAGTCGTTATGACGTAGAATGTGCATACTTTGTTGATTCCATTTATGAAATAAAACACATTTTCTAAAAACTCGTGTTTTTTAAGAAATCATGTAAACCTTCTAGAAGCTGTGATTTTAAAAAGCTGTGGAAGTAAGATTTTCTTATTTCCAAACACATGCGCAAACTATAGAAAGTCGTTATGACGTAGAATGTGCATACTTTCTAGATTCAATTTATGAAATAAAACACATTTTCTAAAAACTCGTGTTTTTTACGAAATCATGTAAACCTTCTAGAAGCTGTGATTTTAAAAAATGGTGGAAGTAAGCTTTTCTTATTTCCAAACGCATGCGCAAACTATAGAAAGTCGTTATCACATAGAATGTGCATACTTTGTTGATTCCATTTATGAAATAAAACACATTTTCTATAAACTCGTGTTTTTTAAGAAATCATGTAAACCTTCTAGAAGCTGTGATTTTAAAAAACGGGGGAAGTAAGCTTTTCTTATTTCCAAACGCATGCACAAACTATAGAAAGCCGTTATGACGTAGAATGTGCATACTTTGTAGATTCCATTTATGAAATAAAACACATTTTCTAAAAACTCGTGTTTTTTACGAAATCATGTAAACCTTCTAGAAGCTGTGATTTTAAAAAACGGTGGAAGTAAGCTTTTGTTATTTCCGGACGCATGCGCAAACTATAGACAGTCGTTATGACGTAGAATGTGCATACTTTCTAGATTCCATTTATGAAATAAAACACATTTTCTAAAAACTCGTGTTTTTTACGAAATCATGTAAACCTTCTAGAAGCTGTGATTTTAAAAAACGGTGGAAGTAGGCTTTTCTTATTTCCGGACGAATGCGCAAACTATAGAAAGTCGTTATGACGTAGAATGTGTATACTTTGTAGATTCCATTTATGAAATAAAACACATTTTCTAAAAACTCGTGTTTTTTACGAAATCATGTAAACCTTCTAGAAGCTGTGATTTTAAAAAACGGTGGAAGTAAGCTTTTCTTATTTCCGGACGCATGCGCAAACTATAGACAGTCGTTATGACGTAGAATGTGCATACTTTTCTGATTCCATTTTTGAAATAAAACACATTTTCTAAAAACTCATGTTTTTTAAGAAATCATGTAAACCTTCTAGAAGCTGTGATTTTAAAAAACGGTGGAAGTAAGCTTTTCTTATTTCCAAACGCATGCGCAAACTATAGAAACTCGTTGTGACATAGAATGTGCATACTTTGTTGATTCCATTTATGAAATAAAACACATTTTCTAAAAACTCGTGTTTTTTACGAAATCATGTAAATCTTCTAGAAGCTGTGATTTTAAAAAATGGTGGAAGTAAGCCTTTCTTATTTCCAAACGCATGCGCAAACTATAGAAATTCGTTATCACATAGAATGTGCATACTTTGTTGATTCCATTTATGAAATAAAACACATTTTCTAAAAACTCGTGTTTTTTAAGAAATCATGTAAACCTTCTAGAAGCTGTGATTTTAAAAAACGGGGGAAGTAAGCTTTTCTTATTTCCAAACGCATGCACAAACTATAGAAAGTCGTTATGACGTAGAATGTGCATACTTTGTAGATTCCATTTATGAAATAAAACACATTTTCTAAAAACTCGTGTTTTTTACGAAATCATGTAAACCTTCTAGAAGCTGTGATTTTAAAAAACGGTGGAAGTAAGCTTTTCTTATTTCCGGACGCATGCGCAAACTATAGAAATTCGTTATGACGTAGAATGTGCATACTTTCTAGATTCCATTTATGAAATAAAACACATTTTCTAAAAACTCGTGTTTTTTACGAAATCATGTAAACCTTCTAGAAGCTGTGATTTTAAAAAACGGTGGAAGTAAGCTTTTCTTATTTCCATACGCATGCGCAAACTATAGAAAGTCGTTATGACGTAGAATGTGCATACTTTGTTGATTCCATTTATGAAATAAAACACATTTTCTAAAACCTCGTGTTTTTTATGAAATCATGTAAACCTTCTGGAAGTTGTGATTTTAAAAAACAGGGGAAGTAAGCTTTTCTTATTTCCAAACGCATGCGCAAACTATAGAAAGTCGTTATGACGTAGAATGTGCATACTTTGTTGATTCCATTTATGAAATAAAACACATTTTCTAAAAACTTGTGTCTTTTAAGAAATCATGTAAACCTTCTAGAAGCTGTGATTTAAAAAAACGGGGGAAGTAAGCTTTTCTTATTTCCAGACACATGCGCAAACTATAGAAAGACGTTATGACGTAGAATGTGCATGCATTGTAGATTCCATTTATGAAATAAAATACATTTTCTAAAAACTCGTTATTTTTACGAAATCATGTAAACCTTCTAGAAGCTTTGATTTTAAAAAACGGTCGAAGTAAGCTTTTCTTATTTCCGGACGAATGTGCAAACTATAGAAAGTCGTCATGACGTAGAATGTGCCTACTTTGTTGATTCCATATATGAAATAAAACACATTTTCAAAAAACTCGTGTTTTTTAAGAAATCATGTAAACCTTCTAGAAGCTGTGATTTTAAAAAACGGTGGAAGTAAGCTTTTCTTAATTCCGGATGCATGTGCAAACTATAGAAAGTCGTTATGACTTAGAATGTGCATACTTTGTTGATTCCATTTATGAAATAAAACACATTTTCTAAAAACTCATGTTTTTTAAGAAATCATGTAAACCTTCTAGAAGCTGTGATTTTAAAAAATGGTGGAAGTAAGCTTTTCTTATTTCCAAACGCATGCGCAAACTATAGAATTTCGTTATGACGTAGAATGTGCATACTTTGTTGATTCCATTTATGAAATAAAACACATTTTCTAAAAACTCGTGTTTTTTAAAAAATCATGTAAACGTTCTAGAAGTTGTGATTTAGAAAAACGGGGGAAGTAAGCTTTTCTTATTTCCGGACGCATGCGCAAACTATAGACAGTCATTATGACGTAGAATGTGCATACTTTATAGAATCCATTTGTGAAATAAAACACATTTTCGAAAAACTCGTGTTTTTTACGAAATCATGTAAACCTTCTAAGAGCTGTGATTTTAAAAAATGGTGGAAGTAAGCTTTTCTTATTTCCGGACGCATGAGCAAACTATACAAAGTAGTTATGACATAGAATGTGCATACTTTGTAGATTCCATTTATGAAATAAAACACATTTTCTAAAAACTCGTGTTTTTTACGAAATCATGTAAACCTTCTAGAAGATGTGATTTTAAAAAACGGTGGAAGTAAGCTTTTCTTATTTCCGGATGCATGCGCAAACTATAGAAAGTCGTTATGACGTAGAATGTGCATACTTTGTTGATTCCATTTATGAAATAAAACACATTTTCTAAAAACTCGTGTTTTTTAAGAAATCATGTAAACCTTCTAGAAGCTGTGATTTTAAAAAACGGGGGAAGTAAGCTTTTCTTATTTCCGGACGCATGCGGAAACTATAGAAAGTCGTTATGACGTAGAATGTGCATACTTTGTTGATTCCATTTATGAAATAAAACACATTTTCTAAAAACTCGTGTTTTTTACGAAATCATGTAAACCTTCTAGAAGCTGTGATTTTAAAAAACGGGGGAAGTAAGCTTTTCTTATTTCCGGACGCATGCACAAACTATAGAAAGTCGTTATGACGGAGAATGTGCATACTTTGTAGATTCCATTTATGAAATAAAACACATTTTCTAAAAACTCGTGTTTTTTAAGAAATCATGTAAACCTTCTAGAAGCTGTGATTTTAAAACACTGGGGAAGTAAGATTTTCTTATTTCCTGACGCATATGCAAACTATAGAGAGTCGTTATGACGTAGAATGTGCATACTTTGTAGATTCCATTTAAGAAATAAAACAAATTTTCTAAAAACTCGTGTTTTTTATGAAATCATGTAAACCTTCTAGAAGCTGTGATTTTAAAAAACGGTGGAAGTAAGCTTTTCTTATTTCCAGAGGCATGCGCAAACTATAGAAAGTCGTTATGACGTAGAATGTGCATACTTTGTTGATTCCATTTATGAAATAAAACACATTTTCTAAAAACTCGTGTTTTTTACGAAATCATGTAAACCTTCTAGAAGCTGTGATTTTAAAAAACGGTGGAAGTAAGCTTTTCTTATTTCCGGACGCAGGCGCAAACTATAGAAAGTCGTTATGACGTAGAATGTGCATACTTTGTAGATTCCATTTATGAAATAAAACACATTTTCTAAAAACTCGTGTTTTCTACGAAATCATGTAAACCTTCTAGAAGTTGTGATTTTAAAAAACGGGGGAAGTAAGCTTTTCTTATTTCAAGACGCATGCGCAAACTATAGAAAGTTGTTATGACGTAGAATGTGCATACTTTGTAGATTCCATTTATGAAATAAAACACATTTTCTAAAAACTCGTGTTTTTTAAGAAATCATGTAAACCTTCTAGAAGCTGTGATTTTAAAAAACGAGGGAAGTAAGCTTTTCTTATTTCCGGACGCATGCGCAAACTATAGAAAGTCGTTATGACGTAGAATGTGCATACTTTATAGATTCCATTTATGAAATAAAACACATTTTCTAAAAACTCGTGTTTTTTACGAAATCATGTAAACCTTCTAGAAGCTGTAATTTTAAAAAACTGTGGAAGTAAGCTTTTCTTATTTCCGGTCAAATGCGCAAACTATAGAAAGTCGTTATGACGTAGAATGTGCATACTTTGTTGATTCCATTTATGAAATAAAACACATTTTCTAAAAACTCGTGTTTTTTAAGAAATCATGTAAACCTTCTAGAAGCTGTGATTTTAAAAAACAGCGGAAGTAAGCTTTTCTTATTTCCGGACGCATGCGCAAAATATAGAAAGTCGTTATGACGTAGAATGTGCATACTTTGTTGATTCCATTTATGAAATAAAACACATTTTCTATAAACTCGTGTTTTTTAAGAAATCATGTAAACCTTCTAGAAGCTGTGATTTTAAAAAACGGGGGAGTAAGCTTTTCTTATTTCCGGACGCATGCGCAAACTATAGAAATTCGTTATGATGTAGAATGTGCATACTTTGTAGATTCCATTTTTGTAATAAAACACATTTTCTAAAAACTCGTGTTTTTTACGAAATCATGTAAACCTTCTAGAAGCTGTGATTTTAAAAAACGGTGGAAGTTAGCTTTTATTATTTCCGGACGAATGTGCAAACTATAGAAAGTCGTTATGACGTAGAATGTGCATACTTTTGTGATTCCATTTATGAAATAAAACACATTTTCTAAAAACTCGTGTTTTTTAAGAACTCATGTAAACCTTCTAGAAGCTGTGATTTTAAAAAACGGTGGATGTAAGTTTTTCTTATTTCCGGACGGATGCGCAAACTATAGAAAGTCGTTATGACGTAGAATGTGCATACTTTGTTGATTCCATTTATGAAATAAAACACATTTTCTAAAAACTCGTGTTTTTTAAGAAATCATGTAAACCTTCTAGAAGCTGTGATTTTAAAAAACGGGGGAAGTAAGCTTTTCTTATTTCCGGACGCATGCACAAACTATAAAAAATCGTTATGACGTAGAATGTGCATACTTTGTAGATTCCATTTATGAAATAAAACACATTTTCTAAAAACTCGTGGTTTTTACAAAATCATGTAAACCTTCTGGAAGCTGTGATTTTAAAAAACGGTCGAAGTAAGCTTTTCTTATTTCCGGACGAATGTGGAAACTATAGAAAGTCGTCATGACGTAGAGTGTGCATACTTTGTTGATTCCATATATGAAATAAAACACATTTTCAAAAAACTCGTGTTTTTAAAGAAATCATGTAAATCTTCTAGAAGCTGTGATTTTAAAAAACGGTGGAAGTAAGCTTTTCATATTTCCGGATGCATGCACAAACTATAGAAAGTCGTTATGACGTAGAATGTGCATACTTTGTTGATTCCATTTATGAAATAAAACACATTTTCTAAAAACTCATGTTTTTTAAGAAATCATGTAAACCTTCTAGAAGCCGTCATTTTAAAAAATGGTGGAAGTAAGCTTTTCTTATTTCCAAACGCATGCAAAAACTATAGAAAGTCGTTATGACGTAGAATGTGCATACTTTTGTTGATTCCATTTATGAAATAAAACACATTTTCTAAAAACTCGTGTTTTTTAAGAAATCATGTAAACCTTCTAGAAGCTGTGATTTTAAAAAACAGCGGAAGTAAGCTTTTCTTATTTCCGGACGCATGCGCAAACTATAGAAAGTCGTTATGACATAGAATGTGCATACTTTGTTGATTCCATTTATGAAATAAAACACATTTTCTAAAAACTCGTGTTTTTTAAGAAATCATGTAAACCTTCTAGAAGCTGTGATTTTAAAAAACGGGGGAGTAAGCTTTTCTTATTTCCGGACGCATGCGCAAACTATAGAAATTCGTTATGATGTAGAATGTGCATACTTTGTAGATTCCATTTTTGAAATAAAACACATTTTCTAAAAACTCGTGTTTTTTAAGAAATCATGTAAACCTTCTAGAAGCTGTGATTTTAAAAAATGGTGGAAGTAAGCTTTTCTTATTTCCAGACGCATACGCAAAGTATAGAAAGTCATTATGACGTAGAATGTGCATACTTTGTAGATTCCATTTATGAAATAAAACACATTTTCTAAACACTCGTGTTTTCTACGAAATCATGTAAACCTTCTAGAAGCTGTGATTTTAAAAAACGGTGGAAGTAAGCTTTTCTTATTTACGGACGAATGTGCAAACTATAGAAAGTCGTTATGACGTAGAATGTGCATACTTTGTTGATTACATATATGAAATAAAACACATTTTCAAAAAACTCATGTTTTTTAAGAAATCATGTAAACCTTCTAGAAGCTGTGATTTTAAAAAACGGTGGAAGTAAGCTTTTCTTATTTCCGGATGCATGCGCAAACTATAGAAAGTCGTTATGACGTAGAATGTGCATACTTTGCTTTTCTTATTTCCAAACGCATGCACAAACTATAGAAAGTCGTTATGACGTAGAATGTGCATACTTTGTAGATTCCATTTATGAAATAAAACACATTTTCTAAAAACTCGTGTTTTTTACGAAATCATGTAAACCTTCTAGAAGCTGTGATTTTAAAAAACGGTGGAAGTAAGCTTTTCTTATTCTCGGACGAATGCGCAAACTATAGAAAGTCGTTATGACGTAGAATGTGCATACTTTTGTGATTCCATTTATGAAATAAAACACATTTTCTAAAAACTCGTGTTTTTTACGAAATCATGTAAACCTTCTAGAAGCTGTGATTTTAAAAAACGGTGGAAGTAAGCTTTTCTTATTTCCGGACGCATGCACAAACTATAGAAAGTCGTTATGACGTAGAATGTGCATACTTTGCTGATTCCATTTGTGAAATAAAACACATTGTCTAAAAACTCGTGTTTTTTAAGAAATCATGTAAACCTTCTAGAAGCTGTGATTTTAAAAAACTGTGGAAGTAAGCTTTTCTTATTTCCAAACGCATGCACAATATATAGAAAGTCGTTATGACGTAGAATGTGCATACTTTGTTGATTCCATTTATGAAATAAAACACATTTTCTAAAAACTCATGATTTTTAAGAAATCATGTAAACCTTCTAGAAGCTGTGATTTTAAAAAACGGGGGAAGTAAGCTTTTCTTATTTCCGGACACATGCGCAAACTATAGAAAGTCGTTATGACGTAGAATGTGCATACTTTGTTGATTCCATTTATGAAATAAAACACATTTTCTAAAAACTTGTGTTTTTTAAGAAATCATGTAAACCTTCTAGAAGCTGTGATTTAAAAAAACGGGGGAAGTAAGCTTTTCTTATTTCCGGACGCATGCGCAAACTCTAGAAAGTCGTTATGACGTAGAATGTGCATACTTTGTAGATTCCATTTATGAAATAAAACACATTTTCTAAAAACTCGTGGTTTTTACAAAATCATGTAAACCTTCTAGAAGCTGTGATTTTAAAAAACGGTCGAAGTAAGCTTTTCTTATTTCCGGACGAATGTGCAAACTATAGAAAGTCGTCATGACGTAGAATGTGCATACTTTGTTGATTCCATATATGAAATAAAACACATTTTCAAAAAACTCGTGTTTTTTAAGAAATCATGTAAATCTTCTAGAAGCTGTGATTTTAAAAAACGGTGGAAGTAAGCTTTTCTTATTTCCGGATGCATGCGCAAACTATAGAAAGTCGTTATGATGTAGAATGTGCATACTTTGTTGATTCCATTTATGAAATAAAACACATTTTCTAAAAACTCGTGTTTTTTAAGAAATCATGTAAACCATCTAGAAGCTGTGATTTTAAAAAACGGTGGAAGTAAGCTTTTCTTATTTCCAAACGCATGCGCAAACTATAGAAAGTCGTTATATGTAGAATGTGCATACTTTTGTGATTCCATTTATGAAATAAAACACATTTTCTAAAAACTCGTGTTTTTTAAGAAATCATGTAAACCTTCTAGAAGCTGTGATTTAAAAAAATCGTGGAAGTAAGCTTTTCTTATTTCCGGATGCATGCGCAAACTATAGAAAGTCGTTATGACGTAGAATGTGCATACTTTGTTGATTCCATTTATGAAATAAAACACATTTTCTAAAAACTCGTGTTTTTTAAGAAATTATGTAAACCTTCTAGAAGCTGTGATTTTAAAAAACTGGGGAAGTAAGCTTTTCTTATTTCCGGACGCATGCGCAAACTATAGAATGCCATTATGACGTATAATTTGCATACTTTGGTTATAACATTTATGAAATAAAACATATTTTCTAAAAACTCATGTTTTTTACGAAATCATGTAAACCTTCTAGAAGCTTTGATTTAGAAAAATGGGGGAAGTAAGCTTTTCTTATTTCCAAACGCATGAGCAAACTATAGAAAGTCGTTATGACGTAGAATGTGCATACTTTGTAGATTCCATTTATGAAATAAAACACATTTTCTAAAAACTCCTGTTTTTTATGAAATCATGTAACCTTCTAGAAGCTGTGATTTTAAAAAACGGTGGAAGTAAGCTTTTCTTATTTCCGGACGCAGGCGCAAACTATAGAAAGTCGTTATGACGTAGAATGTGCATACTTTGTTGATTCCATTTATGAAATAAAACACATTTTCTAAAAACTCATGTTTTTTAAGAAATCATGTTAACCTTCTAGAAGCTGTGATTTTAAAAAACGGGGGAAGTAAGCTTTTCTTATTTCCGGACGCATGCGCAAACTATAGAAAGTCGTTATGACGTAGAATGTGCATAATTTGTAGATTCAATTTATGAAATAAAACACATTTTCTAAAAACTCGTGTTTTTTACGAAATCATGTAAACCTTCTAGAAGCTGTGATTTTAAAAAACGGTGGAAGTAAGCTTTTCTTATTTCCGGACGAATGCGGAAACTATAGAAAGTCGTTATGACGTAGAATGTGCATACTTTGTTGATTCCATTTATGAAATAAAACACATTTTCTAAAAACTCGTGTTTTTTAAGAAATCATGTAAACCTTCTAGAAGCTGTGATTTTAAAAAACAGTGGAAGTAAGCTTTTCTTATTTCCGGACGCATGCGCAAACTATAGAAAGTCGTTATGACGTAGAATGTCCATACTTTGTTGATTCAATTTATGAAATAAAACACATTTTCTAAAAACTCGTGTTTTTTAAGAAATCATGTAAACCTTCTAGAAGCTGTGATTTTAAAAAACGGGGGAAGTAAGCTTTTCTTATTTCCGGACGCATGCGCAAACTATAGAAAGTCGTTATGACGTAGAATGTGCATACTTTGTTGACTCCATTTATGAAATAAATCACATTTTCTAAAAACTTGTGTCTTTTAAGAAATCATGTAAACCTTCTAGAAGCTGTGATTTAAAACAACGGGGGAAGTAAGCTTTTCTTATTTCTGGACGCATGCGCAAACTATAGAATGTCGTTATGACGTAGAATGTGCATACATTGTAGATTCCATTTATGAAATAAAACACATTTTCTAAAAACTCGTGGTTTTTACGAAATCATGTAAACCTTCTAGAAGCTGTGATTTTAAAAAATGGTCGAAGTAAGCTTTTCTTATTTCCAGACGAATGTGCAAACTATAGAAAGTCGTCATGACGTAGAATGTGCATACTTTGTTGATTCCATATATGAAATAAAACACATTTTCAAAAAACTCGTGTTTTTTAAGAAATCATGTAAACCTTCTAGAAGCTGTGATTTTAAAAAACGGTGGAAGTAAGCTTTTCTTATTTCCAAACGCATGCACAAACTATAGAAAGTCGTTATCACGTAGAATGTGCATACTTTGTAGATTCCATTTATGAAATAAAACACATTTTCTAAAAACTCGTGTTTTTTACGAAATCATGTAAACCTTCTAGAAGCTGTGATTTTAAAAAACGGAGGAAGTAAGCTTTTCTTATTTCCAGACGAATGCACAAACTATAGAAAGTCGTTATGACGTAGAATGTGCATACTTTGTTGATTCCATTTATGAAATAAAACACATTTTCTAAAAACTCGTGTTTTTTAAGAAATCATGTAAACCTTCTAGAAGCTGTGATTTTAAAAAACAGTGGAAGTAAGCTTTTCTTATTTCCGGACGCATGCGCAAACTATAGAAAGGCGTTATGACGTAGAATGTCCATACTTTGTTGATTCCATTTATGAAATAAAACACATTTTCTAAAAACTCGTGTTTTTTAAGAAATCATGTAAACCTTCTAGAAGCTGTGATTTTAAAAAACGGGGGAAGTAAGCTTTTCTTATTTCCGGACGCATGCGCAAACTATAGAAAGTCGTTATGACGTAGAATGTGCATACTTTGTTGATTCCATTTATGAAATAAAACACATTTTCTAAAAACTCGTGGTTTTTACAAAATCATGTAAACCTTCTAGAAGCTGTGATTTTAAAAAACGGTCGAAGTAAGCTTTTATTATTTCCAGACGAATGTGCAAGCTATAGAAAGTTATCATGACGTAGAATGTGCATACTTTGTTGATTCCATATATGAAATAAAACACATTTTCTAAAAACTCGTGTTTTTTAAGAAATCATGTAAACCTTCTAGAAGCTGTGATTTTAAAAAACGGGGGAAGTAAGCTTTTCTTATTTCCAAACGCATGCACAAACTATAGAAAGTCGTTATGATGTAGAATGTGCATACTTTGTAGATTCCATTTATGAAATAAAAGACATTTTCTAAAAACTCATGTTTTTTACGAAATCATGTAAACCTTCTAGAAGCGGTGATTTTAAAAAACGGTGGAAGTAAGCTTTTCTTATTTCCGGACGCATGAGCAAACTATACAAAGTAGTTATGACGTAGAATGTGCATACTTTGTGGATTCCATTTATAAAATAAAACACATTTTCTAAAAACTCGTGTTTTTTAGGAAATCATGTAAACCTTCTGGAAGCTGTGATTTTAAAAAATGGTGGAAGTAAGCTTTTCTTATTTCCGGACGCATGCGCAAACTATAGAAAGTCGTTGTGACATAGAATGTGCATACTTTGTTGATTCCATTTATGAAATAAAACACATTTTCTAAAAACTCGTGTTTTTTACGAAATCATGTAAACCTTCTAGAAGCTGTGATTTTAAAAAATGGTGGAAGTAAGCCTTTCTTATTTCCAAACGCATGCGCAAACTATAGAAATTCGTTATCACATAGAATGTGCATACTTTGTTGATTCCATTTATGAAATAAAACACATTTTCTAAAAACTCGTGTTTTTTAAGAAATCATGTAAACCTTCTAGAAGCTGTGATTTTAAAAAACGGGGGAAGTAAGCTTTTCTTATTTCCAAACGCATGCACAAACTATAGAAAGTCGTTATGACGTAGAATGTGCATACTTTGTTGACTCCATTTATGAAATAAATCACATTTTCTAAAAACTTGTGTTTTTTACGAAATCATGTAAACCTTCTAGAAGCTGTGATTTTAAAAAACGGTGGAAGTAAGCTTTTCTTATTTCCGGTCGAATGCGCAAACTATAGAAAGTCGTTATGACGTAGAATGTGCATACTTTGTTGATTCCATTTATGAAATAAAACACATTTTCTGAAAACTCGTGTTTTTTAAGAAATCAGGTAAACCTTCTAGAAGCTGTGATTTTAAAAAATGGTGGAAGTAAGCGTTTCTTATTTCCGGACGCATGCGCAAACTATAGAAAGTCGTTATGACGTAGAATGTCCATACTTTGTTGATTCCATTTATGAAATAAAACACATTTTCTAAAAACTCGTGTTTTTTAAGAAATCAGGTAAACCTTCTAGAAGCTGTGATTTTAAAAAATGGTGGAAGTAAGCTTTTCTTATTTCTGGAAGAATGCGCAAACTATAGAAAGTCGTTAGGACGTAGAGCATGCATACTTTCTTGATTCCATTTATGAAATAAAACACATTTTCTAAAAGCTCGTGTTTTTTACGAAATCATGTCAACCTTCTAGAAGCTGTGATTTTAAAAAACGGGGGAAGTAAGCTTTTCTTATTTCCAAACGCATGCGCAAACTATAGAAAGTTGTTATGACGTAGAATGTGCATACTTTGTTGATTCCATTTATGAAATAAAACACATTTTCTAAAAACTCGTGTTTTTTAAGAAATCATGTAAACCTTCTAGGAGCTGTGATTTTAAAAAACGGGGGAAGTAAGCTTTTCTTATTTCCAGACGCATGCGCAAACTATAGAAAGTCGTTATGACGTAGAATGTGCATACTTTGTAGATTCCATTTATGAAATAAAACACATTTTCTAAAAACTCGTGTTTTTTACGAAATCATGTAAAGATTCTAGAAGCTATGATTTTAAAAAACGGTGGAAGTAAGCTTTTCATATTTCCGGACGAATGCGCAAACTATAGAAAGTCGTTATGACGTAGAATGTGCATACTTTGTTGATTCCATTTATGAAATAAAACACATTTTCTAAAAACTTGTGTTTTTTAAGAAATCATTTAAACCTTCTAGAAGCTGTGATTTTAAAAAACGGGGGAAGTAAGCTTTTCTTATTTCCGGACGCATGCGCAAACTATAGAAAGTCGTTATGACGTAGAATGTGCATACTTTGTAGATTCCATTTATGAAATAAAACATATTTTCTAAAAACTCGTGTTTTTTACGAAATCATGTAAACCTTCTAGAAGCTGTGATTTTAAAAAACGGTGGAAGTAAGCTTTTCTTATTTCCGGACGCATGCGCAAATTATATAAAGTCGTTATGATGTAGAATGTGCATACTTTGTTGATTCCATTTATGAAATAAAACACATTTTCTAAAAACTCGTATTTTTTAAGAAATCATGTAAACCTTCTAGAAGCTGTGATTTTAAGAAACGGGGGAAGTAAGGTTTTCTTATTTCCGGATGCATGCGCAAACAACAGAAAGTCGTTATGACATAGAATGTGCATATTTTGTAGATTCCATTTATGAAATAAAACATATTTTCTAAAAACACGTGTCTTTTACGAAATCATTTAAACCTTCTAGAAGCTGTGATTTTAAAAAACGAGGGAAGTAAGCTTTTCTTATTTCCGGACGCATACGCAAACTATAGAAAGTCGTTATGACGTAGAATGTGCATACTTTGTAGATTCCATTTATGAAATAAAACACATTCTCTAAAAGTTCGTGTTTTTTACGAAACCATGTAAACCTTCTAGAAGCTGTGATTTTAAAAAATGGTGGAAGTAAGCTTTTCTTATTTCCGGACGCATGAGCAAACTATAGAAAGTAGTTATGACGTAGAATGTGCATACTTTGTAGATTCCATTTATGAAATAAAACACATTTTCTAAAAACTCGTGTTTTTTACGAAATCATGTAAACCTTCTAGAAGCTGTGATTTTAAAAAACGGTGGAAGTAAGCTTTTCTTATTTCCGGACGCATGCGCAAACTATAGAAAGTCGTTATGACATAGAATATGCATACTTTGTTGATTCCATTTATGAAATAAAACACATTTTCTAAAAACTCGTGTTTTTTAAGAAATCATGTAAACCTTCTAGAAGCTGTGATTTTAAAAAACTGTGGAAGGAAGCTTTTCTTATTTCCAACCGCATGCGCAAACTATAGAAAGTCGTTATGACGTAGAATGTGCATACTTTCTAGATTCCATTTATGAAATAAAACATATTTTCTAAAAACACGTGTCTTTTACGAAATCATTTAAACCTTCTAGAAGCTATGATTTTAAAAAATGGGGGAAGTAAGCTTTTTTTATTTCCGGACGCAGGCGCAAACTATAGAAAGTCATTATGATGTAGAATGTGCATACTTTGTAGATTCCATTTATGAAATAAAACACATTTTCTAAAAGCTCGTGTTTTTTACGAAATCATGTAAACCTTCTAGAAGCTGTGATTTTAAAAAATTGTGGAAGTAAGCTTTTCTTATTTCCGGAGGCATGAGCAAACTATAGAAAGTAGTTATGACGAAGAATGTGCATACTTTGTAGATTCCATTTATGAAGTAAACACATTTTCTAAAAACTCGTGTTTTTTACCAAGTCATGTAAACCTTCTAGAAGCTGTGATTTTAAAAAACGGTGGAAGTAAGCTTTTCTTATTTCCGGACGCATGTGCAAACTATAGAAAGTCGTTATGACGTAGAATGTGCATACTTTGTTGATTCCATTTATGAAATAAAACACATTTTCTAAAAACTCGTGTTTTTTAAGAAATCATGTAAACCTTCTAGAAGCTGTGATTTTAAAAAGCTGTGGAAGTAAGATTTTCTTATTTCCAAACACATGCGCAAACTATAGAAAGTCGTTATGACGTAGAATGTGCATACTTTCTAGATTCAATTTATGAAATAAAACACATTTTCTAAAAACTCGTGTTTTTTACGAAATCATGTAAACCTTCTAGAAGCTGTGATTTTAAAAAATGGTGGAAGTAAGCTTTTCTTATTTCCGTTCGCATGCGCAAACTATAGAAAGTCGTTATCACATAGAATGTGCATACTTTGTTGATTCCATTTATGAAATAAAACACATTTTCTATAAACTCGTGTTTTTTAAGAAATCATGTAAACCTTCTAGAAGCTGTGATTTTAAAAAACGGGGGAAGTAAGCTTTTCTTATTTCCAAACGCATGCACAAACTATAGAAAGCCGTTATGACGTAGAATGTGCATACTTTGTAGATTCCATTTATGAAATAAAACACATTTTCTAAAAACTCGTGTTTTTTACGAAATCATGTAAACCTTCTAGAAGCTGTGATTTTAAAAAACGGTGGAAGTAAGCTTTTGTTATTTCCGGACGCATGCGCAAACTATAGACAGTCGTTATGATGTAGAATGTGCATACTTTCTAGATTCCATTTATGAAATAAAACACATTTTCTAAAAACTCATGTTTTTTACGAAATCATGTAAACCTTCTAGAAGCTGTGATTTTAAAAAACGGTGGAAGTAGGCTTTTCTTATTTCCGGACGAATGCGCAAACTATAGAAAGTCGTTATGACGTAGAATGTGTATACTTTGTAGATTCCATTTATGAAATAAAACACATTTTCTAAAAACTCGTGTTTTTTACGAAATCATGTAAACCTTCTAGAAGCTGTGATTTTAAAAAACGGTGGAAGTAAGCTTTTCTTATTTCCGGACGCATGCGCAAACTATAGACAGTCGTTATGACGTAGAATGTGCATACTTTTCTGATTCCATTTTTGAAATAAAACACATTTTCTAAAAACTCATGTTTTTTAAGAAATCATGTAAACCTTCTAGAAGCTGTGATTTTAAAAAACGGTGGAAGTAAGCTTTTCTTATTTCCAAACGCATGCGCAAACTATAGAAACTCGTTGTGACATAGAATGTGCATACTTTGTTGATTCCATTTATGAAATAAAACACATTTTCTAAAAACTCGTGTTTTTTACGAAATCATGTAAATCTTCTAGAAGCTGTGATTTTAAAAAATGGTGGAAGTAAGCCTTTCTTATTTCCAAACGCATGCGCAAACTATAGAAATTCGTTATCACATAGAATGTGCATACTTTGTTGATTCCATTTATGAAATAAAACACATTTTCTAAAAACTCGTGTTTTTTAAGAAATCATGTAAACCTTCTAGAAGCTGTGATTTTAAAAAACGGGGGAAGTAAGCTTTTCTTATTTCCAAACGCATGCACAAACTATAGAAAGTCGTTATGACGTAGAATGTGCATACTTTGTAGATTCCATTTATGAAATAAAACACATTTTCTAAAAACTCGTGTTTTTTACGAAATCATGTAAACCTTCTAGAAGCTGTGATTTTAAAAAACGGTGGAAGTAAGCTTTTCTTATTTCCGGACGCATGCGCAAACTATAGAAATTCGTTATGACGTAGAATGTGCATACTTTCTAGATTCCATTTATGAAATAAAACACATTTTCTAAAAACTCGTGTTTTTTACGAAATCATGTAAACCTTCTAGAAGCTGTGATTTTAAAAAACGGTGGAAGTAAGCTTTTCTTATTTCCATACGCATGCGCAAACTATAGAAAGTCGTTATGACGTAGAATGTGCATACTTTGTTGATTCCATTTATGAAATAAAACACATTTTCTAAAACCTCGTGTTTTTTATGAAATCATGTAAACCTTCTGGAAGTTGTGATTTTAAAAAACAGGGGAAGTAAGCTTTTCTTATTTCCAAACGCATGCGCAAACTATAGAAAGTCGTTATGACGTAGAATGTGCATACTTTGTTGATTCCATTTATGAAATAAAACACATTTTCTAAAAACTTGTGTCTTTTAAGAAATCATGTAAACCTTCTAGAAGCTGTGATTTAAAAAAACGGGGGAAGTAAGCTTTTCTTATTTCCAGACACATGCGCAAACTATAGAAAGACGTTAAGACGTAGAATGTGCATGCATTGTAGATTCCATTTATGAAATAAAATACATTTTCTAAAAACTCGTTATTTTTACGAAATCATGTAAACCTTCTAGAAGCTTTGATTTTAAAAAACGGTCGAAGTAAGCTTTTCTTATTTCCGGACGAATGTGCAAACTATAGAAAGTCGTCATGACGTAGAATGTGCCTACTTTGTTGATTCCATATATGAAATAAAACACATTTTCAAAAAACTCGTGTTTTTTAAGAAATCATGTAAACCTTCTAGAAGCTGTGATTTTAAAAAACGGTGGAAGTAAGCTTTTCTTAATTCCGGATGCATGTGCAAACTATAGAAAGTCGTTATGACTTAGAATGTGCATACTTTGTTGATTCCATTTATGAAATAAAACACATTTTCTAAAAACTCATGTTTTTTAAGAAATCATGTAAACCTTCTAGAAGCTGTGATTTTAAAAAATGGTGGAAGTAAGCTTTTCTTATTTCCAAACGCATGCGCAAACTATAGAATTTCGTTATGACGTAGAATGTGCATACTTTGTTGATTCCATTTATGAAATAAAACACATTTTCTAAAAACTCGTGTTTTTTAAAAAATCTTGTAAACGTTCTAGAAGTTGTGATTTAGAAAAACGGGGGAAGTAAGCTTTTCTTATTTCCGGACGCATGCGCAAACTATAGACAGTCGTTATGACGTAGAATGTGCATACTTTATAGAATCCATTTGTGAAATAAAACACATTTTCTAAAAACTCGTGTTTTTTACGAAATCATGTAAACCTTCTAAGAGCTGTGATTTTAAAAAATGGTGGAAGTAAGCTTTTCTTATTTCCGGACGCATGAGCAAACTATACAAAGTAGTTATGACATAGAATGTGCATACTTTGTAGATTCCATTTATGAAATAAAACACATTTTCTAAAAACTCGTGTTTTTTACGAAATCATGTAAACCTTCTAGAAGATGTGATTTTAAAAAACGGTGGAAGTAAGCTTTTCTTATTTCCGGATGCATGCGCAAACTATAGAAAGTCGTTATGACGTAGAATGTGCATACTTTGTTGATTCCATTTATGAAATAAAACACATTTTCTAAAAACTCGTGTTTTTTAAGAAATCATGTAAACCTTCTAGAAGCTGTGATTTTAAAAAACGGGGGAAGTAAGCTTTTCTTATTTCCGGACGCATGCGGAAACTATAGAAAGTCGTTATGACGTAGAATGTGCATACTTTGTTGATTCCATTTATGAAATAAAACACATTTTCTAAAAACTCGTGTTTTTTACGAAATCATGTAAACCTTCTAGAAGCTGTGATTTTAAAAAACGGGGGAAGTAAGCTTTTCTTATTTCCGGACGCATGCACAAACTATAGAAAGTCGTTATGACGGAGAATGTGCATACTTTGTAGATTCCATTTATGAAATAAAACACATTTTCTAAAAACTCGTGTTTTTTACGAAATCATGTAAACCTTCTAGAAGATGTGATTTTAAAAAATGGTAGAAGTAAGCTTTTCTTATTTCCGGACGCATGCGCAAACTATAGAAAGTCGATATGATGTAGAATGTGCATACTTTGTTGATTCCATTTATGAAATAAAACACATTTTCTAAAAACTCGTGTTTTTTAAGAAATCATGTAAACCTTCTAGAAGCTGTGATTTTAAAAAACTGGGGAAGTAAGATTTTCTTATTTCCTGACGCATATGCAAACTATAGAGAGTCGTTATGACGTAGAATGTGCATACTTTGTAGATTCCATTTAAGAAATAAAACAAATTTTCTAAAAACTCGTGTTTTTTATGAAATCATGTAAACCTTCTAGAAGCTGTGATTTTAAAAAACGGTGGAAGTAAGCTTTTCTTATTTCCAGAGGCATGCGCAAACTATAGAAAGTCGTTATGACGTAGAATGTGCATACTTTGTTGATTCCATTTATGAAATAAAACACATTTTCTAAAAACTCGTGTTTTTTACGAAATCATGTAAACCTTCTAGAAGCTGTGATTTTAAAAAACGGTGGAAGTAAGCTTTTCTTATTTCCGGACGCAGGCGCAAACTATAGAAAGTCGTTATGACGTAGAATGTGCATACTTTGTAGATTCCATTTATGAAATAAAACACATTTTCTAAAAACTCGTGTTTTCTACGAAATCATGTAAACCTTCTAGAAGTTGTGATTTTAAAAAACGGGGGAAGTAAGCTTTTCTTATTTCAAGACGCATGCGCAAACTATAGAAAGTTGTTATGACGTAGAATGTGCATACTTTGTAGATTCCATTTATGAAATAAAACACATTTTCTAAAAACTCGTGTTTTTTAAGAAATCATGTAAACCTTCTAGAAGCTGTGATTTTAAAAAACGAGGGAAGTAAGCTTTTCTTATTTCCGGACGCATGCGCAAACTATAGAAAGTCGTTATGACGTAGAATGTGCATACTTTATAGATTCCATTTATGAAATAAAACACATTTTCTAAAAACTCGTGTTTTTTACGAAATCATGTAAACCTTCTAGAAGCTGTAATTTTAAAAAACGGTGGAAGTAAGCTTTTCTTATTTCCGGTCAAATGCGCAAACTATGGAAAGTCGTTATGACGTAGAATGTGCATACTTTGTTGATTCCATTTATGAAATAAAACACATTTTCTAAAAACTCGTGTTTTTTAAGAAATCATGTAAACCTTCTAGAAGCTGTGATTTTAAAAAACAGCGGAAGTAAGCTTTTCTTATTTCCGGACGCATGCGCAAAATATAGAAAGTCGTTATGACGTATAATGTGCATACTTTGTTGATTCCATTTATGAAATAAAACACATTTTCTATAAACTCGTGTTTTTTAAGAAATCATGTAAACCTTCTAGAAGCTGTGATTTTAAAAAACGGGGGAGTAAGCTTTTCTTATTTCCGGACGCATGCGCAAACTATAGAAATTCGTTATGATGTAGAATGTGCATACTTTGTAGATTCCATTTTTGTAATAAAACACATTTTCTAAAAACTCGTGTTTTTTACGAAATCATGTAAACCTTCTAGAAGCTGTGATTTTAAAAAACGGTGGAAGTTAGCTTTTATTATTTCCGGACGAATGTGCAAACTATAGAAAGTCGTTATGACGTAGAATGTGCATACTTTTGTGATTCCATTTATGAAATAAAACACATTTTCTAAAAACTCGTGTTTTTTAAGAACTCATGTAAACCTTCTAGAAGCTGTGATTTTAAAAAACGGTGGATGTAAGCTTTTCTTATTTCCGGACGGATGCGCAAACTATAGAAAGTCGTTATGACGTAGAATGTGCATACTTTGTTGATTCCATTTATGAAATAAAACACATTTTCTAAAAACTCGTGTTTTTTAAGAAATCATGTAAACCTTCTAGAAGCTGTGATTTTAAAAAACGGGGGAAGTAAGCTTTTCTTATTTCCGGACGCATGCACAAACTATAAAAAATCGTTATGACGTAGAATGTGCATACTTTGTAGATTCCATTTATGAAATAAAACACATTTTCTAAAAACTCGTGGTTTTTACAAAATCATGTAAACCTTCTGGAAGCTGTGATTTTAAAAAACGGTCGAAGTAAGCTTTTCTTATTTCCGGACGAATGTGCAAACTATAGAAAGTCGTCATGACGTAGAGTGTGCATACTTTGTTGATTCCATATATGAAATAAAACACATTTTCAAAAAACTCGTGTTTTTAAAGAAATCATGTAAATCTTCTAGAAGCTGTGATTTTAAAAAACGGTGGAAGTAAGCTTTTCATATTTCCGGATGCATGCACAAACTATAGAAAGTCGTTATGACGTAGAATGTGCATACTTTGTTGATTCCATTTATGAAATAAAACACATTTTCTAAAAACTCATGTTTTTTAAGAAATCATGTAAACCTTCTAGAAGCCGTCATTTTAAAAAATGGTGGAAGTAAGCTTTTCTTATTTCCAAACGCATGCAAAAACTATAGAAAGTCGTTATGACGTAGAATGTGCATACTTTTGTTGATTCCATTTATGAAATAAAACACATTTTCTAAAAACTCGTGTTTTTTAAGAAATCATGTAAACCTTCTAGAAGC
This sequence comes from Larix kaempferi, assembly GCA_027924585.1. NCBI lineage: Eukaryota > Viridiplantae > Streptophyta > Pinopsida > Pinales > Pinaceae > Larix > Larix kaempferi. Next base: position 93,666 of record BSBM01001607.1, read on the forward strand.
TGTGATTTTAAAAAACAGCGGAAGTAAGCTTTTCTTATTTCCGGACGCATGCGCAAACTATAGAAAGTCGTTATGACATAGAATGTGCATACTTTGTTGATTCCATTTATGAAATAAAACACATTTTCTAAAAACTCGTGTTTTTTAAGAAATCATGTAAACCTTCTAGAAGCTGTGATTTTAAAAAACGGGGGAGTAAGCTTTTCTTATTTCCGGACGCATGCGCAAACTATAGAAATTCGTTATGATGTAGAATGTGCATACTTTGTAGATTCCATTTTTGAAATAAAACACATTTTCTAAAAACTCGTGTTTTTTAAGAAATCATGTAAACCTTCTAGAAGCTGTGATTTTAAAAAATGGTGGAAGTAAGCTTTTCTTATTTCCAGACGCATACGCAAAGTATAGAAAGTCATTATGACGTAGAATGTGCATACTTTGTAGATTCCATTTATGAAATAAAACACATTTTCTAAACACTCGTGTTTTCTACGAAATCATGTAAACCTTCTAGAAGCTGTGATTTTAAAAAACGGTGGAAGTAAGCTTTTCTTATTTACGGACGAATGTGCAAACTATAGAAAGTCGTTATGACGTAGAATGTGCATACTTTGTTGATTACATATATGAAATAAAACACATTTTCAAAAAACTCGTGTTTTTTAAGAAATCATGTAAACCTTCTAGAAGCTGTGATTTTAAAAAACGGTGGAAGTAAGCTTTTCTTATTTCCGGATGCATGCGCAAACTATAGAAAGTCGTTATGACGTAGAATGTGCATACTTTGCTTTTCTTATTTCCAAACGCATGCACAAACTATAGAAAGTCGTTATGACGTAGAATGTGCATACTTTGTAGATTCCATTTATGAAATAAAACACATTTTCTAAAAACTCGTGTTTTTTACGAAATCATGTAAACCTTCTAGAAGCTGTGATTTTAAAAAACGGTGGAAGTAAGCTTTTCTTATTCTCGGACGAATGCGCAAACTATAGAAAGTCGTTATGACGTAGAGTGTGCATACTTTTGTGATTCCATTTATGAAATAAAACACATTTTCTAAAAACTCGTGTTTTTTACGAAATCATGTAAACCTTCTAGAAGCTGTGATTTTAAAAAACGGTGGAAGTAAGCTTTTCTTATTTCCGGACGCATGCACAAACTATAGAAAGTCGTTATGACGTAGAATGTGCATACTTTGCTGATTCCATTTGTGAAATAAAACACATTGTCTAAAAACTCGTGTTTTTTAAGAAATCATGTAAACCTTCTAGAAGCTGTGATTTTAAAAAACTGTGGAAGTAAGCTTTTCTTATTTCCAAACGCATGCACAATATATAGAAAGTTGTTATGACGTAGAATGTGCATACTTTGTTGATTCCATTTATGAAATAAAACACATTTTCTAAAAACTCATGATTTTTAAGAAATCATGTAAACCTTCTAGAAGCTGTGATTTTAAAAAACGGGGGAAGTAAGCTTTTCTTATTTCCGGACACATGCGCAAACTATAGAAAGTCGTTATGACGTAGAATGTGCATACTTTGTTGATTCCATTTATGAAATAAAACACATTTTCTAAAAACTTGTGTTTTTTAAGAAATCATGTAAACCTTCTAGAAGCTGTGATTTAAAAAAACGGGGGAAGTAAGCTTTTCTTATTTCCGGACGCATGCGCAAACTCTAGAAAGTCGTTATGACGTAGAATGTGCATACTTTGTAGATTCCATTTATGAAATAAAACACATTTTCTAAAAACTCGTGGTTTTTACAAAATCATGTAAACCTTCTAGAAGCTGTGATTTTAAAAAACGGTCGAAGTAAGCTTTTCTTATTTCCGGACGAATGTGCAAACTATAGAAAGTCGTCATGACGTAGAATGTGCATACTTTGTTGATTCCATATATGAAATAAAACACATTTTCAAAAAACTCGTGTTTTTTAAGAAATCATGTAAATCTTCTAGAAGCTGTGATTTTAAAAAACGGTGGAAGTAAGCTTTTCTTATTTCCGGATGCATGCGCAAACTATAGAAAGTCGTTATGATGTAGAATGTGCATACTTTGTTGATTCCATTTATGAAATAAAACACATTTTCTAAAAACTCGTGTTTTTTAAGAAATCATGTAAACCATCTAGAAGCTGTGATTTTAAAAAACGGTGGAAGTAAGCTTTTCTTATTTCCAAACGCATGCGCAAACTATAGAAAGTCGTTATATGTAGAATGTGCATACTTTTGTGATTCCATTTATGAAATAAAACACATTTTCTAAAAACTCGTGTTTTTTAAGAAATCATGTAAACCTTCTAGAAGCTGTGATTTAAAAAAATCGTGGAAGTAAGCTTTTCTTATTTCCGGATGCATGCGCAAACTATAGAAAGTCGTTATGACGTAGAATGTGCATACTTTGTTGATTCCATTTATGAAATAAAACACATTTTCTAAAAACTCGTGTTTTTTAAGAAATTATGTAAACCTTCTAGAAGCTGTGATTTTAAAAAACTGGGGAAGTAAGCTTTTCTTATTTCCGGACGCATGCGCAAACTATAGAATGCCATTATGACGTATAATTTGCATACTTTGGTTATAACATTTATGAAATAAAACATATTTTCTAAAAACTCATGTTTTTTACGAAATCATGTAAACCTTCTAGAAGCTTTGATTTAGAAAAATGGGGGAAGTAAGCTTTTCTTATTTCCAAACGCATGAGCAAACTATAGAAAGTCGTTATGACGTAGAATGTGCATACTTTGTAGATTCCATTTATGAAATAAAACACATTTTCTAAAAACTCCTGTTTTTTACGAAATCATGTAAACCTTCTAGAAGCTGTGATTTTAAAAAACGGTGGAAGTAAGCTTTTCTTATTTCCGGACGCAGGCGCAAACTATAGAAAGTCGTTATGACGTAGAATGTGCATACTTTGTTGATTCCATTTATGAAATAAAACACATTTTCTAAAAACTCATGTTTTTTAAGAAATCATGTTAACCTTCTAGAAGCTGTGATTTTAAAAAACGGGGGAAGTAAGCTTTTCTTATTTCCGGACGCATGCGCAAACTATAGAAAGTCGTTATGACGTAGAATGTGCATAATTTGTAGATTCAATTTATGAAATAAAACACATTTTCTAAAAACTCGTGTTTTTTACGAAATCATGTAAACCTTCTAGAAGCTGTGATTTTAAAAAACGGTGGAAGTAAGCTTTTCTTATTTCCGGACGAATGCGCAAACTATAGAAAGTCGTTATGACGTAGAATGTGCATACTTTGTTGATTCCATTTATGAAATAAAACACATTTTCTAAAAACTCGTGTTTTTTAAGAAATCATGTAAACCTTCTAGAAGCTGTGATTTTAAAAAACAGTGGAAGTAAGCTTTTCTTATTTCCGGACGCATGCGCAAACTATAGAAAGTCGTTATGACGTAGAATGTCCATACTTTGTTGATTCAATTTATGAAATAAAACACATTTTCTAAAAACTCGTGTTTTTTAAGAAATCATGTAAACCTTCTAGAAGCTGTGATTTTAAAAAACGGGGGAAGTAAGCTTTTCTTATTTCCGGACGCATGCGCAAACTATAGAAAGTCGTTATGACGTAGAATGTGCATACTTTGTTGACTCCATTTATGAAATAAATCACATTTTCTAAAAACTTGTGTCTTTTAAGAAATCATGTAAACCTTCTAGAAGCTGTGATTTAAAACAACGGGGGAAGTAAGCTTTTCTTATTTCTGGACGCATGCGCAAACTATAGAATGTCGTTATGACGTAGAATGTGCATACTTTGTAGATTCCATTTATGAAATAAAACACATTTTCTAAAAACTCGTGGTTTTTACGAAATCATGTAAACCTTCTAGAAGCTGTGATTTTAAAAAATGGTCGAAGTAAGCTTTTCTTATTTCCAGACGAATGTGCAAACTATAGAAAGTCGTCATGACGTAGAATGTGCATACTTTGTTGGTTCCATATATGAAATAAAACACATTTTCAAAAAACTCGTGTTTTTTAAGAAATCATGTAAACCTTCTAGAAGCTGTGATTTTAAAAAACGGTGGAAGTAAGCTTTTCTTATTTCCAAACGCATGCACAAACTATAGAAAGTCGTTATCACGTAGAATGTGCATACTTTGTAGATTCCATTTATGAAATAAAACACATTTTCTAAAAAGTCGTGTTTTTTACGAAATCATGTAAACCTTCTAGAAGCTGTGATTTTAAAAAACGGAGGAAGTAAGCTTTTCTTATTTCCAGACGAATGCACAAACTATAGAAAGTCGTTATGACGTAGAATGTGCATACTTTGTTGATTCCATTTATGAAATAAAACACATTTTCTACAAACTCGTGTTTTTTAAGAAATCATGTAAACCTTCTAGAAGCTGTGATTTTAAAAAACAGTGGAAGTAAGCTTTTCTTATTTCCGGACGCATGCGCAAACTATAGAAAGGCGTTATGACGTAGAATGTCCATACTTTGTTGATTCCATTTATGAAATAAAACACATTTTCTAAAAACTCGTGTTTTTTAAGAAATCATGTAAACCTTCTAGAAGCTGTGATTTTAAAAAACGGGGGAAGTAAGCTTTTCTTATTTCCGGACGCATGCGCCAACTATAGAAAGTCGTTATGACGTAGAATGTGCATACTTTGTTGATTCCATTTATGAAATAAAACACATTTTCTAAAAACTCGTGGTTTTTACAAAATCATGTAAACCTTCTAGAAGCTGTGATTTTAAAAAACGGTCGAAGTAAGCTTTTCTTATTTCCAGACGAATGTGCAAGCTATAGAAAGTTGTCATGACGTAGAATGTGCATACTTTGTTGATTCCATATATGAAATAAAACACATTTTCTAAAAACTCGTGTTTTTTAAGAAATCATGTAAACCTTCTAGAAGCTGTGATTTTAAAAAACGGGGGAAGTAAGCTTTTCTTATTTCCAAACGCATGCACAAACTATAGAAAGTCATTATGACGTAGAATGTGCATACTTTGTAGATTCCATTTATGAAATAAAAGACATTTTCTAAAAACTCATGTTTTTTACGAAATCATGTAAACCTTCTAGAAGCGGTGATTTTAAAAAACGGTGGAAGTAAGCTTTTCTTATTTCCGGACGCATGAGCAAACTATACAAAGTAGTTATGACGTAGAATGTGCATACTTTGTGGATTCCATTTATGAAATAAAACACATTTTCTAAAAACTCGTGTTTTTTAGGAAATCATGTAAACCTTCTGGAAGCTGTGATTTTAAAAAATGGTGGAAGTAAGCTTTTCTTATTTCCGGATGCATGCGCAAACTATAGAAAGTCGTTGTGACATAGAATGTGCATACTTTGTTGATTCCATTTATGAAATAAAACACATTTTCTAAAAACTCGTGTTTTTTACGAAATCATGTAAACCTTCTAGAAGCTGTGATTTTAAAAAATGGTGGAAGTAAGCCTTTCTTATTTCCAAACGCATGCGCAAACTATAGAAATTCGTTATCACATAGAATGTGCATACTTTGTTGATTCCATTTATGAAATAAAACACATTTTCTAAAAACTCGTGTTTTTTAAGAAATCATGTAAACCTTCTAGAAGCTGTGATTTTAAAAAACGGGGGAAGTAAGCTTTTCTTATTTCCAAACGCATGCACAAACTATAGAAAGTCGTTATGACGTAGAATGTGCATACTTTGTTGACTCCATTTATGAAATAAATCACATTTTCTAAAAACTTGTGTTTTTTACGAAATCATGTAAACCTTCTAGAAGCTGTGATTTTAAAAAACGGTGGAAGTAAGCTTTTCTTATTTCCGGTCGAATGCGCAAACTATAGAAAGTCGTTATGACGTAGAATGTGCATACTTTGTTGATTCCATTTATGAAATAAAACACATTTTCTGAAAACTCGTGTTTTTTAAGAAATCAGGTAAACCTTCTAGAAGCTGTGATTTTAAAAAATGGTGGAAGTAAGCGTTTCTTATTTCCGGACGCATGCGCAAACTATAGAAAGTCGTTATGACGTAGAATGTCCATACTTTGTTGATTCTATTTATGAAATAAAACACATTTTCTAAAAACTCGTGTTTTTTAAGAAATCATGTTAACCTTCTAGAAGCTGTGATTTTAAAAAACGAGGGAAGTAAGCTTTTCTTATTTCCGGATGCATGCGCAAACTATAGAAAGTCGTTATGACGTAGAATGTGCATAATTTGTAGATTCCATTTATAAAATAAAACACATTTTCTAAAAACTCGTGTTTTTTAAGAAATCATGTAAACCTTCTAGAAGCTGTGATTTTAAAAAACTGGGGAAGTAAGATTTTCTTATTTCCTGACGCATATGCAAACTATAGAGAGTCGTTATGACGTAGAATGTGCATACTTTGTAGATTCCATTTATGAAATAAAACACATTTTCTAAAAACTCATGTTTTTTATGAAATCATGTAAACCTTCTAGAAGCTGTGATTTTAAAAAACGGTGGAAGTAAGCTTTTCTTATTTCCGGACGCATGCGCAAACTATAGAAATTCGTTATGACGTAGAATGTGCATACTTTGTTGATTCCATTTATGAAATAAAACACATTTTCTAAAAACTCGTGTATTTTACGAAATCATGTAAACCTTCTAGAAGCTATGATTTTAAAAAACGGTGGAAGTAAGCTTTTCTTATTTCCGGACGCAGGCGCAAACTATAGAAAGTCGTTATGACGTAGAATGTCCATACTTTGTTGATTCCATTTATGAAATAAAACACATTTTCTAAAAACTCGTGTTTTTTAAGAAATCATGTAAACCTTCTAGAAGCTGTGATTTTAAAAAACGGGGGAAGTAAGCTTTTCTTATTTCCGGACGGATGCGCAAACTATAGAAAGTCGTTATGACGTAGAATGTGCATACTTTGTTGACTCCATTTATGAAATAAATCACATTTTCTAAAAACTTGTGTCTTTTAAGAAATCATGTAAACCTTCTAGAAGCTGTGATTTAAAACAACGGGGGAAGTAAGCTTTTCTTATTTCTGGACGCATGCGCAAACTATAGAATGTCGTTATGACGTAGAATGTGCATACTTTGTAGATTCCATTTATGAAATAAAACACATTTTCTAAAAACTCGTGGTTTTTACGAAATCATGTAAACCTTCTAGAAGCTGTGATTTTAAAAAATGGTCGAAGTAAGCTTTTCTTATTTCCAGACGAATGTGCAAACTATAGAAAGTCGTCATGACGTAGAATGTGCATACTTTGTTGATTCCATATATGAAATAAAACACATTTTCAAAAAACTCGTGTTTTTTAAGAAATCATGTAAACCTTCTAGAAGCTGTGATTTTAAAAAACGGTGGAAGTAAGCTTTTCTTATTTCCAAACGCATGCACAAACTATAGAAAGTCGTTATCACGTAGAATGTGCATACTTTGTAGATTCCATTTATGAAATAAAACACATTTTCTAAAAACTCGTGTTTTTTACGAAATCATGTAAACCTTCTAGAAGCTGTGATTTTAAAAAACGGAGGAAGTAAGCTTTTCTTATTTCCAGACGAATGCACAAACTATAGAAAGTCGTTATGACGTAGAATGTGCATACTTTGTTGATTCCATTTATGAAATAAAACACATTTTCTAAAAACTCGTGTTTTTTAAGAAATCATGTAAACCTTCTAGAAGCTGTGATTTTAAAAAACAGTGGAAGTAAGCTTTTCTTATTTCCGGACGCATGCGCAAACTATAGAAAGGCGTTATGACGTAGAATGTCCATACTTTGTTGATTCCATTTATGAAATAAAACACATTTTCTAAAAACTCGTGTTTTTTAAGAAATCATGTAAACCTTCTAGAAGCTGTGATTTTAAAAAACGGGGGAAGTAAGCTTTTCTTATTTCCGGACGCATGCGCAAACTATAGAAAGTCGTTATGACGTAGAATGTGCATACTTTGTTGATTCCATTTATGAAATAAAACACATTTTCTAAAAACTCGTGGTTTTTACAAAATCATGTAAACCTTCTAGAAGCTGTGATTTTAAAAAACGGTCGAAGTAAGCTTTTCTTATTTCCAGACGAATGTGCAAGCTATAGAAAGTTGTCATGACGTAGAATGTGCATACTTTGTTGATTCCATATATGAAATAAAACACATTTTCTAAAAACTCGTGTTTTTTAAGAAATCATGTAAACCTTCTAGAAGCTGTGATTTTAAAAAACGGGGGAAGTAAGCTTTTCTTATTTCCAAACGCATGCACAAACTATAGAAAGTCGTTATGACGTAGAATGTGCATACTTTGTAGATTCCATTTATGAAATAAAAGACATTTTCTAAAAACTCATGTTTTTTACGAAATCATGTAAACCTTCTAGAAGCGGTGATTTTAAAAAACGGTGGAAGTAAGCTTTTCTTATTTCCGGACGCATGAGCAAACTATACAAAGTAGTTATGACGTAGAATGTGCATACTTTGTGGATTCCATTTATGAAATAAAACACATTTTCTAAAAACTCGTGTTTTTTAGGAAATCATGTAAACCTTCTAGAAGCTGTGATTTTAAAAAATGGTGGAAGTAAGCTTTTCTTATTTCCGGACGCATGCGCAAACTATAGAAAGTCGTTGTGACATAGAATGTGCATACTTTGTTGATTCCATTTATGAAATAAAACACATTTTCTAAAAACTCGTGTTTTTTACGAAATCATGTAAACCTTCTAGAAGCTGTGATTTTAAAAAATGGTGGAAGTAAGCCTTTCTTATTTCCAAACGCATGCGCAAACTATAGAAATTCGTTATCACATAGAATGTGCATACTTTGTTGATTCCATTTATGAAATAAAACACATTTTCTAAAAACTCGTGTTTTTTAAGAAATCATGTAAACCTTCTAGAAGCTGTGATTTTAAAAAACGGGGGAAGTAAGCTTTTCTTATTTCCAAACGCATGCACAAACTATAGAAAGTCGTTATGACGTAGAATGTGCATACTTTGTAGATTCCATTTATGAAATAAAACACATTTTCTAAAAACTCGTGTTTTTTACGAAATCATGTAAACCTTCTAGAAGCTTTGATTTTAAAAAACGGTGGAAGTAAGCTTTTCTTATTTCCGGTCGAATGCGCAAACTATAGAAAGTCGTTATGACGTAGAATGTGCATACTTTGTTGATTCCATTTATGAAATAAAACACATTTTCTAAAAACTCGTGTTTTTTAAGAAATCATGTAAACCTTCTAGAAGCTGTGATTTTAAAAAATGGTGGAAGTAAGCGTTTCTTATTTCCGGACGCATGCGCAAACTATAGAAAGTCGTTATGACGTAGAATGTCCATACTTTGTTGATTCCATTTATGAAATAAAACACATTTTCTAAAAACTCGTGTTTTTTAAGAAATCATGTTAACCTTCTAGAAGCTGTGATTTTAAAAAACGAGGGAAGTAAGCTTTTCTTATTTCCGAATGCATGCGCAAACTATAGAAAGTCGTTATGACGTAGAATGTGCATAATTTGTAGATTCCATTTATAAAATAAAACACATTTTCTAAAAACTCGTGTTTTTTAAGAAATCATGTAAACCTTCTAGAAGCTGTGATTTTAAAAAACTGGGGAAGTAAGATTTTCTTATTTCCTGACGCATATGCAAACTATAGAGAGTCGTTATGACGTAGAATGTGCATACTTTGTAGATTCCATTTATGAAATAAAACACATTTTCTAAAAACTCATGTTTTTTATGAAATCATGTAAACCTTCTAGAAGCTGTGATTTTAAAAAACGGTGGAAGTAAGCTTTTCTTATTTCCGGACGCATGCGCAAACTATAGAAATTCGTTATGACGTAGAATGTGCATACTTTGTTGATTCCATTTATGAAATAAAACACATTTTCTAAAAACTCGTGTTTTTTAAGAAATCATGTAAACCTTCTAGAAGCTGTGATTTTAAAAAACGGGGGAAGTAAGCTTTTCTTATTTCCAAACGCATGCACAAACTATAGAAAGTCGTTATGACGTAGAATGTGCATACTTTGTAGATTCCATTTATGAAATAAAAGACATTTTCTAAAAACTCATGTTTTTTACGAAATCATGTAAACCTTCTAGAAGCGGTGATTTTAAAAAACGGTGGAAGTAAGCTTTTCTTATTTCCGGACGCATGAGCAAACTATACAAAGTAGTTATGACGTAGAATGTGCATACTTTGTGGATTCCATTTATGAAATAAAACACATTTTCTAAAAACTCGTGTTTTTTAGGAAATCATGTAAACCTTCTGGAAGCTGTGATTTTAAAAAATGGTGGAAGTAAGCTTTTCTTATTTCCGGACGCATGCGCAAACTATAGAAAGTCGTTGTGACATAGAATGTGCATACTTTGTTGATTCCATTTATGAAATAAAACACATTTTCTAAAAACTCGTGTTTTTTACGAAATCATGTAAACCTTCTAGAAGCTGTGATTTTAAAAAATGGTGGAAGTAAGCCTTTCTTATTTCCAAACGCATGCGCAAACTATAGAAATTCGTTATCACATAGAATGTGCATACTTTGTTGATTCCATTTATGAAATAAAACACATTTTCTAAAAACTCGTGTTTTTTAAGAAATCATGTAAACCTTCTAGAAGCTGTGATTTTAAAAAACGGGGGAAGTAAGCTTTTCTTATTTCCAAACGCATGCACAAACTATAGAAAGTCGTTATGACGTAGAATGTGCATACTTTGTAGATTCCATTTATGAAATAAAACACATTTTCTAAAAACTCGTGTTTTTTACGAAATCATGTAAACCTTCTAGAAGCTTTGATTTTAAAAAACGGTGGAAGTAAGCTTTTCTTATTTCCGGTCGAATGCGCAAACTATAGAAAGTCGTTATGACGTAGAATGTGCATACTTTGTTGATTCCATTTATGAAATAAAACACATTTTCTAAAAACTCGTGTTTTTTAAGAAATCATGTAAACCTTCTAGAAGCTGTGATTTTAAAAAATGGTGGAAGTAAGCGTTTCTTATTTCCGGACGCATGCGCAAACTATAGAAAGTCGTTATGACGTAGAATGTCCATACTTTGTTGATTCCATTTATGAAATAAAACACATTTTCTAAAAACTCGTGTTTTTTAAGAAATCATGTTAACCTTCTAGAAGCTGTGATTTTAAAAAATGAGGGAAGTAAGCTTTTCTTATTTCCGGATGCATGCGCAAACTATAGAAAGTCGTTATGACGTAGAATGTGCATAATTTGTAGATTCCATTTATAAAATAAAACACATTTTCTAAAAACTCGTGTTTTTTAAGAAATCATGTAAACCTTCTAGAAGCTGTGATTTTAAAAAACTGGGGAAGTAAGATTTTCTTATTTCCTGACGCATATGCAAACTATAGAGAGTCGTTATGACGTAGAATGTGCATACTTTGTAGATTCCATTTATGAAATAAAACACATTTTCTAAAAACTCATGTTTTTTATGAAATCATGTAAACCTTCTAGAAGCTGTGATTTTAAAAAACGGTGGAAGTAAGCTTTTCTTATTTCCGGACGCATGCGCAAACTATAGAAATTCGTTATGACGTAGAATGTGCATACTTTGTTGATTCCATTTATGAAATAAAACACATTTTCTAAAAACTCGTGTATTTTACGAAATCATGTAAACCTTCTAGAAGCTATGATTTTAAAAAACGGTGGAAGTAAGCTTTTCTTATTTCCGGACGCAGGCGCAAACTATAGAAAGTCGTTATGACGTAGAATGTGCATACTTTGTAGATTCCATTTATGAAATAAAACACATTTTCTAAAAACTCGTGTTTTCTACGAAATCATGTAAACCTTCTAGAAGCTGTGATTTTAAAAAACGGGGGAAGTAAGATTTTAGTATTTCCGGACGCATGCGCAAACTATAGAAATTCGTTATGACGTAGAATGTGCATACTTTGTAGATTCCATTTATGAAATAAAACACATTTTCTAAAAACTCGTGGTTTTTACAAAATCATGTAAACCTTCTAGAAGCTGTGATTTTAAAAAACGGTCGAAGTAAGCTTTTCTTATTTCCGGACGAATGTGCAAACTATAGAAAGTCGTCATGACGTAGAATGTGCATACTTTGTTGATTCCATATATGAAATAAAACACATTTTCTAAAAACTCGTGTTTTTTAAGAAATCATGTAAACCTTCTAGAAGCTGTGATTTTAAAAAACGGGGGAAGTAAGCTTTTTTTATTTCCAAACGCATGCACAAAATATAGAAAGTCGTTATCAGGTAGAATGTGCATACTTTGTAGATTCCATTTATGAAATAAAACACATTTTCTAAAAACTCGTGTTTTTTACGAAATCATGTAAACCTTCTAGAAGCTGTGATTTTAAAAAACGGTGGAAGTAAGCTTTTCTTATTTCCGGACGAATGCGCAAACTATAGAAAGTCGTTATGACGTAGAATGTGCATACTTTGTTGATTCCATTTATGAAATAAAACACATTTTCTAAACACTCGTGTTTTTTAAGAAATCATGTAAACCTTCTAGAAGCTGTGATTTTAAAAAACAGTGGAAGTAAGCTTTTCTTATTTCCGGACGCATGCGCAAACTATAGAAAGTCGTAATGACGTAGAATGTCCATACTTTGTTGATTCCATTTATGAAATAAAACACATTTTCTAAAAACTCGTGTTTTTTAAGAAATCATGTAAACCTTCTAGAAGCTGTGATTTTAAAAAACGGGGGAAGTAAGCTTTTCTTATTTCCGGACGCATGCGCAAACTATAGAAATTTGTTATGACCTAGAATGTGCATACTTTGTAGATTCCATTTATGAAATAAAACACATTTTCTAAAAACTCGTGGTTTTTACAAAATCATGTAAACCTTCTAGAAGCTGTGATTTTAAAAAACGGTCGAAGTAAGCTTTTCTTATTTCCGGACGAATGTGCAAACTATAGAAAGTCATGATGACGTAGAATGTGCATACTTTCTTGATTCCATATATGAAATAAAACACATTTTCTAAAAACTCGTGTTTTTTAAGAAATCATGTAAACCTTCTAGAAGCTGTGATTTTAAAAAACGGGGGAAGTAAGCTTTTCTTATTTCCAAACGCATGCACCGACTATAGAAAGTCGTTATGACGTAGAATGTGCATACTTTGTAGATTCCATTTATGAAATAAAACACATTTTCTAAAAACTCGTGTTTTTTACGAAATCATGTAAACCTTCTAGAAGCTGTGATTTTAAAAAACGGTGGAAGTAAGCTTTTCTTATTTCCGGACGAATGCGCAAACTATAGAAAGTCGTTATGACGTAGAATGTGCATACTTTGTTGATTCCATTTATGAAATAAAACACATTTTCTAAACTGTCGTGTTTTTTAAGAAAACATGTAAACCTTCTAGAAGCTGTGATTTTAAAAAACAGTGGAAGTAAGCTTTTCTTATTTCCGGACGCATGCGCAAACTATAGAAAGTCGTAATGACGTAGAATGTCCATACTTTGTTGGTTCCATTTATGAAATAAAACACATTTTCTAAAAACTCATGTTTTTTAAGAAATCATGTAAACCTTCTAGAAGCTGTGATTTTAAAAAACGGGCGAAGTAAGCTTTTCTTATTTCCGGACGCATGCGCAAACTATAGAAATTCGTTATGACGTAGAATGTGCATACTTTGTTGATTCCATTTATGAAATAAAACACATTTTCTAAAAACTTGTGTTCTTTAAGAAATCATGTAAACCTTCTAGAAGCTGTGATTTTAAAAAACAGTAAAAGTAAGCTTTTCTTATTTCCGGACGCATGCGCAAACTATAGAAAGTCGTTATGACGTAGAATGTCCATACTTTGTTGATTCCATTTATGAAATAAAACACATTTTCTAAAAACTCGTGTTTTTTAAGAAATCATGTAAACCTTCTAGAAGCTGTGATTTTAAAAAACGGGGGAAGTAATCTTTTCTTATTTCCGGACGCATGCGCAAACTATAGAAAGTCGTTATGACGTAGAATGTGCATACTTTGTAGATTCCATTTATGAAATAAAACACATTTTCTAAAAACTCGTGGTTTTTGCAAAATCATGTAAACCTTCTAGAAGCTGTGATTTTAAAAAACGGTCGAAGTAAGCTTTTCTTATTTCCAGACGAATGTGCAAACTATAGAAAGTCGTCATGACGTAGAATGTGCATACTTTGTTGATTCCATATATGAAATAAAACACAGTTTCAAAAAACTCGTGTTTTTTAAGAAATCATGTAAATCTTCTAGAAGCTGTGATTTTAAAAAACGGTGGAAGTAAGCTTTTCTTATTTCCGGATCCATGCCCAAACTATAGAAAGTCGTTATGATGTAGAATGTGCATACTTTGTTGATTCCATTTATGAAATAAAACACATTTTCTAAAAACTCGTGTTTTTTAAGAAATCATGTAAACCTTCTAGAAGCTGTGATTTTAAAAAACGGTGGAAGTAAGCTTTTCTTATTTCCAAACGCATGCGCAAACTATAGAAAGTCGTTATGACGTAGAATGTGCATACTTTTGTGATTCCATTTATGAAATAAAACACATTTTCTAAAAACTCGTGTTTTTTAAGAAATCATGTAAACCTTCTAGAAGCTGTGATTTTAAAAAACGGTGGAAGTAAGCTTTTCTTATTTCCGGACGCATGCGCAAACTTTAGAAAGTCGTTATGACGTAGAATGTGCATACTTTGTTGATTCCATTTATGAAATAAAACACATTTTCTAAAAACTCGTGTTTTTTAAGAAATCATGTAAACCTTGTAGAAGCTGTGATTTTAAAAAACGGGGGAAGTAAGCTTTTCTTATTTCCGGACGCATGCGCAAACTATAGAATGTCATTATGATGTATAATTTGCATACTTTGTTGATTCCATTTATGAAATAAAACACATTTTCTAAAAACTCGTGTTTTTTACGAAATCATGTAAACCTTCTAGAAGCTTTGATTTAGAAAAACGGGGGAAGTAAGCTTTTCTTATTTCCGGACGCATGCGCAAACTATAGAAAGTCGTTATGACGTATAATTTGCATACTTTGTTGATTCCATTTATGAAATAAAACACATTTTCTAAAAACTCGTGTTTTTTACGAAATCATGTAAACCTTCTAGAAGCTTTGATTTAGAAAAACGGGGGAAGTAAGCTTTTCTTATTTCCGGACGCATGCGCAAACTATAGAAATTCGTTATGACGTAGAATGTGCATAATTTGTAGATTCCATTTATGAAATAAAACACATTTTCTAAAAACTCGTGTCTTTTACGAAATCATGTAAACCTTCTAGAAGCTGTGATTTTAAAAAACGGTTGAAGTAAGCTTTTCTTATTTCCGGACGAATGCCCAAACTATAGAAAGTCGTTATGACGTAGAATGTGCATACTTTGTTGATTCCATTTATGAAATAAAACACATTTTCTAAAAACTCGTGTTTTTTAAGAAATCATGTAAACCTTCTAGAAGCTGTGATTTTAAAAAACAGTGGAAGTAAGCTTTTCTTATTTCCGGACGCATGCGCAAACTATAGAAAGTCGTTATGACGTAGAATGTCCATACTTTGTTGATTCCATTTATGAAATAAAACACATTTTCTAAAAACTCGTGTTTTTTAAGAAATCATTTAAACCTTCTAGAAGCTGTGATTTTAAAAAACGGGGGAAGTAAGCTTTTCTTATTTCCGGACGCATGCGCAAACTATAGAAAGTCGTTATGACGTAGAATGTGCATACTTTGTTGATTCCATTTATGAAAAAAAACACATTTTCTAAAAACTTGTGTCTTTTAAGAAATCATGTAAACCTTCTAGAAGCCGTGATTTAAAACAACGGGGGAAGTAAGCTTTTCTTATTTCCGGAAGCATGCGCAAACTATAGAAAGTCGTTATGACGTAGAATGTGCATATTTTGTAGATTCCATTTATGAAATAAAACACATTTTCTAAAAACTCGTGGTTTTTACGAAATCATGTAAACCTTCTAGAAGCTGTGATTTTAAAAAATGGTGGAAGTAAGCTTTTCTTATTTCCGGACGCATGCGCAAACTATAGAAAGTCGTTATGACGTAGAATGTGCATACTTTGTTGATTCCATTTATGAAATAAAACACATTTTCTAAAAACTCGTGTTTTTTACGAAATCATGTAAACCTTCTAGAAGCTATGATTTTAAAAAACGGTGGAAGTAAGCTTTTCTTATTTCCGGACGCAGGCGCAAACTATAGAAAGTCGTTATGACGTAGAATGTGCATACTTTGTAGATTCCATTTATAAAATAAAACACATTTTCTAAAAACTCGTGTTTTCTACAAAATCATGTAAACCTTCTAGAAGCAGTGATTTTAAAAAACGGGGGAAGTAAGCTTTTCTTAATTCCTGACGCAAGCGCAAACTATAGAAAGTCGTTATGACGTAGAATGCGCATACTTTGTAGATTCCATTTATGAAATAAAACACATTTTCTAAAAACTCGTGTTTTTTACGAAATCATGTAAACCTTCTAGAAGCTGTGATTTTAAAAAACGGTCGAAGTAAGCTTTTCTTATTTCCGGACGAATGTGCAAACTATAGAAAGTCGTCATGACGTAGAATGTGCATACTTTGTTGATTCCATATATGAAATAAAACACATTTTCTAAAAACTCGTGTTTTTTAAGAAATCATATAAACCTTCTAGAAGCTGTGATTTTAAAAAACGGGGGAAGTAAGCTTTTCTTATTTCCAAACGCATGCACAAACTATAGAAAGTCGTTATGACGTAGAATGTGCATACTTTGTAGATTCCATTTATGAAGTAAAACTCATTTTCTAAAAACTCGTGGTTTTTACAAAATCATGTAAACCTTCTAGAAGCTGTGATTTTAAAAAACTGGGGAAGTAAGATTTTCTTATTTCCTGACGCATATGCAAACTATAGAGAGTCGTTATGACGTAGAATGTGCATACTTTGTAGATTCCATTTATGAAATAAAACACATTTTCTAAAAACTCGTGTTTTTTATGAAATCATGTAAACCTTCTAGAAGCTGTGATTTTAAAAAACGGTGGAAGTAAGCTTTTCTTATTTCCGGACGCATGCGCAAACTATAGAAAGTCGTTATGACGTAGAATGTGTATACTTTGTTGATTCCATTTATGAAATAAAACACATTTTCTAAAAACTCGTGTTTTTTACGAAATCATGTAAACCTTCTAGAAGTTGTGATTTTAAAAAACGGTGGAAGTAAGCTTTTCTTATTTCCGGACGCAGGTGCAAACTATAGAAAGTCGTTATGACGTAGAATGTGCATACTTTGTAGATTCCATTTATGAAATAAAACACATTTTCTAAAAACTCGTGTTTTCTACGAAATCATGTAAACCTTCTAGAAGCTGTGATTTTAAAAAACGGGGGAAGTAAGCTTTTCTTATTTCCGGACGCATGCGCAAACTATAGAAAGTCGTTATGACGTAGAATGTGCATACTTTGTAGATTCCATTTATGAAATAAAACACATTTTCTAAAAACTCGTGGTTTTTACAAAATCATGTAAACCTTCTAGAAGCTGTGATTTTAAAAAACGGTCGAAGTAAGCTTTTCTTATTTCCAGACGAATGTGCAAACTATAGAAAGTCACCATGACGTAGAATGTGCATACTTTGTTGATTCCATATATGAAATAAAACACATTTTCTAAAAACTCGTGTTTTTTAAGAAATCATGTAAACCTTTTAGAAGCTGTGATTTTAAAAAACGGGGGAAGTAAGCTTTTCTTATTTCCAAATGCATGCACAAACTATAGAAAGTCGTTATGACGTAGAATGTGCATACTTTGTAGATTCCATTTATGAAATAAAACACATTTTCTAAAAACTCGTGTTTTTTACGAAATCATGTAAACCTTCTAGAAGCTGTGATTTTAAAAAACGGTGGAAGTAAGCTTTTCTTATTTCTGTACGAATGTGCAAACTATAGAAAGTCGTTATGACGTAGAATGTGCATACTTTGTTGATTCCATTTATGAAATAAAACACATTTTCTAAAAACTCGTGTTTTTTAAGAAATCATGTAAACCTTCTAGAAGCTGTGATTTTAAAAAACAGTGGAATAAGCTTTTCTTATTTCCGGACGCATGCGCAAACTATAGAAAGTCGTTATGACATAGAATGTCCATACTTTGTTGATTCCATTTATGAAATAAAAAACATTTTCTAAAAACTCGTGTTTTTTAAGAAATCATGTAAACCTTCTAGAAGCTGTGATTTTAAAAAACGGGGGAAGTAAGCTTTTCTTATTTCCGGACGCATGCGCAAACTATAGAAAGTCGTTATGACATAGAATGTCCATACTTTGTTGATTCCATTTATGAAATAAAAAACATTTTCTAAAAACTCGTGTTTTTTAAGAAATCATGTAAACCTTCTAGAAGCTGTGATTTTAAAAAACGGGGGAAGTAAGCTTTTCTTATTTCCGGACGCATGCGCAAACTATAGAAAGTCGTTATGACGTAGAATGTGCATACTTTGTAGATTCGATTTATGAAATAAAACACATTTTCTAAAAACTCGTGGTTTTTACAAAATCATGTAAACGTTCTAGAAGCTGTGATTTTAAAAAACGGTCGAAGTAAGCTTTTCTTATTTCCGGATTAATGTGTAAACTATAGAAAGTCGTCATGACGTAGAATGTGCATACTTTGTTGATTCCATATATGAAATAAAACACATTTGCTAAAAACTCGTGTTTTTTAAGAAATCATGTAAACCTTCTAGAAGCTGTGATTTTAAAAAACGGGGGAAGTAAGCTTTTCTTATTTCCGGATGCATGCGCAAACTATAGAATGTCATTATGACGTATAATTTGCATACTTTGTTGATTCCATTTATGAAATAAAACCTATTTTCTAAAAACTCGTGTTTTTTACAAAATCATGTAAACCTTCTAGAAGCTTTGATTCAGAAAAACGGGGGAAGTAAGCTTTTCTTATTTCCGAACGCATGAGCAAACTATAGAAAGTCTTTATGACGTAGAATGTGCATACTTTGTAGATTCCATTTATGAAATAAAACACATTTTCTAAAAATTCATGTTTTTTACGAAATCATGTAAACCTTCTAGAAGCTGTGATTTTAACAAACGGTGGAAGTAAGCTTTTCTTATTTCTTGACGCATGCGCAAACTATAGAAAGTCGTTATGACGTAGAATGTGCATACTTTGTTGATTCCATTTATGAAATAAAACACATTTTCTAAAACTCATGTTTTTTAAGAATTCATGTTAACCTTCTAGAAGCTGTGATTTTAAAAAACGGGGGAAGTAAGCTTTTCTTATTTCCGGACGCATGCGCAAACTATCGAAAGTCGTTATGATGTAGAATGTGCATAATTTGTAGATTCCATTTATGAAATAAAACACATTTTCTAAAAACTCGTGTTTTTTACGAAATCATGTAAACCTTCTAGAAGCTGTGATTTTAAAAAACGGTGGAAGTAAGCTTTTCTTATTTCCGGACGCATGCGCAAACTATAGAAAGTCGTTATGACGTAGAATGTGCATACTTTGTTGATTCCATTTATGAAATAAAACACATTTTCTAAAAACTCGTGTTTTTTAAGAAATCATCTAAACCTTCGAGAAGGTGTGATTTTAAAAAACGGGGGAAGTAAGCTTTTCTTATTTCCGGACGTATGCGCAAACTATAGAATGTCATTATGACTTATAATTTGCATACTTTGTTGATTCCATTTATGAAATAAAACATATTTTCTAAAAACTCGTGTTTTTTACGAAATCATGTAAACCTTCTAGAAGCTTTGATTTAGAAAAACGGGGGAAGTAAGCTTTTCTTATTTCCGAACGCATGACCAAACTATAGAAAGTCGTTATGACGTAGAATGTGCATACTTTGTAAATTCCATTTATGAAATAAAACACATTTTCGAAAAACTCATGTTTTTTACGAAATCATGTAAACCTTCTAGAAGCTGTGATTTTAAAAAACGGTGGAAGTAAGCTTTTCTTATTTCCGGACGCATGCGCAAACTATAGAAAGTCGTTATGACGTAGAATGTGCATACTTTGTTGATTCCATTTATGAAATAAAACACATTTTCTTAAACTCATGTTTTTTAAGAAATCATGTTAACCTTCTAGAAGCTGTGATTTTAAAAAACGGGGGAAGTAAGCTTTTCTTATTTCCGGACGCATGCGCAAACTATCGAAAGTCGTTATGATGTAGAATGTGCATAATTTGTAGATTCCATTTATGAAATAAAACACATTTTCTAAAAATTCGTGTTTTTTACGAAATCATGTAAACCTTCTAGAAGCTGTGATTTTAAAAAACGGGGGAAGTAAGCTTTTCTTATTTCCGGACGCATGCGCAAACTATAGAAAGTCGTTATGACGTAGAATGTGCATACTTTGTTGATTCCATTTATGAAATAAAACACATTTTCTAAAACTCGTGTTTTTTAAGAAATCATGTTAACCTTCTAGAAGCTGTGATTTTAAAAAACGGGGGAAGTAAGCTTTTCTTATTTCCGGACGCATGCGCAAACTATAGAAAGTCGTTATGACGTAGAATGTGCATACTTTGTAGATTCCATTTATGAAATAAAACACATTTTCTAAAAACTCGTGGTTTTTACAAAATCATGTAAACCTTCTAGAAGCTGTGATTTTAAAAAACGGTCGAAGTAAGCTTTTCTTATTTCCGGACGAATGTGCAAACTATAGAAAGTCGTCATGACGTAGAATGTGCATACTTTGTTGATTCCATATATGAAATAAAGCACATTTTCAAAAAACTCGTGTTTTTTAAGAAATCATGTAAATCTTCTAGAAGCTGTGATTTTAAAAAACGGTGGAACTAAGCTTTTCTTATTTCCGGATGCATGCGCAAACTATAGAAAGTCGTTATGACGTAGAATGTGCACACTTTGTTGATTCCATTTATGAAATAAAACACATTTTCTAAAAACTCGTGTTTTTTACGAAATCATGTAAACCTTCTACAAGCTGTGATTTTAAAAAATGGTGGAAGTAAGCTTTTCTTATTTCCGGACGCATGAGCAAACTATACAAAGTAGTTGTGACGTAGAATGTGCATACTTTGTAGATTCCATTTATGAAATAAAACACATTTTCTAAAAACTCGTGTTTTTTACGAAATCATGTAAACCTTCTAGAAGCTGTGATTTTAAAAAATGGTGGAAGTAAGCTTTTCCTATTTCCGGACGCATGCGCAAACTATAGAAAGTCGTTATGACATAGAATGTGCATACTTTGTTGATTCCATTTATGAAATAAAACACATTTTCTAAAAACTCGTGTTTTTTAAGAAATCATGTAAACCTTCTAGAAGCTGGGATTTTAAAAAATGGGGGAAGTAAGATTTTCTTATTTCTGGACGCATGCGCAAACTATAGAAAGTCGTTATGACGTATAATGTGCATACTTTGTAGATTCCATTTATGAAATAAAACACATTTTCTAAAAACTCGTGTTTTTTAAGAAATCATGTAAACCTTCTAGAAGCTGTGATTTTAAAAAACTGGGGAAGTAAGATTTTCTTATTTCCTGACGCATATGCAAACTATAGAGATTCGTTATGATGTAGAATGTGCATACTTTGTAGATTCCATTTATGAAATAAAACACATTTTCTAAAAACTCGTGTTTTTTATGAAATCATGTAAACCTTCTAGAAGCTGTGATTTTAAAAAACGGTGGAAGTAAGCTTTTCTTATTTCCGGACGCATGCGCAAACTATAGAAAGTCATTATGACGTAGAATGTGCATACTTTGTAGATTCCATTTATGAAATAAAACACATTTTCTAAAAACGCGTGGTTTTTACAAAATCATGTAAACCTTCTAGAAGCTGTGATTTTAAAAAACGGTCGAAGTAAGCTTTTCTTATTTCCAGACGAATGTGCAAACTATAGAAAGTCGTCATGACGTAGAATGTGCATACTTTGTTGATTCCATATATGAAATAAAACACATTTTCTAAAAATTCGTGTTTTTTAAGAAATCATGTAAACCTTCTAGAAGCTGTGATTTTAAAAAACGGGGGAAGTAAGCTTTTCTTATTTGCAAACGCATGCACAAACTATAGAAAGTCATTATGACGTAGAATGTGCATACTTTGTAGATTCCAGTTATGAAATAAAACACATTTTCTAAAAACTCGTGTTTTTTACGAAATCATGTAAACCTTCTAGAAGCTGTGATTTTAAAAAACGGTGGAAGTAAGCTTTTCTTATTTCCGTACGAATGCGAAAACTATAGAAAGTCGTTATGACGTAGAATGTGCATAATTTGTTGATTCCATTTACGAAATAAAACACATTTTCTAAAAACTCGTGTTTTTTAAGAAATCATGTAAACCTTCTAGAAGCTGTGATTTTAAAAAACAGTGGAAGTAAGCTTTTCTTATTTCCGGACGCATGCGCAAACTATAGAAAGTCGTTATGACGTAGAATGTGCATACTTTGTTGATTCCATTTATGAAATAAAACACATTTTCTAAAAACTCGTGTTTTTTAAGAAATCATGTTAACCTTCTAGAAGCTGTGATTTTAAAAAACGGGGGAAGTAAGCTTTTCTTATTTCCGGACGCATGCGCAAACTATAGAAAGTCGTGATGACGTAGAATGTGCATACTTTGTAGATTCCATTTATGAAATAAAACACATTTTCAAAAAACTCGTGTTTTTTACGAAATCATGTAAACCTTCTAGAAGCTGTGATTTTAAAAAACGGTGGAAGTAAGCTTTTCTTATTTCCGGATGAATGCGCAAACTATAGAAAGTCGTTATGACGTAGAATGTGCATACTTTGTTGATTCCATTTATGAAATAAAATACATTTTCTAAAATCTCGTGTTTTTTAAGAAATCATGTAAACCTTCTAGAAGCTGTGATTTTAAAAAACGGTGGAAGTAAGCTTTTCTTATTTGAAAACGCATGCGCAAACTATAGAATTTCGTTATGACGTAGAATGTGCATACTTTGTTGATTCCATTTATGAAATAAAACACATTTTCTAAAAACTCGTGTTTTTTAAGAAATCATATAAACCTTCTAGAAGCTGTGATTTAGAAAAACGGGGGAAGTAAGCTTTTCTTATTTCCGGACGCATGCGCAAACTATAGAAATTCGTTATGATGTAGAATTTTCATACTTTGTAGAATCCATTTATGAAATAAAACACATTTTCTAAAAACTCGTGTTTTTTACGAAATCATGTAAACCTTCTACAAGCTGTGATTTTAAAAAATGGTGGAAGTAAGCTTTTCTTATTTCCGGACGCATGAGCAAACTATACAAAGTAGTTATGACGTAGAATGTGCATACTTTGTAGATTCCATTTATGAAATAAAACACATTTTCTAAAAACTCGTGTTTTTTACGAAATCATGTAAACCTTCTAGAAGCTGTGATTTTAAAAAATGGTGGAAGTAAGCTTTTCTTATTTCCGGACGCATGCGCAAACTATAGAAAGTCGTTATGACGTAGAATGTGCATACTTTGTTGAATCCATTTCTAAAATAAAACACATTTTCTAAAAACTCGTGTTTTTTAAGAAATCATGTAAACCTTCTAGAAGCTGTGATTTTAAAAAACGGGGGAAGTAAGCTTTTCGTATTTCCAAAAGCATGCACAAACTATAGAAAGTCGTTATGATATAGATTGTGCATACTTTGTAGATTCCATTTATGAAATAAAACACATTTTCTAAAAACTCGTGTTTTTTAAGAAATCATGTAAACCTTCTAGAAGCTGTGATTTTAAAAAACAGTGGAAGTAAGCTTTTCTTATTTCCGGACGCATGCGCAAACTATAGAAAGTCGTTATGACATAGAATGTCCATACTTTGTTGATTCCATTTATGAAATAAAACACATTTTCTAAAAACTCGTGTTTTTTAAGAAATCATGTAAACCTTTTAGAAGCTGTGATTTTAAAAAACGGTGGAAGTAAGCTTTTCTTATTTCCGGACGCATGCGCAAACTATAGAAAGTCGTTATGACGTAGAATGTGCATACTTTGTTCATTCCATTTATGAAATAAAACACATTTTCTAAAAACTCGTGTTTTTTAAGAAATCATGTAAACCTTCTAGAAGCTGTGATTTTAAAAAACAGTGGAAGTAAGCTTTTCTTATTTCCGGACGCATGCGCAAACTATAGAAAGTCGTTATGACATAGAATGTCCATACTTTGTTGATTCCATTTATGAAATAAAACACATTTTCTAAAAACTCGTGTTTTTTAAGAAATCATGTAAACCTTCTAGAAGCTGTGATTTTAAAAAACAGTGGAAGTAAGCTTTTCTTATTTCCGGACGCATGCGCAAACTATAGAAAGTCGTTATGACGTAGAATGTCCATACTTTATTGATTCCATTTATGAAATAAAACACATTTTCTAAAAACTCGTGTTTTTTAAGAAATCATGTAAACCTTTTAGAAGCTGTGATTTTAAAAAACGGTGGAAGTAAGCTTTTCTTATTTCCGGACGCATGCGCAAACTATAGAAAGTCGTTATGACGTAGAATGTGCATACTTTGTTCATTCCATTTATGAAATAAAACACATTTTCTAAAAACTTGTGTCTTTTAAGAAATCATGTAAACCTTCTAGAAGCTGTGATTTAAAACAACGGGGGAAGTAAGCTTTTCTTATTTCTGGACGCATGCGCAAACTATAGAAAGTCGTTATGACGTAGAATGTGCATACTTTGTAGATTCCATTTATGAAATAAAACACATTTTCTAAAAACTCGTGTTTTTTACGAAATCATGTAAACCTTCTTTAAGCTATGATTTTAAAAAACGGTCGAAGTAAGTTTTTCTTATTTCCGGACGAATGTGCAAACTATAGAAAGTCGTCATGATGTAGAATGTGCATACTTTGTTGATTCCATATATGAAATAAAACACATTTTCTAAAAACTCGTGTTTTTTAAGAAATCATGTAAATCTTCTAGAAGCTGTGATTTTAAAAAACGGGGGAAGTAAGCTTTTCTTATTTCCGGATGCATGTGCAAACTATAGAAAGTCGTTATGACGTAGAATGTGCATACTTTGTAGAATCCATTTATGAAATAAAACACATTTTCTAAAAACTCGTGTTTTTTACGAAATCATGTAAACCTTCTAGAAGCTGTGGTTTTAAAAAACGGTGGAAGTAAGCTTTTGTTATTTCCGGACGCATGAGCAAACTATACAAAGTAGTTATGACGTAGAATGTGCATACTTTGTAGATTCCATTTACGAAATAAAACAAATTTTCTAAAAACTCGTGTTTTTTAAGAAATCATGTAAACCTTCTAGAAGCTGTGATTTTAAAAAACGGGGGAAGTAAGCTTTTCTTATTTCCGGACGCATGCGCAAACTATAGAAAGTCGTTATGACGTAGAATGTGCATACTTTGTAGATTCCATTTATGAAATAAAACACATTTTCTACAAACTCGTGTTTTTTACGAAATCATGTAAACCTTCTAGAAGCTGTGATTTTAAAAAACGGTGGATGTAAGATTTTCTTATTTCCGGATGAATGCGCAAACTATAGAAAGTCGTTATGACGTAGAATGTGCATACTTTGTTGATTCCATTTATGAAATAAAACACATTTTCTAAATACTCATGTTTTTTAAGAAATCATGTAAACCTTCTAGAAGCTGTGATTTTAAAAAACAGGGGAAGTAATCTTTTCTTATTTCCGGACGCATGCGCAAACTATAGAAAGTCGTTATGACGTAGAATGTGCATACTTTGTAGATTCCATTTATGAAATAAAACACATTTTCTAAAAACTCGTGGTTTTTACAAAATCATGTAAACCTTCTAGAAGCTGTGATTTTAAAAAACGGTGGAAGTAAGCTTTTCTTATTTCCGTACGAATACGCAAACTATAGAAAGTCGTTATGACGTAGAATGTGCATACTTTGTTGATCCCATTTATGAAATAAAACACATTTTCTAAAAACTCGTGTTTTTTAAGAAATCATGTAAACCTTCTAGAAGCTGTGATTTTAAAAAACAGTGGAAGTAAGCTTTTCTTATTTCCGGACGCATGCGCAAACTATAGAAAGTCGTTATGACGTAGAATGTCCATACTTTGTTGATTCCATTTATGAAATAAAACACATTTTCTAAAAACTCGTGTTTTTTAAGAAATCATGTAAACCTTCTAGAAGCTGTGATTTTAAAAAATGGGGGAAGTAAGCTTTTCTTATTTCTGGACGCATGCGCAAACTATAGAAAGTCGTTATGACGTAGAATGTGCATACTTTGTTGATTCCATTTATGAAATAAAACACATTTTCTAAAAACTTGTGTTTTTTAAGAAATCATGTAAACCTTCTAGAAGCTGTGATTTAAAAAAACGGGGGAAGTAAGCTTTTCTTATTTCCGGACGCATGCGCAAACTATAGAAAGTCGTTATGACGTAGAATGTGCATACTTTGTAGATTCCATTTATGAAATAAAACACATTTTCTAAAAACTCGTGGTTTTTACAAAATCATGTAAACCTTCTAGAAGCTGTGATTTTAACAAACGGTCGAAGTAAGCTTTTCTTATTTCCGGACGAATGTGCAAACTATAGAAAGTCGTCATGACGTAGAATATGCATACTTTGTTGATTCCATTTATGAAATAAAACACATTTTCTAAAAACTCGTGTTTTTAAGAAATCATGTAAACCTTCCAGAAGCTGTGATTTTAAAAAACGATGGAAGTAAGCTTTTCTTATTTCCAAACGCATGCGCAAACTATAGAAAGTCGTTATGACGTAGAATGTGCATACTTTTGTGATTCCATTTATGAAATAAAACACATTTTCTAAAAACTCGTGTTTTTTAAGAAATCATGTAAACCTTCTAGAAGCTGTGATTTTAAAAAATGGTGGAAGTAAGCTTTTCTTATTTCCGGACGCATGCGCAAACTATAGAAAGTCGTTATGATGTAGAATATGCATACTTTGTTGATTCCATTTAAGAAATAAAACACATTTTCTAAAAACTCGTGTTTTTTAAGAAATCATGTAAACCTTCTAGAAGCTGTGATTTTAAAAAACGGGGGAAGTAAGCTTTTCTTATTTCCGGACGCATGCGCAAACTAGAGAATGTCATTATGACGTATAATTTGCATACTTTGTTGATTCCATTTATGAAATAAAACAATTTTCTAAAAACTCGTGTTTTTTACGAAATCATGTAAACCTTCTAGAAGCTTTGATTTAGAAAAACGGGGGAAGTAAGCTTTTCTTATTTCCGAACGCATGAGCAAACTATAGAAAGTCGTTATGACGTAGAATGTGCATACTTTGTAGATTCCATTTATGAAATAAAACAGATTTACTAAAAATTCCTGGTTTTTACAAAATCATGTAAACCTTCTGGAAGCTATGATTTTAAAAAACGGTCGAAGTAAGCTTTTCTTATTTCCGGACGAATGTGCAAACTATAGAAAGTCGTCATGACGTAGAATGTGCATACTTTGTTGATTCCATATATGAAATAAAACACATTTTCAAAAAACTCGTGTTTTTTAAGAAATCATGTAAATCTTCTAGAAGCTGTGATTTTAAAAAACGGTGGAAGTAAGCTTTTCTTATTTCCGAATGCATGCGCAAACTATAGAAAGTCGTTATGACGTAGAATTTGCATACTTTGTTGATTCCATTTATGAAATAAAACACATTTTCTAAAAACTCATGTTTTTTAAGAAATCCTGTAAACCTTCTAAAAGCTGTGATTTTAAAAAATGGTGGAAGTAAGCTTTTCTTATTTCCAAACGCATGCGCAAACTATAGAAAGTCGTTATGACGTAGAATGTGCATACTTTTGTGATTCCATTTTTGAAATAAAACACATTTTCTAAAAACTCGTGTTTTTTACGAAATCATGTAAACCTTCTAGAAGCTGTGATTTAAAAAAAGGAGGAAGTAAGCTTTTCTTATTTCCGGACGCATGCGCAAACTATAGAAAGTCGTTATGACGTAGAATGTGCATACTTTGTAGATTCCATTTATGAAATAAAACACATTTTCTAAAAACTCGTGGTTTTTACAAAATCATGTAAACCTTCTTTAAGCTGTGATTTTAAAAAACGGTCGAAGTAAGCTTTTCTTATTTCCGGACGGATGTGCAAACTATAGAAAGTCGTCATGACGTAGAATGTGCATACTTTGTTGATTCCATATATGAAATAAAACACATTTTCAAAAAACTTGTGTTTCTTAAGAAATCATGTAAATCTTCTAGAAGCTGTGATTTTAAAAAACGGTGGAAGTAAGCTTTTCTTATTTCCGGATGCATGCACAAACTATAGAAAGTCGTTATGACGTAGAATGTGCATACTTTGTTGACTCGATTTCTAAAATAAAACACATTTTCTAAAAACTCGTGTTTTTTAAGAAATCATGTAAACCTTCTAGAAGCTGTGATTTTAAAAAACGGGGGAAGTAAGCTTTTCTTATTTCCAAACGCATGCACAAACTATAGAAAGTCGTTATGATATAGATTGTGCATACTTTGTAGATTCCATTTATGAAATAAAATACATTTTCTAAAAACTCGTGTTTTTTAAGAAATCATGTAAACCTTCTAGAAGCTGTGATTTTAAAAAACAGTGGAAGTAAGCTTTTCTTATTTCCGGACGCATGCGCAAACTATAGAAAGTCGTTATGACATAGAATGTCCATACTTTGTTGATTCCATTTATGAAATAAAACACATTTTCTAAAAACTCGTGTTTTTTAAGAAATCATGTAAACCTTTTAGAAGCTGTGATTTTAAAAAACGGTGGAAGTAAGCTTTTCTTATTTCCGGAAGCATGCGCAAACTATAGAAAGTCGTTATGACGTAGAATGTGCATACTTTGTTCATTCCATTTATGAAATAAAACACATTTTCTAAAAACTCGTGTTTTTTAAGAAATCATGTAAACCTTCTAGAAGCTGTGATTTTAAATAACAGTGGAAGTAAGCTTTTCTTATTTCCGGACGCATGCGCAAACTATAGAAAGTCGTTATGACATAGAATGTCCATACTTTGTTGATTCCATTTATGAAATAAAACACATTTTCTAAAAACTCGTGTTTTTTAAGAAATCATGTAAACCTTCTAGAAGCTGTGATTTTAAAAAACAGTGGAAGTAAGCTTTTCTTATTTCCGGACGCATGCGCAAACTATAGAAAGTCGTTATGACGTAGAATGTCCATACTTTGTTGATTCCATTTATGAAATAAAACACATTTTCTAAAAACTCGTGTTTTTTAAGAAATCATGTAAACCTTTTAGAAGCTGTGATTTTAAAAAACGGTGGAAGTAAGCTTTTCTTATTTCCGGACGCATGCGCAAACTATAGAAAGTCGTTATGACGTAGAATGTGCATACTTTGTTCATTCCATTTATGAAATAAAACACATTTTCTAAAAACTTGTGTCTTTTAAGAAATCATGTAAACCTTCTAGAAGCTGTGATTTAAAACAACGGGGGAAGTAAGCTTTTCTTATTTCTGGACGCATGCGCAAACTATAGAAAGTCGTTATGACGTAGAATGTGCATACTTTGTAGATTCCATTTATGAAATAAAACAGATTTTCTAAACACTCGTGTTTTTTACGAAATCATGTAAACCTTCTAGAAGCTGTGATTTTAAAAAACGGTGGAAGTAAGCTTTTCTTATTTCCGGACGAATGCGCAAACAATAGAAAGTCGTTATGACGTAGAATGTGCATACTTTGTTGATTCCATTTATGAAATAAAACACATTTTCTAAAAACTCGTCTTTTTTAAGAAATCATGTAAACATTCTAGAAGCTGTGATTTTAAAAAACGGGGGAAGTAAGCTTTTCTTATTTCCGGACGCATGCGCAAACTATAGAATGTCCTTATGACGTAGAATTTGCATACTTTGTTGATTCCATTTATGAAATAAAACATATTTTCTAAAAACTCGTGTTTTTTACGAAATCATGTAAACCTTCTAGAAGCTTTGATTTAGAAAAACGGGGGAAGTAAGCTTTTCTTATTTCCGAACGCATGAGCAAACTATAGAAAGTCGTTATGACGTAGAATGTGCATACTTTGTAGATTCCATTTATGAAATAAAACACATTTTCTAAAAACTCGTGTTTTTTACGAAATCATGTAAACCTTCTAGAAGCTGTGATTTAAAAAAGGGGGAAGTAAGCTTTTCTTATTTCCGGACGCATGCGCAAACTATAGAAAGTCGTTATGACGTAGAATGTGCATACTTTGTAGATTCCATATATGAAATAAAACACATTTTCTAAAAACTCGTGGTTTTTACAAAATCATGTAAACCTTCTTTAAGCTGTGATTTTAAAAAACGGTCGAAGTAAGCTTTTCTTATTTCCGGACGAATGTGCAAACTATAGAAAGTCATCATGACATAGAATGTGCATACTTTGTTGATTCCATATATGAAATAAAACACATTTTCAAAAAACTTGTGTTTTTTAAGAAATCATGTAAATCTTCTAGAAGCTGTGATTTTAAAAAACGGTGGAAGTAAGCTTTTCTTATTTCCGGATGCATGCGCAAACTATAGAAAGTCGTTATGACGTAGAAAGTGCATACTTTATTGACTCCATTTATGAAATAAAACACATTTTCTAAAAACTCGTGTTTTTTAAGAAATCATGTAAACCTTCTAGAAGCTGTGATTTTAAAAAACGGGGGAAGTAAGCTCTTCTTATTTCCAAACGCATGCACAAACTATAGAAAGTCGTTATGACGTAGAATGTGCATACTTTGTAGATTCCATTTATGAAATAAAACACATTTTCTAAAAACTCGTGTTTTTTACGAAATCATGTAAACCTTGTAGAAGCTGTGATTTTAAAAAACGGTGGAAGTAAGCTTTTCTTATTTCCGGACGAATGCGCAAACTATAGAAAGTCGTTATGACGTAGAATGTGCATACTTTGTTGATTCCATTTATGAAATAAAATACATTTTCTAAGAACTCGTGTTTTTTAAGAAATCGTGTAAACCTTTTAGAAGCTGTGATTTTAAAAAACAGTGGAAGTAAGCTTTTCTTATTTCCGGACGCATGCGCAAACTATAGAAAGTTGTTATGACGTAGAATGTCCATACTTTGTTGATTCCATTTATGAAATAAAACACATTTTCTAAAAACTCGTGTTTTTTAAGAAATCATGTAAACCTTCTAGAAGCTGTGATTTTAAAAAACAGTGGAAGTAAGCTTTTCTTATTTCCGGACGCATGCACAAACTATAGAAAGTCGTTATGACGTAGAATGTCCATACTTTGTTGATTCCATTTATGAAATAAAACACATTTTCTAAAAACTCGTGTTTTTTAAGAAATCATGTAAACCTTCTAGAAGCTGTGATTTTAAAAAACGGTGGAAGTAAGCTTTTCTTATTTCCGGACGCATGCGCAAACTATAGAAAGTCGTTATGACGTAGAATGTGAAAACTTTGTTGATTCCATTTATGAAATAAAACACATTTTCTAAAAACTCGTGTTTTTTAAGAAATCATGTAAACCTTCTAGAAGCTGTGATTTTAAAAAACGGGGGAAGTAAGCTTTTCTTATTTCCGGACGCATGCGCAAACTATAGAAAGTCGTTATGACGTAGAATGTGCATACTTTGTTGATTCCATTTATGAAATAAAACACATTTTCTAAAAACTTTTGTCTTTTGAGAAATCATGTAAACCTTCTAGAAGCTGTGATTCAAAAAAACGGTGGAAGTAAGCTTTTCTTATTTCCGGACGCATGCGCAAACTATAGAAAGTCGTTATGACGTAGAATGTGCATACTTTGTTGATTCCATTTATGAAATAAAACACATTTTCTAAAAACTTTTGTCTTTTGAGAAATCATGTAAACCTTCTAGAAGCTGTGATTTTAAAAAATGGTGGAAGTAAGCTTTTCTTATTTCCGGACGCATGCGCAAACTATAGAAAGTCGTTATGACGTAGAATGTGCATACTTTGTTGATTCCATTTATGAAATAAAACACATTTTCTAAAAACTCGTGTTTTTTAAGAAATCATGTAAACCTTCTAGAAGCTGTGATTTTATAAAACGGGGGAAGTAAGTTTTTTTTATTTCCAGACGCATGCGCAAACTATAGAAAGTCGTTATGACGTAGAATGTGCATACTTTCTAAATTCCATTTATGAAATAAAACACATTTTCTAAAAACTCGTGTTTTTTACGAAATCATGTAAACCTTCTAGAAGCTGTAATTTTAAAAAATAGTGGAAGTAAGCTTTTCTTATTTCCGGTCGAATGCGCAAACTATAGAAAGTCGTTATGACGTAGAATGTGCATACTTTGTTGATTTCATTTATGAAATAAAACACATTTTCTAAAAACTCGTGTTTTTTAAGAAATCATGTAAACCTTCTAGAAGCTGTGATTTTAAAAAACAGCGGAAGTAAGCTTTTCTTATTTCCGGACGCATGCGCAAACTATAGAAAGTCGTTATGACGTAGAATGTCCATACTTTGTTGATTCCATTTATGAAATAAAACACATTTTCTAAAAACTCGTGTTTTTTAAGAAATCATGTAAACCTTCTAGAAGCTGTGATTTTAAAAAACGGGGGAAGTAAGCTTTTCTTATTTCCGGACGCATGCGCAAACTATAGAAAGTCGTTATGACGTAGAATGTGCATACTTTGTTGATTCCATTTATGAAATAAAACACATTTTCTAAAAACTCGTGTTTTTTAAGAAATCATGTAAACCTTCTAGAAGCTGTGATTTTAAAAAACGGGGGAAGTAAGCTTTTCTTATTTCCGGACGCATGCACAAACTATAGAATGTCATTATGACGTAGAATTTCCATATTTTGTTGATTCCATTTATGAAATAAAACACATTTTCGAAAAACTCGTGTTTTTTACGAAATCATGTAAACCTTCTAGAAGCTTTGATTTAGAAAAACGGGGGAAGTAAGCTTTTCTTATTTCCGTACGCATGAGCAAACTATAGAAATCGTTATGACATAGAATGTGCATACTTTGTAGATTCCATTTATGAAATAAAACACATTTTCTAAAAACTCGTGTTTTTTACGAAATCATGTAAACCTTCTAGAAGCTGGGATTTTAAAAAACGGTAGAAGTAAGCTTTTCTTATTTCCGGACGCATGCGCAAACTATAGAATGTCGTTATGACATAGAACGTGCATACTTTGTTGATTCCATTTATGAAATAAAACACATTTTCTAAAAACTCGTGTTTTTTAAGAAATCATGTAAACCTTCTAGAAGCTGTGATTTTAAAAAACGGGGGAAGTAAGCTTTTATTATTTCCGGACGCATGCGCAAACTATAGAAAGTCGTTATGACGTAGAATGTGAATACTTTGTAGATTCCATTTATGAAATAAAACACATTTTCTAAAAACTCGTGTTTTTTACGAAATCATGTAAACCTTCTAGAAGCTGGGATTTTAAAAAACGGTAGAAGTAAGCTTTTCTTATTTCCGGACGCATGCGCAAACTATAGAATGTCGTTATGACATAGAATGTGCATACTTTGTTGATTCCATTTATGAAATAAAACACATTTTCTAAAAACTCGTGTTTTTTAAGAAATCATGTAAACCTTCTAGAAGCTGTGATTTTAAAAAACGGTGGAAGTAAGCTTTTCTTATTTCCGGA
This sequence comes from Larix kaempferi, assembly GCA_027924585.1. Taxonomy (NCBI): domain Eukaryota; kingdom Viridiplantae; phylum Streptophyta; class Pinopsida; order Pinales; family Pinaceae; genus Larix; species Larix kaempferi. Next base: position 127,329 of record BSBM01001607.1, read on the forward strand.
CGAATGCGCAAACAATAGAAAGTCGTTATGACGTAGAATGTGCATACTTTGTTGATTCCATTTATGAAATAAAACACATTTTCTAAAAACTCGTGTTTTTTAAGAAATCATGTAAACCTTCTAGAAGCTGTGATTTTAAAAAACAGTGGAAGTAAGCTTTTCTTATTTCCGGACGCATGCGCAAACTATAGAAAGTCGTTATGACGTAGAATGTCCATACTTTGTTGATTTCATTTATGAAATAAAACACATTTTCTAAAAACTCGTGTTTTTTAAGAAATCATGTAAACCTTCTAGAAGCTGTGATTTTAAAAAACGGGGGAAGTAAGCTTTTCTTATTTCCGGACGCATGCACAAACTATAGAAAGTCGTTATGACGTAGAATGTGCATACTTTGTTGATTCCATTTATGAAATAAAACACATTTTCTAAAAACTTTTGTCTTTTGAGAAATCATGTAAACCTTCTAGAAGCTGTGATTTAAAAAAACGGTGGAAGTAAGCTTTTCTTATTTCCGGACGCATGCGCAAACTATAGAAAGTCGTTATGATGTAGAATGTGCATACTTTGTAGATTCCATTTATGAAATAAAACAAATTTTCTAAAAACTCATGGTTTTTACGAAATCATGTAAACCTTCTAGAAGCTGTGATTTTAAAAAACGGTCGAAGTAAGTTTTTCTTATTTCCGGACGCATGCGCAAACTATAGAATGTCGTTATGACATAGAATGTGCATACTTTGTTGATTCCATTTATGAAATAAAACACATTTTCTAAAAACTCATGTTTTTTAAGAAATCATGTAAACCTTCTAGAAGCTGTGATTTTAAAAAACGGGGGAAGTAAGCTTTTATTATTTCCGGACGCATGCGCAAACTATAGAAAGTCGTTATGACGTAGAATGTGCATACTTTGTAGATTCCATTTATGAAATAAAACAGATTTTCTAAACACTCGTGTTTTTTACGAAATCATGTAAACCTTCTAGAAGCTGTGATTTTAAAAAACGGTGGAAGTAAGCTTTTCTTATTTCCGGACGAATGCGCAAACAATAGAAAGTCGTTATGACGTAGAATGTGCATACTTTGTTGATTCCATTTATGAAATAAAACACATTTTCTAAAAACTCGTGTTTTTTAAGAAATCATGTAAACATTCTAGAAGCTGTGATTTTAAAAAACGGGGGAAGTAAGCTTTTCTTATTTCCGGACGCATGCGCAAACTATAGAATGTCATTATGACGTAGAATTTGCATACTTTGTTGATTCCATTTATGAAATAAAACATATTTTCTAAAAACTCGTGTTTTTTACGAAATCATGTAAACCTTCTAGAAGCTTTGATTTAGAAAAACGGGGGAAGTAACCTTTTCTTATTTCCGAACGCATGAGCAAACTATAGAAAGTCATTATGACGTAGAATTTGCATACTTTGTAGATTCCATTTATGAAATAAAACACATTTTCTAAAAACTCGTGGTTTTTACAAAATCATGTAAACCTTCTTTAAGCTGTGATTTTAAAAAACGGTCGAAGTAAGCTTTTCTTATTTCCGGACGAATGTGCAAACTATAGAAAGTCGTCATGACGTAGAATGTGCATACTTTGTTTATTCCATATATGAAATAAAACACATTTTAAAAAAACTCGTGTTTTTTAAGAAATCATGTAAATCTTCTAGAAGCTGTGATTTTAAAAAACATTGGAAGTAAGCTTTTCTTATTTCCGGATGCATGCGCAAACTATAGAAAGTCGTTATGACGTAGAAAGTGCATACTTTATTGACTCCATTTATGAAATAAAACACATTTTCTAAAAACTCGTGTTTTTTAAGAAATCATGTAAACCTTCTAGAAGCTGTGATTTTAAAAAACGGGGGAAGTAAGCTCTTCTTATTTCCAAACGAATGCACAAACTATAGAAAGTCGTTATGACGTAGAATGTGCATACTTTGTAGATTCCATTTATGAAATAAAACACATTTTCTAAAAACTCGTGTTTTTTACGAAATCATGTAAACCTTGTAGAAGCTGTGATTTTAAAAAACGGTGGAAGTAAGCTTTTCTTATTTCCGGACGAATGCGCAAACTATAGAAAGTCGTTATGACGTAGAATGTGCATACTTTGTTGATTCCATTTATGAAATAAAATACATTTTCTAAGAACTCGTGTTTTTTAAGAAATCATGTAAACCTTTTAGAAGCTGTGATTTTAAAAAACAGTGGAAGTAAGCTTTTCTTATTTCCGGACGCATGCGCAAACTATAGAAAGTCGTTATGACGTAGAATGTCCATACTTTGTTGATTCCATTTATGAAATAAAACACATTTTCTAAAAACTCGTGTTTTTTAAGAAATCATGTAAACCTTCTAGAAGCTGTGATTTTAAAAAACAGTGGAAGTAAGCTTTTCTTATTTCCGGACGCATGCGCAAACTATAGAAAGTCGTTATGACGTAGAATTTCCATACTTTGTTGATTCCATTTATGAAATAAAACACATTTTCTAAAAACTCGTGTTTTTTAAGAAATCATGTAAACCTTCTAGAAGCTGTGATTTTAAAAAACGGTGGAAGTAAGCTTTTCTTATTTCCGGACGCATGCGCAAACTATAGAAAGTCGTTATGACGTACAATGTGAAAACTTTGTTGATTCCATTTATGAAATAAAACACATTTTCTAAAAACTCGTGTTTTTTAAGAAATCATGTAAACCTTCTAGAAGCTGTGATTTTAAAAAACGGTGGAAGTAAGCTTTTCTTATTTCCGGACGCATGCGCAAACTATAGAAAGTCGTTATGACGTAGAATGTGCATACTTTGTTGATTCCATTTATGAAATAAAACACATTTTCTAAAAACTTTTGTCTTTTGAGAAATCATGTAAACCTTCTAGAAGCTGTGATTTAAAAAAACGGTGGAAGTAAGCTTTTCTTATTTCCGGACGCATGCGCAAACTATAGAAAGTCGTTATGACGTAGAATGTGCATACTTTGTAGATTCCATTTATGAAATAAAACACATTTTCTAAAAACTCGTGGTTTTTACAAAATCATGTAAACCTTCTTTAAGCTGTGATTTTAAAAAACGGTCGAAGTAAGCTTTTCTTATTTCCGGACGAATGTGCAAACTATAGAAAGTCGTCATGACGTAGAATGTGCATACTTTGTTTATTCCATATATGAAATAAAACACATTTTAAAAAAACTCGTGTTTTTTAAGAAATCATGTAAATCTTCTAGAAGCTGTGATTTTAAAAAACATTGGAAGTAAGCTTTTCTTATTTCCGGATGCATGCGCAAACTATAGAAAGTCGTTATGACGTAGAAAGTGCATACTTTATTGACTCCATTTATGAAATAAAACACATTTTCTAAAAACTCGTGTTTTTTAAGAAATCATGTAAACCTTCTAGAAGCTGTGATTTTAAAAAACGGGGGAAGTAAGCTCTTCTTATTTCCAAACGAATGCACAAACTATAGAAAGTCGTTATGACGTAGAATGTGCATACTTTGTAGATTCCATTTATGAAATAAAACACATTTTCTAAAAACTCGTGTTTTTTACGAAATCATGTAAACCTTGTAGAAGCTGTGATTTTAAAAAACGGTGGAAGTAAGCTTTTCTTATTTCCGGACGAATGCGCAAACTATAGAAAGTCGTTATGACGTAGAATGTGCATACTTTGTTGATTCCATTTATGAAATAAAATACATTTTCTAAGAACTCGTGTTTTTTAAGAAATCATGTAAACCTTTTAGAAGCTGTGATTTTAAAAAACAGTGGAAGTAAGCTTTTCTTATTTCCGGACGCATGCGCAAACTATAGAAAGTCGTTATGACGTAGAATGTCCATACTTTGTTGATTCCATTTATGAAATAAAACACATTTTCTAAAAACTCGTGTTTTTTAAGAAATCATGTAAACCTTCTAGAAGCTGTGATTTTAAAAAACAGTGGAAGTAAGCTTTTCTTATTTCCGGACGCATGCGCAAACTATAGAAAGTCGTTATGACGTAGAATTTCCATACTTTGTTGATTCCATTTATGAAATAAAACACATTTTCTAAAAACTCGTGTTTTTTAAGAAATCATGTAAACCTTCTAGAAGCTGTGATTTTAAAAAACGGTGGAAGTAAGCTTTTCTTATTTCCGGACGCATGCGCAAACTATAGAAAGTCGTTATGACGTACAATGTGAAAACTTTGTTGATTCCATTTATGAAATAAAACACATTTTCTAAAAACTCGTGTTTTTTAAGAAATCATGTAAACCTTCTAGAAGCTGTGATTTTAAAAAACGGTGGAAGTAAGCTTTTCTTATTTCCGGACGCATGCGCAAACTATAGAAAGTCGTTATGACGTAGAATGTGCATACTTTGTTGATTCCATTTATGAAATAAAACACATTTTCTAAAAACTTTTGTCTTTTGAGAAATCATGTAAACCTTCTAGAAGCTGTGATTTAAAAAAACGGTGGAAGTAAGCTTTTCTTATTTCCGGACGCATGCGCAAACTATAGAAAGTCGTTATGACGTAGAATGTGCATACTTTGTTGATTCCATTTATGAAATAAAACACATTTTCAAAAAACTCGTGTTTTTTAAGAAATCATGTAAACCTTCTAGAAGCTGTGATTTTAAAAAACGGTGGAAGTAAGCTTTTCTTATTTCCGGACGCATGCGCAAACTATAGAAAGTCGTTATGACGTAGAATGTCCATACTTTGTAGATTCCATTTATAAAATAAAACACATTTTCTAAAAACTCGTGTTTTTTAAGAAATCATGTAAACCTTCTAGAAGCTGTGATTTTAAAAAATGGGGGAAGTAAGCTTTTCTTATTTCCGGACGCATGCTCAAACTATAGAAAGTCGTTATGACGTAGAATGTGCATACTTTGTTGATTCCATTTATGAAATAAAACACATTTTCTAAAAACTCGTGTTTTTTAAGAAATCATGTAAACCTTCTAGAAGCTGTGATTTAAAAAAACGGGGGAAGTAAGCTTTTCTTATTTCCGGACGCATGAGCAAACTATAGAAAGTCGTTATGACGTAGAATGTGCATACTTTGTAGATTCCATTTATGAAATAAAACACATTTTCTAAAAACTCGTGGTTTTTACAAAATCATGTAAACCTTCTAGAAGCTGTGATTTTAAAAAATGGTGGAAGTAAGCTTTTCTTATTTCCGGACGCATGCGCAAACTATAGAAAGTCGTTATGACGTAGAATGTGCATACTTTGTTGATTCCATTTATGAAATAAAACACATTTTCTAAAAACTTTTGTCTTTTGAGAAATCATGTAAACCTTCTAGAAGCTGTGATTTTCAAAAACGGGGGAAGTAAGCTTTTCTTCTTTCCGGACGCATGCGCAAACTATAGAATGTCATTATGACATATAATTTGCATACTTTGTTGATTCCATTTATGAAATAAAACATATTTTCTAAAAACTCGTGTTTTTTACGAAATCATGTAAACCTTCTAGAAGCTTTGATTTAGAAAAACGGGGGAAGTAAGCTTTTCTTATTTCCGAACGCATGAGCAAACTATAGAAAGTCGTTATGATGTAGAATGTGCATACTTTGTAGATTCCATTTATGAAATAAAACACATTTTCTAAAAACTCCTGTTTTTTACGAAATCATGTAAACCTTCTAGAAGCTGTGATTTTAAAAAACGGTGGAAGTAACCTTTTCTTATTTCCGGATGCATGCGCAAACTACAGAAAGTCGTTATGACGTAGAATGTGCATACTTTGTTGATTACATTTATAAAATAAAACTCATTTTCTAAAACTCGTGTTTTTTAAGAAATCATGTTAACCTTCTAGAAGCTGTGATTTTAAAAAACGGGGGAAGTAAGCTTTTCTTATTTCCGGACGCATGCGCAAACTATAGAAAGTCGTTATGACGTAGAATGTGCATACTTTGTTGATTCCATTTATGAAATAAAACACATTTTCTTAAACTCGTGTTTTTTAAGAAATCATGTAAACCTTCTAGAAGCTGTGATTTTAAAAAACAGGGGAAGTAAGCTTTTCTTATTTCCAAACGCATGCGCAAACTATAGAAAGTCGTTATGACGTAGAATGTGCATACTTTGTAGATTCCATTTATGAAATAAAACACATTTTCTAGAAGCTGTGATTTTAAAAAACAGGGGAAGTAAGCTTTTCTTATTTCCAAACGCATGCACAAACTATAGAAAGTCGTTATGACGTAGAATGTGCATACTTTGTAGATTCCATTTATGAAATAGAACAAATTTTCTAAAAACTCGTGTTTTTTACGAAGTCATGTAAACCTTCTAGAAGCTGTGATTTTAAAAAACGGTGGAAGTAAGCTTTTCTTATTTCCGTACGAATGCGCAAACTATAGAAAGTGGTTATGACATAGAATGTGCATACTTTGTTGATTCCATTTATGAAATAAAACACATTTTCTAAAAACTCGTGTTTTTTAAGAAATCATGTAAACCTTCTAGAAGCTGTGATTTTAAAAAACAGTGGAAGTAAGCTTTTCTTATTTCCGGACGCATGTGCAAACTATAGAAAGTCGTTATGACGTAGAATGTCCATACTTTGTTGATTCCATTTATGAAATAAAACACATTTTCTAAAAACTCGTGTTTTTTAAGAAATCATGTAAACCTTCTAGAAGCTGTGATTTTAAAAAACGGGGGAAGTAAGCTTTTCTTATTTCCGGACGCATGCGCAAACTATAGAAAGTCGTTATGACGTAGAATGTGCATACATTGTTGATTCCAGTTATGAAATAAAACACATTTTCTAAAAACTTTTGTTTTTTAAGAAATCATGTAAACCTTCTAGAAGCTGTGATTTAAAAAAACGGGGAAAGTAAGCTTTTCTTATTTCCGGGCGCATGCGCAAACTATAGAAAGTCGTTATGACGTAGAATGTGCATACTTTGTAGATTCCATTTATGAAATAAAACACATTTTCTAAAAACTCGTGGTTTTTACAAAATCATGTAAACCTTCTAGAAGCTGTGATTTTAAAAAATGCTCCAAGTAAGCTTTTCTTATTTCCGGACGAATGTGCAAACTATAGAAAGTCATCATGACGTAGAATGTGCATACTCTGTTGATTCCATATATGAAATAAAACACATTTTCAAAAAACTCGTCTTTTTTAAGAAATCATGTAAATCTTCTAGAAGCTGTGATTTTAAAAAACGGTGGAAGTAAGCTTTTCTTATTTCCGGATGCATGCGCAAACTATAGAAAGTCGTTATGACGTAGAATGTGCATACTTTGTTGATTCCATTTATGAAATAAAACACATTTTCTAAAAACTCGTGTTTTTTAAGAAATCATGTAAACCTTCTAGAAGCTGTGATTTTAAAAAACGGTGGAAGTAAGCTTTTCTTATTTCCAAACGCATGCGCAAACTATAGAAAGTCGTTATGACGTAGAATGTGCATACTTTTGTGATTCCATTTATGAAATAAAACACATTTTCTAAAAACTCGTGTTTTTTAAGAAATCATGTAAACCTTCTAGAAGCTGTGATTTTAAAAAACGGGGGAAGTAAGCTTTTCTTATTTCCGGACGCATGAGCAAACTATAGAAAGTCGTTATGACGTAGAATGTGCATACTTTGTAGATTCCATTTATGAAATAAAACACATTTTCTAAAAACTCGTGGTTTTTACAAAATCATGTAAACCTTCTAGAAGCTGTGATTTTAAAAAACGGTCGAAGTAAGCTTTTCTTATTTCCGGACGAATGTGCAAACTATAGAAAGTCGTCATGACGTAGAATGTGCATACTTTGTTGATTCCATATATGAAATAAGACACATTTTAAAAAAACTCGTGTTTTTTAAGAAATCATGTAAATCTTCTAGAAGCTGTGATTTTAAAAAACGGTGGAAGTAAGCTTTTCTTATTTCCGGATGCATGTGCGAACTATAGAAACTCGTTATGACGTAGAATGTGCATACTTTGTTGATTCCATTTATGAAATAAAACACATTTTCTAAAAACTCGTGTTTTTTAAGAAATCATGTAAACCTTCTAGAAGCTGTGATTTTAAAAAACGGTGGAAGTAAGCTTTTCTTATTTCCAAATGCATGCGCAAACTATAGAAAGTCGTTATGACGTAGAATGTGCATACTTTTGTGATTCCATTTATGAAATAAAACAAATTTTCTAAAAACTCGTGTTTTTTAAGAAATCATGTAAACCTTCTAGAAGCTGTGATTTTAAAAAATGGTGGAAGTAAGCTTTTCTTATTTCCGGACGCATGCGCAAACTATAGAAAGTCGTTATGACGTAGAATGTGCATACTTTGTTGATTCCATTTATGAAATAAAACACATTTTCTAAAAACTTTTGTCTTTTGAGAAATCATGTAAACCTTCTAGAAGCTGTGATTTTCAAAAACGGGGGAAGTAAGCTTTTCTTCTTTCCGGACGCATGCGCAAACTATAGAATGTCATTATGACATATAATTTGCATACTTTGTTGATTCCATTTATGAAATAAAACATATTTTCTAAAAACTCGTGTTTTTTACGAAATCATGTAAACCTTCTAGAAGCTTTGATTTAGAAAAACGGGGGAAGTAAGCTTTTCTTATTTCCGAACGCATGAGCAAACTATAGAAAGTCGTTATGATGTAGAATGTGCATACTTTGTAGATTCCATTTATGAAATAAAACACATTTTCTAAAAACTCCTGTTTTTTACGAAATCATGTAAACCTTCTAGAAGCTGTGATTTTAAAAAACGGTGGAAGTAACCTTTTCTTATTTCCGGATGCATGCGCAAACTACAGAAAGTCGTTATGACGTAGAATGTGCATACTTTGTTGATTACATTTATAAAATAAAACTCATTTTCTAAAACTCGTGTTTTTTAAGAAATCATGTTAACCTTCTAGAAGCTGTGATTTTAAAAAACGGGGGAAGTAAGCTTTTCTTATTTCCGGACGCATGCGCAAACTATAGAAAGTCGTTATGACGTAGAATGTGCATACTTTGTTGATTCCATTTATGAAATAAAACACATTTTCTTAAACTCGTGTTTTTTAAGAAATCATGTAAACCTTCTAGAAGCTGTGATTTTAAAAAACAGGGGAAGTAAGCTTTTCTTATTTCCAAACGCATGCGCAAACTATAGAAAGTCGTTATGACGTAGAATGTGCATACTTTGTAGATTCCATTTATGAAATAAAACACATTTTCTAGAAGCTGTGATTTTAAAAAACAGGGGAAGTAAGCTTTTCTTATTTCCAAACGCATGCACAAACTATAGAAAGTCGTTATGACGTAGAATGTGCATACTTTGTAGATTCCATTTATGAAATAGAACAAATTTTCTAAAAACTCGTGTTTTTTACGAAGTCATGTAAACCTTCTAGAAGCTGTGATTTTAAAAAACGGTGGAAGTAAGCTTTTCTTATTTCCAAACGCATGCGCAAACTATAGAAAGTTGTTATGACGTAGAATGTGCATACTTTTGTGATTCCATTTATGAAATAAAACACATTTTCTAAAAACTCGTGTTTTTTAAGAAATCATGTAAACCTTCTAGAAGCTGTGATTTTAAAAAACGGGGGAAGTAAGCTTTTCTTATTTCCGGACGCATGCGCAAACTATAGAATGTCATTATGACATAGAATTTGCATACTTTGTTGATTCCATTTATGAAATAAAACATATTTTCTAAAAACTAGTGTTTTTTACGAAATCATGTAAACCTTCTAGAAGCTTTGATTTAGAAAAACGGGGGAAGTAAGCTTTTCTTATTTCCGAACGCATGAGCAAACTATAGAAAGTCGTTGTGACGTAGAATGTGCATACTTTGTAGATTCCATTTATGAAATAAAACACATTTTCTAAAAACTCGTGTTTTTTACGAAATCATGTAAACCTTCTAGAAGCTGTGATTTAAAAAAATGGGGAAGTAAGCTTTTCTTATTTCCGGACGCATGCGCAAACTATAGAAAGTCGTTATGACGTAGAATGTGCATACTTTGTAGATTCCATTTATGAAATAAAACACATTTTCTAAAAACTCGTGGTTTTTACAAAATCATGTAAACCTTCTTTAAGCTGTGATTTTAAAAAACGGTCGAAGTAAGCTTTTCTTATTTCCGGACGAATGTGCAAACTATAGAAAGTCGTCATGACGTATGTTAGATTTAAACCAAATAGACAAACAAGATCTCTGAAAGAAACACAATCACAAGATAGACACACAATATACCCTGGAAAACCCTCATGGGGTAGAAAACCCAGCAAAGCTTTCCTCAATAAGATGATCAACCAAAATACAAGATGTGCTCCTTCTCCTTGACTCCTTAGCAGATCTCCTCAACTAGTGCGCACTCTTCCACAAGTGAGTGAATGAACTAATGAGGAGTTCACCTCCTCTATTTATACTTGACTTCCAACTGACTAAAAGACTTATGGGGCCGACCTCACCTGGAGAAGTCTAATAACCCCTAAAATATAACTACAGGGCCGACCCACACATGGTGGGTCTAATAACCCTAGTTAATACAATCCCTTGGAGGAATAACCATCTCCAGATACATGATAGGGTTACCTCGGAGGAATGAAACATCTCCGGAATAATAAAGTACAAATATAATATTCTTTGAAGTTACAATATTCAACACTCCCCCTTAACGAGAAGGATATTATAACAACATCTGCAAGGGCAAGGAGTCATCATACATGATACATCTATAAATCATCGGAAGCTTTCTTCAATTCATCTTCGTCAGTAACTCAACCAGTTACTGGAACATCAATGTCAATAGTGTCGATATCAATCCGATCATCGACATCGTCATCAGCATCGTCATCATACGATCATCAGCATCGTCATCACACGATCATCAGCATCATCATCACACGATCATCAGCATCGTCATCACACGATCATCAGCATCGTCATCATACGATCATCAGCATCGTCATCACACGATCATCAGCATCGTCATCATACGATCATCAGCATCGTCATCACACGATCATCAGCATCGTCATCATACGATCATCAGCATCGTCATCAGCATCGTCATCACACGATCATCAACATCGTCATCACACGATCATCAGCATCGTCATCATACGATCATCAGCATCGTCATCAGCATCGTCATCACACGATCATATTCCTAGGATGATCAATCCTGCTCCTTTTAGGACATAGGTCCAAGGATGATACAATCCAATCTTTAGTTCTCGGAGACTTCAGTCTACGGATCAATTCTGGGACCTCAGTCCGGGGACGATGCAATCCCCTGCCTATTCATTCAGGACTTCAATTTTCGAAGACCCAGTCTACGGTTCTATTCTGGGACCTCAGTCCGGGGATGATACAATCCCCTACCTGTTCATTCAGGACTTCATTATCGGAGACCCAGTCTACGGTTCTATTCTGGGACCTCAGTCCGGGGACGATACAATCCCCTACCTGTTCATTCAGGACTTCATTATCGGAGACCCAGTCTACGGTTCTATTCTGGGACCTCAATCCGGGGATGATACAATCCCCTACCTGTTCATTCAGGACTTCATTATCGGAGACCCAGTCTACGGTTCTATTCTGGGACCTCAGTCCGGGGACGATACAATCCCCTACCTGTTCATTCAGGACTTCATTATCGGAGACCCAGTCTACGGTTCTATTCTGGGACCTCAGTCCGGGGACGATACAATCCCCTACCTGTTCATTCAGGACTTCATTATCGGAGACCTTACGTCTACGGCTCTCTTCAGGACTGAAAGTCCAGGGATGATCCAATCCCCTCAACTGTCCACTAAGGACTTCATTCTCGGAGACCTTACGTCTACGGCTCTCTTCAGGACTGAAAGTCCAGGGATGATCCAATGCCCTCAACTGTCCACTAAGGACTTCATTCTCGGAGACCTTACGTCTACGGCTCTCTTCAGGACTGAAAGTCCAGGGATGATCCAATCCCCTCAACTGTCCACTAAGGACTTCATTCTCGGAGACCTTACGTCTACGGCTCTCTTTAGGACTGAAAGTCCAGGGATGATCCAATCCCCTCAACTTTCCACTAAGGACTTCATTCTCGGAGACCTTACGTCTACGGCTCTCTTTAGGACTGAAAGTCCAGGGATGATTCAATCCCCTCAATCTGTATTCTCATCAATACAAGTACAAGTATCTTCATCCATACAAGTACATAATCAGCATCAACAGCATGTATACATCATACAATCATAAGCATGTATTCTTACTAATACATCTAAAAGCATGTATACATCTGTCATCAAAAGCATGTATTCTCACCAATACATCTATCATCAAATCATGTATACATCTAACATCAAAAGCATGTATACATCTAGCATGTATTCTCACTAATACATCCATTATCAAAATCATGTATAAGTAAAAGTGAATGAAAATAAAATAGTCCTAAATCTAACTATTTCTAAGTGATTAGGTGAAGTCTCATTTTTGATGAGACTTGCTTGCCATCAGGAATCATCCTACTCCCCCTTTCTAGGAGAGTCCTTCTGAACTACACCAAGCTTGTCTCGAAAGTATTCGAATTTCACACGAGACAGTGGTTTGGTCAGGATATCAGCAATTTGATCTTCAGTGCTCACGTATTCAAGCTTGATAGCTCCTTTCTGCACCATATCTCGAAAATAGAAGTATCGGATCTCTATGTGTTTTGACTTATCATGGAACACAGGATTTTCTGTCATCTTGATGCAGCTTTGATTATCACACATAATCATAGTGGGATCCATTTCTAAGTCAAACACTCCAGATAACAGTTTCCGAAGCCATACAGCTTCACAGCTAGCAGAGCAAGCAGCTATGTATTCTGCCTCAGCAGAGCTGAGGGCCACACTGGATTGTTTCTTGCTGAACCAAGAGATCATGGCAGATCCAAGGCTATAACATCCACCTGAAGTACTTTTTCTGTCTGAGACACTGCCTGCCCAATCAGAGTCTGAGTAACCATGCAACTTGAGTTCATGACTTCCATCATAGAGTAGACCAAAGTCTAATGTACCTTTTAAGTACCTCATTACATGCTTTGCAGCTATTAGATGAACCTTTCTGGGTTCTACTAGATACTGACTTAGGGTATTTATAGCAAAGCATATATCTGGCCTAGTATTTGTCAAGTACATTAGTGATCCAATGATCTGTCTATATAAAGTTAGGTCCACTAATTCTGATGAGTCATTAACCAAAATCTTTAAGTTGGAGTCCATGGGAGTGGCCATGGGTTTACACTCCAACATATCAAATCTCTTCAGAATTTCCACAGTATACTTACCTTGATTCAGAAAGATTCCTCTTGGTTCTTGCCACACTTCTAATCCTAAGAAGTAGTGCATCAATCCGAGATCTTTCATCTCGAATTCTGAAGAAAGCTTCTTCTTGCTTTCAATGATTTGTTTCTCATTTCCAGTTAGAAATAGATCATCTACATATAATAAAAGTATAACTGGTTCATCATCCAATACCTTGAGATAAAGGTTTGGGTCAGCTTTACTTTTGGTAAAGCCCATGCTAGTTAAGAAATTGTCAATCCTTCCGTACCAAGCTCTGGGAGCTTGTTTCAACCCATATAATGCCTTCTTCAGTTTGCATACATGAGTCCTTCCGTCATTTACCTCAAATCCTTGTGGTTGCTCTATGTATACTTCTTCTTCAATTACACCATTCAGAAAAGCTGTCTTAACATCCATTTGATGTAGTTTCCACTTCATCATGGATGCAAGAGCCATGATAGTTCTAATTGAAGTATACCTAGCAACTGGTGCAAATGTTTCTTCATAGTCAATTCCCTCCTTCTGAGAGAACCCTCTGGCTACAAATCTTGCTTTGTATTTTTCAATACTTCCATCCGCAGCATGTTTTATTTTAAAGATCCATTTGGAAGAAACCACACTTTTGTCTTTTGGTTTGGGAACTATATCCCAAACATCATTTTTCATTATTGACTGATATTCTTCAGTCATTGCTTCTACCCATTCTTTCTTTTGAGCTGCCTCTTCATAGCTGGTAGGTAGTTGATCCACAAGATCACACATCAGGGCCATATAGTTGGATACTAGCTTTGGTTTCTTCCTTTCTCTAGTGGAGCCTTCAGGAGCACCATATCTTTCTGCTCCTTGAATAATATCTCTAGCCCATGCTGGTCTTCTTTTCCTGGATAATTCTGCAACAGGAGGTTCTTGTGGTTCCAGCATGTCATGATCCTCTGGTATGTCTTCTTCAGGAATGTGAGCATTCTCTGAGATTCTGGGAGATGTATCTTCTTCATAAACTTCTTCAAGTTGACACTTTCTGGATTTCTTGAGGGCTGCTTCCTCATCGAAGGTAACATCTCTACTTATTTCTATATGATGGAAACCTGGTATGTAGATTCTGAAGGCTTTGGAAGTTTCACAATAACCAACAAATATTCCCTTCTTACCTGAGGGATCCAATTTGGATCTCTTCTCTTTTGGAATATGGATGTACACAGGACACCCAAATATTTTGAGATGACTTACCTCAGGCTTCTTTCCTGTAAAGACTTCCTCTGGAGTTTTGAAGTCAAGAGCACTATGAGATAGTCTATTTTGAACATATACTGCTGTCTTGGCTGCTTCAGCCCACAGATACATGGGAAGGTCTTGATCATGTATCATAGTCTTTACAGCTTCCATGATGGTTCTATTTTTCCTCTCAGCTACCCCATTCTGTTGGGGGTTGTAAGGAGTGGTTAGCTCCCTTTTGATTCCAGCTTCTTTACAGAATTCTTCAAATTCCTTTGAAGTATATTCTCCACCATTATCTGTTCTGAGAATCTTGATTTTCTTGTCTGAGAGGTTTTCTATTAGAGTCTTGAACTCTCTGAATTTTCCAAAGACTTCATTCTTACCCTTTAGGAAGTATATCCAAGTTTTTCTTGAATAATCATCAATGAAGGAGAGATAGTATTCAAACCCACTTAGAGATGTGGTAGGCATGGGTCCACATACATCTGAGTGTATTAGTTCTAGAGAACTCTTAGTCTTTGTTTCACTTTTCGGAAAGGGATTCTTGATATTCTTCCCTTTCTTACATCCTTTACATGAGCCATCATGATCAACCTTCAAGTTTGGCAAGCCTATAACCATCTTACTCACATATGGTAAAGCTTTATAGTTAATGTGGGCTAGTCTTCTGTGCCATAGCTCACTGGGACTAGAGACTTCATGAGCAAGGGCAGATTCTGGGTGACCCTTGAGTTTATAAAGTCCTCCTTCTTCTTCACCAATGACAATTGCATCTTTGATTGATTTTCCTTTGGTCCACATGAGTACTTGACCATCTATGAAGGCTACTCTAAAGCCTTTCTTGTCTAGAGCTGAGATAGAGAGTAGATTCTTCTTTAACCCTGGAACATATAATATTTCTTTCATCTTCAAAGGTGTTCCTGAGTCAAGCTTGTAGCTTGCTTCACCAATTCCCTTGATGGGATATTGATAATCATCTCCTAGTGATACCTTCTGGGGTGAAGACTTCTCTTCAATCTTGGAGAGAGTTTCCTTGTGACCTGTCATGTGCTTTGAAGCACCACTGTCAATGAGCCAAGTGTCTTCACCAGGAGACACAGATCCAGAGAGAGCAGAAAATAGTACATATTCTTCTGGTTCTTCTTTCTTTACTTTAGATCTTTTCTTTTGAGGCCTTTCCTCTACTTCTTCTTCTTCTTCTTCTTCTTCTTCTTCACTGTCATCTTCTGCCATATGAGCATGATGTCTTTTGTGAACAAATCTTTTCTTCTTCTTCTCTGGTAGGTTACAGTCTCTGGCATAGTGTCCTAGCTTGAGACAATTGAAGCATTGGACTGTGGAGATGTCTCCCCCTTTCTTTTTGAATCTATGAGAGGGTTGAGGCCTTTTGTGGTTTACCTTCTTGAAGTAGCCTCTCTTTCCTCTTTTGGTGTGGGTGGCCAAAGCTTGGTCATCCTCTTTGAGAAGTGCTTCTCTGTTGGCAACCCTAGCCTCCTCTTGAACACAATCTTCCCATACTACATCAAACTTCATACTTTCTTTTCTGGCACACATAGTTTGAATGAATGACTCCCATGGTCTAGTGAGACCATTTAGAGCTGTCATCACAAGTTCATCTTCATCAAGAGTATCACCAATGGCATCTAGTTGTTCTTTGATTAGAGAGACCCTTGAGAAGTAGTCTTGAATGGATTCTCCTTTGTGCATCTTGGTACTTTTCAATTGAGTCCTTAGATTCATCTTTCTGTTGATGTTCTTTCCTTCATACATTCTTCCTAGGGCATCATACATTTCCTTTGGAGTCTTCTTGGAAGACACTTGGGGAATCAAGTGATCTTTAATGGAATCAGCTATGATTCTCTTTGCCCTAATCAGATCCTTCCTGTGTTTTTCTTTGGCTTCCTCTTCTTCTGGTTCTGCAACTTCCTCCTTGATATAATGAGCAAGATCATTCTCCTCAAGAATGAGACCAATTCTGTATTTCCATGCTCGGAAATTCTCTATGCCTTCTAGCTTGTCTTCAAGCTTAGTATTTGGAGCCATCTTCTCTTGGGGGAGTCCAAGAGACAGAGTAGACTTACCTGGGAAGTTACTTTTCACTTTTCCGGAAACTGGAACAGAAATTTATCGCACTTTTGGTAGAATTAGGGTTTGACTTTCCCGGAGTTCTACCCAACCAAAAAGTTCGATCTATAGCTCAAAAGAATGCTCTTGAGAAGGGCTATCCAGTCATGTAATCAGAAATAAAAAATTACAACTTTTTTCTGAAACCAAAATCTGACGTATCGCACTTTTGGTAGAATTAGGGTTTGACTTTCCCGAAGTTCTACCCAACCAAAAAGTTCGATCTATAGCTCACAAGAAAGCTCTTGAAGAGGGCTATCCAGCCATGCAACCAAAAATCAAAAATACCAACTTTGGGCTGAAAACCCTAACTTCACCAAAGAGAGAGAAAGAGGTATTCTTACCTTGTGAAAGATGTCCTATTCAGTCTAGCTCTGATACCATGTTAGATTTAAACCAAATAGACAAACAAGATCTCTGAAAGAAACACAATCACAAGATAGACACACAATATACCCTGGGAAACCCTCATGGGGTAGAAAACCCAGCAAAGCTTTCCTCAATAAGATGATCAACCAAAATACAAGATGTGCTCCTTCTCCTTGACTCCTTAGCAGATCTCCTCAACTAGTGCGCACTCTTCCACAAGTGAGTGAATGAACTAATGAGGAGTTCACCTCCTCTATTTATACTTGACTTCCAACTGACTAAAAGACTTATGGGGCCGACCTCACCTGGAGAAGTCTAATAACCCCTAAAATATAACTACAGGGCCGACCCACACATGGTGGGTCTAATAACCCTAGTTAATACAATCCCTTGGAGGAATAACCATCTCCAGATACATGATAGGGTTACCTCGGAGGAATGAAACATCTCCGGAATAATAAAGTACAAATATAATATTCTTTGAAGTTACAATATTCAACAACGTAGAATGTGCATACTTTGTTGATTCCATATATGAAATAAAACACATTTTCTAAAAACTCGTGTTTTTTAAGAAATCATGTAAATCTTCTAGAAGCTGTGATTTTAAAAAACGGTGGAAGTAAGCTTTTCTTATTTCCGGATGCATGCGCAAACTATAGAAAGTCGTTATGACGTAGAATGTGCATACTTTGTTGACTCCATTTATGAAATAAAACACATTTTCTGAAAACTCGTGTTTTTTAAGAAATCATGTAAACCTTCTAGAAGCTGTGATTTTAAAAAACGGGGGAAGTAAGCTTTTCTTATTTCCAAACGCATGCACAAACTATAGAAAGTCGTTATGACGTAGAATGTGCATACTTTGTAGATTCCATTTATGAAATAAAACACATTTTCTAAAAACTCGTGTTTTTTACGAAATCATGTAAACCTTGTAGAAGCTGTGATTTTAAAAAACGGTGGAAGTAAGCTTTTCTTATTTCCGGACGAATGCGCAAACTATAGAAAGTCGTTATGACGTAGAATGTGCATACTTTGTTGATTCCATTTATGAAATAAAACACATTTTCTAAAAACTCGTGTTTTTTAAGAAATCATGTAAACCTTCTAGAAGCTGTGATTTTAAAAAACAGTGGAAGTAAGCTTTTCTTATTTCCGGACGCATGCGCAAACTATAGAAAGTCGTTATGACGTAGAATGTCCATACTTTGTTGATTCCATTTATGAAATAAAACACATTTTCTAAAAACTCGTGTTTTTTAAGAAATCATGTAAACCTTCTAGAAGCTGTGATTTTAAAAAACAGTGGAAGTAAGCTTTTCTTATTTCCGGACGCATGCGCAAACTATAGAAAGTCGTTATGACGTAGAATGTCCATACTTTGTTGATTCCATTTATGAAATAAAACACATTTTCTAAAAACTCGTGTTTTTTAAGAAATCATGTAAACCTTCTAGAAGCTGTGATTTAAAAAAACGGTGGAAGTAAGCTTTTCTTATTTCCGGACGCATGCGCAAACTATAGAAAGTCGTTATGACGTAGAATGTGCATACTTTGTTGATTCCATTTATGAAATAAAACACATTTTCTAAAAACTCGTGTTTTTTAAGAAATCATGTAAACCTTCTAGAAGCTGTGATTTTAAAAAACGGGGGAAGTAAGCTTTTCTTATTTCCGGACGCATGCGCAAACTATAGAAAGTCGTTATGACGTAGAATGTGCATACTTTGTTGATTCCATTTATGAAATAAAACACATTTTCTGAAAACTTTTGTCTTTTGAGAAATCATGTAAACCTTCTAGAAGCTGTGATTTAAAAAAACGGTGGAAGTAAGCTTTTCTTATTTCCGGACGCATGCGCAAACTATAGAAAGTCGTTATGACGTAGAATGTGCATACTTTGTAGACACCATTTATGAAATAAAACACATTTTCTAAAAACTCGTGGTTTTTACGAAATCATGTAAACCTTCTAGAAGCTGTGATTTTAAAAAACGGTCGAAGTAAGCTTTTCTTATTTCCAGACGAATGTGCAAACTATAGAAAGTCATCATGACGTAAAATGTGCATACTTTGTTGATTCAATTTATGAAATAAAACACATTTTCTAAAAACTCGTGTTTTTTAAGAAATCATATAAACCTTCTAGAAGCTGTGATTTAGAAAAACGGGGGAAGTAAGCTTTTCTTATTTCCGGACGCATGCGCAAACTATAGAAAGTTGTTATGACGTAGAATGTGCATACTTTGTAGAATCCATTTATGAAATAAAACACATTTTCTAAAAACTCGTGTTTTTTACGAAATCATGTAAACCTTCTAGAAGCTGTGATTTCAAAAAATGGTGGAAGTAAGCTTTTCTTATTTCCGGACGCATGAGCAAACTATACAAAGTAGTTATGACGTAGAATGTGCATACTTTGTAGATTCCATTTATGAAATAAAACACATTTTCTAAAAACTCGTGTTTTTTACGAAATCATGTAAACCTTCTAGAAGCTGTGATTTTAAAAAATGGTGGAAGTAAGCTTTTCTTATTTCCGGACGCATGCGCAAACTATAGAAAGTCGTTATGACGTAGAATGTGCATACTTTGTTGATTCCATTTATGAAATAAAACACATTTTCTAAAAACTCGTGTTTTTTAAGAAATCATGTAAACCTTCTAGAAGCTGTGATTTTAAAAAACGGGGGGAAGTAAGTTTTTCTTATTTCCGGACGCATACGCAAACTATAGAAAGTCGTTATGACGTAGAATGTGCATACTTTCTAGATTCCATTTATGAAATAAAACACATTTTCTAAAAACTCGTGTTTTTTACGAAATCATGTAAACCTTCTAGAAGCTGTAATTTTAAAAAACAGTGGAAGTAAGCTTTTCTTATTTCCGGTCGGATGCGCAAACTATAGAAAGTCATTATGACGTAGAATGTGCATACTTTGTTGATTCCATTTATGAAATAAAACACATTTTCTAAAAACTCATGTTTTTTAAGAAATCATGTAAACCTTCTAGAAGCTGTGATTTTAAAAAACAGTGGAAGTAAGCTTTTCTTATTTCCGGACGCATGCGCAAACTATAGAAAGTCGTTATGACGTAGAATGTCCATACTTTGTTGATTCCATTTATGAAATAAAACACATTTTCTAAAAACTCGTGTTTTTTAAGAAATCATGTAAACCTTCTAGAAGCTATGATTTTAAAAAACGGGGGAAGTAAGCTTTTCTTATTTCCGGACGCATGCGCAAACTATAGAAAGTCGTTATGACGTAGAATGTGCATACTTTGTTGATTCCATTTATGAAATAAAACACATTTTCTAAAAACTCATGTTTTTTAAGAAATCATGTAAACCTTCTAGAAGCTATGATTTTAAAAAACGGGGGAAGTAAGCTTTTCTTATTTCCGGACGCATGCACAAACTATAGAATGTCGTTATGACATAGAATGTGCATACTTTGTAGATTCCATTTATGAAATAAAACACATTTTCTAAAAACTCGTGTTTTTTACGAAATCATGTAAACCTTCTAGAAGCTGGGATTTTAAAAAACGGTGGAAGTAAGCTTTTCTTATTTCCGGACGCATGCGCAAACTATAGAATGTCGTTATGACATAGAATGTTCATACTTTGTTGATAGAATTTATCAAATAAAACACATTTTCTAAAAACTCGTGTTTTTTAAGAAATCATGTAAACCTTCTA
Source organism: Larix kaempferi (assembly GCA_027924585.1). Taxonomy (NCBI): domain Eukaryota; kingdom Viridiplantae; phylum Streptophyta; class Pinopsida; order Pinales; family Pinaceae; genus Larix; species Larix kaempferi. The sequence continues at coordinate 148,048 of BSBM01001607.1, forward strand.
GAAGCTATGATTTTAAAAAACGGGGGAAGTAAGCTTTTATTATTTCCAGACGCATGCGCAAACTATAGAAAGTCGTTATGACGTAGAATGTGCATACTTTGTAGATTCCATTTATGAAATAAAACACATTTTCTAAAAACTCGTGTTTTTTACGAAATCATGTAAACCTTCTAGAAGCTGTGATTTTAAAAAACGGTGGAAGTAAGCTTTTCTTATTTCCGGACGAATGCGCAAACAATAGAAAGTCGTTATGACGTAGAATGTGCATACTTTGTTGATTCCATTTATGAAATAAAACAGATTTTCTAAAAACTCGTGTTTTTTAAGAAATCATGTAAACCTTCTAGAAGCTGTGATTTTAAAAAACAGTGGAAGTAAGCTTTTCTTATTTCCGGACGCTTGCGCAAACTATAGAAAGTCGTTATGACGTAGAATGTCCATACTTTGTTGATTCCATTTATGAAATAAAACACATTTTCTAAAAACTCGTGTTTTTTAAGAAATCATGTAAACCTTCTAGAAGCTGTGATTTTAAAAAACGGGGGAAGTAAGCTTTTCTTATTTCCGGACGCATGCGCAAACTATAGAAAGTCGTTATGACGTAGAATGTGCATACTTTGTTGATTCCATTTATGAAATAAAACACATTTTCTAAAAACTTTTGTCTTTTGAGAAATCATGTAAACCTTCTAGAAGCTGTGATTTAAAAAAACGGTGGAAGTAAGCTTTTCTTATTTCCGGACGCATGCGCAAACTATAGAAAGTCGTTATGATGTAGAATGTGCGTACTTTGTAGATTCCATTTATGAAATAAAACACATTTTCTAAAAACTCGTGGTTTTTACGAAATCATGTAAACCTTCTAGAAGCTGTGATTTTAAAAAACGGTCGAAGTAAGCTTTTCTTATTTCCGGACGCATGCGCAAACTATAGAATGTCGTTATGACATAGAATGTGCATACTTTGTTGATTCCATTTATGAAATAAAACACATTTTCTAAAAACTCGTGTTTTTTAAGAAATCATGTAAACCTTCTAGAAGCTGTGATTTTAAAACACGGGGGAAGTAAGCTTTTATTATTTCCGGACGCATGCGCAAACTATAGAAAGTCGTTATGACGTAGAATGTGCATACTTTGTAGATTCCATTTATGAAATAAAACACATTTTCTAAAAACTCGTGTTTTTTACGAAATCATGTAAACCTTCTAGAAGCTGTGATTTTAAAAAACGGTGGAAGTAAGCTTTTCTTATTTCCGGACGAATGCGCAAACAATAGAAAGTCGTTATGACGTAGAATGTACATACTTTGTTGATTCCATTTATGAAATAAAACACATTTTCTAAAAACTCGTGTTTTTTAAGAAATCATGTAAACCTTCTAGAAGCTATGATTTTAAAAAACGGGGGAAGTAAGCTTTTCTTATTTCCGGACGCATGCGCAAACTATAGAATGTCATTATGACGTAGAATTTGCATACTTTGTTGATTCCATTTATGAAATAAAACATATTTTCTAAAAACTCGTGTTTTTTACGAAATCATGTAAACCTTCTAGAAGCTTTGATTTAGAAAAACGGGGGGAGTAAGCTTTTCTTATTTCCGAACGCATGAGCAAACTATAGAAAGTCGTTATGACATAGAATGTGCATACTTTGTTGATTCCATTTATGAAATAAAACACATTTTCTAAAAACTCGTGTTTTTTACGAAATCATGTAAACCTTCTAGAAGCTGTGATTTAAAAAAAGGGGGAAGTAAGCTTTTCTTATTTCCGGACGCATGCGCAAACTATAGAAAGTCGTTATGACGTAGAATGTGCATACTTTGTAGATTCCATTTAGGAAATAAAACACATTTTCTAAAAACTCGTGGTTTTTACAAAATCATGTAAACCTTCTTTAAGCTGTGATTTTAAAAAACGGTCGAAGTAAGCTTTTGTTATTTCCGGACGAATGTGCAAACTATAGAAAGTCGTCATGACGTAGAATGTGCATACTTTGTTGATTCCATATATGAAATAAAACACATTTTCAAAAAACTCGTGTTTTTTAAGAAATCATGTAAATCTTCTAGAAGCTGTGATTTTAAAAAACGGTGGAAGTAAGCTTTTCTTATTTCCAAACGCATGCACAAACTATAGAAAGTCATTATGACGTAGAATGTGCATACTTTGTAGATTCCATTTATGAAATAAAACACATTTTCTAAAAACTCGTGTTTTTTACGAAATCATGTAAACCTTGTAGAAGCTGTGATTTTAAAAAACGGTGGAAGTAAGCTTTTCTTATTTCCGGACGAATGCGCAAACTATAGAAAGTTTTTATGACGTAGAATGTGCATACTTTGTTGATTCCATTTATGAAATAAAACACATTTTCTAAAAACTCGTGTTTTTTAAGAAATCATGTAAACCTTGTAGAAGCTGTGATTTTAAAAAACGGTGGAAGTAAGCTTTTCTTATTTCTGGACGAATGCGCAAACTATAGAAAGTCGTTATGACGTAGAATGTGCATACTTTGTTGATTCCATTTATGAAATAAAACACATTTTCTAAAAACTCGTGTTTTTTAAGAAATCATGTAAACCTTCTAGAAGCTGTGATTTTAAAAAACAGTGGAAGTAAGCTTTTCTTATTTCCGGACGCATGCGCAAACTATAGAAAGTCGTTATGACGTAGAATGTGCATACTTTGTAGACTCCATTTATGAAATAAAACACATTTTCTAAAAACTCGTGGTTTTTACGAAATCATGTAAACCTTCTAGAAGCTGTGATTTTAAAAAACGGTCGAAGTAAGCTTTTCTTATTTCCAGACGAATGTGCAAACTATAGAAAGTCATCATGACGTAAAATGTGCATACTTTGTTGATTCAATTTATGAAATAAAACACATTTTCTAAAAACTCGTGTTTTTTAAGAAATCATATAAACCTTCTAGAAGCTGTGATTTAGAAAAACGGGGGAAGTAAGCTTTTCTTATTTCCGGACGCATGCGCAAACTATAGAAAGTTGTTATGACGTAGAATGTGCATACTTTGTAGAATCCATTTATGAAATAAAACACATTTTCTAAAAACTCGTGTTTTTTACGAAATCATGTAAACCTTCTAGAAGCCGTGATTTCAAAAAATGGTGGAAGTAAGCTTTTCTTATTTCCGGACGAATGAGCAAACTATACAAAGTAGTTATGACGTAGAATGTGCATACTTTGTAGATTCCATTTATGAAATAAAACACATTTTCTAAAAACTCGTGTTTTTTACGAAATCATGTAAACCTTCTAGAAGCTGTGATTTTAAAAAATGGTGGAACTAAGCTTTTCTTATTTCTGGACGCATGCGCAAACTATAGAAAGTCGTTATGACGCAGAATGTGCATACTTTGTTGATTCCATTTATGAAATAAAACACATTTTCTAAAAACTCGTGTTTTTTAAGAAATCATGTAAACCTTCTAGAAGCTGTGATTTTAAAAAACGGGGGAAGTAAGTTTTTCTTATTTCCGGACGCATACGCAAACTATAGAAAGTCGTTATGACGTAGAATGTGCATACTTTCTAGATTCCATTTATGAAATAAAACACATTTTCTAAAAACTCGTGTTTTTTACGAAATCATGTAAACCTTCTAGAAGCTGTAATTTTAAAAAACAGTGGAAGTAAGCTTTTCTTATTTCCGGTCGAATGCGCAAACTATAGAAAGTCATTATGACGTAGAATGTGCATACTTTGTTGATTCCATTTATGAAATAAAACACATTTGCTAAAAACTCGTGTTTTTTAAGAAATCATGTAAACCTTCTAGAAGCTGTGATTTTAAAAAACAGTGGAAGTAAGCTTTTCTTATTTCCGGACGCATGCGCAAACTATAGAAAGTCGTTATGACGTAGAATGTCCATACTTTGTTGATTCCATTTATGAAATAAAACACATTTTCTAAAAACTCGTGTTTTTTAAGAAATCATGTAAACCTTCTAGAAGCTGTGATTTTAAAAAACGGGGGAAGTAAGCTTTTCTTATTTCCGGACGCATGCGCAAACTATAGAAAGTCGTTATGACGTAGAATGTGCATACTTTGTTGATTCCATTTATGAAATAAAACACATTTTCTAAAAACTCGTGTTTTTTAAGAAATCATGTAAACCTTCTAGAAGCTGTGATTTTAAAAAACGGGGGAAGTAAGCTTTTCTTATTTCCGGACGCATGCCCAATTTATAGAATGTCATTATGACGTAGAATTTCCATACTTTGTTGATTCCATTTATGAAATAAAACACATTTTCGAAAATCTCGTGTTTTTTACGAAATCATGTAAACCTTCTAGAAGCTTTGATTTAGAAAAACGGGGTAAGTAAGCTTTTCTTATTTCCGGACGCATGAGAAAACTATAGAAATCGTTATGACATAGAATGTGCATACTTTGTAGATTCCATTTATGAAATAAAACACATTTTCTAAAAACTCGTGTTTTTTACGAAATCATGTAAACCTTCTAGAAGCTGGGATTTTAAAAAACGGTGGAAGTAAGCTTTTCTTATTTCCGGACGCATGCGCAAACTATAGAATGTCGTTATGACATAGAATGTGCATACTTTGTTGATTCCATTTATGAAATAAAACACATTTTCTAAAAACTCGTGTTTTTTAAGAAATCATGTAAACCTTCTAGAAGCTATGATTTTAAAAAACGGGGGAAGTAAGCTTTTCTTATTTCCGGACGAATGCGCAAACAATAGAAAGTCGTTATGACGTAGAATGTGCATACTTTGTTGATTCCATTTATGAAATAAAACACATTTTCTAAAAACTCGTGTTTTTTAAGAAATCATGTAAACCTTCTAGAAGCTGTAATTTTAAAAAACAGTGGAAGTAAGCTTTTCTTATTTCCGGACGCATGCGCAAACTATAGAAAGTCGTTATGACGTAGAATGTCCATACTTTGTTGATTCCATTTATGAAATAAAACACATTTTCTAAAAACTCGTGTTTTTTAAGAAATCATGTAAACCTTCTAGAAGCTGTGATTTTAAAAAACGGGGGAAGTAAGCTTTTCTTATTTCCGGACGCATGCGCAAACTATAGAAAGTCGTTATGACGTAGAATGTGCATACTTTGTTGATTCCATTTATGAAATAAAACACATTTTCTAAAAACTTTTGTCTTTTGAGAAATCATGTAAACCTTCTAGAAGCTGTGATTTAAAAAAACGGTGGAAGTAAGCTTTTCTTATTTCCGGACGCATGCGCAAACTATAGAAAGTCGTTATGATGTAGAATGTGCGTACTTTGTAGATTCCATTTATGAAATAAAACACATTTTCTAAAAACTCGTGGTTTTTACGAAATCATGTAAACCTTCTAGAAGCTGTGATTTTAAAAAACGGTCGAAGTAAGCTTTTCTTATTTCCGGACGCATGCGCAAACTATAGAATGTCGTTATGACATAGAATGTGCATACTTTGTTGATTCCATTTATGAAATAAAACACATTTTCTAAAAACTCGTGTTTTTTAAGAAATCATGTAAACCTTCTAGAAGCTGTAATTTTAAAACACGGGGGAAGTAAGCTTTTATTATTTCCGGACGCATGCGCAAACTATAGAAAGTCGTTATGACGTAGAATTTGCATACTTTGTAGATTCCATTTATGAAATAAAACACATTTTCTAAAAACTCGTGTTTTTTACGAAATCATGTAAACCTTCTAGAAGCTGTGATTTTAAAAAATGGTGGAAGTAAGCTTTTCTTATTTCCGGACGAATGCGCAAACAATAGAAAGTCGTTATGACGTAGAATGTACATACTTTGTTGATTCCATTTATGAAATAAAACACATTTTCTAAAAACTCGTGTTTTTTAAGAAATCATGTAAACCTTCTAGAAGCTATGATTTTAAAAAACGGGGGAAGTACGCTTTTCTTATTTCCGGACGCATGCGCAAACTATAGAATGTCATTATGACGTAGAATTTGCATACTTTGTTGATTCCATTTATGAAATAAAACATATTTTCTAAAAACTCGTGTTTTTTACGAAATCATGTAAACCTTCTAGAAGCTTTGATTTAGAAAAACGGGGGAAGTAAGCTTTTCTTATTTCCGAACGCATGAGCAAACTATAGAAAGTCGTTATGACATAGAATGTGCATACTTTGTAGATTCCATTTATGAAATAAAACACATTTTCTAAAAACTCGTGTTTTTTACGAAATCATGTAAACCTTCTAGAAGCTGTGATTTAAAAAAAGGGGGAAGTAAGCTTTTCTTATTTCCGGACGCATGCGCAAACTATAGAAAGTCGTTATGACGTAGAATGTGCATACTTTGTAGATTCCATTTATGAAATAAAACACATTTTCTAAAAACTCGTGGTTTTTACAAAATCATGTAAACCTTCTTTAAGCTGTGATTTTAAAAAACGGTCGAAGTAAGCTTTTGTTATTTCCGGACGAATGTGCAAACTATAGAAAGTCGTCATGACGTAGAATGTGCATACTTTGTTGATTCCATATATGAAATAAAACACATTTTCAAAAAACTCGTGTTTTTTAAGAAATCATATAAATCTTCTAGAAGCTGTGATTTTAAAAAACGGTGGAAGTAAGCTTTTCTTATTTCCAAACGCATGCACAAACTATAGAAAGTCATTATGACGTAGAATGTGCATACTTTGTAGATTCCATTTATGAAATAAAACACATTTTCTAAAAACTCGTGTTTTTTACGAAATCATGTAAACCTTGTAGAAGCTGTGATTTTAAAAAACGGTGGAAGTAAGCTTTTCTTATTTCCGGACGAATGCGCAAACTATAGAAAGTCGTTATGACGTAGAATGTGCATACTTTGTTGATTCCATTTATGAAATAAAACACATTTTCTAAAAACTCGTGTTTTTTAAGAAATCATGTAAACCTTGTAGAAGCTGTGATTTTAAAAAACGGTGGAAGTAAGCTTTTCTTATTTCCGGACGAATGCGAAAACTATAGAAAGTCGTTATGACGTAGAATGTGCATACTTTGTTGATTCCATTTATGAAATAAAACACATTTTCTAAAAACTCGTGTTTTTTAAGAAATCATGTAAACCTTCTAGAAGCTGTGATTTTAAAAAACAGTGGAAGTAAGCTTTTCTTATTTCCGGACGCATGCGCAAACTATAGAAAGTCGTTATGACGTAGAATGTCCATACTTTGTTGATTCCATTTATGAAATAAAACAGATTTTCTAAAAACTCGTGTTTTTTAAGAAATCATGTAAACCTTCTAGAAGCTGTGATTTTAAAAAACAGTGGAAGTAAGCTTTTCTTATTTCCGGACGCATGCGCAAACTAGAAAGTCGTTATGACGTAGAATGTCCATACTTTGTTGATTCCATTTATGAAATAAAACACATTTTCTAAAAACTCTTGTTTTTTAAGAAATCATCTAAACCTTCTAGAAGCTGTGATTTTAAAAAACGGTGGAAGTAAGCTTTTCTTATTTCCAGACGCATGCGCAAACTATAGAAAGTCGTTATGACGTAGAATGTGCATATGATTCCATTTATGAAATAAAACACTTTTTCTAAAAACTCGTGTTTTTTAAGAAATCATGTAAACCTTCTAGAAGCTGTGATTTTAAAAAACGGGGGAAGTAAGCTTTTCTTATTTCCGGACGCATGCGCAAACTATAGAAAGTCGTTATGACGTAGAATGTGCATACTTTGTTGATTCCATTTATGAAATAAAACACATTTTCTAAAAACTTTTGTCTTTTGAGAAATCATGTAAACCTTCTAGAAGCTGTGATTTAAAAAAACGGTGGAAGTAAGCTTTTCTTATTTCCGGACGCATGCGCAAACTATAGAAAGTCGTTATGACGTAGAATGTGCATACTTTGTAGACTCCATTTATGAAATAAAACACATTTTCTAAAAACTCGTGGTTTTTACGAAATCATGTAAACCTTCTAGAAAATGTGATTTTAAAAAACGGTCGAAGTAAGATTTTCTTATTTCCAGACGAATGTGCAAACTATAGAAAGTCATCATGACGTAAAATGTGCATACTTTGTTGATTCAATTTATGAAATAAAACACATTTTCTAAAAACTCGTGTTTTTTAAGAAATCATATAAACCTTCTAGAAGCTGTGATTTAGAAAAACGGGGGAAGTAAGCTTTTCTTATTTCCGGACGCATGCGCAAACTATAGAAAGTTGTTATGACGTAGAATGTGCATACTTTGTAGAATCCATTTATGAAATAAAACACATTTTCTAAAAACTCGTGTTTTTTACGAAATCATGTAAACCTTCTAGAAGATGTGATTTTAAAAAATGGTGGAAGTAAGCTTTTCTTATTTCCGGACGCATGAGCAAACTATACAAAGTAGTTATGACGTAGAATGTGCATACTTTGTAGATTCCATATATGAAATAAGACACATTTTCAAAAAACTCGTGTTTTTTAAGAAATCATGTAAATCTTCTAGAAGCTGTGATTTTAAAAAACGGTGGAAGTAAGCTTTTCTTATTTCCGGATGCATGCGCGAACTATAGAAATTCGTTATGACGTAGAATGTGCATACTTTGTTGATTCCATTTATGAAATAAAACACATTTTCTAAAAACTCGTGTTTTTTAAGAAATCATGTAAACCTTCTAGAAGCTGTGATTTTAAAAAACGGTGGAAGTAAGCTTTTCTTATTTCCGGACGCATGCGCAAACTATAGAAAGTCGTTATGACGTAGAATGTGCATACTTTGTTGATTCCATTTATGAAATAAAACACATTTTCTAAAAACTCGTGTTTTTTAAGAAATCATGTAAACCTTCTAGAAGCTGTGATTTTAAAAAACGGGGGAAGTAAGCTTTTCTTATTTCCGGACGCATGCGCAAACTATAGAATGTCATTATGACATAGAATTTGCATACTTTGTTGATTCCATTTATGAAATAAAACATATTTTCTAAAAACTCGTGTTTTTTACGAAATCATGTAAACCTTCTAGAAGCTTTGATTTAGAAAAACGGGGGAAGTAAGCTTTTCTTATTTCCGAACGCATGAGCAAGCTATAGAAAGTCGTTATGACGTAGAATGTGCATACTTTGTAGATTCCATTTCTGAAATAAAACACATTTTCTAAAAACTCGTGTTTTTTACGAAATCATGTAAACCTTCTAGAAGCTGTGATTTAAAAAAAGGGGGAAGTAAGCTTTTCTTATTTCCGGACGCATGCGCAAACTATAGAAAGTCGTTATGACGTAGAATGTGCATACTTTGTAGATTCCATTTATGAAATAAAACACATTTTCTAAAAACTCGTGGTTTTTACAAAATCATGTAAACCTTCTTTAAGCTGTGATTTTAAAAAACGGTCGAAGTAAGCTTTTCTTATTTCCGGACGAATGTGCAAACTATAGAAAGTTGTCATGACGTAGAATGTGCATACTTTGTTGATTCCATATATGAAATAAAACACATTTTCAAAAAACTCGTGTTTTTTAAGAAATCATGTAAATCTTCTAGAAGCTGTGATTTTAAAAAACGGTGGAAGTAAGCTTTTCTTATTTCCGGATGCATGCGCAAACTATAGAAAGTCGTTATGACGTAGAATGTGCATACTTTGTTGACTCCATTTATGAAATAAAACACATTTTCTGAAAACTCGTGTTTTTTAAGAAATCATGTAAACCTTCTAGAAGCTGTGATTTTAAAAAACGGGGAAAGTAAGCTTTTCTTATTTCCAAACGCATGCACAAACTATAGAAAGTCGTTATGACGTAGAATGTGCATACTTTCTAGATTCCATTTTTGAAATAAAACACATTTTCTAAAAACTCGTGTTTTTTACGAAATCATGTAAACCTTGTAGAAGCTGTGATTTTAAAAAACGGTGGAAGTAAGCTTTTCTTATTTCCGGACGAATGCGCAAACTATAGAAAGTCGTTATGACGTAGAATGTGCATACTTTGTTGATTCCATTTATGAAATAAAACACATTTTCTAAAAACTCGTGTTTTTTAAGAAATCATGTAAACCTTCTAGAAGCTGTGATTTTAAAAAACAGTGGAAGTAAGCTTTTCTTATTTCCGGACGCATGCGCAAACTATAGAAAGTCGTTATGACGTATAATGTCCATACTTTGTTGATTCCATTTATGAAATAAAACACATTTTCTAAAAACTCGTGTTTTTTAAGAAATCATTTAAACCTTCTAGAAGCTGTGATTTTAAAAAACAGTGGAAGTAAGCTTTTCTTATTTCCGGACGCATGCGCAAACTATAGAAAGTCGTTATGACGTAGAATGTGCATACTTTGTAGATTCCATTTATGAAATAAAACACATTTTCTAAAAACTCGTGGTTTTTACAAAATCATGTAAACCTTCTTTAAGCTGTGATTTTAAAAAACGGTCGAAGTAAGCTTTTCTTATTTCCGGACGAATGTGCAAACTATAGAAAGTTGTCATGATTTAGAATGTGCATACTTTGTTGATTCCATATATGAAATAAAACACATTTTAAAAAAACTCGTGTTTTTTAAGAAATCATGTAAACCTTCTAGAAGCTGTGATTTTAAAAAACGGGGGAAGTAAGCTTTTCTTATTTCCAAACGCATGCACAAACTATAGAAAGCCGTTATGACGTAGAATGTGCATACTTTGTAGATTCCATTTATGAAATAAAACACATTTTCTAAAAACTCGTGTTTTTTACGAAATCATGTAAACCTTGTAGAAGCTGTGATTTTAAAAAACGGTGGAAGTAAGCTTTTCTTATTTCCGGACGAATGCGCAAACTATAGAAAGTCGTTATGACGTAGAATGTGCATACTTTGTTGATTCCATTTATGAAATAAAACACATTTTCTAAAAACTTGTGTTTTTTAAGAAATCATGTAAACCTTCTAGAAGCTGTGATTTTAAAAAACAGTGGAAGTAAGCTTTTCTTATTTCCGGACGCATGCGCAAACTATAGAAAGTCGTTATGACGTAGAATGTCCATACTTTGTTGATTCCATTTATGAAATAAAACACATTTTCTAAAAACTCGTGTTTTTTAAGAAATCATTTAAACCTTCTAGAAGCTGTGATTTTAAAAAACAGTGGAAGTAAGCTTTTCTTATTTCCGGACGCATGCGCAAACTATAGAAAGTCGTTATGACGTAGAATGTCCATACTTTGTTGATTCCATTTATGAAATAAAACACATTTTCTAAAAACTCGTGTTTTTTAAGAAATCATGTAAACCTTCTAGAAGCTGTGATTTTAAAAAACGGTGGAAGTAAGCTTTTCTTATTTCCAGACGCATGCGCAAACTATAGAAAGTCGTTATGACGTAGAATGTGCATACTTTGTTGATTCCATTTATGAAATAAAACACATTTTCTAAAAACTCGTGTTTTTTAAGAAATCATGTAAACCTTCTAGAAGCTGTGATTTTAAAAAACGGGGGAAGTAAGCTTTTCTTATTTCCGGACGCATGCGCAAACTATAGAAAGTCGTTATGACGTAGAATGTGCATACTTTGTTGATTCCATTTATAAAATAAAACACATTTTCTAAAAACTTTTGTCTTTTGAGAAATCATGTAAACCTTCTAGAAGCTGTGATTTAAAAAAACGGTGGAAGTAAGCTTTTCTTATTTCCGGACGCATGCGCAAACTATAGAAAGTCGTTATGACGTAGAATGTGCATACTTTGTAGATTCCATTTATGAAATAAAACACATTTTCTAAAAACTCATGGTTTTTACGAAATCATGTAAACCTTCTAGAAGCTGTGATTTTAAAAAACGGTCGAAGTAAGCTTTTCTTATTTCCAGACGAATGTGCAAACTATAGAAAGTCATCATGACGTAAAATGTGCATACTTTGTTGATTCAATTTTTGAAATAAAACACATTTTCTAAAAACTCGTGTTTTTTAAGAAATCATATAAACCTTCTAGAAGCTGTGATTTAGAAAAACGGGGGAAGTAAGCTTTTCTTATTTCCGGACGCATGCGCAAACTATAGAAAGTCGTTATGACGTAGAATGTGGATACTTTCTAGATTCCATTTATGAAATAAAACACATTTTCTAAAAACTCGTGTTTTTTACGAAATCATGTAAACCTTCTAGAAGCTGTAATTTTAAAAAACAGTGGAAGTAAGCTTTTCTTATTTCCGGTCGAATGCGCAAAATATAGAAAGTCGTTATGACGTAGAATGTGCATACTTTGTTGATTCCATTTATGAAATAAAACACATTTTCTAAAAACTCGTGTTTTTTAAGAAATCATGTAAACCTTCTAGAAGCTGTGATTTTAAAAAACAGTGGAAGTAAGCTTTTCTTATTTCAGGATGCATGCGCAAACTATAGAAAGTCGTTATGACGTAGAATGTCCATACTTTGTTGATTCCATTTATGAAATAAAACACATTTTCTAAAAACTCGCGTTTTTTAAGAAATCATGTAAACCTTCTAGAAGCTGTGATTTTAAAAAACGGGGGAAGTAAGCTTTTCTTATTTCCGGACGCATGCGCAAACTATAGAAAGTCGTTATGACGTAGAATGTGCATACTTTGTTGATTCCATTTATGAAATAAAACACATTTTCTAAAAACTCATGTTTTTTAAGAAATCATGTAAACCTTCTAGAAGCTGTGATTTTAAAAAACGAGGGAAGTAAGCTTTTCTTATTTCCGGACGCATGCACAAACTATAGAATGTCATTATGACGTAGAATTTCCATACTTTGTTGATTCCATTTATGAAATAAAACACATTTTCGAAAATCTCGTGTTTTTTACGAAATCATGTAAACCTTCTAGAAGCTTTGTTTTAGAAAAACGGGGGTAAGTAAGCTTTTCTTATTTCCGGACGCATGAGCAAACTATAGAAATCGTTATGACATAGAATGTGCATACTTTGTAGATTCCATTTATGAAATAAAACAAATTTTCTAAAAACTCGTGTTTTTTACGAAATCATGTAAACCTTCTAGAAGCTGGGATTTTAAAAAACGGTGGAAGTAAGCTTTTCTTATTTCCGGACGCATGCGCAAACTATAGAATGTCGTTATGACATAGAATGTGCATACTTTGTTGATTCCATTTATGAAATAAAACACATTTTCTAAAAACTCGTGTTTTTTAAGAAATCATGTAAACCTTCTAGAAGCTATGATTTTAAAAAACGGGGGAAGTAAGCTTTTATTATTTCCAGACGCATGCGCAAACTATAGAAAGTCGTTATGACGTAGAATGTGCATACTTTGTAGATTCCATTTATGAAATAAAACACATTTTCTAAAAACTCGTGTTTTTTAAGAAATCATGTAAACCTTCTAGAAGCTGTGATTTTAAAACACGGGGGAAGTAAGCTTTTATTATTTCCGGACGCATGCGCAAACTATAGAAAGTCGTTATGACGTAGAATGTGCATACTTTGTAGATTCCATTTATGAAATAAAACACATTTTCTAAAAACTCGTGTTTTTTACGAAATCATGTAAACCTTCTAGAAGCTGTGATTTTAAAAAACGGTGGAAGTAAGCTTTTCTTATTTCCGGACGAATGCGCAAACAATAGAAAGTCGTTATGACGAAGAATGTACATACTTTGTTGATTCCATTTATGAAATAAAACACATTTTCTAAAAACTCGTGTTTTTTAAGAAATCATGTAAACCTTCTAGAAGCTGTGATTTTAAAAAACGGGGGAAGTAAGCTTTTCTTATTTCCGGACGCATGCGCAAACTATAGAATGTCATTATGACGTAGAATTTGCATACTTTGTTGATTCCATTTATGAAATAAAACATATTTTCTAAAAACTCGTGTTTTTTACGAAATCATGTAAACCTTCTAGAAGCTTTGATTTAGAAAAACGGGGGAAGTAAGCTTTTCTTATTTCCGAACGCATGAGCAAACTATAGAAAGTCGTTATGACGTAGAATGTGCATACTTTGTAGATTCCATTTATGAAATAAAACACATTTTCTAAAAACTCGTGTTTTTTACGAAATCATGTAAACCTTCTAGAAGCTGTGATTTAAAAAAAGGGGGAAGTAAGCTTTTCTTATTTCCGAACGCATGCGCAAACTATAGAAAGTCGTTATGACGTAGAATGTGCATACTTTGTAGATTCCATTTATGAAATAAAACACATTTTCTAAAAACTCGTGGTTTTTACAAAATCATGTAAACCTTCTTTAAGCTGTGATTTTAAAAAACGGTCGAAGTAAGCTTTTGTTATTTCCGGACGAATGTGCAAACTATAGAAAGTCGTCATGACGTAGAATGTGCATACTTTGTTGATTCCATATATGAAATAAGACACATTTTAAAAAAACTCGTGTTTTTTAAGAAATCATGTTAATCTTCTAGAAGCTGTGATTTTAAAAAACGGTGGAACTAAGCTTTTCTTATTTCCGGATGTATGTGCGAACTATAGAAATTCGTTATGATGTAGAATGTGCATACTTTGTTGATTCCATTTATGAAATAAAACACATTTTCTAAAAACTCGTGTTTTTTAAGAAATCATGTAAACCTTCTAGAAGCTGTGATTTTAAAAAACGGTGGAAGTAAGCTTTTCTTATTTCCAAATGCATGCGCAAACTATAGAAAGTCGTTATGACGTAGAATGTGCATACTTTTGTGATTCCATTTATGAAATAAAACAAATTTTCTAAAAACTCGTGTTTTTTAAGAAATCATGTAAACCTTCTAGAAGCTGTGATTTTAAAAAATGGTGGAAGTAAGCTTTTCTTATTTCCGGACGCATGCGCAAACTATAGAAAGTTGTTATGACGTAGAATGTGCATACTTTGTAGAATCCATTTATGAAATAAAACACATTTTCTAAAAACTCGTGTTTTTTACGAAATCATGTAAACCTTCTAGAAGCTGTGATTTTAAAAAACGGGGGAAGTAAGCTTTTCTTCTTTCCGGACGCATGCGCAAACTATAGAATGTCATTATGACATATAATTTGCATACTTTGTTGATTCCATTTATGAAATAAAACATATTTTCTAAAAACTCGTGTTTTTTTACGAAATCATGTAAACCTTCTAGAAGCTTTGATTTAGAAAAATGGGGGAAGTAAGCTTTTCTTATTTCCGAACGCATGAGCAAACTATAGAAAGTCGTTATGATGTAGAATGTGCATACTTTGTAGATTCCATTTATGAAATAAAACACATTTTCTAAAAACTCCTGTTTTTTACGAAATCATGTAAACCTTCTAGAAGCTGTGATTTTAAAAAAACGGTGGAAGTAAGCTTTTCATATTTCCGGACGCATGCGCAAACTATAGAAAGTCGTTATGACGTAGAATGTGCATACTTTGTTGATTACATTTATAAAATAAAACACATTTTCTAAAACTCGTGTTTTTTAAGAAATCATGTTAACCTTCTAGAAGCTGTGATTTTAAAAAACGGGGGAAGTAAGCTTTTCTTATTTCCGGACGCATGCGCAAACTATAGAAAGTCGTTATGACGTAGAATGTGCATACTTTGATGATTCCATTTATGAAATAAAACACATTTTCTTAAAATCGTGTTTTTTAAGAAATCATTTAAACCTTCTAGAAGCTGTGATTTTAAAAAACAGGGGAAGTAAGCTTTTCTTATTTCCAAACGCATGCACAAACTATAGAAAGTCGTTATGACGTAGAATGTGCATACTTTGTAGATTCCATTTATGAAATAAAACACATTTTCTAGAAGCTGTGATTTTAAAAAACAGGGGAAGTAAGATTTTCTTATTTCCAAACGCATGCACAAACTATAGAAAGTCGTTATGACGTAGAATGTGCATACTTTGTAGATTCCATTTATGAAATAAAACACATTTTCTAAAAACTCGTGTTTTTTACGAAGTCATGTAAACCTTCTAGAAGCTGTGATTTTAAAAAACGGTGGAAGTAAGCTTTTCTTATTTCCGTACGAATGCGCAAACTATAGAAAGTGGTTATGGCATAGAATGTGCATACTTTGTTGATTCCATTTATGAAATAAAACACATTTTCTAAAAACTCGTGTTTTTTAAGAAATCATGTAAACCTTCTAGAAGCTGTGATTTTAAAAAACAGTGGAAGTAAGCTTTTCTTATTTCCGGACGCATGCGCAAACTATAGAAAGTCGTGATGACGTAGAATGTCCATACTTTGTTGATTCCATTTATGAAATAAAACACATTTTCTAAAAACTCTTGTTTTTTAAGAAATCATGTAAACCTTCTAGAAGCTGTGATTTTAAAAAACGGGGGAAGTAAGCTTTTCTTATTTCCGGATGCATGCGCAAACTATAGAAAGTCGTTATGACGTAGAATGTGCATACATTGTTGATTCCATTTATGAAATAAAACACATTTTCTAAAAACTTTTGTTTTTTAAGAAATCATGTAAACCTTCGAGAAGCTGTGATTTAAAAAAACGGGGAAAGTAAGCTTTTCTTATTTCCGGACGCATGCGCAAACTATAGAAAGTCGTTATGACGTAGAATGTGCATACTTTGTAGATTCCATTTATGAAATAAAACACATTTTCTAAAAACTCGTGGTTTTTACAAAATCATGTAAACCTTCTAGAAGCTGTGATTTTAAAAAATGCTCGAACTAAGCTTTTCTTATTTCCGGACGAATGTGCAAACTATAGAAAGTCATCATGACGTAGAATGTGCATACTCTGTTGATTCCATATATGAAATAAAACACATTTTCAAAAAACTCGTGTTTTTTAAGAAATCATGTAAATCTTCTAGAAGCTGTGATTTTAAAAAACGGTGGAAGTAAGCTTTTCTTATTTCCAGATGCATGCGCAAACTATAGAAAGTCGTTATGACGTAGAATGTGCATACTTTGTTGATTCCATTTATGAAATAAAACACATTTTCTAAAAACTCGTGTTTTTTAAGAAATCATGTAAACCTTCTAGAAGCTGTGATTTAAAAAAACGGTGGAAGTAAGCTTTTCTTATTTCCAAATGCATGCGCAAACTATAGAAAGTTGTTATGACGTAGAATGTGCATACTTTTGTGATTCCATTTATGAAATAAAACACATTTTCTAAAAACTCGTGTTTTTTAAGAAATCATGTAAACCTTCTAGAAGCTGTGATTTTAAAAAACGGGGGAAGTAAGCTTTTCTTATTTCCGGACGCATGCGCAAACTATAGAATGTCATTATGACATAGAATTTTCATACTTTGTTGATTCCATTTATGAAATAAAACATATTTTCTAAAAACTCGTGTTTTTTACGAAATCATGTAAACCTTCTAGAAGCTTTGATTTAGAAAAACGGGGGAAGTAAGCTTTTCTTATTTCCGAACGCATGAGCAAACTATAGAAATTCGTTATGACGTAGAATGTGCATACTTTGTAGATTCCATTTATGAAATAAAACACATTTTCTAAAAACTCGTGTTTTTTACGAAATCATGTAAACCTTCTAGAAGCTGTGATTTAAAAAAAGGGGGAAGTAAGCTTTTCTTATTTCCGGACGCATGCGCAAACTATAGAAAGTCGTTATGACGTAGAATGTGCATACTTTGTAGATTCCATTTATGAAATAAAACACATTTTCTAAAAACTCGTGGTTTTTAAGAAATCATGTAAATCTTCTAGAAGCTGTGATTTTAAAAAACGGTGGAAGTAAGCTTTTCTTATTTCCGGATGCATGCGCAAACTATAGAAAGTCGTTATGACGTAGAATGTGCATACTTTGTTGACTCCATTTATGAAATAAAACACATTTTCTGAAAACTCGTGTTTTTTAAGAAATCATGTAAACCTTCTAGAAGCTGTGATTTTAAAAAACAGGGCAAGTAAGCTTTTCTTATTTCCAAACGCATGCACAAACTATAGAAAGTCGTTATGATGTAGAATGTGCATACTTTGTAGATTCCATTTATGAAATAAAACACATTTTCTAAAAACTCGTGTTTTTTACGAAATCATGTAAACCTTGTAGAAGCTGTGATTTTAAAAAACGGTGGAAGTAATCTTTTCTTATTTCCGGACGAATGCGCAAACTATAGAAAGTCGTTATGACGTAGAATGTGCATACTTTGTTGATTCCATTTATGAAATAAAACACATTTTCTAAAAACTCGTGTTTTTTAAGAAATCATGTAAACCTTCTAGAAGCTGTGATTTTAAAAAACAGTGGAAGTAAGCTTTTCTTATTTCCGGACGCATGCGCAAACTATAGAAAGTCGTTATGACGTAGAATGTCCATACTTTGTTGATTCCATTTATGAAATAAAACACATTTTCTAAAAACTCGTGTTTTTTAAGAAATCATTTAAACCTTCTAGAAGCTGTGATTTTAAAAAACAGTGGAAGTAAGCTTTTCTTATTTCCGGACGCATGCGCAAACTATAGAAAGTCGTTATGACGTAGAATGTCCATACTTTGTTGATTCCATTTATGAAATAAAACACATTTTCTAAAAACTCGTGTTTTTTAAGAAATCATGTAAACGTTCTAGAAGCTGTGATTTTAAAAAACGGTGGAAGTAAGCTTTTCTTATTTCCGGACGCATGCGCAAACTATAGAAAGTCGTTATGACGTAGAATGTGCATACTTTGTTGATTCCATTTATGAAATAAAACACATTTTCTAAAAACTCGTGTTTTTTAAGAAATCATGTAAACCTTCTATAAGCTGTGATTTTAAAAAACGGGGGAAGTAAGCTTTTCTTATTTCCAAATGCATGCGCAAACTATAGAAAGTCGTTATGACGTAGAATGTGCATACTTTGTTGATTCCATTTATAAAATAAAACACATTTTCTAAAAACTTTTGTCTTTTGAGAAATCATGTAAACCTTCTAGAAGCTGTGATTTAAAAAAACGGTGGAAGTAAGCTTTTCTTATTTCCGGACGCATGCGCAAACTATAGAAAGTCGTTATGACGTAGAATGTGCATACTTTGTAGATTCCATTTATGAAATAAAACACATTTTCTAAAAACTCGTGGTTTTTACGAAATCATGTAAACCTTCTAGAAGCTGTGATTTTAAAAAACGGTCGAAGTAAGCTTTTCTTATTTCCAGACGAATGTGCAAACTATAGAAAGTCATCATGACGTAAAATGTGCATACTTTGTTGATTCAATTTATGAAATAAAACACATTTTCTAAAAACTCGTGTTTTTTAAGAAATCATATAAACCTTCTAGAAGCTGTGATTTAGAAAAACGGGGGAAGTAAGCTTTTCTTATTTCCGGACGCATGCGCAAACTATAGAAAGTTGTTATGACGTAGAATGTGCATACTTTGTAGAATCCATTTATGAAATAAAACACATTTTCTAAAAACTCGTGTTTTTTACGAAATCATGTAAACCTTCTACAAGCTGTGATTTCTAAAAATGGTGGAAGTAAGATTTTCTTATTTCCGGACGCATGAGCAAACTATACAAAGTAGTTATGACGTAGAATGTGCATACTTTGTAGATTCCATTAATGAAATAAAA
Organism: Larix kaempferi; assembly: GCA_027924585.1. NCBI lineage: Eukaryota > Viridiplantae > Streptophyta > Pinopsida > Pinales > Pinaceae > Larix > Larix kaempferi. Next base: position 167,496 of record BSBM01001607.1, read on the forward strand.
CACATTTTCTAAAAACTCGTGTTTTTTACGAAATCATGTAAACCTTCTAGAAGCTGTGATTTTAAAAAATGGTGGAAGTAAGCTTTTCTTATTTCCGGACGCATGCGCAAACTATAGAAAGTCGTTATGACGTAGAATGTCCATACTTTGTTGATTCCATTTATGAAATAAAACACATTTTCTAAAAACTCGTGTTTTTTAAGAAATCATGTAAACCTTCAAGAAGCTGTGATTTTAAAAAACGGGGGAAGTAAGTTTTTCTTATTTCCGGACGCATGCGCAAACTATAGAAAGTCGTTATGACGTAGAATGTGCATACTTTCTAGATTCCATTTATGAAATAAAACACATTTTCTAAAAACTCGTGTTTTTTACGAAATCATGTAAACCTTCTAGAAGCTGTAATTTTAAAAAACAGTGGAAGTAAGCTTTTCTTATTTCCGGTCGAATGCGCAAAATATAGAAAGTCGTTATGACGTAGAATGTGCATACTTTGTTGATTCCATTTATGAAATAAAACACATTTTCTAAAAACTCGTGTTTTTTAAGAAATCATGTAAACCTTCTAGAAGCTGTGATTTTAAAAAACAGTGGAAGTAAGCTTTTCTTATTTCCGGACGCATGCGCAAACTATAGAAAGTCGTTATGACGTAGAATGTCCATACTTTGTTGATTCCATTTATGAAATAAAACACATTTTCTAAAAACTCGTGTTTTTTAAGAAATCATGTAAACCTTCTAGAAGCTGTGATTTTAAAAAACGGGGGAAGTAAGCTTTTCTTATTTCCGGACGCATGCGCAAACTATAGAAAGTCGTTATGACGTAGAATGTGCATACTTTGTTGATTCCATTTATGAAATAAAACACATTTTCTAAAAACTCGTGTTTTTTAAGAAATCATGTAAACCTTCTAGAAGCTGTGATTTTAAAAAACGAGGGAAGTAAGCTTTTCTTATTTCCGGACGCATGCACAAACTATAGAATGTCATTATGACGTAGAATTTCCATACTTTGTTGATTCCATTTATGAAATAAAACACATTTTCGAAAATCTCGTGTTTTTTACGAAATCATGTAAACCTTCTAGAAGCTTTGATTTAGAAAAACGGGGTAAGTAAGCTTTTCTTATTTCCGGACGCATGAGCAAACTATAGAAATCGTTATGACATAGAATGTGCATACTTTGTAGATTCCATTTATGAAATAAAACACATTTTCTAAAAACTCGTGTTTTTTACGAAATCATGTAAACCTTCTAGAAGCTGGGATTTTAAAAAACGGTGGAAGTAAGCTTTTCTTATTTCCGGACGCATGCGCAAACTATAGAATGTCGTTATGACATAGAATGTGCATACTTTGTTGATTCCATTTATGAAATAAAACACATTTTCTAAAAACTCGTGTTTTTTAAGAAATCATGTAAACCTTCTAGAAGCTATGATTTTAAAAAACGGGGGAAGTAAGCTTTTATTATTTCCAGACGCATGCGCAAACTATAGAAAGTCGTTATGACGTAGAATGTGCATACTTTGTAGATTCCATTTATGAAATAAAACACATTTTCTAAAAACTCGTGTTTTTTAAGAAATCATGTAAACCTTCTAGAAGCTGTGATTTTAAAACACGGGGGAAGTAAGCTTTTATTATTTCCGGACGCATGCGCAAACTATAGAAAGTCGTTATGACGTAGAATGTGCATACTTTGTAGATTCCATTTATGAAATAAAACACATTTTCTAAAAACTCGTGTTTTTTACGAAATCGTGTAAACCTTCTAGAAGCTGTGATTTTAAAAAACGGTGGAAGTAAGCTTTGCTTATTTCCGGACGAATGCGCAAACAATAGAAAGTCGTTATGACGAAGAATGTACATACTTTGTTGATTCCATTTATGAAATAAAACACATTTTCTAAAAACTCGTGTTTTTTAAGAAACCATGTAAACCTTCTAGAAGCTGTGATTTTAAAAAACGGGGGAAGTAAGCTTTTCTTATTTCCGGACGCATGCGCAAACTATAGAATGTCATTATGACGTAGAATTTGCATACTTTGTTGATTCCATTTATGAAATAAAACATATTTTCTAAAAACTCGTGTTTTTTACGAAATCATGTAAACCTTCTAGAAGCTTTGATTTAGAAAAACGGGGGAAGTAAGCTTTTCTTATTTCCGAACGCATGAGCAAACTATAGAAAGTCGTTATGACGTAGAATGTGCATACTTTGTAGATTCCATTTATGAAATAAAACACATTTTCTAAAAACTCGTGTTTTTTACGAAATCATGTAAACCTTCTAGAAGCTGTGATTTAAAAAAAGGGGGAAGTAAGCTTTTCTTATTTCCGAACGCATGCGCAAACTATAGAAAGTCGTTATGACGTAGAATGTGCATACTTTGTAGATTCCATTTATGAAATAAAACACATTTTCTAAAAACTCGTGGTTTTTACAAAATCATGTAAACCTTCTTTAAGCTGTGATTTTAAAAAACGGTCGAAGTAAGCTTTTGTTATTTCCGGACGAATGTGCAAACTATAGAAAGTCGTCATGACGTAGAATGTGCATACTTTGTTGATTCCATATATGAAATAAAACACATTTTCAAAAAACTCGTGTTTTTTAAGAAATCATGTAAATCTTCTAGAAGCTGTGATTTTAAAAAACGGTGGAAGTAAGCTTTTCTTATTTCCAAACGCATGCACAAACTATAGAAATTCATTATGACGTAGAATGTGCATACTTTGTAGATTCCATTTATGAAATAAAACACATTTTCTAAAAACTCGTGTTTTTTACGAAATCATGTAATCCTTGTAGAAGCTGTGATTTTAAAAAACGGTGGAAGTAAGCTTTTCTTATTTCCGGACGAATGCGCAAACTATAGAAAGTCATTATGACGTAGAATGTGCATACTTTGTTGATTCCATTTATGAAATAAAACACATTTTCTAAAAACTCGTGTTTTTTAAGAAATCATGTAAACCTTGTAGAAGCTGTGATTTTAAAAAACGGTGGAAGTAAGCTTTTCTTATTTCCGGACGAATGCGCAAACTATATAAAGTCATTATGACGTAGAATGTGCATACTTTGTTGATTCCATTTATGAAATAAAACACATTTTCTAAAAACTCGTGTTTTTTAAGAAATCATGTAAACCTTCTAGAAGCTGTGATTTTAAAAAACAGTGGAAGTAAGCTTTTCTTATTTCCGGACGCATGCGCAAACTATAGAAAGTCGTTATGACGTAGAATGTCCATACTTTGTTGATTCCATTTATGAAATAAAACACATTTTCTAAAAACTCGTGTTTTTTAAGAAATCATGTAAACCTTCTAGAAGCTGTGATTTTAAAAAACAGTGGAAGTAAGCTTTTCTTATTTCCGGACGCATGCGCAAACTATAGAAAGTCGTTATGACGTAGAATGTCCATACTTTTTTGATTCCATTTATGAAATAAAACACATTTTCTAAAAACTCGTGTTTTTTAAGAAATCATGTAAACCTTCTAGAAGCTGTGATTTTAAAAAACGGTGGAAGTAAGCTTTTCTTATTTCCAGACGCATGCGCAAACTATAGAAAGTCGTTATGACGTAGAATGTGCATACTTTGTTGATTCCATTTATGAAATAAAACACATTTTCTAAAAACTCGTGTTTTTTAAGAAATCATGTAAACCTTCTAGAAGCTGTGATTTTAAAAAACGGGGGAAGTAAGCTTTTCTTATTTCCGGACGCATGCGCAAACTATAGAAAGTCGTTATGACGTAGAATGTGCATACTTTGTTGATTCCATTTATGAAATAAAGCACATTTTCTAAAAACTTTTGTCTTTTGAGAAATCATGTAAACCTTCTAGAAGCTGTGATTTAAAAAAACGATGGAAGTAAGCTTTTCTTATTTCCGGACGCATGCGCAAACTATAGAAAGTCGTTATGACGTACAATGTGCATACTTTGTAGACTCCATTTATGAAATAAAACACATTTTCTAAAAACTCGTGGTTTTTACGAAATCATGTAAACCTTCTAGAAGCTGTGATTTTAAAAAACGGTCGAAGTAAGATTTTCTTATTTCTAGACGAATGTGCAAACTATAGAAAGTCATCATGACGTAAAATGTGCATACTTTGTTGATTCAATTTATGAAATAAAACACATTTTCTAAAAACCCGTGTTTTTTAAGAAATCATATAAACCTTCTAGAAGCTGTGATTTAGAAAAACGGGGGAAGTAAGCTTTTCTTATTTCCGGACGCATGCGCAAACTATAGAAAGTTGTTATGACGTAGAATGTGCATACTTTGTAGAATCCATTTATGAAATAAAACACATTTTCTAAAAACTCGTGTTTTTTACGAAATCATGTAAACCTTCTAGAAGCTGTGATTTTAAAAAATGGTGGAAGTAAGCTTTTCCTATTTCCGGACGCATGAGCAAACTATACAAAGTAGTTATGACGTAGAATGTGCATACTTTGTAGATTCCATTTATGAAATAAAACACATTTTCTAAAAACTTGTGTTTTTTACGAAATCATGTAAACCTTCTAGAAGCTGTGATTTTAAAAAATGGTGGAAGTAAGCTTTTCTTATTTCCGGACGCATGCGCAAACTATAGAAAGTCGTTATGACGTAGAATGTGCATACTTTGTTGATTCCATTTATGAAATAAAACACATTTTCTAAAAACTCGTGTTTTTTAAGAAATCATGTAAACCTTCTAGAAGCTGTGATTTTAAAAAACGGGGGAAGTAAGTTTTTCTTATTTCCGGACGCATGCGCAAACTATAGAAAGTCGTTATGACGTAGAATGTGCATACTTTCTAGATTCCATTGATGAAATTAAACACATTTCCTAAAAACTCATGTTTTTTACGAAATCATGTAAACCTTCTAGAAGCTGTAATTTTAAAAAACAGTGGAAGTAAGCTTTTCTTATTTCCGGTCGAATGCGCAATCTATAGAAAGTCGTTATGACGTAGAATGTGCATACTTTGTTGATTCCATTTATGAAATAAAACACATTTTCTAAAAACTCGTGTTTTTTAAGAAATCATGTAAACCTTCTAGAAGCTGTGATTTTAAAAAACAGCGGAAGTAAGCTTTTCTTATTTCCGGACGCATGCGCAAACTATAGAAAGTCGTTATGACGTAGAATGTCCATACTTTGTTGATTCCATTTATGAAATAAAACACATTTTCTAAAAACTCGTGTTTTTTAAGAAATCATGTAAACCTTCTAGAAGCTGTGATTTTAAAAAACGGGGGAAGTAAGCTTTTCTTATTTCCGGACGCATGCGCAAACTATAGAAAGTCGTTATGACGTAGAATGTGCATACTTTGTTGATTCCATTTATGAAATAAAACACATTTTCTAAAAACTCGTGTTTTTTAAGAAATCATGTAAACCTTCTAGAAGCTGTGATTTTAAAAAACGGGGGAAGTAAGCTTTTCTTATTTCCGGACGCATGCACAAACTATAGAATGTCATTATGACGTAGAATTTCCATACTTTGTTGATTCCATTTATGAAATAAAACACATTTTCGAAAAACTCGTGTTTTTTACGAAATCATGTAAACCTTCTAGAAGCTTTGATTTAGAAAAACGGGGGAAGTAAGCTTTTCTTATTTCCGGACGCATGAGAAAACTATAGAAATCGTTATGACATAGAATGTGCATACTTTGTAGATTCCATTTATGAAATAAAACACATTTTCTAAAAAGTCGTGTTTTTTACGAAATCATGTAAACCTTCTAGAAGCTGGGATTTTAAAAAACGGTGGAAGTAAGCTTTTCTTATTTCCGGACGCATGCGCAAACTATAGAATGTCGTTATGACATAGAATGTGCATACTTTGTTGATTCCATTTATGAAATAAAACACATTTTCGAAAAACTCGTGTTTTTTAAGAAATCATGTAAACCTTCTAGAAGCTGTGATTTTAAAAAACGGGGGAAGTAAGCTTTTATTATTTCCGGACGCATGCGCAAACTATAGAAAGTCGTTATGACGTAGAATGTGCATACTTTGTAGATTCCATTTATGAAATAAAACACATTTTCTAAAAACTCGTGTTTTTTACGAAATCATGTAAACCTTCTAGAAGCTGTGATTTTAAAAAACGGTGGAAGTAAGCTTTTCTTATTTCCGGACGAATGCGCAAACAATAGAAAGTCGTTATGACGTAGAATTTGCATACTTTTTTGATTCCATTTATGAAATAAAACACATTTTCTAAAAACTCGTGTTTTTTAAGAAATCATGTAAACCTTCTAGAAGCTGTGATTTTAAAAAACAGTGGAAGTAAGCTTTTCTTATTTCCGGACGCATGCGCAAACTATATAAAGTCGTTATGACGTAGAATGTCCATACTTTGTTGATTCCATTTATGAAATAAAACACATTTTCTAAAAACTCGTGTTTTTTAAGAAATCATGTAAACCTTCTAGAAGCTGTGATTTTAAAAAACGGGGGAAGTAAGCTTTTCTTATTTCCGGACGCATGCGCAAACTATAGAAAGTCGTTATGACGTAGAATGTGCATACTTTGTTGATTCCATTTATGAAATAAAACACATTTTCTAAAAACTTTTGTCTTTTGAGAAATCATGTAAACCTTCTAGAAGCTGTGATTTAAAAAAACGGTGGAAGTAAGCTTTTCTTATTTCCGGACGCATGCGCAAACTATAGAAAGTCGTTATGATGTAGAATGTGCATACTTTGTAGATTCCATTTATGAAATAAAACACATTTTCTAAAAACTCGTGGTTTTTACGAAATCATGTAAACCTTCTAGAAGCTGTGATTTTAAAAAACGGTCGAAGTAAGCTTTTCTTATTTCCGGACGCATGCACAAACTATAGAATGTCGTTATGACATAGAATGTGCATACTTTGTTGATTCCATTTATGAAATAAAACACATTTTCTAAAAACTCGTGTTTTTTAAGAAATCATGTAAACCTTCTAGAAGCTGTGATTTTAAAAAACGGGGGAAGTAAGCTTTTATTATTTCCGGACGCATGTGCAAACTATAGAAAGTCGTTATGACGTAGAATGTGCATACTTTGTAGATTCCATTTATGAAATAAAACACATTTTCTAAAAACTCGTGTTTTTTACGAAATCATGTAAACCTTCTAGAAGCTGTGATTTTAAAAAACGGTGGAAGTAAGATTTTCTTATTTCCGGACGAATGCGCAAACAATAGAAAGTCGTTATGATGTAGAATGTGCATACTTTGTTGATTCCATTTATGAAATAAAACACATTTTCTAAAAACTCGTGTTTTTTAAGAAATCATGTAAACCTTCTAGAAGCTGTGATTTTAAAAAACAGTGGAAGTAAGCTTTTCTTATTTCCGGACGCATGCGCAAACTATAGAAAGTCGTTATGACGTAGAATGTCCATACTTTGTTGATTCCATTTATGAAATAAAACACATTTTCTAAAAACTCGTGTTTTTTAAGAAATCATGTAAACCTTCTAGAAGCTGTGATTTTAAAAAACGGGGGAAGTAAGCTTTTCTTATTTCCGGACGCATGCGCAAACTATAGAAAGTTGTGATGACGTAGAATGTGCATACTTTGTTGATTCCATTTATGAAATAAAACACATTTTCTAAAAACTTTTGTCTTTTGAGAAATCATGTAAACCTTCTAGAAGCTGTGATTTAAAAAAACGGTGGAAGTAAGCTTTTCTTATTTCCGGACGCATGCGCAAACTATAGAAAGTCGTTATGATGTAGAATGTGCATACTTTGTAGATTCCATTTATGAAATAAAACACATTTTCTAAAAACTCGTGGTTTTTACGAAATCATGTAAACCTTCTAGAAGCTGTGATTTTAAAAAACGGTCGAAGTAAGCTTTTCTTATTTCCAGACGAATGTGGAAACTATAGAAAGTCATCATGACGTAAAATGTGCATACTTTGTTGATTCAATATATGAAATAAAACACATTTTCAAAAAACTCGTGTTTTTTAAGAAATCATGTAAACCTTCTAGAAGCTGTGATTTTAAAAAACGGTGGAAGTAAGCTTTTCTTATTTCCGGATGCATGCGCAAACTATAGAAAGTCGTTATGACGTAGAATGTGCATACTTTGTTGATTCCATTTATGAAATAAAACACATTTTCTAAATACTCGTGTTTTTTAGGAAATCATGTAAACCTTCTAGAAGCTGTGATTTTAAAAAACGGTGGAAGTAAGCTTTTCTTATTGTTTAGATTTAATATGCTAAGACAGAAAATAGCAGCATTACATTCCATTTCACAATAATATCATATATAGGATGATTGAAGAAACAACAAGCACAGCATAAACACAAGAGACAGAGATTTATCCTGGGAAACCCTCATGGGGTAGAAAACCCAGCAAAGCTTCCTCAATATAGATGACCAGCAATATACAAAGATAAAACCCTGAGACATGATCTCCTCCTCCACAATTGCAGACCTCTTCTCCACAAGTGCACTATCCTGAAGTGAGTGAGTGTATCAAATGAGGAACATACCTCCTCTATTTATACACTACTCTGATATGTATTTTACACAAGTACATGTAGGCTCGTATTTAACCATTAGGTTAAATACCCCATTATAACTGACTGGGCCAACCCCCACATGGTGGGTCTAATAACCCTAGTTACCACACCCAACTCGGAGGAATAAACATCTCCGGATTTATAGTATAATCACATCGGAGGTATGGAACATCTCCAGAATAAATAATATACAAATATAATATTCTTTGAAGTTACAATATTTCAACACTCCCCCTTAACGAGAAGGATATTATATCAGTATCTGCACGAGCAAGGAGTCATCAACATCATACATGATACATCTATAAATCATTGGAAGCTTTCTCAACATCATCAGTAACTCAAGCAGTTACTGGAACATCTTCAATACTGGAACATCAACATCTTCAGTACTGAGTCTTTATCTTCTGCAGCACTCGAACAACTACAACAACATCAACATCTGGATCCTCACGATCATCAGTATCGTCATCTCACGATCATTAGCATCGTCATCATACGATCATCAGCATCATCATCACACGATCATCAACATCGTCATCACACGATCATCAGCATCGTCATCACACGATCATCAGCATCGTCATCACACGATCATCAGCATCGTCATCTCACGATCATCAGCATCGTCATCACATGATCATCAGCATCGTCATCTCACGATCATCAGCATCGTCATCACACGATCATCAGCATCGTCATCACACGATCATCAGTATCGTCATCACACGATCATCAGCATCGTCATCAACACAGGTATCCATAACAATACAAGTATCCACATCATTAGTACAAGTATTCATGCCAATACAAGTATACATATCATCAATACAAGTATCCATACTGATACAAGTAATCATGTCATCAATACATGTATCCTACCGATACAAGTAACCACATCATCAATACAAGTATCCATACCGATACAAGTAACCACGTCATCAATACTAGTATCCTACCGATACAAGTAACCACATCATCAATACAAGTATCCTACTGATACAAGTAACCACATCATCAATACAAGTATCCTACTGATACAAGTAACCACAAAAAAAATCACTTTCTCGGAGACCATTCGTCTACGGATCAATTAAGGGACCAAAGTCCGGGGATGATACAATCCCCACTTCTCGGAGACCACACGTCTACGGATCAATTCAGGGACCGAAGTCCGGGGATGATACAATCCCCACTTCTCGGAGACCACACATCTACGGATCAATTCAGGGACCGAAGTCCGGGGATGATACAATCCCCACTTCTCGGAGACCACACATCTACGGATCAATTCAGGTACCGAAGTCCGGGGATGATACAATCCCCACTTCTTGGAGACCACACGTCTATGGATCAATTCAGGGACCGAAGTCCGGGGATGATACAATCCCCACTTCTCAGAGACCACACGTCTACGGATCAATTCAGGGACCGAAGTTCGGGGATGATACAATCCCCACTTCTCGGAGACCACACGTCTACGGATCAATTCAGGGACCGAAGTCCGGGGATGATACAATCCCCACTTCTCGGAGACCATACGTCTACGGCTCTCTTTAGGACTGAAAGTCCAGGGATGATCCAATCCCCTCAACTGTCCACTAAGGACTTCATTCTCGGAGACCTCACGTCTACGGCTCTCTTTAGGACTGAAAGTCCAGGGATGATCCAATCCCCTCAACTATCCGCTAAGGAATTCATTCTCGGAGACCTCACGTCTACGGCTCTCTTTAGGACTGAAAGTCCAGGGATGATCCAATCCCCTCAACTGTCCACTAAGGACTTCATTCTCGGAGACCTCACGTCTACGGCTCTCTTTAGGACTGAAAGTCCAGGGATGATTCAATCCCTCGTCTTTCTTGGAGACACCTGTCTACGGCTCACTTTAGAACAAGTGTTCAAGGATGATACAATCCTCACATGTATTCTCATCAATACAAGTACAAGTATCCTCAACCATACAAGTACATTAATCAATACATGTATCATCAAAAGTATGTATTCTTACCAATACATCTTATCATCAAAAGCATGTATTCTCACCAATACATCTATCATCAAAAGCATGTATTCTTACTAATACATATAACATCAAAAGCATGTATAAGTAAAACTAAGTATTCTAAGTATACGAGTCCTAAATCTAAATATTTCTAAGTATCTAGGTGTAGAGAACAGGTTCGATGAGACAATCTTCATCATCAGTGACTATACTACTCCCCCTTTCGAGGAGGGTCCTTTTGAGCTACACCAAGCTTGTCTCGAAAGTATTCAAATTTCACTCGAGACAGAGGCTTGGTTAGTATGTTGGTAACTTCTTCACTTGAGGTAGAGGTTTGGTTAGTACATCGGTAACCTGTTACAAATTCAAACTTTATAGTTCCTTTCTGTGTCATATCTTGTTAGATCCCTATGATCTTTGACTTATCATGGAACACTGGATTCTATGTCATCTTGATACAACTCTATTTGTCACATAGGATCACAGTTGGTTCTATCTCTAAGTCAAGCAATCCTGAAGCCAAACTTCTTCACAACTAGCAGAGCAAGCAGCCATATATTCTGCTTGTGCTGAGAGCCACACTAGACTGCTTCCAGTTAAACCACGAGATCATGGCTAATCCCAGACAATAACATCCTCTCGATGTGTTCTTCCTATCTGATACACTTCCTGCCCAATCAGAATCTGAATAACCATCTGAAGTCATGATCTTCAAGATAGCATAGATCAAATTCTATCGTGTCCTTTATGTGCCTCATCACATGCTTTGCAACTATCAGGTGAACACATCTAGTTTCCACTATATACTGACTCAAGGTGTTCACAACAAAGCATATATCTAATCTAGTATATGTTAGATACATCAATGACCCAATAATTTGACTGTACAGAGTTATATCCACTAACACTGATGAGTTATCCCCTAACAGCTTCAAGTTGGAATCCATAAGAGTGGCCATTCCAACACCTCAAGTCATATTTCTCATCATACTTTCCCTGGTTGAGAAATATTTCTTCTGAGCCTTTCCATACTTCCAGACCTAGGAAGTAAAGCATCAATTTGAGATCTTTCATTTTCATTTCTGCATTGAATGATCTTCTGCATATCTATCTGTGCCATCTCTCGTTAGATGGGTCTACTGATATGAACCTCAATATCATTCGAACTCTGTGGTGAGTTCCTTCTTGCATCCATGTCATATGTGTATAGAAATCATATTCAACCTTGTAGCAAAGGTTGAGATCCACATCACCCATGGTGATCATTAAGCTTATCAATTTATTATCGATCCTAGGTACCTATACAGAACCTGATTCACACTTCTTCTTTAATTACACCATACTTGGAGCAAACATCTTGTCATGATTCTCTTCCCCTTTCTAAGAGAATCTTCTAGCCATGATCCTTCTATATTTTGTTTGATTTGTAAATCTTCTTGTTTGAACATCCACCACTTGTACGGTGTCCATCATTCTTCATGACCTTTCCTACAAATCAAAATTAAGTACATGATTAGTAATACTTCATAATCATCAAATCATATTGACATGATAACCTATTATGCATACAGATATCATTTACATAGTGATGCAACTATTTTAACCAATACTTTGGCACAACACTTTCCCATATCCTGTATGCATACAGTGGCTATCTAGATGCCTTCCATCTCTACCAGAACATACTATCAAGAGTGTGCACAACTCTCAGCATGTCAGCAAAGAGGTTTCATTCTAGACAAGCAAAAATGGAATGTTTGTCCAACTTACCAATCATATGCATATTAGTAGTATACTGTTCAATGTTCTATGAATATTTACACTCAGCATGATATATTATAGGAATACAAATATGCATACAATCTATTACAGGCAATATCATTTACTATTTCAAATAACAACTCAAATACTTATCTTTTATGTTTGTGTGGTTGCCTCCCGCTTGATCTTCTGTATGTCTTTTAAACTTCTATTCATTCTGTACCACTGTGCATGCTCAAATGTGCACTAGTGTCATCATCATGATCTCATACACAAACATACATTCATTAGTATAATCTCAATGTTATCAAAACATTATAGTTCTAAATAATCTTGAAAATGTATAATCATGATTATAGATAATATTCAAGGTTTCAGGGAAGTCTTCCTTTACTTATGCATATTCTTGTTTGATCTAGTTAGTTAAATAATCAACCAAGATAAGAGACATGATATGCATAAACCCTTGATTACTAACTTTATCAATAAGCATAACCAATCATACCAAGTATACTTATATAAGGGATCCTAATCACAAGGTAAGATTCTAACATGACATAGGAAAACATAACTGGATTAGTATACCTGCTTAGTTATGTGCAACATACCTAAACAATCTCTTCATTGATTTAGAGATCCTGAGCTAGAACCTACATGTCTCATAGGTTAAGCATAATATAACAAGTTCATACATACCTCGTAAGTAGAACAAAGATTATGGATGAGTCTTTGTATTCATGTGGTCATGGTCATGGAACTTGATTTGTCTTTTGTGATGTACCTATATCTTGTTAGCAGACAACATCAACCTCACACAACACCATAATGCATTAGTACAATCATATAGCCCTAATCAATGAATGTCTTCGATCATTCACATGCATTCATACTGTTACTAGGGTGATAAGACAATTCTAACATTAATCAAGATTGTACTAATAAATAACATGAAGACAAAACACATTATGAACTTAATCAAGAATCAGATTTCAAGACATACCTGAACCTCCTTAAGTCATACCTGTCGAGACTTCTTGTAGTCTTCTTATGTAAGGCCTTAGCCTCAACTCCCCCTAAAACTTGATCTGGAGCTTGATTAGGGTTTTCTAGAGAAACCCTAAAAATTCAATCTTTGACTTTCACACTTCTGAATGGATGAAAGAATATGTCTTGCTGAGCTGATCAAACTAGCATACTTCAATTTTGGAATTTCCAAAATTTGACCACTCAAAATTGCCTTTGAAACTTCTGGATCTTCTGGACAGGATCATGAACTAGGGTTTGATGAAGCCCACCCTTCTGCCCAAATAAAAGGTTCGATCCAAGGCTCTAAACTCTTATTTTTCTTAGGAGTTTCCAGCCGTGGTTACAGACTTCAAAAATTCCAACTTTTGTTGAAGCCCTAATTTTCCATCTTTCCGATCAAAATCCCGAACTGGGGTTTGATCAAGCCCGGTCTTCCACCCAACCAAAAAATTCGATCTTGGTCTCTAAATTTTGATTTTCCTGAGTAGCATTCAGCCGTGGAATCCGATTCCAAAAATTCTAACTTTCTCCGAAACCCTAAATTCCGGAAGCCATGAATAAAGGTGCTCGAAAAATAATTATGTTTTGACAAAAATATGCACCTGATTGTTTCTGCTATAACTCTGAAATTTTTGCTCCACAGGGTCTGAAACCCCTTTTTTGCAGTAGCCTGACCTGTCATCTTTCCATCCTGATAGGTCTGACCTCAATTGGATTTTCTGAGAGAGAGTTATGCCAAGTGTCGCAACGTGACTTGTTTATGGGATAAAACAGTAGAGCGAACTTGTACGGCGTGCCATGTGTCACTGTTTGAACTTCGGCCTTTGAAAACTTTTCCTGAGATAGCTCGCCCTGTTATATTTCCATCTTGACAGGTCTGACCTCAATTGGACTCTCTGAGAGAGAGTTATTCCAAGTGTCGCAACGTGACCTGTTTATGGGATAAAACAAGAGAGCGAACTTGTACGGTGTGCCACGTGTCACTGGTTCATCTTCGGACTCTGAAAACATTTACGGAGATAGTAAAGTCTGTGTACTACCTGTCACTTTTTACGAAATTTCATTTGGAGCTTCCTAGCCCAAGTTATGACCTTTTTTCCAAGGTTACCTGATTTTGAATGAGATCTGGAAGAGGCAGAAACCCTAACTTGTACTGATCATAACTCATAAAGTACAACGAATCTGAGGGTTCCCTTTGGAAACAAGGTACCTGGGGATGTTATCTTCGACCTGTAAACTTTTCAGACCCTGAACCTTCGCAGAAATGGATTTATAGCGAAAGTTCCACGAAGACTGGTTTTTTCTATGTAAAACCCTAACCTTCAAATTATCGTAAGTAAAGCAAGTGTCGTAAGTGCCATACCTTGTTTTCCTTCAGGTTAGCTCTGATACCATGTTAAGATTTAATATGCTAAGACAGAAAATAGCAGCATTATATTCCATTTCACAATAATATCATATATAGGATCACTGAAGAAACAACAAGCACAGCATAAACACAAGAGACAAAGATTTATCCTGGGAAACCCTCATGGGGTAGAAAACCCGGCAAAGCTTCCTCAATATAGATGACCAGAAATATACAAAGATGAAACCCTGAGACATGATCTCCTCCTCCACAATAGCAGACCTCTCCTCCACAAGTGCGCTATCCTCAAGTGAGTGAGTGTATCAAATGAGGAACGCACCTCCTCTATTTATACACTACTCTGATATGTATTTTACACAAGTACATGTAGGCTAGTATTTAAACATTAGGTTAAATACCCCATTATAACTGACTGGGCCGACCCCCACATGGTGGGTCTAATAACCCTAGTTACCATACCCAACTCGGAGGAATAAACATCTCCGGATTTATAGTATAATCACATCGGAGGTATGGAACATCTCCGGAATAAATAATATACAAATATAATATTCTTTGAAGTTACAATATTTCAACACTTATTTCCAAACGCATTCGCAAACTATAGAATTTCGTTATGACGTAGAATGTGCATACTTTGTTGATTCCATTTATGAAATAAAACACATTTTCCAAAAAATCGTGTTTTTTAAGAAATCATGTAAACCTTCTAGAAGCTGTGATTTAGAAAAACGGGGGAAGTAAGCTTTTCTTATTTCCGGACGCATGCGCAAACTATAGAAAGTCGTTATGACATAGAATGTGCATACTTTGTAGAATCCATTTATGAAATAAAACACATTTTCTAAAAACTTGTTTTTTTTACAAAATCATGTAAACCTTCTAGAAGCTGTGATTTTAAAAAATGGTGGAAGTAAGCTTTTCTTATTTCCAGACGCATGAGCAAACTATACAAAGTAGTTATGACGTAGAATGTGCATACTTTGTAGATTCCATTTATGAAATAAAACACATTTTCTAAAAACTCGTGTTTTTTACGAAATCATGTAAACCTTCTAGAAGCTGTGACTTTAAAAATCGGTGGAAGTAAGCTTTTCTTATTTCCGGACGCATGCGCAAACTATAGAAAGTCGTTATGACGTAGAATGTGCATACTTTGTTGATTCCATTTATGAAATAAAACAAATTTTCTAAAAACTCGTGTTTTTTAAGAAATCATGTAAAACTTCTAGAAGCAGTGATTTTAAAAAACGTGGGAAGTAAGCTTTTCTTATTTCCGGACGCATGCGCAAACTATAGAAAGTCGTTATGACGTAGAATGTGCATACTTTGTAGATTCCATTTATGAAATAAAACACATTTTCCAAAAACTCGTGTTTTTTACGAAATCATGTAAACCTTCTAGAAGCTGTAATTTTAAAAAACGGTGGAAGTAAGCTTTTCTTATTTCCGGTCGAATGCGCAAACTATAGAAAGTCGTTATGACGTAGAATGTGCATACTTTGTTGATTCCATTTATGAAATAAAACTCATTTTCTAAAAACTCGTGTTTTTTAAGAAATCATGTAAACCTTCTAGAAGCTGTGATTTTAAAAAACAGTGGAAGTAAGCTTCTTTTATTTCCGGACGCATGCGCAAACTATAGAAAGTCGTTATGATGTAGAATGTCCATACTTTGTTGATTCCATTTATGAAATAAAACACATTTTCTAAAAACTCGTGTTTTTTAAGAAATCATGTAAACCTTCTAGAAGCTGTGATTTTAAAAAACGGGGGAAGTAAGCTTTTCTTATTTCCGGACACATGCGCAAACTATAGAAAGTTGTTATGACGTAGAATGTGCATACTTTGTAGATTCCATTTATGAAATAAAACACATTTTCTAAAAACTCGTGTTTTTTACGAAATCATGTAAACCTTCTAGAAGCTGTAATTTTAAAAAACGGTGGAAGTAAGCTTTTCTTATTTCCGGTCGAATGCGCAAACTATAGAAAGTCGTTATGACGTAGAATGTGCATACTTTGTTGATTCAATTTATGAAATAAAACACATTTTCTAAAAACTCGTGTTTTTTAAGAAATCATGTAAACCTTCTAGAAGCTGTGATTTTAAAAAACAGTGGAAGTAAGCTTTTCTTATTTCCGGACGCATGCGCAAACTATAGAAAGTCGTTATGACGTAGAATGTGCATACTTTGTTGATTCCATTTATGAAATAAAACACATTTTCTAAAAACTCGTGTTTTTTAAGGAATCATGTAAACCTTCTAGAAGCTGTGATTTTAAAAAACGGTGGAGGTAAGCTTTTCTTATTTCCGGACGCATGCGCAAACTATAGAAAGTCGTTATGACGTAGAATTTGCATACTTTGTTGATTTCATTTATGAAATAAAACACATTTTCTAAAAACTCGTGTTTTTTACGAAATCATGTAAACCTTCTAGAAGCTTTGATTTAGAAAAACGGGGGAAGTAAGCTTTTCTTATTTCCGGACGCATGCGCAAACTATAGAAAGTCGTTATGACTTAGAATGTGCATACTTTGTAGATTCCATTTATGAAATAAAACACATTTTCTAAAAACCCGTGTTTTTTACCAAATCATGTAAACCTTCTAGAAGCTGTAATTTTAAGAAACGGTGGAAGTAAGCTTTTCTTATTTCCGGTCGAATGCGCAAACTATAGAAAGTCGTTATGACGTAGAATGTGCATACTTTGTTGATTCAATTTATGAAATAAAACACATTTTCTAAAAACTCGTGTTTTTAAGAAATCATGTAAACCTTCTAGAAGCTGTGATTTTAAAAAACAGTGGAAGTAAGTTTTCTTATTTCCGGACGCATGCGCAAACTATAGAAAGTCGTTATGACGTAGAATGTGCATACTTTGTTGATTCCATTTATGAAATAAAACACATTTTCTAAAAACTCGTGTTTTTTAAGGAATCATGTAAACCTTCTAGAAGCTGTGATTTTAAAAAACGGTGGAGGTAAGCTTTTCTTATTTCCGGACGCATCCGCAAACTATAGAAAGTCGTTATGACGTAGAATTTGCATACTTTGTTGATTTCATTTATGAAATAAAACACATTTTCTAAAAACTCGTGTTTTTTACGAAATCATGTAAACCTTCTAGAAGCTTTGATTTAGAAAAACGGGGGAAGTAAGCTTTTCTTATTTCCGGACGCATGCGCAAACTATAGAAAGTCGTTATGACTTAGAATGTGCATACTTTGTAGATTCCATTTATGAAATAAAACACATTTTCTAAAAACCCGTGTTTTTTACCAAATCATGTAAACCTTCTAGAAGCTGTAATTTTAAGAAACGGTGGAAGTAAGCTTTTCTTATTTCCGGTCGAATGCGCAAACTATAGAAAGTCGTTATGACGTAGAATGTGCATACTTTGTTGATTCAATTTATGAAATAAAACACATTTTCTAAAAACTCGTGTTTTTAAGAAATCATGTAAACCTTCTAGAAGCTGTGATTTTAAAAAACAGTGGAAGTAAGTTTTCTTATTTCCGGACGCATGCGCAAACTATAGAAAGTCGTTATGACGTAGAATGTCTATACTTTGTTGATTCCATTTATGAAATAAAACATATTTTTTAAAAATTTGTGTTTTTTAGGAAATCATGTAAACCTTCTAGAAGCTGTGATTTTAAAAATCGGGGGAAGTAAGCTTTTCTTATTTCCAGATGCATGCGCAAACTATACAAAGTCGTTATGATGTAGAATGTGCATACTTTGTAGATTCCATTTTTGAAATAAAACACATTTTCTAAAAACTCGTGTTTTTTACGAAATCATGTAAACCTTCTAGAAGCTGTGATTTTAAAAAACGGTGGCAGTTAGCTTTTATTATTTCCGGACGAATGCGCAAACTATAGAAAGTCGTTATGACGTAGAATGTGCATACTTTTGTGATTCCATTTATGAAATAAAACACATTTTCTAAAAACTCGTGTTTTTAAAGAAATCATGTAAACCTTCTAGAAGCTGTGATTTTAAAAAACGGTGGAAGTAAGCTTTTCTTATTTCCAAACGCATGCGAAACTATAGAAAGTCGTTATGACGTAGAATGTGCATACTTTGTTGATTCCATTTATGAAATAAAACAGATTTTCTAAAAACTCGTGCTTTTTACGAAATCATGTAAACCTTCTAGAAGCTTTGATTTAGAAAAACGGGGGAAGTAAGCTTTTCTTATTTCCGGACGCATGCGCAAACTATAGAAAGTCATTATGACGTAGAATGTGCATACTTTGTTGATTCCATTTATGAAATAAAACACATTTTCTAAAAACTCGTGTTTTTTGAGAAATCATGTAAACCTTCTAGAAGCTGTGATTTTAAAAAACTTGTGAAGTAAGCTTTTCTTATTTCCGGACGCATCCGCAAACTATAGAATGTCATTATGACGTAGAATTTGCATACTTTGTTGATTCCATTTATGAAATAAAACACATTTTCTAAAAACTCGTGTTTTTTACGAAATCATGTAAACCTTCTAGAAGCTTTGATTTAGAAAAACGTAGGAAGTAAGCTTTTCTTATTTCTGGACGCATGAGCAAACTATAGAAAGTCGTTATGACGTAGAATGTGCATACTTTATAGATTCCATTTATGAAATAAAACACATTTTCTAAAAACTCGTGTTTTTTACGAAATCATGTAAACCTTCTAGAAGCTGTGATTTTAAAAAACAGTGGAAGTAAGCTTTTCTTATTTCCGGACGGATGCGCAAACTATAGAAAGTCATTATGACGTAGAATGTGCATACTTTGTTGATTCCATTTATGAAATAAAACACATTTTCTAAAAACTCGTGTTTTTTGAGAAATCATGTAAACCTTCTAGAAGCTGTGATTTTAAAAAACAGTGGAAGTAAGCTTTTCTTATTTCCGGACGCATGCGCAAACTATAGAAAGTCATTATGACGTAGAATGTGCATACTTTGTTGATTCCATTTATGAAATAAAACACATTTTCTAAAAACTCGTGTTTTTTACGAAATCATGTAAACCTTCTAGAAGCTGTGATTTTAAAAAATGGTGGAAGTAAGCTTTTCTTATTTCCGGACGCATGAGCAAACTATACAAAGTAGTTATGACGTAGAATGTGCATACTTTGTAGATTCCATTTATGAAATAAAACACATTTTCTAAAAACTCGTGTTTTTTACGAAATCATGTAAACCTTCTAGACGCTGTGATTTTAAAAAACGGTGGAAGTAAGCTTTTCTTATTTTCGGACGCATACGCAAACTATAGAAAGTCGTTATGACGTAGAATGTGCATACTTTGTTGATTCCATTTATGAAATAAAACACATTTTCTAAAAACTCGTGTTTTTTAAGAAATCATGTAAACCTTCTAGAAGCTGTGATTTTAAAAAACGGGGGAAGTAAGCTTTTATTATTTCCGGACGCATGCGCAAACTATAGAAAGTCGTTATGACGTAGAATGTGCATACTTTGTAGATTCCATTTATGAAATAAAACACATTTTCTAAAAACTCGTGTTTTTTACGAAATCATGTAAACCTTCTAGAAGCAGTGATTTTAAAAAACGGGGGAAGTAAGCTTTTCTTATTTCCGGACGCATGCGGAAACTATAGAAAGTCGTTATGACGTAGAATGTGCATACTTTGTAGATTCCATTTATGAAATAAAACACATTTTCCAAAAACTCGTGTTTTTTACGAAATCATGTAAACCTTCTAGAAGCTGTAATTTTAAAAAACGGTGGAAGTAAGCTTTTCTTATTTCCGGTCGAATGCGCAAACTATAGAAAGTCATTATGACGTAGAATGTTTATACTTTGTTGATTCCATTTATGAAATAAAACTCATTTTCTAAAAACTCGTGTTTTTTAAGAAATCATGTAAACCTTCTAGAAGCTGTGATTTTAAAAAACAGTGGAAGTAAGCTTTTCTTATTTCTGGACGCATGCGCAAACTATAGAAAGTCGTTATGACGTAGAATGTGCATACTTTGTTGATTCCATTTATGAAATAAAACACATTTTCTAAAAACTCGTGTATTTTAAGAAATCGTGTAAACCTTCTAGAAGCTGTGATTTTAAAAAACGATGGAAGTAAGGTTTTCTTATTTCCGGACGCATGCGCAAACTATAGAAAGCCGTTATGACGTACAATGTGCATACTTTGCTGATTCCATTTATGAAATAAAACACAGTTTCTAAAAACTCGTGTTTTTTAAGAAATCATGTAAACCTTCTAGAAGCTGTGATTTTAAAAAACGGGGGAAGTAAGCTTTTCTTATTTCATAACGCATGCGCAAACTATAGAAAGTCGTTATGACGTAGAATGTTCATACTTTGCAGATTCCATTAATGAAATAAAACACATTTTCTAAAAACTCGTGTTTTTTACGAAATCATGTAAAGCTTCTAGAAGGTGTGATTTTAAAAAACGGTGGAAGTACGCTTTTCTTAATTCCGGACGAATGCGCAAACTATAGAAAGTCGTTATGACTTAGAATGTGCATACTTTGTTTATTCCATTTATGAAATAAAACACATTTTCTACAAACTCGTGTTTTTAAGAAATCATGTAAACCTTCTAGAAGCTGTGATTTTAAAAATCGGTGGAAGTAAGCTTTTCTTATTTCCGGACGCATGCGCAAACTAAAGAAAGTCGTTATGACGTAGAATGTGCATACTTTGTTGATTCCCTTTATGAAATAAAACACATTTTCTAAAAACTCGTGTTTTCTAAGAAATAATGTAAACCTTCTAGAAGCTGTGATTTTAAAAAAGGGGGAAGTAAGCTTTTTTATTTCCAAACGCATGCAAAAACTATAGAAAGTCGTTATGAAGTAGAATGTGCATACTTTGTTGATTAAATTTATGAAATAAAACACATTTTCTAAAAACTCGTGTTTTTTAAGAAATCATGTAAACCTTTTAGAAGCTGTGATTTTAAAAAACGGGGGAAGAAAGCTTTTCTTATTTCCAAACGCATGCGCAAACTATAGAAAGTCGTTATGACGTAGAATGTGCATACTTTGTTGATTCCATTTATGAAATAAAAAACATTTTCTAAAAACTCGTGTTTTTTAAGAAATCATGTAAACCTTCTAGAATCCGTGATTTTAAAAAATGGTGGAAGTAAGCTTTTGTTATTTCCGGACGCATGTGCAAACTATAGAAAGTGGTTATGACGTAGAATGTGCATACTTTGTAGATTCCATTTATGAAATAAAATACATTTTCTAAAAACTCGAGTTTTTTAAGAAATCATATAAACCTTCTAGAAGCTGTGATTTATAAAAATTGGGGAAGTAAGCTTTTCTTATTTCCGGATGCATGCGCAAACTATAGAATGTTGTTATGACGTATAATGTGCATACTTTGTAGATTCCATTTATGAAATAAAACACATTTTCTAAAAACTCGTGTTTTTTACGAAATCATGTAAACCTTTTAGAAGCTGTAATTTTAAAAAACGGTGGAAGTAAGCTTTTCTTATTTCCGCACGCATGCGCAAACTATAGAAAGTCGTTATGACATAGAATGTGCATACTTTGTAGATTCCATTTATGAAATAAAACACCTTTTCTAAAAACTCATGTTTTTTACGAAATCATGTAAACTTTCTGGAAGCTGTGATTTTGAAAAACGGTGGAAGTAAGCTTTTCTTATTTGCGGAACTATGCACAAACTATAGAAAGTCATTATGACGTAGAATGTGCATATTTTGTAGGTTCCATTTATGAAATAAAACACATTTTCTAAAAACTCGTGTTTTTTACGAAATCATGTAAACCTTCTAGAAGCTGTGATTTTAAAAAACGGTGGAAGTAAGCTTTTCTTATTTCCGGAAGAATGTGCAAACTATAGAAAGTCGTTATGACGTAGAATGTGCATACTTCGTTGATTCCATAAATGAAATTAAAAACATTTTCAAAAAACTCATGTTTTTTAAGAAATCATGTAAACCTTCTAGAAGCTATGATTTTAAAAAATGGTGGAAGTAAGCTTTTCTTATTTCCGGATGCATGCGCAAACTATAGAAAGTCATTATGACGTAGAATGTGCATACTTTGTTGATTCCATTTATGAAATAAAACACATTTTCTAAAAACTCGTGTCTTTTAAGAAATCATGTAAACCTTCTAGAAGCTGTGCTTTTAAAAAACGTGGGAAGTAAGCTTTTCTTATTTCCAAACGCATGCGCAAACTATAGAATGTCGTTATGAAGTAGAATGTGCATACTTTGTTGATTCCATTTATGAAATAAAACACATTTTCTAAAAACTCGTGTTTTTTAAGAAATCATGTAAACCTTTTAGAAGCTGTGATTTTAAAAAAGGGGGGAAGAAAGCTTTTCTTATTTCCAAACGCATGCGCAAACTATAGAAAGTCGTTATGACGTAGAATGTGCATACTTTGTTGATTCCATTTATGAAATAAAACACATTTTCTAAAAACTCGTGTTTTTTAAGAAATCATGTAAACCTTCTAGAAGCTGTGCTTTTAAAAAACGTGGGAAGTAAGCTTTTCTTATTTCCAAACGCATGCGCAAACTATAGAATGTCGTTATGAAGTAGAATGTGCATACTTTGTTGATTCCATTTATGAAATAAAACACATCTTCTAAAAACTCGTGTTTTTTAAGAAATCATGTAAACCTTTTAGAAGCTGTGATTTTAAAAAAGGGGGGAAGAAAGCTTTTCTTATTTCCAAACGCATGCGCAAACTATAGAAAGTCGTTATGACGTAGAATGTGCATACTTTGTTGATTCCATTTATGAAATAAAACACATTTTCTAAAAACTCGTGTTTTTTAAGAAATCATGTAAACCTTCTAGAAGCTGTGCTTTTAAAAAACGTGGGAAGTAAGCTTTTCTTATTTCCAAACGCATGCGCAAACTATAGAATGTCGTTATGAAGTAGAATGTGCATACTTTGTTGATTCCATTTATGAAATAAAACACATTTTCTAAAAACTCGTGTTTTTTAAGAAATCATCTAAACCTTCTAGAAGCTGTGATTTTAAAAAACGGGGGAAGAAAGCTTTTCTTATTTCCAAACGCATGCGCAAACTATAGAAAGTCGTTATGACGTAGAATGTGCATACTTTGTTGATTCCATTTATGAAATAAAACACATTTTCTAAAAACTCGTGTTTTTTAAGAAATCATGTAAACATTCTAGAATCCGTGATTTTAAAAAATGGTGGAAGTAAGCTTTTGTTATTTCCGGACGCATGTGCAAACTATAGAAATTGGTTATGACGTAGAATGTGCATACTTTGTAGATTCCATTTATGAAATAAAATACATTTTCTAAAAACTCGAGTTTTTTAAGAAATCATCTAAACCTTCTAGAAGCTGTGATTTAGAAAAATGGGGGAAGTAAGATTTTCTTATTTCCGGACGCATGCGCAAACTATAGAAAGTTGTTATGACGTAGAATGTGCATACTTTGTAGATTCCATTTATGAAATAAAACACATTTTCTAAAAACTCGTGTTTTTTACGAAATCATGTAAACCTTCTAAAAGCTGTAATTTTAAAAAACGGTGGAAGTAAGCTTTTCTTATTTCCGCACGCATGCGCAAACTATAGAAAGTCGTTATGACGTAGAATGTGCATACTTTGTAGATTCCATTAATGAAATAAAACACCTTTTCTAAAAACTCGTGTTTTTTACGAAATCATGTAAACCTTCTAGAAGCTGTGATTTTGAAAAACGGTGGAAGTAAGCTTTTCTTATTTCCGGACCTATGCAAAAACTATAGAAAGTCATTATGACGTAGAATGTGCATATTTTGTAGGTTCCATTTATGAAATAAAACACATTTTCTAAAAACTCGTGTTTTTTACGAAATCATGTAAACCTTCTAGAAGCTGTAATTTTAAAAAACGGTGGAAGTAAGCTTTTCTTATTTCCGGAAGAATGTGCAAACTATAGAAAGTCGTTATGACGTAGAATGTGCATACTTCGTTGATTCCATATATGAAATTAAACACATTTTCAAAAAACTCATGTTTTTTAAGAAATCATGTAAACCTTCTAGAAGCTATGATTTTAAAAAATGGTGGAAGTAAGCTTTTCTTATTTCCGGATGCATGCGCAAACTATAGAAAGTCGTTATGACGTAGAATGTGCATACTTTGTTGATTCCATTTATGAAATAAAACACATTTTCTAAAAACTCGTGTTTTTTAAGAAATCATGTAAACCTTCTAGAAGCTGTGCTTTTAAAAAACGTGGGAAGTAAGCTTTTCTTATTTCCAAACGCATGCGCAAACTATAGAATGTCGTTATGAAGTAGAATGTGCATACTTTGTTGATTCCATTTATGAAATAAAACACATTTTCTAAAAACTCGTGTTTTTTAAGAAATCATGTAAACCTTTTAGAAGCTGTGATTTTAAAAAACGGGGGAAGAAAGCTTTTCTTATTTCCAAACGCATGCGCAAACTATAGAAAGTCGTTATGACGTAGAATGTGCATACTTTGTTGATTCCATTTATGAAATAAAAAACATTTTCTAAAAACTCGTGTTTTTTAAGAAATCATGTAAACCTTCTAGAATCCGTGATTTTAAAAAATGGTGGAAGTAAGCTTTTGTTATTTCCGGACGCATGTGCAAACTATAGAAAGTGGTTATGACGTAGAATGTGCATACTTTGTAGATTCCATTTATGAAATAAAATACATTTTCTAAAAACTCGAGTTTTTTAAGAAATCATATAAACCTTCTAGAAGCTGTGATTTATAAAAATTGGGGAAGTAAGCTTTTCTTATTTCCGGATGCATGCGCAAACTATAGAATGTTGTTATGACGTATAATGTGCATACTTTGTAGATTCCATTTATGAAATAAAACACATTTTCTAAAAACTCGTGTTTTTTACGAAATCATGTAAACCTTCTAGAAGCTGTAATTTTAAAAAACGGTGGAAGTAAGCTTTTCTTATTTCCGCACGCATGCGCAAACTATAGAAAGTCGTTATGACATAGAATGTGCATACTTTGTAGATTCCATTTATGAAATAAAACACCTTTTCTAAAAACTCATGTTTTTTACGAAATCATGTAAACTTTCTGGAAGCTGTGATTTTGAAAAACGGTGGAAGTAAGCTTTTCTTATTTGCGGAACTATGCACAAACTATAGAAAGTCATTATGACGTAGAATGTGCATATTTTGTAGGTTCCATTTATGAAATAAAACACATTTTCTAAAAACTCGTGTTTTTTACGAAATCATGTAAACCTTCTAGAAGCTGTGATTTTAAAAAACGGTGGAAGTAAGCTTTTCTTATTTCCGGAAGAATGTGCAAACTATAGAAAGTCGTTATGACGTAGAATGTGCATACTTCGTTGATTCCATAAATGAAATTAAAAACATTTTCAAAAAACTCATGTTTTTTAAGAAATCATGTAAACCTTCTAGAAGCTATGATTTTAAAAAATGGTGGAAGTAAGCTTTTCTTATTTCCGGATGCATGCGCAAACTATAGAAAGTCATTATGACGTAGAATGTGCATACTTTGTTGATTCCATTTATGAAATAAAACACATTTTCTAAAAACTCGTGTCTTTTAAGAAATCATGTAAACCTTCTAGAAGCTGTGCTTTTAAAAAACGTGGGAAGTAAGCTTTTCTTATTTCCAAACGCATGCGCAAACTATAGAATGTCGTTATGAAGTAGAATGTGCATACTTTGTTGATTCCATTTATGAAATAAAACACATTTTCTAAAAACTCGTGTTTTTTAAGAAATCATGTAAACCTTTTAGAAGCTGTGATTTTAAAAAAGGGGGGAAGAAAGCTTTTCTTATTTCCAAACGCATGCGCAAACTATAGAAAGTCGTTATGACGTAGAATGTGCATACTTTGTTGATTCCATTTATGAAATAAAACACATTTTCTAAAAACTCGTGTTTTTTAAGAAATCATGTAAACCTTCTAGAAGCTGTGCTTTTAAAAAACGTGGGAAGTAAGCTTTTCTTATTTCCAAACGCATGCGCAAACTATAGAATGTCGTTATGAAGTAGAATGTGCATACTTTGTTGATTCCATTTATGAAATAAAACACATTTTCTAAAAACTCGTGTTTTTTAAGAAATCATGTAAACCTTTTAGAAGCTGTGATTTTAAAAAACGGGGGAAGAAAGCTTTTCTTATTTCCAAACGCATGCGCAAACTATAGAAAGTCGTTATGACGTAGAATGTGCATACTTTGTTGATTCCATTTATGAAATAAAACACATTTTCTAAAAACTCGTGTTTTTTAAGAAATCATGTAAACATTCTAGAATCCGTGATTTTAAAAAATGGTGGAAGTAAGCTTTTGTTATTTCCGGACGCATGTGCAAACTATAGAAATTGGTTATGACGTAGAATGTGCATACTTTGTAGATTCCATTTATGAAATAAAATACATTTTCTAAAAACTCGAGTTTTTTAAGAAATCATCTAAACCTTCTAGAAGCTGTGATTTAGAAAAATGGGGGAAGTAAGATTTTCTTATTTCCGGACGCATGCGCAAACTATAGAAAGTTGTTATGACGTAGAATGTGCATACTTTGTAGATTCCATTTATGAAATAAAACACATTTTCTAAAAACTCGTGTTTTTTACGAAATCATGTAAACCTTCTAAAAGCTGTAATTTTAAAAAACGGTGGAAGTAAGCTTTTCTTATTTCCGCACGCATGCGCAAACTATAGAAAGTCGTTATGACGTAGAATGTGCATACTTTGTAGATTCCATTAATGAAATAAAACACCTTTTCTAAAAACTCGTGTTTTTTACGAAATCATGTAAACCTTCTAGAAGCTGTGATTTTGAAAAACGGTGGAAGTAAGCTTTTCTTATTTCCGGACCTATGCAAAAACTATAGAAAGTCATTATGACGTAGAATGTGCATATTTTGTAGGTTCCATTTATGAAATAAAACACATTTTCTAAAAACTCGTGTTTTTTACGAAATCATGTAAACCTTCTAGAAGCTGTAATTTTAAAAAACGGTGGAAGTAAGCTTTTCTTATTTCCGGAAGAATGTGCAAACTATAGAAAGTCGTTATGACGTAGAATGTGCATACTTCGTTGATTCCATATATGAAATTAAACACATTTTCAAAAAACTCATGTTTTTTAAGAAATCATGTAAACCTTCTAGAAGCTATGATTTTAAAAAATGGTGGAAGTAAGCTTTTCTTATTTCCGGATGCATGCGCAAACTATAGAAAGTCGTTATGACGTAGAATGTGCATACTTTGTTGATTCCATTTATGAAATAAAACACATTTTCTAAAAACTCGTGTTTTTTAAGAAATCATGTAAACCTTCTAGAAGCTGTGCTTTTAAAAAACGTGGGAAGTAAGCTTTTCTTATTTCCAAACGCATGCGCAAACTATAGAATGTCGTTATGAAGTAGAATGTGCATACTTTGTTGATTCCATTTATGAAATAAAACACATTTTCTAAAAACTCGTGTTTTTTAAGAAATCATGTAAACCTTTTAGAAGCTGTGATTTTAAAAAACGGGGGAAGAAAGCTTTTCTTATTTCCTAACGCATGCGCAAACTATAGAAAGTCGTTATGACTTAGAATGTGCATACTTTGCTGATTCCATTTATGAAATAAAACACATTTTCTAAAAACTCGTGTTTTTTAAGAAATCATGTAAACCTTCTAGAATCCGTGATTTTAAAAAATGGTGGAAGTAAGCTTTTGTTATTTCCGGACGCATGTGCAAACTATAGAAAGTGGTTATGACGTAGAATGTGCATACTTTGTATATTCCATTTATGAAATAAAATACATTTTCTAAAAACTCGAGTTTTTTAAGAAATCATCTAAACCTTCTAGAAGCTGTGATTTAGAAAAATGGGGGAAGTAAGCTTTTCTTATTCCGGAAGCATGCGCAAACTATAGAAAGTTGTTATGACGTAGAATGTGCATACTTTGTAGATTCCATTTATGAAATAAAACACATTTTCTAAAAACTCGTGTTTTTTACGAAATCATGTAAACCTTCTAGAAGTTGTAATTTTAAAAAACGGTGGAAGTAAGCTTTTCTTATTTCCGCACGCATGCGCAAACTATAGAAAGTCGTTATGACGTAGAATGTGCATACTTTGTAGATTCCATTTATGAAATAAAACACCTTTTCTAAAAACTCGTGTTTTTTACGAAATCATGTAAACCTTCTAGAAGCTGTGATTTTGAAAAACGGTGGAAGTAAGCTTTTCTTATTTCCGGACCTATGCACAAACTATAGAAAGTCATTATGACGTAGAATGTCCATATTTTGTAGGTTCCATTTATGAAATAAAACACATTTTCTAAAAACTCGTGTTTTTTACGAAATCATGTAAACCTTCTAGAAGCTGTGATTTTAAAAAACGGTGGAAGTAAGCTTTTCTTATTTCCGGAAGAATGTGCAAACTATAGAAAGTCGTTATGACGTAGAATGTGCATACTTCGTTGATTCCATATATGAAATTAAACACATTTTCAAAAAATTCATGTTTTTTAAGAAATCATGTAAACCTTCTAGAAGCTATGATTTTAAGAAATGGTGGAAGTAAGCTTTTCTTATTTCCGGATGCATGCGCAAACTATAGAAAGTCATTATGACGTAGAATGTGCATACTTTGTTGATTCCATTTATGAAATAAAACACATTTTCTAAAAACTCGTGTTTTTTAAGAAATCATGTAAACCTTCTAGAAGCTGTGCTTTTAAAAAACGTGGGAAGTAAGCTTTTCTTATTTCCAAACGCATGCGCAAACTATAGAATGTCGTTATGAAGTAGAATGTGCATACTTTGTTGATTCCATTTATTAAATAAAACACATTTTCTAAAAACTCGTGTTTTTTAAGAAATCATATAAACCTTCTAGAAGCTGTGATTTAGAAAAATGGGGGAAGTAAGCTTTTCTTATTTCCGGACGCATGCGCAAACTATAGAAAGTTGTTATGACGTAGAATGTGCATACTTTGTAGATTCCATTTATGAAATAAAACACATTTTCTAAAATCTCGTGTTTTTTACGAAATCATGTAAACCTTCTAGAAGCTGTAATTTTAAAAAACGGTGGAAGTAAGCTTTTGTTATTTCCGGACGAATGCGCAAACTATAGAAAGTCGTTATGACGTAGAATGTGCATACTTTGTTGATTCCATTTATGAAATAAAACACATTTTCTAAAAACTCGTGTTTTTTAAGAAATCATGTAAACCTTCTCGAAGCTGTGATTTTAAAAAACGGGCGAAGTAAGCTTTTCTTATTTCCGGACGCATGCGCAAACTATAGAAACTCGTTATGACGTAGAATGTGCATACTTTGTAGATTCCATTTATGAAATAAAACACATTTTCTAAAAACTCATGTTTTTTAAGAAATCATGTAAACCTTCTAGAAGCTGTGATTTTATAAAACATTGGAAGTAAGCTTTTCTTATTTCCGGACGCATGCGCAAACTATAGAAAGTCGTTATGACGTAGAATGTGCATACTTTGTAGATTCCATTTATGAAATAAAACACATTTTCTAAAAACTCGTGTTTTTTACGAAATCATGTAAACCTTCTAGAAGCTGCGATTTTAAAAAACGGTGGAAGTAAGCTTTTCTTATTTACGGATGAATGCGCAAACTATAGAAATTCGTTATGACGTAGAATGTGCATACTTTGTTAATTCTATTTATGAAATAAAACACATTTTCTAAAAACTCGTGTTTTTTAAGAAATCATGTAAACCTTCTAGAAGCTGTGATTTTAAAAAACAGTGGAAGTAAGCTTTTCTTATTTCCGGACGCATGCGCAAACTATAGAAAGTAGTCATGACGTAGAATGTCCATACTTTGTTGATTCCATTTAAGAAATAAAACACATTTTCTAAAAACTCATGTTTTTTATGAAATCATGTAAACCTTCTAGAAGCTGTGATTTTAAAAAACGGTCGAAGTAAGCTTTTCTTATTTCCGGACGAATGTGCAAACTATAGAAAGTCGTCATGAAGTAGAATGTGCATACTTTGTTGATTCCATATATGAAATAAAACACATTTTCAAAAAACTTGTGTTTTTTAAGAAATCATGTAAACCTTCTAGAAGCTGTGATTTTAAAAAACGGTGGAAGTAAGCTTTTCTTATTTCCGGATGCATACGCAAAATATAGAAAGTCGTTATGACGTAGAATGTGCATACTTTGTTGATTCCATTTATGAAATAAAACACATTTTCTAAAAACTCGTGTTTTTTAAGAAATCATGTAAACCTTCTAGAAGCTGTGATTTTAAAAAACGGTGGAAGTAAGCTTTTCTTATTTCCAAACGCATGCGCAAACTATAGAATTTCGTTATGACGTAGAATGTGCATACTTTGTTGATTCCATTTATGAAATAAAACACATTTTCTAAAAACTCGTGTTTTTTAAGAAATCATGTAAACCTTCTAGAAGCTGTGATTTAGAAAAACGGGGGAAGTAAGCTTTTCTTATTTCCGGACGCATGCGCAAACTATAGAAAGTCGTTATGACGTAGAATGTTCATACTTTGTAGATTCCATTTATGAAATAAAACACATTTTCTAAAAACTCGTGTTTTTTACGAAATCATGTAAACCTTCTAGAAGCTTTGATTTTAAAAAACGGTGGAAGTAAGCTTTTCTTATTTCCGGAAGAATGCGCAAACTATAGAAAGTCATTATGACGTAGAATGTGCATACTTTCTTGATTCCATTTATGAAATAAAACACATTTTCTAAAAACTCGTGTTTATTACGAAATCATGTAAACCTTCTAGAAGCTGTGATTTTAAAAAACGGGGGAAGTAAGCTTGTCTTATTTCCGGACGCATGCGCAAACTATAGAAAGTCGTTATGACGTAGAATGTGCATACTTTGTTGATTCCATTTATGAAATAAAACACATTTTCTAAAAACTCGTGTTTTTTAAGAAATCATGTAAACCTTCTAGAAGCTGTGATTTAGAAAAACGGAGGAAGTAAGCTTTTCTTATTTCTGGACGCATGCACAAGCTATAGAAAGTCGTTATGACGTAGAATGTGCATACTTTGTAGATTCCATTTATGAAATAAAACACATTTTCTAAAAACTCGTGTTTTTTATGAAATCATGTAAACCTTCTAGAAGCTGTGATTTTAAAAAGCGGGGGAAGTAAGCTTTCTTATTTCCGCACGCATTCGCAAACTATAGAAAGTCGTTATGACGTAGAATGTGCATACTTTGTTGATTCCATTTATGAAATAAAACACATTTTCTTGAAACTCGTGTTTCTTAAGAAATCATGTAAACCTTCTAGAAGCTGTGATTTTAAAAAACGGGGCAAGTAAGCTTTTCTTATTTCCAAACGCATGCGCAAACTATAGAAAGTCGTTATGACGTAGAATGTGCATACTTTGTTGATTCCATTGATGAAATAAAACACATTTTCTAAAAACTCGTGTTTTTTAAGAAATCATGTAAACATTCTAGAAGCTATGATTTTAAAAAACGGGGGAAGTAAGCTTTTCTTATTTCATGATGCATGCGCAAACTATAGAAAGTCGTTATGATGTAGAATGTGCATACTTTGTAGATTCCATTTATGAAATAAAACACATTTTCTAAAAATTCGTGTTTTTTACGAAATCATCTAAACCTTCTAGAAGCTGTGATTTTAAAAAACGGTGGAAGTACGCTTTTCTTATTTCCGGACGCATGCGCAAACTATACAAAGTCATGGTGACGTAGAATGTGCATACTTTGTTGATTCCATTTATGAAATAAAACACATTTTCTAAAAAGTCATGTTTTTTAAGAAATCATGTAAACCTTCTAGAAGCTGTGATTTTAATAAACGGGAGAAGTAAGCTTTTCTTATTTCTAGACGCATGCTAAAACTATAGAAAGTCGTTATGATGTAGAATGTGCATACTTTGTTGATTCCATTTATGAAATAAAACACATTTTCTAAAAAGTCATGTTTTTTAAGAAATCATGTAAACCTTCTAGAAGCTGTGATTTTAATAAACGGGAGAAGTAAGCTTTTCTTATTTCTAGACGCATGCTAAAACTATAGAAAGTCGTTATGATGTAGAATGTGCATACTTTGTTGATTCCATTTATGAAATAAAACACATTTTCTAAAAACTCATGTTTTTTAAGAAATCATGTAAACCTTCTAGAAGCTGTGATTTTAAAAAATGGTGGAAGTAAGCTTTTCTTATTTTCGGACGAATGCGCAAACTATAGAAAGACGTTATGACGTAGAATGTGCATACTTTGTCGATTCCATTTATGAAATAAAACATATATTCTAAAAACTCATTTTTTTTAAGAAATCGTGTAAACCTTCTAGAAGCTGTGATTTTAAAAAACGGTGGAAGTAAGCTTTTCTTATTTCTGGACGCATGCACAAACTATAGAAAGTCGTTATGACGTAGAATGTGCATACTTTGTAGATTCCATTTATGAAATAAAACACATTTTCTAAAAACTCATGTTTTTTACGAAATCATGTAAACCTTCTAGAAGCTGTGATTTTAAAAAACGGTGGAATTAAGCTTTTCTTACTTCCGGACGCATCCGCAAACTATAGAAAGTCGTTATAACGTAGAATGTGCATACTTTGTTGATTCTATTTATGAAATAAAATATATTTTCTAAAAACTCGTGTTTTTTAAGAAATCATGTAAACCTTCTAGAATCTGTGATTTTCTAAAAACTCGTGTTTTTTAACAAATCATGTAAACCTTCTTGATGCTGTGATTTTAAAAAACAGGGGAAGTAAGGTTTTCTTTGTTGATGTATATGTAACTTTGGAATGTATTTCACATATATGTATATTGTATTCCTATAGAGATGGTATTATTCCTCTATAAGGAAGTGTCGTCTTTTTTTCCCTTGGAAAAATTCGTAATTTTATTTCAAATTGGAACAAAATTACATTCAGCACATGTAATAAGATCACTAAGATCCCTAGATTGTCACAGATTACATCCCTAATTCGTTACTTCAAAATTCAATCTACCTCATCAATGTCTTGTTCATCTTTGATCAGCTGTTGTCTTCCTGTTTCCAAAAAACCATCTGAATTCAAATAAAGGCTGTCCCAGCCTGTAACTATAAAGTTTCTCCATTCGTAGTCTCTGTTAACCTATTTTAATTCTGCTATAGCCGCACAATTAACATATTAATCTGATTCTATTTCATTACCCTATTCTGGCACTCGACGATCTGTGACAGGCGCGTCCAGTGTTGGCCGGTCCTCTAAAGTATATTATTTCCTGTTGTATGTCTCCCATCTGGCGATTTCCAGCGTGCATCTATCACTTATCTCCCCCTTCAAACATCTGTAGTCAATGCAGTGCCTCCTGATCCTCATAAAATGGTCTGTGATAATAACTGAATGTGCCTGCCGGAGAATGAATAGTTATCTTCCAGGTACCATTAGCTAAAGCCTGCTGCGTTGCCTCCTTTGATAGCTGGTCTGCCATCCCATTCCGCTCCCTGAAAACATGTGTAAATGTGATGTGGTTAAAACTCAATTTTATCCGGTTCACCTCTTCCAAGATAGGTAAAAGGTCCATCACATGACATAGAGATTTCTCCTTTGCCCAGTTGATGACTAACAAGGAGTCACCAAAGATCTGAAGGGACAGGCATCCTTGTTCCAGGGCAAATAACATTAGCAATTTTAGCGACATGAGTTCTGCGTAGTTATTAGTTCCTCTTCCTAGTCCAGCCACCAGATGGAAATAATGTGCCTCAGATTTGTATAGGACTCCCCCCCCTCCACAAATCGATTGTAGGTCTGAGGCACCATCGAAATATGCCCACGGCATGGAGAGATCAATATGTTCTACCCGCATAGGTCTAGTTCTGCTAACTTGTACAGGGGCCACAAATTGAAGAGTGACCGCCACCATCTGAGCCACTACCGAATCCAGAGGAACCCTGCAGTCCTGGAAAATCACCTTATTGCGGGCTAGCCATATGCCCCAAGTGTATATACACGGGAGAGCCCGGAGAGGGGAAGAGTATTGAGCAGACCACCATAAATGGAATGCTTCCAGCACACTCGATCCCCTCCACCCCACCTTAATTGCCAATAGCTTGCTGATATCAGACCATACATTCTGTGAGTATTGACAGTGAATGAAAAGATGTGCCAGATTCTCTTCAACAACCATACAAAGTGGACAGAACCCTGGACCCTGAAGAAAACGTTTCTGCAGTATGTCCCAAGTAGGGGCCTTATTTTCCAGGATCGCCCAGAATAGTAATTTAGCTTTGCCCGGACATCTTAATTTCCACAATAAATTCCACCACCACACCAAAACTCTGTTATGGTTTTCCACATTGAGCTGGATATATCCATATTTTGGTGAATATACTCCTGAGGGATGGTGATCCCAAATAAGTACATCAGCCCTGTTGGTCAACCTAATATGGGTAAGTCTTAACCGCCGTATATACTCCTCCCATTCCTCATGCAGTTCCGCCGAGATCCCAAGTTGTCGAGCAGAAAGCCACCCCTGATGCCATAGTGTTGAAGCTCCCTGATCCGCTAAGTCATACAGATAATAACAACCTCTAGTAGCCAAAAAAGTCCTCAGTTCCATTGAAAGAACATGTCCACCCCTGCAACCAACCCAAGGGTCCAACCCTATCCGAAGTAGACTCCCGTCGCCGATCCTCCACACTAATCCCGAGCCGACTAATGAGAAATGTTGCACCACTACTTTCCAAACCACAGAGCAGTTTGCCCTCGACTTGTTTCTCAGCCTGATCCATTCGAGAAGTGTTAAAGGGGCAATATATTTATGATAGACCACTCTAGTCCAGAGGCTCTGTGTATGAATAAGTCGCCACGACACTTTGGCCCCCAAGGCTTTAACAAACATGAAAATATTCTTTAAACCCCATCCTCCCAGAGCCTTAGGTACTGCAATTTTCTCCCAACGTACCCACACCAATGCCCGATTCTCACTCGTACCCTTCCAAAGAAAGGCAAAACACAGTCTCCTGATCTGCTCCAGCACACCGATGGGAATCCAAGCAAGTGACAGCCAATATACCGGTATTGCTTCCAATACTGATTTTATCAGAACCAGCCTACCTGCCCGAGAGAGCCATTTATGACTCCAACCATGAAGACGCTGTTCTAATTTTGCTATTAACCAGCTCCAGTCTGTCTTCAGATAAGCATTCGGTTTCAGTTGGAAGCCAAGGTACTGTAATCCCTCATCTAAATCCAAGGTTTTGTATGGTAGTTTGTTAACCATGTTTAGCATCTCCGGCTCGGATAAATTCGAGCAAGTGATAGTTGATTTGTCGATATTTACTAACATACCTGCTGCAGCTTGTACTAAGTGGAGGCCTTCAACCACCTTGTCAATATCCTGGCTCGTGCCATCACAGAAAATCAGGATGTCATCAACAAAAAGGAGATGTGTAATGAACAGTACCTGAGAGATAGATATGCCTCTAAAGGAACCAGCAGCTTTGGCGTTCAATATAAATCGGCTAAGTCCTTCAGCGACGAGGAGAAACAACAGCGGAGATAGGGGACATCCCTGTCGTAGTCCCCTCCCAGCCTGGAAGAAAGGGCTGGCAGAACCATTAATTAGAACAGCAAATTGCACCGTAGTGAGGCAGGCCATAATCCATCTGATAAAATCATAGCAGAATCCCAGGTGTGTAAGAAGCAACCGGATATACAGCCAGCTAACCCTGTCAAATGCTTTGGAAAGATCAATCTTAATTACCGCTCCCTTCTGCTTCTGCACCTTGAGCGTGTGTAATCCTTCCTGTGCTACTCCAATGGCCTCATGAATTTGGCGGCCTTCCAGGAAGCCAAATTGCTCACATGAAATGTGCTGAGACAAAATTTTCTTGAGTCTTCGCGCCATTACCTTAGATATGATCTTATAGATGCAGTTACAGAGAGCGATTGGTCTGAATTCAGCAAAGTTGACAGGCTTGTCAGTCTTCGGTATCAGAGTTAAAAAAGTGGAGTTGAAGGGACCATGGACGAACCCAGCCTTGCGCGATTCTTCCACCACTTGCAAAATCTCCTCCCCGAAGAAGTCATAGAATCCTAGGAAGAATTCTATTGGCCAGCCATCTGGCCCCGGGCTGCTATCTTTATTTAAGGATTTCATCACCGTCGAGAGCTCTTCCAGCGTCACCTCCTCCATCAACATTCTGTTTTCTGCCTCCCCCACAAAGCTGGGAAAAAGCTGAGTTACACGAATAACCTCAGCAATGGATATGCCAGAAGGAGCCGTGAATAGATCTCCAAAGTGTCGAACTCCCAACGCTGCTAATCCATCAAAGCTTGTTACCTGTTCCCCAGTATCAGATGAGAGTTCCCAGATCGAGTTTTTGAATTTTCTCCCCTTAGCATATGATTGAAAAAATTTGGTATTCTCATCACCGCACTGTAGCCAAACCGCCCTGCTTTTCATTCTCCACAGCTCTTCACGCTCACACAGTATCACATTCCTGCGTCTCTCCCACTCCAGCAACTCACCTTTCTGCATATCATCCAGGTATCCCATGCCCAGACTATTATGAATCCTAGCAATGTTTAGCTCAGCATCTAATAGGTTCTGATCATCAATCACCCTTTTTTCATGAGCCCATGTGCTAGTGGCCTCTTTAATTCTTTTCAGATTGTGATAAAAGTGTGCACCAGCAGGCGTCTGAGTGTCAAGTGGACGATGAATCCATTGCTCCTGAACCAGTTTAATGAAAGTCTCCTCCTTCAGCCAGCTAGGATTGAATTTGAAGGGGCTGGGTGGTTTTTTCCCGCTACCTCGTAACTCCAGGAAAATTGGGCAATGGTCAGATATCCCACCTGAACCTACCCACTGTCTGACAAGATCCACCCCATGTGCCAACCCTTCGGCCACCAGAAACCTATCCAGTCTTTTAGCCACGCTATGAACCCCAGCTCTCATATTCCTCCAAGTGGGAGATAGCTGGGATGGAATGATGTCGAGGAGATCCTTCCTGACAAAGGCGTTGATGAAATGATTTGCTAACGAGTCTGGTACATCCCGAGGCCCCCAAACTTCAGAAGACCCCAGAGTGAGGTTGAAATCCCCACCCAGAATCACTTCCCTGCCGTCAAAGATATCCATACCTAACAAGGAGTCCCAGTAGCCCACCCTATTTAAGTAGGGCCCATAAATATTGAGTACCGTGATCATCCGACCTATCTCAGCATCCCAAACTTCCAAACCAAGACCAGAGGGTACCCCCCAAGTACAATCACATCTGCAGCTCGTTACCTTCCACCCCGATGCCAACCCTCCAGAACGCCCCCTGGCATCCACCCCTACAAACTTCCAGCCAGGGAGCAAAGTTTCTAAAGTTCGAACCACATCCTCACAGCCACCCAAAGTTTCTTGCAGCATAATAATGTCCGGTTGATTTAGGTCAACCAACCTACGAAGCGAAGATTTTTTAAGTGGGCTCGCCAACCCACGACAATTGAAGGACATTATCTTCATAAACAATCCCCATCCTGGGCTTTCACTGCTCTAAGTGCCCACTCAATAGAAGATTGTGTTCCCATCAGTAAATCCACTTTCGCCCGTTCTTTAGCTTTAGTCATATGAGATTTACGTCCCCGGCCTTTCCCCTCAACACTTGAGGACAACTCTGGTAGTCCCTTGCCCCCCGATCCATCTGCAGATATCTCCCTACTACGAAGAGCATATCGAATATGCCGACCCTCGGAGCATGAAGAGTGTGAGGTAGAAACAAAAGAGGGCGTGACATTACCCTTCTCAAGCCGGAGTTGGTGATCAGCCTATCGAGGAGGAGACCCATGGCTTCCCCCCCCCAAAACAAATGGGTCAGCGAGAACAGAAGGAGAATGAGAAGAATACTTACCCATGTGTGTCTCAGCAGAACCCTGTCGAAGAGAGGGCATCTCCTTCTGCAGTAAAGTGGCCTGTGAAAATGGAGTAACCGAACTCAAGGAGTCTCCCTCCACAGCAGGGAGCTCACGTCCATGCTCCTTCTTTCCAGAATTCACCAAGGATGGAAATCGAACCTCTGGTTCTATCCTCCCAGCATTAATTAAATGTTCCACAGAATCATGAGTCCCCCCCCGTCAGTAGCAGGCCCATTCCCACCCTCTGCCTCCACCTATGAGTCCACTTTCAACACAGGAACAGCTACTACATCTGCATCAGCAACATTCAGAGGCATACTTTTCCGAAACGATAAGGGACAGCAGGCTACAAGATGTCCAAGATCATGGCAGCGATAACACCTAAAAGGCACGCCCACATAATCCAGTGTCTGAACATAATCCCTGTCCATGGAATGAACTTTAATCTCTGCAGAGAGTCCCATCCTAATGTTGATATTTACTAAAATCTTAGCAACCGAGTATATACCATTCTTCAGATGGGAGGAATCAGAGCACACGTATTCACCTAGATAATTCCCGATCTCAGCAAACCTAGTCTCGTTCCACATATGCATGGGAAGTCCGGGAAGTTTAACCCACAGCGGTTCTTTGGTTACTCTTTCCGTTTTTGCGTCGAAGAAGGGTGACCATCTTTTCAGAACAAGTGGTACTCCCAGCATCGCCCAATGTTGACGCAGAACGGCATTGACCTCCCCGCTGTTCAAGAAAATGAATGAGAACCAACCTTTCGACAAAACTCGGACCTCAGGGACAGATGGCGCGATCTTAAGCCACTTCTCTGCCACCCAACGCTGAAGGAAGCCTCTGCCTAATCTCCTGCCTCTAACATGTCCTACCACTGCAGTGTGAGAGTAATCCACGGCCTCTGCCAATGTGACATCGACCCCCAGCACCAACTGATCCAGTCTCTTACGTTCTTTGACCTTCTTAACAGGGTTTTTAATGGAGTCAGCCTTGGCTGACATCCCTGTTCGTGGCAGTAAACCTTCTTTCAGTGCATCCTCTCACCCCGGGATCGCCATCTAAGCTCCACACAGTTTCCAACTAGTGGGCCAGTCGAATTCTCTGAACAATAGACAGGATCCAATGGGAAAATGTGCCAGAAAATAGAAAGAGGGATAGTCCCTTCCCAGCAATTTGTCCAGTGTAGATTCGTGCCAGAAATATTATCACAGCGACCCAAATAACTGATCAGCAGTGTTGAACACTCACCAACAGCACCAAGAAAGCGATCACCTCAAGTCCTGCCCCATTACTCACCGCCTGCCAGCAAGCTGGATAGACCCCAGCAGTGGACAAAGACCAAGATCCTCAAACGTCTACAGCATGGATCCACCAGAACGCTATAACCAGGAGTGATTTCACCCAGCTTCGATCCCAGTTACTAATTACACCGCGATTGTATCCCAATGCACATCTCCAGTTGCAATAGATTGCCACGCACTGGAATCCCACACAGGGAATGTTCTCCGCAGAGCCAACATATTGCAGCCCCTCATACCCAAATCGAAGGCATGAACCTCAGAATGCTAGCCTCCAAGAAACCATAATGTCCCTGCAGTGTACACAGATATCAGCTAACTCTAGTTTCCTCCAGGATTCACCCTCAAATCTGCCACCAGACATCTCCAGCATATTCTAACGTACTCCTTCGAGTCACTTCTTGGAGCCCCAAATCTAGGAAGTGTCGTCATTTATATTGTAAGTGTCGTAACTTATACTTGATGGGTTATTAGACCACCTTATTTGGGGTCGGCCCTGTATAAGTCATGTGGGTCAAAGGGTTATTAGACCACCCTATTGGGGGTCGGCCATGTGGGTCAAAGGGTTATTAGACCACCCTATTGGGGGTCGGCCCAGTCAGCATTATGTTATGTGGTTAAGTTCGAGCCTACATGAGTTAGGTAAAAAGGCAAGTCAAGTCAAGTATAGATAGAGTGCGGGAGGCACTCTATTTACTCACTCACTTCTCACACATGCTCTCAAGGAGGAGAGGCGCACTTATGGAGGAGGAGGATTGCTGCTAGGTTATGGCTATCTCTATTGGTTGGTTGTATCATTGCTCTATCTATCTCTGAGGAAGTTATTGGGGTTTTTCACCTTTATGGTTTTCCCCAAGTAAATCTTTGTGTCTCTTGTGTGCTTGCATTATTGTCTCCATGATTGATATGCTGTAGATATCCTGTACATGTTGTTCTCTCAGTTAAGATCCTAGATCAGATTGAAGTAAATTCAGAAAATTTAACATGGTATCAGAGCTATCCTGAAAGAAGGCATGATATGGCATGTATGACACTTGTTGCACTAACGATGCTAGGGCTTGATATAGCAAAAACCAGTCATCGTAGTACTTTCACTATAAATCCGTTTTGGCGAAGTTTTCGGATCTGAAATTGTTACAGGCCGAAGCTAAGATCTCCAGGTATCTTGTGTCCAAAGGACAACCTCTAATTCGTTGTACTTTGTGATTTATGATCTATGCAATATAGGGTTTCTGCCTCTTCCAGATCTGAGTCAAAATCAGGTGACCTTGGGAAAAAGGCCATAACTTGGGCTAGGAAGATCCAAATGAAATTTCGTAAAACGTGAAATGTAGTACACAGTCTGTAATATCTCAAAAAACTTTTTCAGAGGCTGAAGTTGAACCAGTGACACGTGGCACGCCGTACAAGTTCGCTCTACTATTTTATCCCATAAACAGGTCACGTTGCGACACTTGGCATAACTCTCTCTCAGAAAATCCAATTGAGGTCAGACCTGTCAGGATGGAAATATAACAGGCCGAGCTATCTCAGAAAACGTTTTCAGAGGCCGAAGTTCAAACAGTGACACGTGGCACGCCGTACAAGTTCGCTCTTCTGTTTTATCCCAAAACAGGTCACGTTGCGACATTTGGCATAACTCTCTCTCAGAGAATCCAATTGAGGTCAGACCTATCAGGATGGAAAGGCAACAGGTCAGGCTATCTCAGGAAACTTTTTTCAGACCCCGTGAATCAAAAAATTTGGAGTTACACCAGAAACAATCAGGTACATATTTCTGTCAAAACAGAATTATTTTTTGGTACCTTCATTCATGGCTTCCGGAATTTAGGGCTTTGGAGAAAGTTGGAATTTTTGTAATCGGAGACCACGGCTGAATGATACTCATCAAAATAAAAATTTAGAGATCAAAATCAGAATTTTTGGTTGGGCAGAAGGTCGGGCTTGATCAGACCCTAGTTCGGGACTTTGATCAGGAAAGTGGAAAATTAGGGCTTCTGTAAAAATGGGAATTTTTGAAATCTGAGACCACGGCTGGAAGCTCCTCAGAAAAATAGAAGCTTAGAGATTTGGATCAAACCTTTTGATTGGGAAAAAGAGTGGGATTCATCAAACCCCAGTTCAGGGTCACGTCCAGTGAATCCGGAAGTTTCAAAGGCAAAATTGAGAAGTGAAACTTTGCAGTTTTCAAATTATGAATATACCAATTTGATCAGCTCATCAAGGCGCATATTTCTATCCTTTCGGAAGTTTGAAATTGAAAGTTTGAATTTTTGGGGTTTCTCTGACAAACCCATATCCAGTTCTAGGTCCAGTTCTTGCACATCAAGTGGATTGGGTTAATCCTAGAAGAAGATGGATTGGTCACCTACATAGGTGAAGAAGTTCCTGTTTCAGAGGGAGATGAGGCTAAGGCCTTACATAAGAAGATTACAAGCGATCTCGACAGGTATGACTCATCGAGGTATGTTTTGAGATTTGTTCATGATTAAGTTTATGGTATGTTTGTCTTCATGTTATTACGGTTAGTACAATCTTGATTTTAGAATTGTCATATCACCTTAATAAAATTATGAATGCATGATAGAAAATATTCATTGATTAGGGTATTAACACTTATAATTGTACTAATGAATTGTGATGTTGTATGAGTTTTATGTTGTCTACTAACATGAAAGGTACACCAAGAAGACAAATCATGTTCTAGTTCAAGAACATATGATCATGATGACATGAGGACAAAGATTCATCCATTGCCATGGATCTCATAGAAGATCCATTCTCGAGGTATGTATAACTTAGTTTTATAATGGTTAACTTATGAGTCATGCAGGTTACTAGTACAAGTCACTAAAGAGAACCAGAAGACATTATGCGGGTATGTTAGACATAAATAGCTAGCATGCTAATCCAGGTATGTTTTTCCTATATCAAGCTAAAATCCTACCTTGTGTTAGGATCTTATACTGTTGATTGATAATAATTATTCATGAAGTCATAGGTTCGAATAATCATGGTTGGATGTATATTATTATAATTGATGATATGACTAACCAGAAGAATCATGAAAGTATAGGCTTGAATAATCACAGGTTTTATGCATTTTATATCTCTTATCTTGATTGATGATTCAACTAACCTAAAGAGTCATAGGTTTGAATAATTACAGGTTTAGACATGTTATGCTTCTTATGATTTGACTAATCATAAGAATCCCACATAAACCTCGAATGCTAATGCTTATTATTCTGTTTGAAATGATCATGACTATACATGCTTGAAATTATTGTGTTTTAATAGTATACTAATGAATGTATGATTTTATATGAAATCACAAGGATAACACAATCACGATACTAATAAGCATGCATAGGGACCAAGGATGAATATGAGTTCAAGAACGGGTAATTTAGGAAGCAAAGATCAAGAGGGAGCACTCTCCAGTTGCTCCTGCAAGAAAGCAAAGGAGCACACTCCAGTTGTTCTTGCAAGAAAGCAAAGGAGCACACTCCAGTTGTTCCTGCAAGAAAGAAAAAGAGCACACTTCAGTAGTTTCTGCAAGGATGCAGATATTCAGAGGGAGTTGATTATCTTTCTACATTCCACAACAGAAAAGTGGAGAAGAAGCTACTTCAGATTAGGACTCCAACAGCTCCTGCAAGGAAGCAAAGACTCAGAGGGAGTCCACCCAACGAACAAAGAAAGATAAGTATTTTAATCATCATTTCTTGCATATTTGTTTGTTTTAAATAATACTGTTCAATAATGTATATACTGATGTTCCTAGGATTAGGTTGTGTATTATGCATATTAGAATAGTTGCATTGATGAACAATATACTACTAATATACATGGGTAAGTGGCCTATGGCACTGTACAACATTCCATTGCTACTTATCTAGAATGAAACCTCTTTGCTGACATG
Organism: Larix kaempferi; assembly: GCA_027924585.1. Taxonomy (NCBI): domain Eukaryota; kingdom Viridiplantae; phylum Streptophyta; class Pinopsida; order Pinales; family Pinaceae; genus Larix; species Larix kaempferi. Next base: position 211,329 of record BSBM01001607.1, read on the forward strand.
TTCGGAGTTGTGCACACTCTTAACAATGGTCTGGTAGAGATTGGAAGGCATCTAGAAAGTTACGGAATATGGATAAATGTTGTATTGAAGCATTGGCTAAGATAATTGCATGACTGTATGACATATTTATTTAAGTGTAAGAATTTGTTCTGAAAACTATGAGATGTTTTCTAATCATGCAATTTAACTTGTTGTGTAGGAAAGATCGTATGCCATCTCCTACAAAAGAAGAACTACAACATTTGTTCAGCAACAAATTATCTATTGAAGATATTGAAGTTCCCAGGATCTGGGATGAAGAAATAGAATGCCATGATCCGTCGATCATGAAGAATGATGTTTGGGTTGCAGTCCCAAGACGTAAAGGGAAGTTTGTTATGACTTCGAAATAGAACTATCAAATCAAGCATGTTGCAGATGGCAGCATTGAGAAATACAAAAGTGATGAAATAGAAGATGCACCAGATGGATTTCAAGACAGCATGGTGTAGTCATATATGTGTGCAGAACTTGATATGATAACCTGGTTGTTATAGGTGAAAATAGATTGATTGCCGACACGCAGCGGAAGCTTACTACCGAGTTCGAGATGAAGAAATTGGGGATGATGCACTATTTGTTTTTGGTATGGAGGTGTGGCAAAGTGCAGATGGAATCTTCCTTGGACAAGGGAAGTATGCAGTAGATATCCTGAAGAGGTTCAGGATGATGGATTGCAAGGCCACGGCCACACCGATGGCATCGAATCTGAAGCTTCTATGTGATGCTTCATCTGAGCCAGTTGATGTCTCTATGTATCGTCAGATGATTGGGTCCTTAATGTACCTGACGAACACGAGACCAGACATTTGCTTTACTGTGAACACATTGAGCCAGTTCCTGACGGATCCGAGAAGTGTTCACCTGGTTGCTGTAAAACATGTTCTGAGGTACCTGAAGGGTACAGTGGATTATGGGCTCAGGTATGAGGCGAATCAAAAGTTTAACCTGCAGGGTTATGATGATTCAGATTGGGCTGGCAGTGCTGCAGATAGGAAGAGCACATCTGGGTGTTGCTTCAGTATGGGATCAGGTGTGATCTCCTGGTTTAGCAGGAAGCAGTCCTGCGTAGCACTGAGTACAGCTGAGGCAGAGGATGTTGCAGCCTGTTCAGTTAGTTGTGAGGCAGTATGGCTACAGAAGCTACTGTCTGAGTTATTTGATCTCCCGTTGGAGGCTACTGGTATCTTCTGTGATAACCAGAGTTGTGTGAAGCTGTCCGAGAACCCAGTGTTTCATGACAGGTCGAAACACATAGAGATCAAATATCACTATATCAGGGATATGGTGCAGAGAGGAGCTATGAAGCTCCTGTATGTTGCGACGGATGAGCAGATTGCAGATGTGCTGACGAAGCCACTAGCCAGTGTGAAGTTCGAGTACTTCAGAGAGAGGCTTGGCATGCTTCAGATCGAGGATACTTCGAGGAAGAAGTGATGGACACATTTGTTGAAGCCATTCCAAGCATGTTGGAAGGGGGATCCTTCACATGGCTGTGGATGTAAGCGCTGGATGATGAGCACTAGGATGATGTTCTGGTTTCTGCTTAGATATGATCAGTTGGATCATTATATATGCATCATGTTGGATGCTGGATATGATCAGTTGGATCATTTATATATATGTACGCATCATGTTGGATGTTGGATATGATCGGTTGGATCATGTGTATGTATTTTGTATGAACGCATCATGTTGGATGTTGTTGGATACATTGTGTGGATCATGTATCTTTGAATGATCAGGTAGATCATGGATGTTGTTGGATACATTGTGTGGATCATGTATCTTTGTATGATTAGGTAGATCATGGATGCTGATAGATACATTGTGTGGATCATGTATCTTTGTATGATCAGGTAGATCATGTATGTTGATGGGTACATTGTGTGGATCATGTATCTTTGTATGATAAGGTAGATCATGTATGATTGATGGATACATTGTGTGGATCATGTATCTATGTGTGCATCAGATGGATGCATTGTATGATCAGGATGATCGTGGATGGCGAGCTTCTCCAGATGACATGCAGCAGGATGTTGCAGTGATGATGATGAGTATCAGATGATACTTTGTGGCCGTGGATCAGGTTGTGCAGGAAAGCATGTAATTTGTGCCCTGGGAGATTTGCAGATGGTCTTTCGAGGTTTTGCCTATGGCATGTAATTCGGTGCCCTGGGACATCTGACCAATGCTCTTGCGAGGTTTTTCTTGAGAGGACATGTAATTTGTGCCCTGGGAGATTTCAGGTCGGAGTTGTGTACCCGTAACATCCTGAGATGCTCTTGCGAGGTTTTGTCCTATGGCATGTAATTTGCTCCTGGGAGATCTGGACAGGATGAAAAAGGCCTCAGATGCTTCAGCCAGGTTTTGCCATGACCACATGTAATTTGCTCCTGGGAGATCTGGACAGGATGAAAAAGGCCTCAGATGCTTCAGCCAGGTTTTGTGGTGGACCACATGTAATTTGCTCCTGGGAGATCTGGACAGGATGAAAAAGGCCTCAGATGCTTCAGCCAGGTTTTGTGGTGAGATCACATGTAATGTGATCCTGGGAGATCCGACAGGTAGAGCCGAGTGCTCGTAACAACCTGGGATGCTTCAGCCAGGTTTTGTGATGGGTCACATGTAATGTGCTCCTGGGAGATCCTACAGGTAGAGCTGTGTGCTCGTAATAGCCTGGGATGCTGCAGCCAGGTTTTGTGACGCACGTAATAAGTCCTGAGGATTCCACAGTATGGCCAGTGATGATGAAGACCTGCAGGTGGTGGGCCTACATCCAGTATGAAAAAGGACTGGCTCTGTAGAACTTCCTATGACGAGTAGATTCAGAGATTGATTGAGATAGCAGCAGCAGTGACGATGATGATGACTCGATGATGATTATCCAGTGACGATGATCCAGAGAAGATGACTTGTGCTAGAAGAACTGTGCTGAGAAATACCTTCCTAGTTAAGAGGGAGTGTTGATGTATATGTAACTTTGGAATGTATTTCACATATATGTATATTGTATTCCTATAGAGATGGTATTATTCCTCTATAAGGAAGTGTCGTCATTTATATTGTAAGTGTCGTAACTTATACTTGATGGGTTATTAGACCACCTTATCTGGGGTCGGCCCTGTATAAGTCATGTGGGTCAAAGGGTTATTAGACCACCCTATTGGGGGTCGGCCATGTGGGTCAAAGGGTTATTAGACCACCCTATTGGGGGTCGGCCCAGTCAGCATTATGTTATGTGGTTAAGTTCGAGCCTACATGAGTTAGGTAAAAAGGCAAGTCAAGTCAAGTATAAATAGAGTGCGGGAGGCACTCTATTTACTCACTCACTTCTCACACATGCTCTCAAGGAGGAGAGGCGCACTTATGGAGGAGGAGGATTGCTACTAGGTTATGGCTATCTCTATTGGTTGGTTGTATCATTGCTCTATCTATCTCTGAGGAAGTTATTGGGGTTTTTCACCTTTATGGTTTTCCCCAAGTAAATCTTTGTGTCTCTTGTGTGCTTGCATTATTGTCTCCATGATTGATATGCTGTAGATATGCTGCACATGTTGTTCTCTCAGTTAAGATCCTAGATCAGATTGAAGTAAATTAAGAAAATTTAACATTCTTATTTCCGGATGCATGCGCAAACTATAGAAAGTCGTTATGACGTAGAATGTGCATACTTTGTAGATTCCATTTATGAAATAAAACACATTTTCTAAAAACACGTGTTTTTTACGAAATCATGTAAACCTTCTAGAAGCTGTGATTTTAAAAAACGGTGGAAGTAAGATTTTCTTATTTCCGGACGAATGCGCAAACTATAGAAAGTCATTATGACGTAGAATGTGCATAATTTGTTGATTCTATTTATGAAATAAAACACATTTTCTAAAAACTCGTGTTTTTTAAGAAATCATGTAAACCTTCTAGAAGCTGTGATTTTAAAAAACGGGGGAAATAAGCTTTTCTTATTTCCAAACGCATGCACAAACTATAGAATGTCGTTATGACGTAGAATGTGCATACTTTGTAGATTCCATTTATGAAATAAAACACATTTTCTAAAAACTCGTGTTTTTTAAGAAATCAGGTAAACCTTCTAGAAGCTGTGATTTTAAAAAACAGGGGAAGTAAGCTTTTCTTATTTCCGGACGCATGCGCAAACTATAGAAAGTCGTTATGATATAGAATGTGCATACTTTGTAGATTCCATTTATGAAATAAAACACATTTTCTAAAAACTCGTGTTTTTTACGAAATCATGTAAACCTTCTAGAAGCTGTGATTTTAAAAAATGGTGGAAGTAAGCTTTTCTTATTTCCGGACGCATGCGCAAACTATAGAATGTCGTTATGACGTAGAATGTGCATACTTTGTAGATTCCATTTATGAAATAAAACACATTTTCTAAAAACTCGTGTTTTTTACGAAATCATGTAAACCTTCTAGAAGCTGTGATTTTAAAAAACGGTGGAAGTAAGCTTTTCTTATTTCCGGACAAATGCGCAAACTATAGAAAGTCGTTATGACGTAGAATGTGCATACTTTTGTGATTCCATTTGTGAAATAAAACACATTTTCTAAAAACTCGTGTTTTTTAAGAAATCATGTAAACCTTCTAGAAGCTGTGATTTTAAAAAACGGGGGAAGTAAGCTTTTCTTATTCCCGGACGCATGCGCAAACTATAGAAATTCGTTATGACGTAGAATGTGCATACTTTGTAGATTCCATTTATGAAATAAAACACATTTTCTAAAAACTCGTGTTCTTTAAGAAATCATGTAAACCTTCTAGAAGCTGTGATTTTATAAAACGGTGGAAGTAAGCTTTTCTTATTTCCGGACGCATGCGCAAACTATAGAAAGTCGTTATGACGTAGAATGTGCATACTTTGTAGATTCCATTTATGAAATAAAACACATTTTCTAAAAACTCGTGTTTTTTACGAAATCATGTAAACCTTCTAGAAGCTGCGATTTTAAAAAACGGTGGAAGTAAGCTTTTTTATTTACGGACGAATGCGCAAACTATAGAAAGTCGTTATGACATAGAATGTGCATACTTTGTTAATTCTATTTATGAAATAAAACACATTTTCTAAAAACTCGTGTTTTTTAAGAAATCATGTAAACCTTCTAGAAGCTGTGATTTTAAAAAGCAGTGGAAGTAAGCTTTTCTTATTTCCGGATGCATGCGCAAACTATAGAAAGTAGTCATGATGTAGAATGTCCATACTTTGTTGATTCCATTTAAGAAATAAAACACATTTTCTAAAAACTCATGTTTTTTAAGAAATCATGTAAACCTTCTAGAAGCTGTGATTTTAAAAAACGGGGGAAGTAAGCTTTTCTTATTTCCGGACGCATGCGCAAACTATAGAAAGTCGTTATAACGTAGAATGTGCATACTTTGTTGATTCCATTTATGAAATAAAAGATATTTTCTAAAAACTCGTGTTTTTTAAGAAATCATTTAAACCTTCTAGAAGCTGTGATTTTCTAAAAACTCGTGTTTTTTAACAAATCATGTAAACCTTCTTGATGCTGTGATTTTAAAAAACGGGGTGGTAAGGTTTTCTTATTTCCGGACGCATGCGCAAACTATAGAAAGTCGTTATGACGTAGAATGTGCATACTTTGTAGATTCCATTTATGAAAGAAAACACATTTTCTAAAAACTCGTGTTTTTTACGAAATCATGTAAACCTTCTAGAAGCTGTGATTTTAAAAAAAGGTGGAAGTAAGCTATTCTAATTTTCGAACGAATGCGCAAACTATAGAAAGTCGTTATAACGTAGAATGTGCATACTTTGTTGATTCGATTTATGAAATAAAAGATATTTTCTAAAAACTCGTGTTTTTTAAGAAATCATGTAAACCTTCTAGAAGCTGTGATTTTAAAAAACGGGGGAAGTAAGCTTTTCTTATTTCCGGACGCATGCGCAAACTATAGAAAGTCGTTATGATGTAGAATGTGCATACTTTGTAGATTCCATTTATGAAATAAAACACATTTTCTAAAAACTCGTGTTTTTACGAAATCATGTAAACCTTCTAGAAGCTGTGATTTTAAAAAACTGTGGAAGTAAGCTTTTCTTATTTCCTGACGAATGCGCCACCTACAGAAAGTCGTTATGACGTAGAATGTGCATACTTTGTTGAATACATTTATGAAATAAAACACATTTTCTAAAAATTCGTGTTTTTTAAGAAATCATGTAAACCTTCTAGAAGCTGTGATTTTAAAAAACAGTGGAAGTAAGCTTTTCTTATTTCCGGACGCATGCGCAAACTATAGAAAGTCGTTATGTCGTAGAATGTGCATACTTTGTTCATTCCATTGAGGAAATAAAACACATTTTTTAAAAACCCATGTTTTTTAAGAAATCATGTAAACCTTCTAGAAGCTGTGATTTTAAAAAACGGGGGAGTAAGCTTTTCTTATTTCCAGACGCATGCGCAAAATATAGAAAGTCGTTATGACATAGAATATGCATACTTTGTTGATTCCATTTATGAAATAAAACACATTTCCTAAAAATTTGTGTTTTTTAAGAAATCATGTAAACCTTCTAGAAGCTGTGATTTTAAAAAACGGTGGAAGTAAGCTTTTCTTATTTCCGGACGCATGCGCAAACTATAGAAAGTCGTTATGACGTAGAATGTGCATACTTTGTTTATTCCATTGATGAAATAAAACACATTTTCTAAAAACTCGTGTTTTTTAAGAAATCATGTAAACCTTCTAGAAGATGTGATTTTAAAAAACGGGGGAAGTAAGCTTTTCTTATTTCCGGATGCATGCGCAAACTATAGAAATTCGTTATGACATAGAATGTGCATACTTTGTTGATTCCATTTATGAAATAAAATTCATTTTCTAAAAACTCGTGTTTTTTAAGAAATCATGTAAAGCTTCTAGAAGCTGTGATTTTAAAAAACGGTGGAAGTAAGCTTTTATTATTTCCAGACACATGCGCAAACTATAGAAAGTCGTTATGACGTAGAATGTGCATACTTTGTTGATTCCATTTATGAAATAAAACACATTTTCTAAAAACTCATGTTTTTTACGAAATCATGTAAACATTCTAGAAGCTGTAATTTTAAAAAATGGTGGAAGTAAGCTTTTCTTATTTGCGGTCGAATGCGCAAACTATAGAAAGTCGTTATGACGTAGAATGTGCATACTTTGTTGATTCCATTTATGAAATAAAACACATTTTCTAAAAACTCGTGTTTTTTAAGAAATCATGTAAACCTTCTAGAAGCTGTGATTTTAAAAAACGGTGGAAGTAAGCTTTTCTTATTTCCAAACGCATGCGCAAACTATAGAATTTCGTTATGACGTAGAATGTGCATACTTTTTTTATTACATTTATGAAATAAAACACATTTTCTAAAAACTCGTGTTTTTTAAGAAATCATGTAAACCTTCTAGAAGCTGTGATTTAGAAAAACGGGGGAAGTAAGCTTTTCTTATTTCCGGACGCATGCGCAAACTATAGAAAGTCGTTATGACGTAGAATGTTCATACTTTGTAGATTCCATTTATGAAATAAAACACATTTTCTAAAAGCTCGTGTTTTTTACGAAATCATGTAAACCTTCTAGAAGCTGTGATTTTAAAAAACGGTGGAAGTAAGCTTTTCTTATTTCCGGAAGAATGCGCAAACTATAGAAAGTCATTATGACGTAGAATGTGCATACTTTGTTGATTCCATTTATGAAATAAAACACATTTTCTAAAAACTCGTGTTTTTTACGAAATCATGTAAACCTTCTAGAAGCTGTGATTTTAAAAAACGGGGGAAGTAAGCTTGTCTTATTTCCGGACGCATGCGCAAACTATAGAAAGTCGTTATGACGTAGAATGTGCATACTTTGTTGATTCCATTTATGAAATAAAACACATTTTCTAAAAACTCGTGTTTTTTAAGAAATCATGTAAACCTTCTAGAAGCTGTGATTTAGAAAAACGGGGGAAGTAAGCTTTTCTTATTTCTGGACGCATGCACAAACTATAGAAAGTCGTTATGACGTAGAATGTGCATACTTTGTAGATTCCATTTATGAAATAAAACACATTTTCTAAAAACTCATGTTTTTTATGAAATCATGTAAACCTTCTAGAAGCTGTGATTTTAAAAAACGGGGGAAGTAAGCTTTCTTATTTCCGCACGCATTCGCAAACTATAGAAAGTCATTATGACGTAGAATGTGCATACTTTGTTGATCCCATTTATGAAATAAAACACATTTTCTTGAAACTCGTGTTTCTTAAGAAATCATGTAAACCTTCTAGAAGCCGTGATTTTAAAAAACGGGGCAAGTAAGCTTTTCTTATTTCCAAACGCATGCGCAAACTATAGAAAGTTGTTATGACGTAGAATGTGCATACTTTGTTGATTCCATTGATGAAATAAAACACATTTTCTAAAAACTCGTGTTTTTTAAGAAATCATGTAAACATTCTAGAAGCTATGATTTTAAAAAATGGGGGAAGTAAGCTTTTCTTATTTCATGACGCATGCGCAAACTATAGAAAGTCGTTATGATGTAGAATGTGCTTACTTTGTAGATTCCATTTATGAAATAAAAACACATTTTCTAAAAATTCGTGTTTTTTACGAAATCATGTAAACCTTGTAGAAGCTGTGATTTTAAAAAACGGTGGAAGTAAGCTTTTCTTATTTCCGGACGCATGCGCAAACTATACAAAGTCGTGGTGACGTAGAATGTGCATACTTTGTTGATTCCATTTATGAAATAAAACACATTTTCTAAAAAGTCGTGTTTTTTAAGAAATCATGTAAACCTTCTAGAAACTGTGATTTTAATAAACGGGAGAAGTAAGCTTTTCTTATTTCCAGACGCATGCTAAAACTATAGAAAGTCGTTATGACGTAGAATGTGCATACTTTGTTGATTCCATTTATGAAATAAAACACATTTTCTAAAAACTCATGTTTTTTAAGAAATCATGTAAACCTTCTAGAAGCTGTGATTTTAAAAAACGGTGGAAGTAAGCTTTTCTTATTTCTGGACGCATGCGCAAACTATAGAAAGTCGTTATGACGTAGAATGTGCATACTTTGTTGTTTCTATTTATGAAATAAAACACATTTTCTAAAAACTCGTGTATTTTAAGAAATCGTGTAAACCTTCTAGAAGCTGTGATTTTAAAATACGGTGGAAGTAAGCTTTTCTTATTTCCGGACGCATGCGCAAACTATAGAAAGTCGTTATGACGTAGAATGTGCATACTTTGTTGATTCCATTTATGAAATAAAACACATTTTCTAAAAACTCGTGTTTTTTAAGAAATGATGTAAACCTTCTAGAAGCTGTGATTTTAAAAAACGAGGGAAGTACGCTTTTCTTATTTCCAAATGCATGTGCAAACTATAGAAAGTCGTTATGACGTAGAATGTGCATACTTTGTTGCTTCCTTTTATTTAATAAAACACATTTTCTAAAAACTCGTGTTTTTTAAGAAATCATGCAAAACTTCTAGAATCTGTGATTTTAAAAAATGGGGGAGGTAAGCTTTTCTTATTTCCGGACGCATGCACAAACTATAGAAAATCGTTATGATGTAGAATGTGCATACTTTGTTGATTCCATTTATCAAATAAAACACATTTTCTAAAAACTCGTGTTTTTACGAAATCATGTAAACCTTCTAGAATCCGTGATTTTAAAAAATGGTGGAAGTAAGCTTTTCTTATTTCCGGACGCATGCGCAAACTCTAGAAAGTCGTTATGACGTAGAATGTGCATACTTTGTTGATTCTACTTATGAAATAAAACACATTTTCTAAAAACTGGTGTTTTTTCAGAAATCATGTAAACCTTCTCGAAGCTGTGATTTTAAAAAAAGGGGGAACTAAGCTTTTCTTATTTCCAAACGCATGCGCAGACTATAGAAATTCGTTATGACGTAGAATGTCCATACTTTGTTGACACCATTTATGAAATAAAACACATTTTCTAAAAACTCATGTTTTTTCAGAAATCATGTAAACCTTCTAGAAGCTGTGATTTTAAAAAACGGGGGAAGTAAGCTTTTCTTATTTCCGGACGCATGCGCAAACTATAGAAAGTCGTTATGACGTAGAATGTGCATAATTTGTTGATTCCATTTATGAAATAACACACATTTTCTAAAAACTCGTGTTTTTAAAGAAATCATGTAAACCTTCTAGAAGCTGTGATTTTAAAAAAGGGTGGAAGTAAGCTTTTCTTATTTCCAAATGCATGCGCAAACTATAGAAAGTCGTTATGACGTAGAATGTGCATACTTTGTTGATTCCATTTATGAAATAAAACACATTTTCTAAAAACTTGTGTTTTTTAAGAAATCATGCAAAACTTCTAGAATCCGTGATTTTAAAAAACGGGGGAGGTAAGCTTTTCTTATTTCCGGAAGCATGAACAAAGTATAGAAAATCGTTATGACGTAGAATGTGCATACTTTGTTGATTCCATTTATGAAATAAAACACATTTTCTAAAAACTCGTGTTTTTTACGAAATCATGTAAACCTTCTAGAAGCTGTGATTTTAAAAAACGGTGGAAGTAAGCTTTTCTTATATCCGGACGAATGCGCAAACTATAGAAAGTCGTTATGACGTAGAATGTGCATACTTTGTTGATTCCATTTGGGAAATAATACACATTTTATAAAAACTCGTGTTTTTTAAGAAATCATGTAAACCTTATAGAAGCTGTGATTTAGAAAAACGGGGGAAGTAAGCTTTTCTTATTTCCGAACGCATGCGGAAACTATAGAAAGTCGTTATGACGTAGAATGTGTATACTTTGTAGATTCCATTTATGAAATAAAACACATTTTCTAAAAACTCGTGTTTTTTACGAAATCATGTAAACCTTCTAGAAGGTGTGATTTTAAAAAACGGTGGAAGTAAGCTTTTCTTATTTCCGGGCGCATGTGCAAAATATAGAAAGTCGTTATGACGTAGAATGTGCATAATTTGTAGATTCCATTTATGAAATAAAACACATTTTCTAACAACTCGTGTTTTTTACGAAATCATGTAAACCTTCTAGAAGTTGTGATTTTAAAAAACGGTGGAAGTAAGCTTTTCTTATTTCTGGACGCATGCGCAAACTATAGAAAGTCGTTATGACGTAGAATGTGCATACCCAGTTGATTCTATTTATGAAATAAAACACATTTTCTAAAATCTCGTGTTTTTTAAGAAATCATGTAAACCTTCTAGAAGCTGTGATTTTAAAAAACGGGGGAAGTAAGCTTTTCTTATTTCCAAACGCATGCGCAAACTATAGAAAGTCGTTATGACATAGAATGTGCATACTTTGTAGATTCCATTTATGAAATAAAACACATTTTTTAAAACTCGTGTTTTTTACGAAATCATGTAAACCTTCTAGAAGCAGTGATTTTAAAAAACGGTGGAAGTAAGCTTTTCTTATTTCCAGATGAATGCGCAAACTATAGAAAGTCGTTATGACGTAGAATGTGCATACTTTGTAGATTCCATTTGGGAAATAAAACACATTTTCTAAAAACTCGTGTTTTTTAAAAATCATGTAAACCTTCTAGAAGTTGTGATTTAGAAAAACGGGGGAAGTAAGCTTTTCTTATTTTCGGACGCATGCGGAAACTATAGAAAGTCGTTATGACGTAGGATGTGCATACTTTGTAGATTCCATTTATGAAATAAAACACATTTTCCAAAAACTCGTGTTTTTTACGAAATCATGTAAACCTTCTAGAAGCTGTGATTTTAAAAAACGGTGGAAGTAAGCTTTTCTTATTTCCGGACCTATGCACAAACTATAGAAAGTCATTATGATGTAGAATGTGCATACTTTGTAGATTCCATTTATGAAATAAAACACATTTTCTAAAAACTCATGTTTTTTAATAAATCATGTAAGCATTCTAGAAGCTGTGATTTTAAAAAACGGCGGAAGTAAGCGTTTATTATTTCCGAACGCATGCGCAAACTATAGAAAGTCGTTATGATGTAGAATGTGCATACTTTGTAGATTCCATTTATCAAATAAAACACATTTTATAAAAACTCATGTTTTTTACGAAATCATGTAAACCTTATAGAAGCTGTGATTTTAAAAAACGGTGGAAGTAAGCTTTTCTTATTTCCGGACCCATGCGCAAACTATAGAAAGTCATTATGACGTAGAATGTGCATACTTTGTAGATTCCATTTATGAAATAAAACACATTTTCTAAAAACTCATGTTTTTTATGAAATCATGTAAATCTTCTAGAAGCTGTGATTTTAAAAAACGGTGGAAGTAAGCTTTTCTTATTTCCGGACGTATGCGCAAGCTATAGAAAGTCGTTATGACGTAGAATGTCCATACTTTGTTGATTCCATTTATGAAATAAAACACATTTTCTAAAAACTCGTGTTTTTTAAGAAATCATGTAAACCTTCTAGAAGCTGTGAGTTTAAAAAACGGGGGAAGTAAGCTTTTCTTATTTCCAAACGCATGCGCAAACTATAGAAAGTTGTTATGACGTAGAATGTGCATACTTTGTAGATTCCATTTATGAAATAAAACACATTTTCTAAAAATTCGTGTTTTTTACGAAATCATGTAAACCTTCTAGAAGTTGTTATTTTAAAAAACGGTGGAAGTAAGCTTTAATTATTTCCGGACGCATGCGCAAACTATGGAAAGTCGTTATGACGTAGAATGTGCATACTTTGTTGATTCCATTTATGAAATAAAACACATTTTCTAAAAATTCTTGTTTTTTAAGAAATCATGTAAACTTTATAGAAGCTGTGATTTTAATAAACGGGAGAAGTAAGCTTTTCTTATTTCCAGACGCATGCTAAAACTATAGAAAGTCGTTATGACGTAGAATGTGCATACTTTGTTGATTCCATTTATGAAATAAAACACATTTTCTAAAAACTCGTGTTTTTTAACAAATCATGTAAAACTTCTAGAAGCTGTGATTTTAAAAAATGGGGGAAGTAAGCTTTTCTTATATCCGGACGCATGCGCAAACTGTATAAAGTCGTTATGACGTAGAATGTGCATACTTTGTAGATTCCATTTCTTAAATAAAACACATTTTCTAAAAACTCGTGTTTTTTACGAAATCTTGTAAAGCTTCTAGAAGCTGTAATTTTAAAAAACAGTGGAAGTAAGCTTTTCTTATTTTCGAACGCATGCGCAAACTATAGAAAGTCGTTATGACGTAGAATGTGCATACTTTGTTGATTCCATTTATGAAATAAAACACATTTTCTAAAAACTCATGTTTTTTAAGAAATCGTGTAAACCTTCTAGAAGCTGTGATTTTAAAAAACGGTGGAAGTAAGCTTTTCTTATTTCCGGACGCATGCGCAAACTATAAAAATTCGTTATGACGTAGAATGTGCATACTTTGTTGATTCCATTTATGAAATAAAACACATTTTCTAAAAACTCGTGTTTTTTAAGAAATCATGTAAACCTTCTAGAATCCGTGATTTTAAAAAATGGTGGAAGTAAGCTTTTCTTATTTCCGGACGCATGCCCAAACTATAGAAAGTTGCTATGACGTAGAATGTGCATACTTTGTTGATTCTATTTATGAAATAAAACAAATTTTCTAAAAACTCGTGTTTTTTAAGAAATCATGTAAACCTTCTAGAAGCTGTGATTTTAAAAAATGGGGGAAGTAAGCTTTTCTTATTTCCGGACGAATGCGCAAACTATAGAAAGTCGTTATGACGTAGAATGTGCATACTTTGTTGATTCCATTTATGAAATAAAACACATTTTCTAAAAACTCGTGTTTTTTAAGAAATCATGTAAACCTTCTAGAAGCTGTGATTTTAAAAAACGGGGGAAGTAAGCTTTTCTTATTTCCGGACGCATGCGCAAACTATAGAAAGTCGTTATGACTTAGAATGTGCATACTTTGTTGATTCCATTTATGAAATAAAACACATTTTCTAAAAACTCGTGTTTTTTAAGAAATCATGTAAACCTTCTAGAAGCTGTGTTTTTAAAAAATGGGGGAAGTAAGCTTTTCTTATTTCCAAACGCATGTGCAAACTATAGAAAGTCGTTATGACGTACAATGTGCATACTTTGTAGATTACATTTCTGAAATAAAACACATTTTCTAAAAACTCGTGTTTTTTACGAAATCATGTAAACCTTCTAGAAGCTATGATTTTAAAAAACGGCGGAAGTAAGCTTTTCTTATTTCCGGACGCATGCGCAAACTATAGAAACTCGTTATGACATAGAATGTACATACTTTGTAGATTCCATTTATGAAATAAAACACATTTTCTAAAAACTCGTGCCTTTTACGAAATCATGTAAACCTTCTAGAAGCTATGATTTTGAAAAACTGTGGAAGTAAGCTTTTCTTATTTCCGGACGCATGCGCAAACTATAGAAAGTCGTTATAATGTAGAATAATCATACTTTGTTGATTCCATTTATTAAATAAAACACATTTTCTAAAAACTCGTGTTTTTTAACAAATCATGTAAACCTTCTAGAAGCTGTGATTTTAAAAAACGGGGGAAGTACGCTTTTCTTATTTCCAAACGCATGGGCAAACTATAGAAAGTCGTTATGACGTAGAATGTGCATACTTTGTTGACACCATTTATGAAATAAAACACATTTTCTAAAAACTCATGTTTTTTCAGAAATCATGTAAACCTTCTCAAAGCTGTGATTTTAAAAAACGGGGGAACTAAGCTTTTGTTATTTCCAAACGCATGCGCAGACTATAGAAATTCGTTATGACGTAGAATGTGCATACTTTGTTGACACCATTTATGAAATAAAACACATTTTCTAAAAACTCATGTTTTTTCAGAAATCATGTAAACCTTCTAGAAGCTGTGATTTTAAAAAACGGGGGAAGTAAGCTTTTCTTATTTCCGGACGCATGCGCAAACTATAGAAAGTCGTTATGACGTAGAATGTGCATAATTTGTTGATTCTATTTATGAATTAAAACACATTTTCTAAAAACTCGTCTTTTTTAAGAAATCATGTAAACCTTCTAGAAGCTGTGATTTTAAAAAAGGGTGTAAGTAAGCTTTTCTTATTTCCAAACGCATGCGCAAACTATAGAAAGTCGTTATGACGTAGAATGTGCATACTTTGTTGATTCCATTTATGAAATAAAACACATTTTCTAAAAACTTTTGTTTTTTAAGAAATCATGCAAAACTTCTAGAATCTGTGATTTTAAAAAACGGGGGAGGTAAGCTTTTCTTATTTCCGGACGCATGAACAAAGTATAGAAAATCGTTATGACGTAGAATGTGCATACTTTGTTGATTCCATTTATGAAATAAAACACATTTTCTAAAAACTCATGTTTTTTACGAAATCATGTAAACCTTCTAGAAGCTGTGATTTTAAAAAACGGTGGAAGTAAGCTTTTCTTATTTCCGGACGAATGCGCAAACTGTAGAAAGTCGTTATGACGTAGAATGTGCATACTTTGTTGATTCCATTTATGAAATAAAACACATTTTCTAAAAACTCGTGTTTCTTAAGAAATCATGTAAACCTTCTAGAATCCGTGATTTTAAAAAATGGTGGAAGTAAGCTTTTCTTATTTCTGGACGCATGCCCAAACTATAGAAAGTTGTTATGACGTAGAATGTGCATACTTTGTTGATTCTATTTATGAAATAAAACACATTTTCTAAAAACTCATGTTTTTTAAGAAATCATGTAAACCTTCTAGAAGCTGTGATTTTAAAAAACGGGGGAAGTAAGCTTTTCTTAATTCCGGACGAATGCGCAAACTATAGAAAGTCGTTATGATGTAGAATGTGCATACTTTGTTGATTCCATTTATGAAATAAAACACATTTTCTAAAAACTCGTGTTTTTTAAGAAATCATGTAAACCTTCTTGAAGCTGTGATTTTCAAAAACGGGGGAAGTAAGCTTTTCTTATTTCCGGATGCATGCGCAAACTATAGAAAGTCGTTATGACGTAGAATGTGCATACTTTGTTGATTCCATTTATGAAATAAAACACATTTTCTAAAAACTCGTGTTTCTTAAGAAATCATGTAAACCTTCTAGAAGCTGTGTTTTTAAAAAACGGGGGAAGTAAGCTTTTCTTATTTCCAAACGCATGCACAAACTATAGAAAGTCGCTATGACGTACAATGTGCATACTTTGTAGATTACATTTCTGAAATAAAACACATTTTCTAAAAACTCGTGTTTTTTACGAAATCATGTAAACCTTGTAGAAGCTGTGATTTTAAAAAACGACGGAAGTAAGCTTTTCTTATTTCCGGACGCATGCGCAAACTATAGAAAGTCGTTATGACGTACAATGTGCATACTTTGCAGATTACATTTCTGAAATAAAACACATTTTCTAAAAACTCGTGTTTTTTACGAAATCATGTAAACCTTCTACAAGCTGTGATTTTAAAAAACGGTGGAAGTAAGCTTTTCTTATTTCCGGACACATGTGCAAACTATAGAAAGTTGTTATGATGTAGAATGTGCATACTTTGTTGATTCCATTTATGAAATAAAACACATTTTCTAAAAACTCGTGTTTTTTAACAAATCATGTAAACCTTCTAGAGCTGTGATTTTAAAAAACTGTGGAAGTAAGCTTTTCTTATTTCCGGACGCATGCGCAAGCTATAGAAAGTCGTTATGACGTAGAATGTGCATACTTTGTTGATTCCATTTATGAAATAAAATACATTTTCTAAAGACTCGTGTTTTTTACGAAATCATGTAAACCTTCTAGAAGCTGTGATTTTAAAAAACGGTGGAAGTAAGCTTTTCTTATTTCCGGGCGAATGCGCAAACTATAGAAAGTCATTATGACGTAGAATGTGCATACTTTGTTGATTCCATTTATGAAATAAAACACATTTTCTAAAAACTCGTGTATTTTAAGAAATCGTGTAAACCTTCTAGAAGCTGTGATTTTAAAAAACGGTGGAAGTAAGGTTTTCTTATTTCCAGACGCATGCGCAAACTATAGAAAGCCGTTATGGCGTACAATGTGCATACTTTGTTGATTCCATTTATGAAATAAAACACAGTTTATAAAAACTCGTGTTTTTTAAGAAATCATGTAAACCTTCTAGAAGCTGTGATTTTAAAAAACGGGGGAAGTAAGCTTTTCTTATTTCGAAACGCATGCGCAAACTATAGAAAGTCGTTATGACGTAGAATGTGCATACTTTGTAGATTCCATTTATGAAATAAAACACATTTTCTAAAAACTCGTGTTTTTTACGAAATCATGTAAGCCTTCTAGAAGCTGTGATTTTAAAAAACGGTGGAAGTACGCTTTTCTTATTTCCGGACGAATGCGCAAACTATAGAAAGTCGTTATGACTTAGAATGTGCATACTTTGTTGATTCCATTTATGAAATAAAACACATTTTCTAAAAACTCGTGTTTTTTAAGAAATCATGTAAACCTTCTAGAAGCTGTGATTTTAAAAATCGGTGGAAGTAAGCTTTTCTTATTTCCGGACGCATGCGCAAACTATAGAAAGTCGTTATGATGTAGAATGTGCATACTTTGTTGATTCCATTTATGAAATAAAACACATTTTCTAAAAACTCGTGTTTTCTAAGAAATAATGTAAACCTTCTAGAAGTTGTGATTTTAAAAAAGGGGGAAGTAAGCTTTTCTTATTTCCAGACGCATGCGGACACTATAGAAAGTCGTTATGAAGTAGAATGTGCATACTTTGTTGATTACATTGATGAAATAAAACACATTTTCTAAAAACTCGTGTTTTTTAAGAAATCATGTAAACCTTCTAGAAGCTGTGATTTTAAAAAACGGGGGAAGTAACCTTTTCTTATTTCCAAACGCATGCACAAACTATAGAAAGTCGTTATGAAGTAGAATGTGCATACTTTGTTGATTCCATTTATGAAATAAAACACATTTTCTAAAAACTCGTGTTTTTTACGAAATCATGTAAACCTTCTAGAATCCGTGATTTTAAAAAATGGTGGAAGTAAGCTTTTCTTATTTCCGGACGCATGCGCAAACTATAGAAAGTGGTTATGACGTAGAATGTGCATACTTTGTAGATTCCATTTATGAAATAAAACACATTTTCTAAAAACTCCTGTTCTTTAAGAAATCATGTAAACCTTCTAGAAGCTGTGATTTTAAAAAACGGTGGAAGTAAGCTTTTCTTATTTCCGGACGCATGCGCAAACTATAGAAAGTCATTATGACGTAGAATGTGCATATTTTGTAGATACCATTTATAAAATAAAACACATTTTCTAACAACTCGTGTTTTTTACGAAATCATGTAAACCTTCTAGAAGTTGTGATTTTAAAAAACGGTGGAAGTAAGCTTTTCTTATTTCCGGACGCATGCGCAAACTATAGAATGTAATGCCCATATTTTGATTCGGCATATTTATTAGTTAGACACACCATACTTTATTTCTTATATATTCTGTTGAACTCAGCTCGACTGAGTAAACTATATTGGACCTCGTTATATGATGTTACTCTGTTTTATGATTTCACCATGATTATGATGTTACTATGTTATGCGATTATGATGTCATGATTATCATATGATTTCCTTATTTTACGATTGCAGTATATGTTTATATGTTTTCATTAATGAAATGTGAAATATATGATTCGGTACGTGGATACCATCTTCTTATATGAATTATTGAAATGTTATATGTATCTATGATGAGCTAAAAGGTTACATGAAATGAAATGATAACATGGATCAATTGGCGATCAATGGAAAATGCTTTCTATAAATTATATTTTGCAAAACACTAACCTACAGGACACAAGGGCTATGGGATAGCCAGTTACTTGATCTGATATATATTGGAAAGGAAAAACATGTTCATATAGCAAACCTTAGCAGCCAAAATGAGGATACGATAACACAAACTGATAATCCCGATAGCAGCAAGTATGAGTTGATAAGGGCGTAGGCCCAGTATGTTGAGAGGGATGGATGTGTTTCCCACCCTATGTTTCCATGAGACCCGAGGTTGTGGGAGGGCCGTGCTGAGACACGCTCCCCATGTTGTTGTGATGACGATGGTCGAATGCCTACTAGGGGAGGATAGGTCCGCTGTTCAGTCGACGCTATCGCTCTCAAGTTCTATGTGGTCAGATCGGTGAGTCCGACATCCACTGTTGTACTAGCAGAGGAAGGATAGGGAGGATGCTGGACGTAGGTTATGATGGGAGGATGTGTTAGTTAGTACTGTTGGGGGTTTAGTATTCCTTGATTCCGAGTTAGTGGAAGTAGGCACCCTTCCTTGTACATGATTGATTAAACTAATGTAATGATAAAGAGAATGATGTTAAATCGTAAAGGGTTAACTGTTAAATAACCGAGGATGTTAAAGTAATTATACTATATATTATGCTTGCTCTTCTGCATGGGGGTAGATACTATTATTAGTTAGCAAGTATGCATAGGCGGAAGGGGGTTTGTTTATAGTACATATCCGACATGTGCATACACTGGCCATGCATGCACACTTTGTACGTGTACAATATTACTGGTGTATAACATACTTGTCATGCTTGAATAGTAGTATAAATGTCATAGATAACTCAGTTAAGGATACATCAATCAACTTAGGTAATGAATGGTTAGGTTGTCAATGTGTAAATAAGTGAATTAGTAATTATATGAAAACATTGTAATAATAAACTAAGACAAGTGTCGTCAGTTAACATTGTCATAGGAGAACTGTTGTGAATAGGGTAATGATAGTGTCTAATTAATTAGTAAAATTGTTTAAGCCCTCGCAAGTGCTTTGTTTATAAGAACAAGGATGCTATGTTGATGATAGGGTACTCATGTGATAAACAAATAATTAAGAATACTATGATTAATTCACCTTTTATTATTGTTAAATGGTGATTTAATTATTATTATTAATTAGTAAATGGTGATCTAATTATTATTATTACTTAATTAATAATATTCCAGCAACATTTATATATCCCTATCGTAACAATTGCAATATAAGTAAGATTTAAAATATTGATTTATAAATTAATAATGTGTGATTAATTCCATTTCAAAAGTTAGCCATAATAGGATAATCATTTTTGGAATCAACGTGATGTGATGGAAAATGGTTATTTAATTATTCAATGTTAATCTTGGAATTTGAACCTCAAGCTAAGTAGTCTCGACGGATAAGGTGGACCATTAAGACACATCATGTCCAAGTTGAAAAGGGGCAACTAATTATATAATATTTTATTAATTACGTTAATAACATTAAATACCAAGGATAGCGAATAGACTTGTATTTAATGAAGCTTGTCCCGAATGGATAACCTTTGGGTGATAATTCCCACCGTAATAAATTCTTACGACCGTCAATCCAAAACCAAGTAAAATTTCCATGAGGGTAATTAATTATACATTTTTATATAAAGAAACGTGTATGAATGAACTGGTAAGAGGAGTAAATGTTGAGGGGCTCGAGAGGGGGAGTTTGGGGCGGTGGAGTAAGCCCCAGGTCTTCTCGAGGATGGACCTGTATATAGAGGGGGAGAAGGTTGAAGGTGGGGGGAGGTTTTTTTTTGGAAGGGAAGAAAAGAATTTTGGGAGAAAAGAGAGTTTTGGGGAGAACAGAAGGTTTGGAGAACAGAAAGTTGGGAGAACCGAAGAGAGGATTGCTCTCGGGATTATCAGATTGTGGGCTCGGGGGCTTGGAAATCCTTTGATTTCCAAGGGCCAGCAAGATAATAGCTGGTCGGTAGGGTGGACACTTCAATTTGGCTGTCTAAGAGGTTATACGACCTACTACAACCTACGGTTAGCATCAGCATCAGGTAATTTCCTTGTCATTTACGTTATTTGATTATTATGCTAAAATCTTACTGTAAAACATGCATAACTTGCTATTTACTGATTTACTAAGTTGTGAAACCTATTCTTATGCTGGAATATGATTGTTGAAAAGAAAATAACGATATGTTTGTTTATTTTAAATTACGAATGTAAGGTTAGTGAAAACACGACAGTACACTAAATATTATTTAGGCACATAGTAATTCTTAGAAATTTACTTCCATAAACTGATAAAGTTTAAAACGTAGAAAATTAAACTTGAAATTTTACATAGTGCTCTGCTGAAAAAACCAGAGCGCTACATAGAAAGTCGTTATGACGTAGAATGTGCATACTTTGTTGATTCTATTTATGAAATAAAACACATTTTCTAAAAACTCGTGTTTTTTAAGAAATCATGTAAACCTTCTAGAAGCTGTGATTTTAAAAAACGGGGGAAGTAAGCTTTTCTTATTTCCAAACGCATGCGCAAACTATAGAAAGTCGTTATGACGTAGAATTTGCATACTTTGTAGATTCCATTTATGAAATAAAACACATTTTCTAAAAACTCGTGTTTTTTACGAAATCATGTAAACCTTCTAGAAGCTGTGATTTTAAAAACGGTGGAAGTAAGCATTTCTTATTTCCAGATGAATGCGCAAACTATAGAAATTCGTTATGACGTAGAATGTGCATACTTTGTAGATTCCATTTGGGAAATAAAACACATTTTATAAAAACTCGTGTTTTTTAAGAAATCATGTAAACCTTCTAGAAGCTGTGATTTAGAAAAACGGGGGAAGTAAGCTTTTCTTATTTCCGAACGCATGCGGAAACTATAGAAAGTCGTTATGACGTAGAATGTGTATACTTTGTAGATTCCATTTATGAAATAAAACACATTTTCTAAAAACTCGTGTTTTTTACGAAATCATGTAAACCTTCTAGAAGCTGTGATTTTAAAAAACGGTGGAAGTAAGCTTTTCTTATTTCCGGACGCATGCGCAAACTATAGAAAGTCGTTATGACGTAGAATGTGCATACTTTGTAGATTCCATTTATGAAATAAAACACATTTTCTAACAACTCGTGTTTTTTACGAAATCATGTAAACCTTCTAGAAGTTGTGATTTTAAAAAACGGTTGAAGTAAGCTTTTCTTATTTCCGGACGCATGCGCAAACTATAGAAAGTCGTTATGACGTAGAATGTGCATACTTTGTTGATTCTATTTATGAAATAAAACACATTTTCTAAAAACTCGTGTTTTTTAAGAAATCATGTAAACCTTCGAGAAGCTGTGATTTTAAAAAATGGGGGAAGTAAGCTTTTCTTATTTCCAAATGCATGCGCAAACTATAGAAAGTCGTTATGACGTAGAATGTGCATACTTTGTTGATTCCATTTATGAAATAAAACACATTTTCTAAAAACTTGTGTTTTTTAAGAAATCATGCAAAACTTATAGAATCTGTGATTTTAAAAAACGGGGGAGGTAAGCTTTTCTTATTTCCGGATGCATGAACAAAGTATAGAAAATCGTTATGACGTAGAATGTGCATACTTTGTTGATTCCATTTATGAAATAAAACACATTTTCTAAAAACTCGTGTTTTTTACGAAATCATGTAAACCTTCTAGAAGCTATGATTTTAAAAAACGGTGGAAGTAAGCTTTTCTTATTTCCGGACGAATGCGCAAACTATAGAAAGTCGTTATGACGTAGAATGTGCATACTTTGTTGATTCCATTTACGAAATAAAACACATTTTCTAAAAACTCGTGTATTTTAAGAAATCGTGTAAACCTTCTAGAAGCTGTGACTTTAAAAAACGGTGGAAGTAAGCTTTTCTTATTTCCGGACGCATGCGCAAACTATAGAAAGCCGTTATGACGTACAATGTGCATACTTTGTTGATTCCATTTATGAAATAAAACCCATTTTCTAAAAACTCGTGTTTTTTAAGAAATCATGTAAACCTTCTAGAAGCTGTGATTTTAAAAAACGGGGGAAGTAAGCTTTTCTTATTTCCAAACGCATGCGCAAACTATAGAAAGTCGTTATGACGTAGAATGTGCATACTTTGTAGATTCCATTTATGAAATAAAACACATTTTCTAAAAACTCGTGTTTTTTACGAAATCATGTAAACCTTCTAGAAGCTGTGATTTTAAAAAACGGGAGACGTAAGCTTTTGTTATTTCCAAACGCATGCGCAAACTATAGAAAGTCGTTACGACGTAGAATGTGCATACTTTGTTGATTCCATTTATGAAATAAAACACATTTTCTAAAAACTCTTGTTTTTTAAGAAATCATGTAAACCTTCTAGAAGCTGTGATTTTAAAAAACGGTGGAAGTAAGCTTTTCTTATTTCCGGACGAATACGCAAACTATAGAAAGTCGTTATGACATAGAATGTGCAGACTTTGTTGATTCCATTTATGAAATAAAACACATTTTGTAAAAACTCGTGTTTTTTAAGAAGTCATGTAAACCTTCTAGAAGCTGTGATTTTAAAAAATGGGGGAAGTAAGCTTTTATTATTTCCAAACGCATGCGTAAACTATAGAATGTCATTATGACGTAGAATGTGCATACTTTGTTGATTCCATTTATGAAATAAAACACATTTTCTAAAAACTCGTGTTTTTTACGAAATCATGTAAACCTTCTAGAAGCTGTGATTTTAAAAAACGGGGGAAGTAAGCTTTTCTTATTTCCGGAAGCATGCACAAACTATAGAAAGTCGTTATGACGTAGAATGTGCATACTTTGTTGATTCCATTTATGAAATAAAACACATTTTCTAAAAACTCGTGTTTTTTAAGAAATCGTGTAAACCTTCTAGAAGCTGTGATTTTAAAAAACGGTGGAAGTAAGCTTTTCTTATTTCCAAACGCATGCGCAAACTATAGAAAGTCGTTATGATGTAGAATGTGCATACTTTGTTGATTCCATTTATGAAATAAAACACATTTTCTGAAAACTCGTGTTTTTTAAGAAATCATGTAAACTTTCTAGAAGCTGTGATTTTAAAAAACGGTGGAAGTAAGCTTATCTTATTTCCAAACGCATGCGCAAACTATAGAAAGTTGTTATGACTTAGAATGTGCATACTTTGTTGATTCCATTTATGAAATAAAACACATTTTCTGGAAACTCGTGTTTTTTAAGAAATCATGTAAACCTTCTAGAAGCTTTGATTTTAAAAAACGGGGGAAGTAAGCTTTTCTTATTTCCGGACGAATGCGCAAACTATAGAAAGTCGTTATGACGTAGAATGTGCATACTTTGTAGATTCCATTTATGAACTAAAACACATTTTCTAAAAAATCGTGTTTTTTACGAAATCATGTAAACCTTCTAGAAGCTGTGATTTTAAAAAACGGTGGAAGTAAGCTTTTCTTATTTCCGGAAGCATGCGCAAACTATAGAAAGTCGTTATGACGTAGAATGTGCATACTTTGTTGATTCCATTTATGAAATAAAACACATTTTCTAAAAACTCATGTTTTTTACGAAATCATGTAAACCTTCTAGAAGCTGTGATTTTCAAAAACGGTGGAAGTAAGCTTTTCTTATTTCCAAACGCATGCGCAAACTATAGAAAGTCGTTATAATGTAGAATGTGCATACTTTTTTGATTCCATTTATGAAATAAAACACATTTTTTAAAAACTCGTGTTTTTTAAGAAATCATGTAAACCTTCTAGAAGCTGTGATTTTAAAAATCGGGGGAAGTAAGCTTATCTTATTTCCAAACGCATGCGCAAACTATAGAAAGTCGTTATGACTTAGAATGTGCATACTTTGTTGATTCCATTTATGAAATAAAACACATTTTCTAAAAACTCGTGTTTTTTCAGAAATCATGTAAACCTTCTAGAAGCTGTGATTTTAAAAAACGGGGGAAGTAAGCTTTTCTTATTTCTGGACGCATGCGTAAACTATAGAAATTCAATATGATGTAGAATGTGCATACTTTGTTGATTCCATTTATGAAATAAAACACATTTTCTAAAAAATCGTGTTTTTTAAGAAATCATGTAAACCTTCTAGAAGCTGTGATTTTAAAAAACGGTGGAAGTAAGCTTTTCTTATTTGCGGACGAATGCGCAAACTGTAGAAAGTCGTTATGACGTAGAATGTGAATACTTTGTTGATTCCATTTATGAAATAAAACACATTTTCTAAAAACTCGTGTTTTTTAAGAAGTCATCTAAACCTTCTAGAAGCTGTGATTTTAAAAAATGGGGGAAGTAAGCTTTTCTTATTTCCGGACGCATGCGCAAACTATAGAAAGTCGTTATGACGTAGAATGTGCATACTTTGTTGATTCCATTTATGAAATAAAACACATTTTCTAAAAACTCGTGTTTTTTCAGAAATCATGTAAACCTTCTAGAAGCTGTGATTTTAAAAAACGGGGGAAGTAAGCTTTTCTTATTTCCGGACGAATGCACAAACTATAGAAAGTCGTTATGATGTAGAATGTGCATACTTTGTAGATTCCATTTATGAAATAAAACACATTTTCTAAAAACTCATGTTTTTTACGAAATCATGTAAACCTTCTAGAAGCTGTGATTTTAAAAAACGGTGGAAGTAAGCTTTTCTTATTTCTGGACGCATGCGTAAACTATAGAAAGTCTTTATGACGTAGAATGTGCATACTTTGTAGATTCCATCTATGAAATAAATCTTATTTTCTAAAAACTCGTGTTTTTTACAGAATCATGTAAACCTTCTAGAAGCTGTGATTTTAAAAAACAGTGGAAGTAAGCTTTTCTTATTTCCAGACACATGCGCAAACTATAGAAAGTCGTTATGACGTAGAATGTGCATACTTTGTAGATTCCATTTCTGAAATAAAACACATTTTCTAAAAACTCGTGTTTTTTACGAAATCATGTAAACCTTCTAGAAGCAGTGATTTTAAAAAACGGTGGAAGTAAGCTTTTCTTGTTTCCGGACGCATGCGCAAAACTATAGAATGTCGTTATGACGTATAATGTGCATACTTTGTTGATTCCATTTACGAAATAAAACACATTTTCTAAAAGCTCGTGTTTTTTAACAAATCATGTAAACCTTCTAGAAGCTATGATTTTAAAAAACGGGGGAAGTAAGTTTTTGTTATTTCCAAACGCATGTGCAAACTATAGAAAGTCGTTATGACGTAGAATGTGCATACTTTGTTGATTCCATTTATGAAATAAAACACATTTTCTAAAAACTCGTGTTTTTTAAGAAATCGTGCAAAACTTCTAGAATCTGTGATTTTAAAAAACGGGGGAGGTGAGCTTTTCTTATTTCCGGACGCATGCACAAACTATAGAAAATCATTATGACGTAGAATGTGCATACTTTGTTGATTCCATTTATGAAATAAAACACATTTTCTAAAAACTCGTGTTTTTTACGAAATCATGTAAACCTTCTAGAATCCGTGATTTTAAAAAATGGTGGAAGTAAGCTTCTCTTATTTCAGGACGCATGCGCAAACTTTAGAAAGTCGTTATGATGTAGAATGTGCATACTTTGTTGATTCTATTTATGAAATAAAACACATTTTCTAAAAACTCGTGTTTTTTAAGAAATCATGTAAACCTTTTAGAAGCTGTTATTTTAAAAAACGGGGGAAGTAAGCTTTTCTTATTTCCAAATGCATGCGCAAACTATAGAAAGTTGCTATGACGTAGAATGTGCATACTTTGTTGATTCCATTTATGAAATAAAACAAATTTTCTAAAAAATCGTGTTTTTTAAGAAATCATGTAAACCTTCTAGAAGCCGTGATTTTAAAAAACGACGAAGGTAAGCTTTTCTTATTTTCAAACGCATGCGCAAACTGTAGAAAGTCGTTATGACATAGAATGTGCATACTTTGTTGATTCCATTTATTTAAGAAAACACATTTTCTAAAAACTCGTGTTTTTTAAGAAATCATGAAAAACTTCTAGAATCTGTGATTTTAAAAAATGGGGGAGGTAAGCTTTTCTTATTTCCAGACGCATGCACAAACTATAGAAAATCGTTATGACGTAGAATGTGTATAATTTGTTGATTCCATTAATGAAATAAAACACATTTTCTAAAAACTCGTGTTTTTTACGAAATCATGTAAACCTTCTAGAAGCTGTGATTTTAAAAAACGGTGGAAGTAAGCTTTTCTTAATTCCAGACGCATGCGCAAACTATAGAAAGTCGTTATGACGTAGAATGTGCATACTTTTTCTATTCCATTTATGAAATAAAACACATTTTCTAAAAACTTGTGTTTTTTCAGAAATCATGTAAACCTTCAGAAGCTGTGATTTTAAAAAACGGGGGAAGTAAGCTTCTCTTATTTCCAGACGCATGCGCAAACTATAGAAAGTCATTATGACGTAGAATGTGCATACTTTTTAGATTCCATTTATGAAATAAAACACATTGTCTAAAAACTCGTGTTTTTTACGAAATCATGTAAACCTTCTAGAAGCTGTGATTTTAAAAAACGGTGGAAGTAAGCTTTTCTTATTTCTGGACGCATGCGCAAACTATAGAAAGTCGTTATGATGTAGAATGTGCATACTTTGTAGATTCCATTTATGAAATAAAACACATTTTTTAAAAACTCGTGTTTTTTACGAAATCATGTAAACCTTCTAGAAGCTGTGATTTTAAAAAACGGTGGAAGTAAGATTTTCTTATTTCTGGATGCATGCGCAAACTATAGAAAGTCGTTATGACGTAGAATGTGCATACTTTGATGATTCCATTTATGAAATAAAACACATTTTCTAAAAACTCGTGTTTTTTACGAAATCATGTAAACCTTCTAGAAGCTGTGATTTTAAAAAATGGTGGAAGTAAGCTTCTCTTATTTCAGGACGCATGCGCAAACTATAGAAAGTCGTTATGATGTAGAATGTGCATACTTTGTTGATTCCATTTATGAAATAAAACACATTTTCTAAAAACTCGTGTTTTTTACGAAATCATGTAAACCTTCTAGAATCCGTGATTTTAAAAAACGGTGGAAGTAAGATTTTCTTATTTCTGGATGCATGCGCAAACTATAGAAAGTCGTTATGACGTAGAATGTGCATACTTTGATGATTCCATTTATGAAATAAAACACATTTTCTAAAAACTCGTGTTTTTTACGAAATCATGTAAACCTTCTAGAAGCTGTGATTTTAAAAAATGGGGGAAGTAAGGTTTTCTTATTTCCAAACGCATGCGCAAACTATAGAAAGTCGTTATGACGTAGAATGTGCATACTTTGTTGATTCCATTTATGAAATAAAACACATTTTCTAAAAACTCGTGTTTTTTAAGAAATCATGTAAACCTTCTAGAAGCCGTGATTTTAAAAAACAGGGGAAGTAAGCTTTTCTTATTTCCGGACGCATGCGCAAACTATATAAAATCGTTATGACGTAGAATGTGCATACTTTGTAGATTCCATTTATGAAATAAAACACATTTACTAAAAACTTGTGTTTTTTACGAAATCATGTAAACCTTCTAGAAGCTGTGATTTTAAAAAACAGTGGAAGTACGCTTTTCTTACTTCCGGACGAATGCGCAAACTATAGAACGTCGTTATGACTTAGAATTTGCATACTTTTTTGATTCCATTTATGAAATAAAACACATTTTCTAAAAACTCGTGTTTTTTAAGAAATCATGTAAACCTTCCAGAAGCTGTGATTTTAAAAATCGGTGGAAGTAAGCTTTTCTTATTTCCGGACGCATGCGCAAACTATAGAAAGTCGTTATGACGTAGAATGTGCATACTTTGTTTATTCCATTTATGAAATAAAACACATTTTTTAAAAACTCGTGTTTTCTAAGAAATCGTGTAAACCTTCTAGAAGCTGTGATTTTAAAAAACGGGGGAAGTAAGCTTTTCTTATTTCCAAACGCATGCGCAAACTATAGAAAGTCGTTATGAAGTAGAATGTGCATACTTTGTTGATTCCATTTATGAAATAAAACACATTTTCTAAAAACTCGTGTTTTTTAAGAAATCATGTAAACCTTCTAGAAGCTGTGATTTTAAAAAATGGGGGAAGTAAGGTTTTCTTATTTCTAAGCGCATGCGCAAACTATAGAAAGTCGTTATGACGTAGAATGTGCATACTTTGTTGATTCCATTTATGAAATAAAACACATTTTCTAAAAACTCGTGTTTTTTAAGAAATCATGTAAACCTTCTAGAATCCGTGATTTTAAAAAATGGTGGAAGTAAGCTTTTCTTATTTCCGGACGCATGCGCAAACTATAGAAAGTCGTTATGGCATAGAATATGCATACTTTGTTGATTCTATTTATGAAATAAAACACATTTTCTAAAAACTCATGTTTTTTAAGAAATCATGTAAACGTTCTAGAAGCTGTGATTTTAAAAAATGGGGGAAGTAAGCTTTTCTTATTTCCAAACGCATGCGCAAAGTATAGAAAGTCGTTATGACGTAGAATGTGCATACTTTGTTGATTCCATTGATGAAATAAAACACATTTTCTAAAAACTCGTGTTTTTTACGAAATCATGTAAACCTTCTAGAAGCTGTGATTTTAAAAAACGGTGGAAGTAAGCTTTTCTTATTTCCAAATGCATGCGCAAACTATAGAAAGTCGCTATGACATAGAATGTGCATACTTTGTTGATTCCATTTATGAAATAAAACACATTTTCTAAAAACTCGTGTTTTTTAAGAAATCATGTAAACCTTCTAGAAGCTGTGATTTTAAAAAATGGGGGAAGTAAGCTTTTCCTATTTCTGGACGCATGCACAAACTATATAAAGTCGTTATGACGTAGAATGTGCATACTTTGTAGATTCCATTTATGAAATAAAACACATTTTCTAAAAATCGGGTTTTTAAAGAAATCATGTAAACCTTCTAGAAGCTGTGATTTTAAAAAACGGTGGAAGTAAGCTTTTCTTATTTCCGGACGAATGCGCAAACTATAGAAAGTCGTTATGACATAGAATGTGCATACTTTGTTGATTCCATTTATGAAATAAAACACATTTTCTAAAGAATCGTGTTTTTTAAGAAATCATGTAAACCTTCTAGAAGCTGTGATTTTAAAAAACGGTGGAAGTAAGCTTTTCTTATATCCGGACGCATGCGCAAACTATAGAAAGTCGTTATGACGTAGAATGTGCATACTTTGTAGATTCCATTTAAGAAATAAAACACATTTTCTAAAAACTCGTGTTTTTTACGAAATCATGTAAACCTTCTAGAAGCTGTGATTTTAAAAAACGGTGGAAGTAAGCTTTTCTTATTTACGGACGCATTCGCAAACTATAGAAAGTCGTTATGATGTAGAATGTGCATACTTTGTAGATTCCATTTATGAAATAAAACATATTTTCTAAAAACTTGTGTTTTTTAAGAACTCATTTAAACCTTCTAGAAGCTGTGATTTTAAAAAATGGTGGAAGTAAGCTTTTCTTATATCCGAACACATGCGCAAACAATAGAAAGTCGTTATGACGTAGAATGTGTATACTTTGTAGATTCCATTTATGAAATAAAACACATTTTCTAAAAACTCGTGTTTTTTACGAAATCATGTAAACCTTCTAGAAGCTGTGATTTTAAAAAACGGGGGAAGTAAGCTTTTCTTATTTCCAAATGCATGCGCAAACTATAGAAAGTCGTTATGACGTAGAATGTGCATACTTTGTAGATTCCATTTATGAAATAACACACATTTTCTAAAAACTCGTTTTTTTAAAAAAATCATGTAAACCTTATAGAAGCTGCGATTTTAAAAAACGGTGGAAGTAAGGTTATCTTATTTCCGGACGAATGCGCAAACTATAGAAAGTCGTTATGACATAGAATGTGCATACTTTGTTTATTCCATTTATGAAATAAAATACATTTTCTAAAAACTCGTGTTTTTTAAGAAATCATGTAAACCTTCTAGAAGCTGTGATTTTAAAAAACGGTGGAAGTAAGCTTTTCTTATTTCCGGACGCATGCGCAAACTATAGAAAGTTGTTATGACGTAGAATGTGCATACTTTGTAGATTCCTTTTATGAAATAAAACACATTTTCTAAAAACTCGTGTTTTTTAAGAAATCATGTAAACCTTCTAGAAGCTGTGATTTTAAAAACCGGTGGAAGTAAGCTTTTCTTATTTCCAAACGCGTGCGCAAACTATAGAAAGGCCTTATAACGTAGAATGTGCATACTTTGTTGATTCCATTTATGAAATAAAACACATTTTCTAAAAACTCGTGTTTTTTAAGAAATCATGTAACCCTTCTAGAAGCTGTGATTTTAAAAAACGGGGGAAGTAAGCTTTTCTTATTTCCGGGCGCATGCGCAAACTATAGAAAGTCGTTATGACGTAGAATGTGCATACTTTGTTGATTCCATTTATGAAATAAAACACATTTTCTAAAAACTCATGTTTTTTAAGAAATCATGTAAACCTTCTAGAAGCTGTGATTTTAAAAAATGGGGGAAGTGAGCTTTTCTAATTTCCGGACGCATGCGCAAACTATATAAAGTCGTTATGACGTAGAATGTGCATACTTTGTAGATTCGATTTATGAAATAAAACACATTTTCTAAAAACTTGCGTTTTTTACGAAATCATGTAAACCTTCTAGAACCTGTGATTTTAAAAAACGGTGGAAGTAAGCTTTTCTTATTTCTGGACGCATGCGCAAACTATAGAAAGTCGTTATGACGTAGAATGTGCATACTTTGTTGATTCCATTTATGAAATAAAACACAGTTTCTAAAAACTCGTGTTTTTTAAGAAATCATGTAAACCTTCTAGAAGCTGTGATTTTAAAAAACGGGGGAAGTAAGCTTTTCTTATTTCCAAACGCATTCGCAAACTATAGAAAGTCGTTATGACGTTGAATGTGCATACTTTGTAGATTCCATTTATGAAATAAAACACATTTTCTAAAAACTCGTGTTTTTTACGAAATCATGTAAACCTTCTGGAAGTTTTGATTTTAAAAAACGATGGAAGCAAGCTTTTCTTATTTCCGGACGAATGCGCAAACTATAGAAAGTCGTTATGATTTAGAATGTGCATACTTTGTTGATTCCTTTTATGAAATAAAACACATTTTCTAAAAACTCGTGTTCTTTAAGAAATCATGTAAACCTTCTAGAAGCTGTGATTTTAAAAAACGGTGGAAGTAAGCTTTTCTTATTTCCGGACGCATGCGCAAACTATAGAAACTCGTTATGACGTAGAATGTGCATACTTTGTTGATTCCATTTATTTAATAAAACACATTTTCTGAAAACTCGTGTTTTTTAAGAAATCATGCAAAACTCCTAGAATCTGTGATTTTAAAAAATGGGGGAGGTAAGCTTTTCTTATTTCCGGACGCATGTGTTGAGATATTGTAACTTCAAAGAATATTATATTTGTACTTTATTATTCCGGAGATGTTTCATTCCTCCGTGAAGATCTTATTGTATATCCGGAGATGTTTATTCCTCCGTCGGAATGTGGTAACTCGGGTTATTAGACTTCCCTAGTAGGGGTCGGCCCTGTATGTGTTATGTCGGTCAAAGGGTTATTAGACCACCCTAGAGGGGTCGGCCCAGTTAGTTGTAGTGGGGTATTTAACCTATTGGTTAAATACGAGCCTACGTGTACTTGTGTAAAATACATATCAGAGTAGTGTATAAATAGAGGAGGTGTGTTCCTCATTATACTCACTCACTCACTTGAGAAAGGCGCATTTGTGGAGGAGAGGTCTGCTATGGAGGAGAAGGAGCTTATGCTCAGGGTTTGCATCTTTGTATATTGCTGGTCATCTATATTGAGGAAGCTTTGCTGGGTTTTCTACCCCATGAGGGTTTCCCAGGATAAATCTCTGTCTCTTGTGTTTATGCTATGCTTGTTGTTTCTTCAGTGATCCTGTATATGCTATTATTGTGAAATGGAATGTAATGCTGATATTTTCTGTCTTAGCGTATTGAATTTTAACATGGTATCAGAGCTAACCTGAAGGAAGACAAGGTATGGCACTAAAGACACTTGCTTTACTTACGACAATTTGAAGGTTAGGGTTTTACATAGCAAAAACCAGTCATCGTAGCACTTTCGCTATAAATCCGTTTTGGTGAATTTTTCGGATCTGAAATTGTTACAGGACGAAGCTAAAATCTCCAGGTACCATGTGTCCAAAGGACAACCTATAATTCGTTGTAATTTGTGATTTATGATCTGTACAACATAGGGTTTCTACCTCTTCCAGATCTGAGTCAAAATCAGGTGACCTTGGGAAAAAGGTCATAACTTGGGCTAGGAAGCTCCAAATTAAATTTCGTGAAAAGTGACAGGTATTACACAGACTGTACTATCTCAGAAAACTTTTTCAGAGGCCGAAGTTGAACCAGTGACACGTGGCTCGCCGTACAAGTTCGCTCTCCTGTATTTTCTCATAAACAGGTCACGTTGCGACACTTGGCATAACTCTCTCTCAGAGAATCCAATTGAGGTCAGACCTGTCAGGATGGAAAGATAACAGGCCGAGATATCTTAGAAAACTTTTTCAGAGGCCGAAGGTCAAACATTGACACGTGGCACGCCGTACAAGTTCGCTCTCCTGTATTTTCCCAAAACAGGTCACGTTGCGACATTTGGCATAACTCTCTCTCAGAACATCCAATTGAGGTCAGATCTGTCAGGATGGAAATCTAACAGGTCAGGCTATCTCAGGAAACTTTTTCAGACCCTGTGGATCAAAAATTTCATAGTTACACCAGAAACAATCAGGTACATATTTCTGTCAAAACATAATTATTCTTTTTGGTACCTTCATTCATGACTTCCGGAATTTAGGGCTTTGGAGAAAGTTGGAATTTTTGTAATCGGAGACCACGGCTGGATGCTACTCATCAAAATAGAAATTTAGAGACCAAGATCAGAATTTTTGGTTGGGAAGAAGGCCGGGCTTGATTAGACCCTAGTTCGGGACTTTGATCAGAAAAACGGAAAATTAGGGCTTCTGTAAAAATGGGAATTTTTGAAATCTGTGACCACGGCTGGAAGCTCCTCAGAAAAATAGAAGCTTAGAGCTTTGGATCAAACTTTTTGATGGGGCAAAAGAGTGGGCTTCATCAAACCCCAGTTCAGGGTCACGTCCAGTGAATCCAAAAGTTTCAAAGGCAAAATTGAGGAGCAAAACTTTGCAGTTTTTCTGAATATATCAGATTGATCAGCTCATCAAGGCCCATATCTCTATCCTTTCGGAAGTTTGAAATTCAAAGTTTGAATTTTTAGGGTTTCTCTGACAAACCCATATCCAGCTCCAGGTCCAGTTCTTGCAAATCAAGTGGATAGGGTTAATCCTAGAAGAAGATGGATTGGTTACCTACATAAGTGAAGGAGTTCATGTTTCAGAGGGAGATGAGGCTAAGGCTTTACATAAGGAGATTACAAGCGATCTCGATAGGTATGACTCATCGAGGTATGTTTTGAGATTTGTTCATGATTAAGTTTATGGTATGTTTGTCTTCATGTTATTACAGTTAGTACAATCTTGATTTTAGATTTGTTGTATCACCTTAACAAAATTATGAATGCATGATAGAAGATATTCATTGGTTAGGGTGTTGACACTTATGACTGTACTAATGCATTATGGTGTTGTGTGAGGTTGAGGTTGTCTGCTAACAAGATACAGGTACATCACAAAAGACAAATCAAGCTCCATGACCATGAAAACATGAAGACAAAGACTCATCCATAATCTTTGTTCTACTTACGAGGTATGTATGACTTCGTTATATTATGCTTAACCTATGAGACATGCAGGTTCTAGCTCAGGATCTCTAAATCATTGAAGAGATTGTTTAGGTATGTTGTACATAACCAAGTAGGTATACTAATCCAGGTATGTTTCCCATGAATCTTACCTTGTGTTAGGATCCCTCATATAAGTATACTTGGAATGATTGGTTATGCTTATTCATAAAGTTGGTAATCAAGGGATTATGCATATTATATCTTTTATCAATGATATGCATGAGTAAAAGAAGACTTCCCTGAAATCTTGAATACTAATGTTTATTAACTATAATCATGATTATACGTTTTCAAGATTATTTAGTACTATAATGTTTTGATAGCATTTAGAATATACTAATGAGTGTATGTTTGTGTATGAGATCATGAGGATGACTCTTGAGCATGCACAGTGGTACAGAATGAATAGAAGTTCAAAAGACATACAGAAGATCAAGCGGGAGGCAGCCACACAAACATAAAAGATAAGTATTTGAGTTGCTATTTGAAATAGTAATGATATTGCCTGCATGCATATTTGTATTCCTAGAATATATAATGCTGAGTGTAAACATTCATAGAGCATTGAACAGTATACAACTAATGTGCATATGTTTGGACAAACATTCCATTGTTGCTTGTCTAGAATGAAACCTCTTTGCTGACATGCTGAGAGTTGTGCACACTCTCGATAGTATGTTCTGGTAGAGATGGAAGGCATCTAGTTAGCCACTGTATGCATACAGGATATGGGAAAGTGTTGTGCCAAAGTAATGGTCAAAATAGTTGCATCACTATGTAAATGATATCTGTATGCATAATGGGTTATCTTTTGATGATTATGAAGTATTACTAATCATGTACTTAATTTTGATTTGTAGGAAAGATCATGAAGAATGATGGACACCGTACAAGTGGTGGATGTTCAAACAAGAAGATTTACAAATCAAACAAAATATAGAAGGCTCATGGCTAGAAGATTCTCTTAGAAAGGGGAAGAGAATCACGACAAGATGTTTGCTCCAAGTATGGTGTAATTAAAGAAGAAGTATGAATCAGGTTCTATATAGGTACCTAGGATCGATAATAATTTGATAAGCTTAATGATCACCATGGGTGATGTGGATCTCAACCTTTGCTACAAGGTTGAATATGATACACATATGACATGGATGCAAGAAGGAACTCACCACAGAGTTCGAATGATATTGAGGCTCATATCAGTAGACCCATCTAACGAGAGATGGCACAGATAGATATGCAGAAGATCATTCAATGTAGAAATGAAAAAATGAAAGATCTCAAATTGATGCTTTACTTCCTAGGTCTGGAAGTATGGCAAGGCTCAGAAGGAATATTTCTCAACCAGGGAAAGTATGATGAGAAATATGACTTGAGGTGTTGGAATGGCCACTCTTATGGATTCCAACTTGAAGCTGTTAGGGGATAACTCATCAGAGTTAGTGGATATAACTCTGTACAGTCAAATTATTGGGTCTTTGATATATCTAACATATACTAGGTTAGATATATGCTTTGTTATGAACACCTTGAGTTAGTATCTAGTGGAAACTAGATGTGTTTACCTGATAGTTGCAAAGTATGTGATGAGGCACATAAAGGACACGATAGAATTTGATCTATGCTATCTTGAAGATCATGACTTCAGATGGCTATTCAGATTCTGTTTGGGCAGGAAGTGTATCAGACAAGAAGAACACATCGAGAGGATGTTATTGTCTGGGATTAGCCATGATCTCGTGGTTTAGCTGGAAGCAGTCTAGTGTGGCTCTCAGCACAAGCGAAATATTTGGCTGCTTGCTCTGCTAGTTGTGAAGAAGGATTGTTTGACTTAGAGATAGAACCAACTGAGATCCTATGTGATAATTAGAGTTGTATCAAGATGACATAGAATCTAGTGTTCCATGATAAGTCAAAGAACATAGGGAACTAACAAGATATGACGCAGAAAGGAACTCTAAAAGTGTGAATTTGTAACAGGTTACCGTTGTACTAACCAAACCTCTACGTCAAGTGAAGAAGTTACCAACCAAACCTCTGTCTCGAGTGAAGTTTGAATACTTCCGAGACAAGCTTGGTGTAGTTTAAAAGGACCCTCCTCGAAAGGGGGAGTAGTATAGTCAATACTAATGAGATTGTCTCATCGAACAACAAGGTCGTTGATGAGGTAACCTGTTCTCTACACCCAGTTACTTAGAATTATTTAGATTTAGGACTCTTATACTTAGAATACTTAGCTTTACTTATACATGCTAGTTGTGATGTATACATGTTTTGATGTTAGATGTATTAGTAAGAATACATGCTAGATGTGATGTATACATGTTTTGATGTTAGATGTATTAGTAAGAATACATGCTAGATGTGATGTATACATGTTTTGATGATGATGATACATGTTGTGGTTATACATGTCTTGATGTTGATGATACATGTCATATATGTTTTGATGTTGATGATCCATGTTGTGGTTATACATGTTTTGATGATGATGATACATGTTGTGGTTTTACATGTTTTGATATTGATGATGCATGTTGAGGTGATACATGTTATGATGATGAGGATACATGTTCTTGATGAACATGTGAGGGGATTGGATCATCCCTGGACTTTCAAGTCCTAAAGAGATCCGTAGACGTAAGGTCTCCGAGAATGAAGTCCTTAGTGGATAGTTGAGGGGATTGGATCATCCCTGGACTTTCAGTCCTAA
This sequence comes from Larix kaempferi, assembly GCA_027924585.1. Taxonomy (NCBI): domain Eukaryota; kingdom Viridiplantae; phylum Streptophyta; class Pinopsida; order Pinales; family Pinaceae; genus Larix; species Larix kaempferi. Next base: position 248,740 of record BSBM01001607.1, read on the forward strand.
AGAGAGCCGTAGACGTGAGGTCTCCGAGAATGAAGTCCTTAGTGGACAGTTGAGGGGATTGGATCATCCCTGGACTTTCAGTCCTAAAGAGAGCCGTAGACATGAGGTCTCCGAGAATGAAGTCCTTAGTGGACAGTTGAGGGGATTGGGATCATCCCTGGACTTTCAGTCCTAAAGAGAGCCGTAGATGTAAGGTCTCCGAGAATGAAGTCCTTAGTGGACAGTTGAGGGGATTGGGATCATCCCTGGACTTTCAGTCCTAAAGCGAGCCGTAGACGTGAGGTCTTCGATAATGAAGGGATTGGGATCATTCCTGGACTTCGGTCCGAAAGAAGAGCCGTAGACGTATGTCTTCGATAATGAAGGGATTGGGATCATTCCTGGACTTCGGTCCGAAAGAAGAGCCGTAGACGTATGTCTCCGATAATGAAGGGATTGGGATCATTCTTGGACTTCGGTCCGAAAGAAGAGCCGTAGACGTATGTCTCCGATAATGAAGGGATTGGGATCATTCCTGGACTTCGGTCCGAAAGAAGAGCCGTAGACGTATGTCTCCGATAATGAAGGGATTGGGATCATTCCTGGACTTCGGTCCGAAAGAAGAGCCGTAGACGTATGTCTCCGATAATGAAGGGATTGGGATCATTCCTGGACTTCGGTCCGAAAGAAGAGCCGTAGACGTATGTCTCCGATAATGAAGGGATTGGGATCATTCCTGGACTTCGGTCCGAAAGAAGAGCCGTAGACATATGTCTCCGATAATGAAGGGATTGGGATCATTCCTGGACTTCGGTCCGAAAGAAGAGCCGTAGACGTATGTCTCCGATAATGAAGGGATTGGGATCATTCCTGGATTTCCGTCCGAAAGAAGAGCCGTAGACGTATGTCTCCGATAATGAAGGGATTGGATCATTCCTGGACTTAAGTCCGAAAGAAGAGCCGTAGACGTATGTCTTCGATAAAGATAGGACTGGATCGTCCCTGGACTTCGGTTCAAAAGGTACATGACTGGTTTACATCATTCCTTGACGATGCCGATGATCGTGTGCTGATGATCATATGATGACGATGCTGATGATCGTGTGATGACGATGCCGATGATCGTGTGATGACGATGCCGATGATCGTGTGATGACGATGCTGATGATCGTATGATGACGATGCTGATGATCGTATGATGACGATGTTGATGATCATGCGGTGATGATACTGATGATCGTATGATGACGATGCTGATGATCGTGTGATGACGATGCCGATGATCGTGTGATGACGATGCTGATGATCGTATGATGACGATGTTGATGATCGCATGATGACGATGCTGATGATCGTGCGGTGATGATACTGATGATCGTATGATGACGATGCTGATTATCGTGTGATGACGATGCTGATGATCGTGTGATGACGATGCTGATGATCGTGTGATGACGATGCTGATGATCGTATGTTGACGATGCTGATCGTGCTGCTGTTGATAGTGTGATGATGATGCTGCTGATCGTGTGATTACGATGTTGATGATCGTAATGCTGATATTGATGTTGACATTGATGTACCAGTAACTGTTTGAGTTACTGATGAAGACAAATTGAATAAAGCTTCCAATGATTTATAGATGTATCATGTATGATGTTGATGACTCCTTGCTCGTGCAGATGTTGTGATAATATCCTTCTCATTAAGGGGGAGTGTTGAGATATTGTAACTTCAAAGAATATTATATTTGTACTTTATTATTCCGGAGATGTTTCATTCCTCCGTGAAGATCTTATTGTATATCCGGGAATGTTTATTCCTCCGTCGGAATGTGGTAACTCGGGTTATTAGACTTCCCTAGTAGGGGTCGGCCCTGTATGTGTTATGTGGGTCAAAGGGTTATTAGACCTCCCTAGAGGGGTCGGCCCAGTTAGTTGTAGTGGGGTATTTAACCTATTGGTTAAATACGAGCCTACGTGTACTTGTGTAAAATACATATCAGAGTAGTGTATAAATAGAGGAGGTGTGTTCCTCATTATACACACTCACTCACTTGAGAAAGGCGCATTTGTGGAGGAGAGGTCTGCTATGGAGGAGAAGGAGCTTATGCTCAGGGTTTGCATCTTTGTATATTGCTGGTCATCTATATTGAGGAAGCTTTGCTGGGTTTTCTACCCCATGAGGGTTTCCCAGGATAAATCTCTGTCTCTTGTGTTTATGCTATGCTTGCTGTTTCTTCAGTGATCCTGTATATGCTATTATTGTGAAATGGAATGTAATGCTGATATTTTCTGTCTTAGCATATTGAATTTTAAAAGCATGCACAAACTATAGAAAATCGTTATGACGTAGAATGTGCATAATTTGTTGATTCCATTTATGAAGGAAAACACATTTTCTAAAAACTCGTGTTTTTTATGAAATCATGTAAACCTTCTAGAAGCTGTGATTTTAAAAAACGGTGGAATTAAGCTTTTCTTATTTCCGGACGCATGCACAAACTATAGAATGTCGTTATGACGTAGAATGTGCATAGTTTGTTGATTCTATTTATGAAATAAAACACATTTTCTAAAAACTCGTGTTTTTTAAGAAATCATGTAAACCTTCTTGAAACCGTGATTTTAAAAAACGGGGGAAGTAAGCTTTTCTTATTTCCAAATGCATGCGCAAACAATAGAATGTCGTTTTGACGTAGAATGTGCATACTTTGTTTATTCCATTTATGAAATAAAACACATTTTCTAAAAACTCGTGTTTTTTCAGAAATCATGTAAACCTTCTAGAAGCTGTGATTTTAAAAAACGGGGGAAGTAAGCTTTTCTTATTTCCAGACGCATGCGCAAACTATAGAAAGTCATTATGACGTAGAATGTGCATATTTTTTAGATTCCATTTATGAAATAAAACACATTGTCTAAAAACTCCTGTTTTTTACGAAATCATGTAAACCTTCTAGAAGCTGTGATTTTAAAAAACGGTGGAAGTAAGCTTTTCTTATTTCTGGACGCATGCGCAAACTATAGAAAGTCGTTATGACGTAGAATGTGCATACTTTGATGATTCCATTTATGAAATAAAACACATTTTCTAAAAACTCGTGTTTTTTACGAAATCATGTAAACTTTCTAGAAGCTATGATTTTAAAAAATGGGGGAAGTAAGGTTTTCTTATTTCCAAACGCATGCGCAAACTATAGAAAGTCGTTATGACGTAGAATGTGCATACTTTGTTGATTCCATTTATGAAATAAAATACATTTTCTAAAAACTCGTGTTTTTTAAGAAATCATGTAAACCTTCTAGAAGCTGTGATTTTAAAAAACGGGGGAAGTAAGCTTTTCTTATTTCCGGACGCATGCGCAAACTATATAAAATCATTATGACGTAGAATGTGCATACTTTGTAGATTCCATTTATGAAATAAAACACATTTACTAAAAACTTGTGTTTTTTACGAAATCATGTAAACCTTCTAGAAGCTGTGATTTTAAAAAATGGTGGAAGTACGCTTTTCTTACTTCCGGACGAATGCGCAAACTATAGAACGTCGTTATGACTTAGAATGTGCATACTTTGTTGATTCCATTTATGAAATAAAACACATTTTCTAAAAACTCGTGTTTTTTAAGAAATCATGTAAACCTTCTAGAAGCTGTGATTTTAAAAATCGGTGGAAGTAAGCTTTTCTTATTTCCGGACGCATGCGCAAACTATAGAAAGTCGTTATGACGTAGAATGTGCATACTTTGTTGATTCCATTTATGAAATAAAACACATTTTCTAAAAACTCGTGTTTTTTAAGAAATCATGTAAACCTTCTAGAAGCTGTGATTTTAAAAAACGATGGAAGTAAGCTTTTGTTATTTCCAGACGCATGCGCAAACTATAGAAAGTTGTTATGACGTAGAATGTGCATACTTTGTTGATTCCATTTATGAAATAAAACACATTTTCTATAAACTCATGTTTTTTAAGAAATGATGTGAACCTTCTAGAAGCTGTGATTTTACAAAAATGTGGAAGTAAGCTTTTCTTATTTCCGGACGCATGCGCAAACTATAGAAAGTGGTTATGACATAGAATATGCATACTTTGTTGATTCCATTTATGAAATAAAACACATTTTTTAAAAACTCGTCTTTTTTAAGAAATCATGTAAACCTTCTAGAAGCTGTGATTTTATAAAACGGTGGAAGTAAGCTTTTCTTATCTCGGGACGCATGCGCAAACTATAGAAATTCGTTATGACATACAATGTGCGTAGTTTGTTGATTCCATTTATGAAATAAAAGACATTTTCTAAAAACTCGTGTTTTTTAAGAAATGATCTAAACATTCTAGAAGATGTGATTTTAAAAAACGGTGGAAGTAAGCTTTTCTTATTTCCAGACGCATGCGCAAACTATAGAAAGTGGTTATGACGTCGAATATGCATACTTTGTTGATTCCATTTATGAAATAAAACCCATTTTCTAAAAACTCGTGTTTTTTAGGAAATCATGTAAACCTTCTAGAAGCTGTGATTTTAAAAAACGGGGGAAGTAAGCTTTTTTTATTTCCGGAGGCATGCGCAAACTATAGAAAGTCGTTATGATGTAGAATGTGCATACTTTGTTGATTCCACTTATTTAATAAAACACATTTTCTAAAAACTCGTGTTTTTTAAGAAATCATGCAAAACTCCTAGAATATGTGATTTTAAAAAACGGGGGAGGTAAGCTTTTCTTATTTCCGGACGCATGCACAAACTATAGAAAATCGTTATGACGTAGAATGTGCATACTTTGTTGATTCCATTTATGAAATAAAACACATTTTCTAAAAACTCGTGTTTTTTACGAAATCATGTAAACCTTCTAGAATCCGTGATTTTAAAAAATGGTTGAAGTAAGCTTTTCTTATTTCCGGACGCATGCGCAAACTATAGAAATTCGTTATGACGTAGAATGTGCATACTTTGTTGTTTCTATTTATGAAATAAAACACATTTTCTAAAAACTCGTGTTTTTTAAGAAATCATCTAAACCTTCTAGAAGCTGTGATTTTAAAAAACGGGGGAAGTAAGCTTTTCTTATTTCCAAACGCATTCGCAAACTATAGAAATTCGTTATGACGTTGAATGTGCATACTTTGTTGATTCCATTTATGAAATAAAACACATTTTCTATAAACTCACGTTTTTTAAGAAATGATGTGAACCTTCTAGAAGCTGTGATTTTACAAAAATGTGGAAGTAAGCTTTTCTTATTTCCGGACGGATGCGCAAACTATAGAAAGTGCTTATGACATAGAATATGCATACTTTGTTGATTCCATTTATGAAATAAAACACATTTTTTAAAAACTCGTCTTTTTTAAGAAATCATGTAAACCTTCTAGAAGCTGTGATTTTATAAAACGGTGGAAGTAAGCTTTTCTTATTTCGGGACGCATGCGCAAACTATAGAAATTCGTTATGACATAGAATGTGCATAGTTTGTTGATTCCATTTATGAAATAAAAAACATTTTCTAAAAACTCGTGTTTTTTAAGAAATGATCTAAACCATCTAGAAGCTGTGATTTTAAAAAACGGTGGAAGTAAGCTTTTCTTATTTCCAGACGCATGTGCAAACTATAGAAAGTGGTTATGACGTCGAATATGCATACTTTGTTGATTCCATTTACGAAATAAAACCCATTTTCTAAAAACACGTGTTTTTTAAGAAATCATGTAAACCTTCTAGAAGCTGTGATTTTATAAAACAGGGGAAGTAAGCTTTTTTTATTTCCAAACGCATGTGAAAACTATAGAAAGTCGTTATGACGTAGAATGTGCATACTTTGTTGATTCCATTTATGAAATAAAACACATTTTCTAAAAACTCGTGTTTTCTAGGAAATCATTTAAACCTTCTAGAAGCTGTGATTTTAAAAAATGGGGGAAGTAAGCTTTTCTTATTTCCGGAGGCATGCGCAAACTATAGAAAGTCGTTATGATGTAGAATGTGCATACTTTGTTGATTCCATTTATTTAATAAAACACATTTTCTATAAACTCGTGTTTTTTAAGAAATCATGCAAAACTCCTAGAATATGTGATTTTAAAAAACGGGTGAGGTAAGCTTTTCTTATTTCCGGACGCATGCACAAACTATAGAAAATCGTTATGACGTAGAATGTGCATACTTTGTTTATTCCATTTATGAAATAAAACACATTTTCTAAAAACTCGTGTTTTTTACGAAATGATGTAAACCTTCTAGTATCCGTGATTTTAAAAAATGGTTGAAGTAAGCTTTTCTTATTTCCGGACGCATGCGCAAACTATAGAAATTCGTTATGACGTAGAATGTGCATACTTTGTTGATTCTATTTATGAAATAAAACACATTTTCTAAAAACTCGTGTTTTTTAAGAAATCATGTAAACCTTCTAGAAGCTGTGATTTTAAAAAACGGGGGGAAGTAAGCTTTTCTTATTTCCAAACGCATGCGCAAACTATAGAAAGTCTTTTTGACGTAGAATGTGCATACTTTGTTGATTCCATTTATGAAATAAAACACATTTTCTAAAAACTCGTGTTTTTTCAGAAATCATGTAAACCTTCTAGAAGCTGTGATTTTAAAAAACAGGGGAAGTAAGCTTTTCTTATTTCCAAACGCATGCGCAAACTATAGAAAGTCGTTATGACGTAGAATGTGCATACTTTGTTGATTCCATTTACGAAATAATACACATTTTCTAAAAACTCGTGTTTTTTAAGAAATCATGTAAACCTTGTAGAATTCGCGATTTTAAAAAATGGTGGAAGTAAGCTTTTCTTATTTCCGGAGGCATGCACAAACTATAGAAAGTCGTTATGATGTATAATGTGCATACTTTGTTGATTCCATTTATTTAATAAAACACATTTTCTAAAAACTCGTGTTTTTTAAGAAATCATGCAAAACTCCTAGAATCTGTGATTTTAAAAAATGGGGGAGGTAAGCTTTTCTTATTTCCAGACGCATGCACAAACTATAGAAAATCGTTATGACGTAGAATGTACATACTTTGTTGATTCCATTTATGAAATAAAACACATTTTCTAAAAACTCGTCGTTTTTACGAAATCATGTAAACCTTCTAGAATCCATGATTTTAAAAAATGGTGGAAGTAAGCTTTTCTTATTTCCAGACGCATGCGCAAACTATAGAAAGTTGTTATGACGTAGAATATGCATACTTTGTTGATTCCATTTATGAAATAAAACACATTTTCTATAAACTCACGTTTTTTAAGAAATGATGTGAACCTTCTAGAAGCTGTGATTTTACAAAAATGTGGAAGTAAGCTTTTCTTATTTCCGGACGCATGCGCAAACTATAGAAAGTGGTTATGACATAGAATATGCATACTTTGTTGATTCCATTTATGAAATAAAACACATTTTCTAAAAACTCGTCTTTTTTAAGAAATCATGTAAACCTTCTAGAAGCTGTGATTTTATAAAACGGTGGAAGTAAGCTTTTCTTATTTCGGGACGCATGCGCAAACTATAGAAAGTCGTTATGACATAGAATGTGCGTAGTTTGTTGATTCCATTTATGAAATAAAACACATTTTCTAAAAACTCGTGTTTTTTAAGAAATGATCTAAACCTTCTAGAAGCTGTGATTTTAAAAAACGGTGGAAGTAAGCTTTTCTTATTTCCAGACGCATGCGCAAACTATAGAAAGTGGTTATGACGTCGAATATGCATACTTTGTTCATTCCATTTATGAAATAAAACCCATTTTCTAAAAACTCGTGTTTTTTAAGAAATCATGTAAACCTTCTAGAAGCTGTGATTTTATAAAATGGTGAAAAGTAAGCTTTTCTTATTTCCAGACGCATGGGAAAACTATAGAAAGTGGATATGACGTAGAATATGCATACTTTTTTGATTCCATTTATGAAAAAAAACACATTTTCTAAAAACTCGCATTTTTTAAGAAATGATGTAAACCTTCTAGAAGTTGTGATTTTACAAAAATGTGGAAGTAAGCTTTTCTTATTTCCGGACGCATGCGCAAACTATAGAAAGTCATTATGACGTAGAATGTGCATACTTTGTTGATTCCATTTATTAAATAAAAACACATTTTCTAAAAACTCGTGTTTTTTAAGAAATCATGTAAACCTTCTAGAAGCTGTAATTTTAAAAAACAGGGGAAGTAAGCTTTTCTTATTTCCAAACACATGCGCAAACTATAGAAAGTCGTTATGATGTAGAATGTGCATACTTTGTTGATTCCATTTATGAAATAAAACACATTTTCTAAAAACTCGTGTTTTTTAAGAAATGATCTAAACATTCTAGAAGATGTGATTTTAAAAAACGGTGGAAGTAAGCTTTTCTTATTTCCAGACGCATGCGCAAACTATAGAAAGTGGTTATGACGTCGAATATGCATACTTTGTTGATTCCATTTATGAAATAAAACCCATTTTCTAAAAACTCGTGTTTTTTAGGAAATCATGTAAACCTTCTAGAAGCTGTGATTTTAAAAAACGGGGGAAGTAAGCTTTTTTTATTTCCGGAGGCATGCGCAAACTATAGAAAGTCGTTATGATGTAGAATGTGCATACTTTGTTGATTCCACTTATTTAATAAAACACATTTTCTAAAAACTCGTGTTTTTTAGGAAATCATGCAAAACTCCTAGAATATGTGATTTTAAAAAACGGGGGAGGTAAGCTTTTCTTATTTCCGGACGCATGCACAAACTATAGAAAATCGTTATGACGTAGAATGTGCATACTTTGTTGATTCCATTTATGAAATAAAACACATTTTCTAAAAACTCGTGTTTTTTACGAAATCATGTAAACCTTCTAGAATCCGTGATTTTAAAAAATGGTTGAAGTAAGCTTTTCTTATTTCCGGACGCATGTGCAAACTATAGAAATTCGTTATGACGTAGAATGTGCATACTTTTTTGTATCTATTTATGAAATAAAACACATTTTCTAAAAACTCGTGTTTTTTAAGAAATCATCTAAACCTTCTAGAAGCTGTGATTTTAAAAAACGGGGGAAGTGAGCTTTTCTTATTTCCAAACGAATGCGCAAACTATAGAAAGTCATTTTGACGTAGAATGTGCATACTTTGTTGATTCCATTTATGAAATAAAACACAGTTTCTAAAAACTCGTGTTTTTTAAGAAATCATGTAAACCTTCTAGAAGCTGTGATTTTAAAAAACGGGGGAAGTAAGCTTTTCTTATTTCCAAACGCATTCGCAAACTATAGAAATTCGTTATGACGTTGAATGTGCATACTTTGTTGATTAGATTTATGAAATAAAACACATTTTCTATAAACTCACGTTTTTTAAGAAATGATGTGAACCTTCTAGAAGCTGTGATTTTACAAAAATGTGGAAGTAAGCTTTTCTTATTTCCGGACGGATGCGCAAACTATAGAAAGTGGTTATGACATAGAATATGCATACTTTGTTGATTCCATTTATGAAATAAAACACATTTTTTAAAAACTCGTCTTTTTTAAGAAATCATGTAAACCTTCTAGAAGCTGTGATTTTATAAAACGGTGGAAGTAAGCTTTTCTTATTTCGGGACGCATGCGCAAACTATAGAAATTCGTTATGACATAGAATGTGCATAGTTTGTTGATTCCATTTATGAAATAAAACACATTTTCTAAAAACTCGTGTTTTTTAAGAAATGATCTAAACCATCTAGAAGCTGTGATTTTAAAAAACGGTGGAAGTAAGCTTTTCTTATTTCCAGACGCATGCGCAAACTATAGAAAGTGGTTATGACGTCGAATATGCATACTTTGTTGATTCCATTTATGAAGTAAAACCCATTTTCTAAAAACACGTGTTTTTTAAGAAATCATGTAAACCTTCTAGAAGCTGTGATTTTATAAAACAGGGGAAGTAAGCTTTTTTTATTTCCAAACGCATGTGAAAACTATAGAAAGTCGTTATGACGTAGAATGTGCATACTTTGTTGATTCCATTTATGAAATAAAACACATTTTCTAAAAACTCGTGTTTTCTAGGAAATCATTTAAACCTTCTAGAAGCTGTGATTTTAAAAAATGGGGGAAGTAAGCTTTTCTTATTTCCGGAGGCATGCGCAAACTATAGAAAGTCGTTATGATGTAGAATGTGCATACTTTGTTGATTCCATTTATTTAATAAAACACATTTTCTAAAAACTCGTGTTTTTTAAGAAATCATGCAAAACTCCTAGAATATGTGATTTTAAAAAACGGGTGAGGTAAGCTTTTCTTATTCTCGGACGCATGCACAAACTATAGAAAATCGTTATGACGTAGAATGTGCATACTTTGTTTATTCCATTTATGAAATAAAACACATTTTCTAAAAACTCGTGTTTTTTACGAAATGATGTAAACCTTCTAGTATCCGTGATTTTAAAAAATGGTTGAAGTAAGCTTTTCTTATTTCCGGACGCATGCGCAAACTATAGAAATTCGTTATGACGTAGAATGTGCATACTTTGTTGATTCTATTTATGAAATAAAACACATTTTCTAAAAACTCGTGTTTTTTAAGAAATCATGTAAACCTTCTAGAAGCTGTGATTTTAAAAAACGGGGGAAGTAAGCTTTTCTTATTTCCAAACGCATGCGCAAACTATAGAAATTCTTTTTGACGTAGAATGTGCATACTTTGTTGATTCCATTTATGAAATAAAACACATTTTCTAAAAACTCGTGTTTTTTCAGAAATCATGTAAACCTTCTAGAAGCTGTGATTTTAAAAAACAGGGGAAGTAAGCTTTTCTTATTTCCAAACGCATGCGCAAACTATAGAAAGTCGTTATGACGTAGAATGTGCATACTTTGTTGATTCCATTTACGAAATAAAACACATTTTCTAAAAACTCGTGTTTTTTAAGAAATCATGTAAACCTTGTAGAATTCGCGATTTTAAAAAATGGTGGAAGTAAGCTTTTCTTATTTCCGGAGGCATGCGCAAACTATAGAAAGTCGTTATGATGTATAATGTGCATACTTTGTTGATTCCATTTATTTAATAAAACACATTTTCTAAAAACTCGTGTTTTTTAAGAAATCATGCAAAACTCCTAGAATCTGTGATTTTAAAAAATGGGGGAGGTAAGCTTTTCTTATTTCCAGACGCATGCACAAACTATAGAAAATCGTTATGACGTAGAATGTACATACTTTGTTGATTCCATTTATGAAATAAAACACATTTTCTAAAAGCTCGTGGTTTTTACGAAATCATGTAAACCTTCTAGAATCCATGATTTTAAAAAATGGTGGAAGTAAGCTTTTCTTATTTCCAGACGCATGCGCAAACTATAGAAAGTTGTTATGACGTAGAATATGCATACTTTGTTGATTCCATTTATGAAATAAAACACATTTTCTATAAACTCACGTTTTTTAAGAAATGATGTGAACCTTCTAGAAGCTGTGATTTTACAAAAATGTGGACGTAAGCTTTTCTTATTTCCGGACGCATGCGCAAACTATAGAAAGTGGTTATGACATAGAATATGCATACTTTGTTGATTCCATTTATGAAATAAAACACATTTTCTAAAAACTCGTCTTTTTTAAGAAATCATGTAAACCTTCTAGAAGCTGTGATTTTATAAAACGGTGGAAGTAAGCTTTTCTTATTTCGGGACGCATGCGCAAACTATAGAAAGTCGTTATGACATAGAATGTGCGTAGTTTGTTGATTCCATTTATGAAATAAAACACATTTTCTAAAAACTCGTGTTTTTTAAGAAATGATCTAAACCTTCTAGAAGCTGTGATTTTAAAAAACGGTGGAAGTAAGCTTTTCTTATTTCCAGACGCATGCGCAAACTATAGAAAGTGGTTATGACGTCGAATATGCATACTTTGTTGATTCCATTTATGAAATAAAACACATTTTCTAAAAACTCGCATTTTTTAAGAAATGATGTAAACCTTCTAGAAGTTGTGATTTTACAAAGATGTGGAAGTAAGCTTTTCTTATTTCCGGACGCATGCGCAAACTATAGAAAGTCATTATGACGTAGAATGTGCATACTTTGTTGATTCCATTTATTAAATAAAAACACATTTTCTAAAAACTCGTGTTTTTTAAGAAATCATGTAAACCTTCTAGAAGCTGTAATTTTAAAAAACAGGGGAAGTAAGCTTTTCTTATTTCCAAACACATGCGCAAACTATAGAAAGTCGTTATGATGTAGAATGTGCATACTTTGTTGATTCCATTTATGAAATAAAACACATTTTCTAAAAACTCGTGTTTTTTAAGAAATCATGTAAACCTTGTAGAATCCGCGATTTTAAAAAATGGTGGAAGTAAGCTTTTCTTATTTCCGGAGGCATGCGCAAACTATAGAAAGTCGTTATGATGTATAATGTGCATACTTTGTTGATTCCATTTATTTAATAAAACACATTTTCTAAAAACTCGTGTTTTTTAAGAAATCATGCAAAACTCCTAGAATCTGTGATTTTAAAAAACGGGGGAGGTAAGCTTTCCTTATTTCCGGACGCATGCACAAACTATAGAAAATCGTTATAACGTAGAATGTGCATACTTTGTTGATTCCATTTATGAAATAAAACACATTTTCTAAAAACTCGTGTTTTTTAAGAAATCATGTAAACCTTCTCAAAGCTGTGATTTTAAAAAACGGGCGAAGTAAGCTTTTCTTATTTCCGGACGCATGTGCAAACTATAGAATGTCGTTATGTCGTAGAATGTCCATACTTTGTTGATTCCACTTATGAAATAAAACACATTTTCTAAAAACTCGTGTTTTTTAAGAAAGTCACAAACTATAGTAAGTCGTTATGACTTATAATGTGCATACTTTGTAGATTCCATTTATGAAATAAAACACATTTTCTAAAAACTCGTGTTTTTTAAGAAATCATGTAAACCTTCTAGAAGCTGTGATTTTAAAAAATGGGGGAAGTAAGCTTTTCTTATTTCCGGACGCATGCGCAAACAATAGAAAGTCGTTATGAAGTAGAATGTGCGTACTTTGTAGATTCCATTTATGAAATAAAACACATTTTCTAAAAACTCGTGTTTTTTAAGAAATCATGTAAACCTTCTAGAAGCTATGATTTTAAAAAACGGTGGAAGTAAGCTTTTCTTATTTCCGGACGCATGCGCAAACTAGAGAAAGTCGTTATGACGTAGAATGTGCATACTTTGTTGATTCCATTTATGAAATAAAACACATTTTCTAAAAACTCGTGTTTTTTAAGAAATCATGTAAACCTTCTAGAAGCTGTGATTTTAAAAAACAGTGGAAGTAAGCTTTTCTTATTTCCGGACAAATGTGCATACTTTGTTGATATCATTTATTAAATCAAACACATTTTCTAAAAACTCGTGTTTTTTAAGAAATCATGTAAACCTTCAGGAAGCTGTGATTTTAAAAAACGGGGGAAGTAAGCTTTTCTTATTTCCAAACGCATGCGAAAACTATAGAAAGTCGTTATGACGTAGAATGTGCATACTTTGTAGATTCCATTTATGAAATAAAACACATTTTCTAAAAACTCATGTTTTTAACGAAATCATGTAAACCTTCTAGAAGCTGTGATTTTAAAAAACGGTGGAATTAAGCTTTTCTTACTTCCGGACGCATCCGCAAACTATAGAAGGTCGTTATAACGTAGAATGTGCATACTTTGTTGATTCCATTTATGAAATAAAAGATATTTTCTAAAAACTCGTGTTTTTTAAGAAATCATGTAAACCTTCTAGAAGCTGTGATTTTCTAAAAACTCGTGTTTTTTAACAAATCATGTAAACCTTCTTGATGCTGTGATTTTAAAAAACAGGGGAAGTAAGGTTTTCTTATTTCCGGACGCATGCGCAAACTATAGAAAGTCGTTATGACGTAGAATGTGCATACTTTATAGATTCCATTTATGAAATAAAACACATTTTCTAAAACCACGTGTTTTTTACGAAATCATGTAAATCTTCTAGAAGCTGTGATTTTAAAAAACGGTGGAAGTAAGCTTTTCTTATTTCCGGACGAATGCGCAAACTATAGAAAGTCGTTATGACGTAGAATGTGCATACTTTGTTGATTCTATTTATGAAATAAAATACATTTTCTAAAAACTCGTGTTTTTTAAGAAATCATGTAAACCTTCTAGAAGCTGTGATTTTCTAAAAACTCGTGTTTTTTAACAAATCATGTAAACCTTCTTGATGCTGTGATTTTAAAAAGCAGGGGAAGTAAGGTTTTCTTATTTCCGGACGCATGCGCAAACTATAGAAAGTCGTTATGACGTAGAATGTGCATACTTTATAGATTCCATTTATGAAATAAAACACATTTTCTAAAAACTCGTGTTTTTTAAGAAATCATGTAAACCTTCTAGAAGCTGTGATTTTAAAAAACGGGGGAAGTAATCTTTTCTTATTTCCGGACGCATGCGCAAACTATAGAAAGTTGTTATGATGTAGAATGTGCATAATTTGTAGATTCCATTTATGAAATAAAACACATTTTCTAAAAACTCGTGTTTTTTACGAAATCATGTAAACCTTCTAGAAGCTGTGATTTTAAAAAACGGTGGAAGTAAGCTTTTCTTATTTCCTGACGAATGTGCCACCTACAGAAAGTCATTATGACGTAGAATGTGCATACTTTGTTGAATACATTTATGAAATAAAACACATTTTCTAAAAACTCGTGTTTTTAAAAAAATCATGTAAACCTTCTACAAGCTGTGATTTTAAAAAACGGTGGAAGTAAGCTTTTCTTATTTCCGGACGCATGCGCAAACTATAGAAAGTCGTTATGTCGTAGAATGTGCATACTTTGTTGATTCCATTGAGGAAATAAAACACATTTTCTAAAAACTCATGTTTTTTAAGAAATCATGTAAACCTTCTAGAAGCTGTGATTTTAAAAAACGGGGGAAGTAAGCTTTCCTTATTTCCGGACGGATGAGCAAACTATACAAAGTAGTTATGAGGTAGAATGTGCATACTTTGTAGATTCCATTTATGAAATAAAACACATTTTGTAAAAACTCGTGTTTTTTACGAAATCATGTAAACCTTCTAGAAGCTGTGATTTTAAAAAACGGTGGAAGTAAGCTTTTCTTATTTTCGGACGCATACGCAAACTATAGAAAGTCGTTATGACGTAGAATGTGCATAGTTTGTTGATTCCATTTATGAAGTAAAACACATTTTCTAAAAACTCGTGTTTTTTAAAAAATCATGTAAACCTTCTAGAAGCTGTGATTTTAAAAAACGGGGGAAGTAAGCTTTTCTTATTTCCGGATGCATGCACAAACTATAGAAAGTCGTTATGACGTAGAATGTGCATACTTTGTAGATTCCATTTATGAAATAAAACACATTTTCTAAAAACTCGTGTTTTTTACGAAATCATGTAAACCTTCTAGAAGCTATGATTTCAAAAAACGATGGAAGTATACTTTTCTTATTTCCGGACGAATGCACAAACTATAGAAAGTTGTTATGACGTAGAATGTGCATACTTTGTTGATTCTATTTATGAAATAAAACACATTTTCTAAAAACTCGTGTTTTTTAAGAAATCATGTAAACCTTCTAGAAGCTGTGATTTTAAAAAACAGTGGAAGTAAGCTTTTCTTATTTCCGGACGCATGCGCAAACTATAGAAAGTCGTTATGACGTAGAATGTGCATACTTTGTTGATTCCATTTATGAAATAAAACACATTTTCTAAAAACTCGTGTATTTTAAGAAATCGTGTAAACCTTCTAGAAGCTGTGATTTTAAAAAACGGTGGAAGTAAGGTTTTCTTATTTTCGGACGCATGCGCAAACTATTGAAAGCCGTTATGACGTACAATGTGCATACTTTGTTGATTCCATTTATGAAATAAAACACAGTTTCTAAAAACTTGTGTTTTTTAAGAAATCATGTAAACCTTCTAGAAGCTGTGATTTTAAAAAACGGGGGAAGTAAGCTTTTCTTATTTCCAAACGCATGCGCAAACTATAGAAAGTCGTTATGACGTACAATGTGCATACTTTGTTGATTCCATTTATGAAATAAAACACATTTTCTAAAAACTCATGTTTTTTACGAAATCATGTAAACCTTCTAGAAGCTGTGATTTTAAAAAACGGTGGAAGTACGCTTTTCTTATTTCCAGACGAATGCACAAACTATAGAAAGTCGTTATGACATAGAATGTGCATACTTTGTTGATTCCATTTATGAAATAAAACACATTTTCTAAAAACTCGTGTTTCTTAAGAAATCATGTAAACCTTCTAGAAGCTGTGATTTTAAAAATCGGTGGAAGTAAGCTTTTCTTATTTCCGGACGCATGCGCAAACTATAGAAAGTCGTTATGACGTAGAATGTGCATACTTTGTTGAATCCATTTATGAAATAAAACACATTTTCTAAAAACTCGTGTTTTCTATGAAATAATGTAAACCTTCTAGAAGCTGTGATTTTAAAAAAGGGGGAAGTAAGCTTTTCTTTTTTCCAAACGCATGCGGAAACTATAGAAAGTCGTTGTGATGTAGAATGTGCATACTTTGTTGATTCCATTTATGAAATAAAACACATTTTCTAAAAACTCGTGTTTTTTAAGAAATCATGTAAACCTTCTAGAAGCTGCGATTTTAAAAAACGGGGAAGGTAAGTTTTTCTTATTTCCAAACGCATGCGCAAACCATAGAAAGTCGTTATGATGTAGCATGTGCATACTTTGTTGATTCCATTTATGAAATAAAACACATTTTCTAAAAACTCGTGTTTTTTAAGAAATCATGTAAACCTTTTAGAATCCGTGATTTTAAAAAATGGTGGAAGTAAGCTTTTGTTATTTCCGGACGCATGCGCAAACTATAGAAAGTGGTTATGACGTAGAATGTGCATACTTTGTAGATTACATTTATGAAATAAAACACATTTTCTAAAAACTCGTGTTTTTTAAGAAATCATGTAAACCTTCTAGAAGCTGTGATTTAGAAAAATGGGGGAAGTAAGCTTTTCTTATTTCCGGACGCATGCGCAAACTATAGAAAGTCGTTATGACGTAGCATCTGCATACTTTGTAGATTCCATTTATGAAATAAAACACATTTTCTAAAAACTCATGTTTTTTACGAAATCATGTAAACCTTCTAGAAGCTGTGATTTTGAAAAACGGTGGAAGTTAGCTTTTCTTATTTCCGGACCTATGCGCAAACTATAGAAAGTCATTATGACGTAGAATGTGCATACTTTGTAGGTTCCATTTATGAAATAAAACACATTTTCTAAAAAATCGTGTTTTTTACGAAATGATGTAAACCTTCTAGAAGCTGTGATTTTAAAAAACGGTGGAAGTAAGCTTTTCTTATTTCCGGAAGAATGTGCAAACTATAGAAAGTCGTTATGACGTAGAATGTGCATACTTCGTTCATTGCATATATGAAATAAAACACATTTTCAAAAAACTCGTGTTTTTTAAGAAATCATGTAAACCTTCTAGAAGCTATGATTTTAAAAAACGGTGGAAGTAAGCTTTTCTTATTTCCGGATGCATGCGCAAACTATAGAAAGTCATTATGATGTAGAATGTGCATACTTTGTTGATTCCATTTATGAAATAAAACACATTTTCTAAAAACTCGTGTTTTTTAAGAAATCATGTAAACCTTCTAGAAGCTGTGATTTTAAAAAACGGGGGAAGTAAGCTTTTCTTATTTCCAAACGCATGCGCAAACTATAGAATGTCGTTATGAAGTAGAATGTGCATACTTTGTTGATTCCATTTATTAAATAAAACACATTTTCTAAAAACTCGTGTTTTTTAAGAAATCATGTAAACCTTCTAGAAGCTGTGATTTAGAAAAATGGGGGAAGTAAGCTTTTCTTATTTCCGGACGCATGCGCAAACTATAGAAAGTTGTTATGACGTAGAATGTGCATACTTTGTTGATTCCATTTTTGAAATAAAACACATTTTCTAAAAACTCGTGTTTTTTACGAAATCATGTAAACCTTCTAGAAGCTGTGATTTTAAAAAACGGTGGAAGTAAGATTTTCTTATTTCCGGACGAATGCGCAAACTATAGAAAATCGTTATGACGTAGAATGTGCATACTTTGTTGATTCCATTTACGAAATAAAACACATTTTCTAAAAACTCGTGTATTTTAAGAAATCGTGTAAACCTTCTAGAAGCTGTGATTTTAAAAAACGGTGGAAGTAAGCTTTTCTTATTTCCGGACGCATGTGCAAACTATAGAAAGCCGTTATGACGTACAATGTGCATACTTTGTTGATTCCATTTATGAAATAAAACACATTTTCTAAAAACTTGTGTTTTTTACGAAATCATGTAAACCTTCTAGAAGCTGTGATTTTAAACAACGGTGGAAGTACGCTTTTCTTATTTCCGGACGAATGCGCAAACTATAGAAAATCGTTATGACGTAGAATGTGCGTACTTTGTTGATTCCATTTATGAAATAAAACACATTTTCTAAAAACTCGTGTTTTTTAAGAAATCATGTAAACCTTCTAGAATCCGTGATTTTAAAAAATGGTGGAAGTAAGCTTTTCTTATTTCCGGACGCATTCCCAAACTATAGAAAGTTGTTATGACGTAGAATGTGCATACTTTGTTGATTCTATTTATGAAATAAAACACATTTTCTAAAAACTCGTGTTTTTTAAGAAATCATGTAAACCTTCTTGAAGCTGTGATTTTCAAAAACGGGGGAAGTAAGCTTTTCTTTTTTCCGGACGAATGCGCAAACTATAGAAAGTCGTTATGACGTAGAATGTGCATACTTTGTTGATTCCATTTATGAAATAAAACACATTTTCTAAAAACTCGTGTTTTTTAAGAAATCATGTAAACCTTCTTGAAGCTGTGATTTTCAAAAACGGGGGAAGTAAGCTTTTCTTATTTCCGGACGCATGCGCAAACTATAGAAAGTCGTTATGACGTAGAATGTGCATACTTTGTTGATTCCATTTATGAAATAAAACACATTTTCTAAAAAGTCGTGTTTCTTAAGAAATCATGTAAACCTTCTAGAAGCTGTGTTTTTAAAAAACGGGGGAAGTAAGCTTTTCTTATTTCCAAACGCATGCGCAAACTATAGAAAGTCGCTATGACGTACAATGTGCATACTTTGTAGATTACATTTCTTAAATAAAACACATTTTCTAAAAACTCGTGTTTTTTACGAAATCATGTAAACCTTCTAGAAGCTGTGATTTTAAAAACGGCGGAAGTAAGCTTTTCTTATTTCCGGACGCATGCGCAAACTATAGGAAGTCATTATGACGTAGAATGTGCATACTTTGTAGATTCAATTTATGAAATAAAACACATTTTCTAAAAACTCGTGTCTTTAACGAAATCATGTAAACCTTCTAGAAGCTATGGTTTTGAAAAACGGTGGAAGTAAGCTTTTCTTATTTCCGGACACATGTGCAAACTATAGAAAGTTGTTATGATGTAGAATGTGCATACTTTGTTGATTCCATTTATGAAATAAAACACATTTTCTAAAAACTCGTGTTTTTTAACAAATCATGTAAACCTTCTAGAGCTGTGATTTTAAAAAACGGGGGAAGTACGCTTTTCTTATTTCCAAATGCATGCGCAAACTATAGAAAGTCGTTATGACGTAGAATGTGCATACTTTGTTGATTTCATTTATGAAATAAAACACATTTTCTAAAAACTCGTGTTTTTTAAGAAATCATGTAAACCTTCTAGAAGCTTTGATTTTAAAAAACGGGGAAAGTAAGCTTTTCTTATTTTCGGACGAATGCGCAAACTATAGAAATTCGTTATGACGTAGAATGTGCAAACTTTGTAGATTCCATTGATGAACTAAAACACATTTTCTAAAAACTCGTTTTTTACGAAATCATGTAAACCTTCTAGAAGCTGTGATTTTAAAAAACGGTGGAAGTAAACTTTCCTTATTTCCGGAAGCATGCGCAAACTATAGAAAGTCGTTATGACGTAGAATGTGCATACTTTGTTGATTCAATTTATGAAATAAAACACATTTTCTAAATCCTCGTGTTTTTTAAGAAATCGTGTAAAGTTTCTAGAAGCTGTGATTTTAAAAAATTGTGGAAGTAAGCTTTTTTATTTCCAAACACATGCGCAAACTATAGAAAGTTGTTATGACGTAGAATGTGCATACTTTGTTGATTCCATTTATGAAATAAAACACATTTTCTAAAAACTCTTGTTTTTTAAGAAATCATGTAAACCTTCTAGAAGCTGTGATTTTAAAATACGGGGGAAGTAAGCTTTTCTTATTTCCAAACGCATGCGCAAACTATAGAAAGTCGTTATGACGTAGAATGTGCATACTTTGTTGATTCCATTTATGAAATAAAACACATTTTCTAAAAACTCGTGTCTTTAACGAAATCATGTAAACCTTCTAGAAGCTATGGTTTTGAAAAACGGTGGAAGTAAGCTTTTCTTATTTCCGGACACATGTGCAAACTATAGAAAGTTGTTATGATGTAGAATGTGCATACTTTGTTGATTCCATTTATGAAATAAAACACATTTTCTAAAAACTCGTGTTTTTTAACAAATCATGTAAACCTTCTAGAGCTGTGATTTTAAAAAACGGGGGAAGTACGCTTTTCTTATTTCCAAATGCATGCGCAAACTATACAAAGTCGTTATGACGTAGAATGTGCATACTTTGTAGATTCCATTTATGAAATAAAACACATTTTCTAAAAACTCGTGTTTTTTACGAAATCATGTAAAACTTCTAGAAGCTTTGATTTTAAAAAACGGGGGAAGTAAGCTTTTCTTATTTTCGGACGAATGCGCAAACTATAGAAATTCGTTATGACGTAGAAGGTGCAAACTTTGTAGATTCCATTGATGAACTAAAACACATTTTCTAAAAACTCGTTTTTTACGAAATCATGTAAACCTTGTAGAAGCTGTGATTTTAAAAAACGGTGGAAGTAAACTTTCCTTATTTCCGGAAGCATGCGCAAACTATAGAAAGTCGTTATGACGTAGAATGTGCATACTTTGTTGATTCAATTTATGAAATAAAACACATTTTCTAAATCCTCGTGTTTTTTAAGAAATCGTGTAAAGCTTCTAGAAGCTGTGATTTTAAAAAACGGTGGAAGTAAGCTTTTTTATTTCCAAATGCATGCACAAACTATAGAAAGTCGTTATGACGTAGAATGTGCATACTTTGTTGATTCCTTTTATGAAATAAAACACATTTTCTAAAAACTCTTGTTTTTTAAGAAATCATGTAAACCTTCTAGACGCTGTGATTTTAAAATACGGGGTAAGTAAGCTTTTCTTATTTCCAAACGCATGCGCAAACTATAGAAAGTCGTTATGACGTAGAATGTGCATACTTTGTTGATTCCATTTATGAAATAAAACACATTTTCTAAAAACTCGTGTTTTTTAAGAAATCATGTAAACCTTCTAGAACCTTTGATTTTAAAAAACGGTGGAAATAAGCTTTTCTTATTTCTGGACGAATGCGCAAACTATAGAAAGTCATTATGATGTAGAATGTGCATACTTTGTTGATTCCATTTATGAAATAAAATACATTTTCTAAAGACTCGTGTTTTTTACGAAATCATGTAAACCTTCTAGAAGCTGTGATTTTAAAAAACGGTGGAAGTAAGCTTTTCTTATTTCCGGACGAATGCGCAAACTATAGAACGTCGTTATGACATAGAATGTGTATACTTTTTTGATTCCATTTATGAAATAAAACACATTTTCTAAAAACTCGTGTATTTCAAGAAATCGTGTAAACCTTCTAGAAGCTGTGATTTTAAAAAACGGTGGAAGTAAGGTTTTCTTATTTCCGGACGCCTGCGCAAACTATAGAAAGCCGTTATGACGTACAATGTGCATACTTTGTTGATTCCATTTATGAAATAAAACACAGTTTATAAAAACTCGTGTTTTTTAAGAAATCATGTAATCCTTCTACAAGCTGTGATTTTAAAAAACGGGGGAAGTAAGCTTTTCTTATTTCATAACGCATGCGCAAACTATAGAAAGTCGTTATGACGTAGAATGTGCAGACTTTGTAGATTCCATTTATGAAATAAAACACATTTTCTAAAAACTCGTGTTTTTTACGAAATCATGTAAGCTTTCTAGAAGCTGTGATTTTAAAAAACGGTGGAAGTACGCTTTTCTTATTTCCGGACGAATGCGCAAACTATAGAAAGTCGTTATGACTTAGAATGTGCATACTTTGTTGATTCCATTTATGAAATAAAACACATTTTCTAAAAACTCGTGTTTTTTAAGAAATCATGTAAACCTTCTAGAAGTTGTGATTTTAAAAATCGGTGGAAGTAAGCTTTTCTTATTTCCGGACGCATGCGCAAACTATAGAAAGTCGTTATGACGTAGAATGTGCATACTTTGTTGATTCCATTTATGAAATAAAACACATTTTCTAAAAACTCGTGTTTTCTAAGAAATAATGTAAACCTTCTAGAAGCTGTGATTTTAAAAAAGGGGGAAGTAAGCTTTTCTTATTTCCAAACGCATGCGGAAACTATAGAAAGTCGTTATGAAGTAGAATGTGCATACTTTGTTGATTCCATTTATGAAATAAAACACATTTTCTAAAAACTCGTGTTTTTTACGAAATCATGTAAACCTTCTAGAATCCGTGATTTTAAAAAATGGTGGAAGTAAGCTTTTGTTATTTCCGGACGCATGCGCAAACTATAGAAAGTGGTTATGACGTAGAATGTGCATACTTTGTAGATTCCATTTATGAAATAAAACACATTTTCTAAAAACTCGTGTTTTTTAAGAAATCATGTAAACCTTCTAGAAGCTGTGATTTTAAAAAACGGTGGAAGTAAGCTTTTCTTATTTCCGGACGCATGCGCAAACTATAGAAAGTCGTTATGACGTAGAATGTGCATACTTTGTAGATACCATTTATGAAATGAAACACATTTTATAACAACTCGTGTTTTTTACGAAATCATGTAAACCTTCTAGAAGTTGTGATTTTAAAAAACGGTGGAAGTAAGCTTTTCTTATTTCCGGACGCATGCGCAAACTATAGAAAGTCGTTATGACGTAGAATGTGCATACTTTGTTGATTCTATTTATGAAATAAAACACATTTTCTAAAAACTCGTGTTTTTTAAGAAATCATGTAAACCTTCTAGAAGCTGTGATTTTAAAAAACGGGGGAAGTAAGCTTTTCTTATTTCCAAACGCATGCGCAAACTATAGAAAGTCATTATGACGCAGAATGTGCATACTTTGTAGATTCCATTTATGAAATAAAACACATTTTCTAAAAACTCGTGTTTTTTACGAAATCATGTAAACCTTATAGAAGCTGTGATTTTAAAAAACGGTGGAAGTAAGCTTTTCTTATTTCCAGATGAATGCGCAAATTATAGAAAGTTGTTATGACGTAGAATGTGCATACTTTGTAGATTCCATTTGGGAAATAAAACACATTTTATAAAAACTCGTGTTTTTTAAGAAATCATGTAAACCTTCTAGAAGCTGTGATTTAGAAAAACGGGGGAAGTAAGCTTTTCTTATTTCCGAACGCATGCGGAAAATATAGAAAATCGTTATGACGTAGAATCTGTATACTTTGTAGATTCTACTTATGAAATAAAACACATTTTCTAAAAACTCGTGCTTTTTACGAAATCATGTAAACCTTCTAGAAGCTGTGATTTTAAAAAACGGTGGAAGTAAGCTTTTCTTATTTCCGGACGCATGCGCAAACTATAGAAAGTCGTTATGATGTAGAATGTGCATACTTTGTAGATTCCATTTATGAAATAAAACACATTTTCTAACAACTCGTGTTTTTTACGAAATCATGTAAACCTTCTAGAAGTTGTGATTTTAAAAAACGGTGGAAGTAAGCTTTTCTTATTTCCGGACGCATGCGCAAACTATAGAAATTCATTATGACGTAGAATGTGCATACTTTGTTGATTCTATTGATGAAATAAAACACATTTTCTAAAAACTCGTGTTTTTTAAGAAATCATGTAAACATTCGAGAAGCTGTGATTTAAAAAAACGGAGGAAGTAAGCTTTTCTTATTTCCAAACGCATGCGCAAACTATAGAAAGTCGTTATGACGTAGAATGTGCATACTTTGTTGATTCCATTTATGAAATAAAACACATTTTCTAAAAACTTGTGTTTTTTAAGAAATCATGCAAAACTTATAGAATCTTCGATTTTAAAAAACGGGGGAGGTAAGCTTTTCTTATTTCCGGACGCATGAACAAAGTATGGAAAATCGTTATGACGTAGAATATGCATACTTTGTCGATTCCATTTATGAAATAAAACACATTTTCTAAAAACTCTTGTTTTTTAAGAAATCATGTAAACCTTCTAGAATGCGTGATTTTAAAAAATGGTGGAAGTAAGCTTTTGTTATTTCCAGACGCATGCGCAAACTATAGAAAGTCGTTATGACGTAGAATGTGCATACTTTGTAGATTCCATTTATGAAATAAAACACATTTTCTAAAAACTCGTGTTTTTTAAGAAATCATGTAAACCTTCTAGAAGCTGTGATTTTAAAAAACGGTGGAAGTAAGCTTTTCTTATTTCCAGACGCATGCGCAAACTATAGAAAGTCGTTATGACGTAGAATGTGCATACTTTGTTGATTCCATTTATGAAATAAAACACATTTTCTAAAAACTCGTGTTTTTTAAGAAATCATGTAAACCTTCTAGAAGCTGTGATTTAGAAAAACGGGGGAAGTAAGCTTTTCTTATTTCCGGAGCATGCGCAAACTATAGAAAGTCGTTATGACGTAGAATGTGCATACTTTGTAGATTCCATTTATGAAATAAAACACATTTTATAAAAACTCGTGTTTTTTACAAAATCATGTAAACCTTCTAGAAGCTGTGATTTTAAAAAGCGAGGGAAGTACGCTTTTCTTATTTCCAAACACATGCGCAAACTATAGAAAGTCGTTATGACGTAGAATGTGCATACTTTGTTGCTTCCATTTATTTAATAAAACACATTTTCTAAAAACTCGTGTTTTTTAAGAAATCATGTAAACCTTCTAGAAGCTGTGATTTTAAAAAACGGGGGAAGTAAGCTTTTCTTATTTCCAAACGCATGCGCAAACTATAGAATGTCGTTATGAAGTAGAATGTGCATACTTTGTTGATTCCATTTATTAAATAAAACACATTTTCTAAAAACTCGTGTTTTTTAAGAAATCATGTAAACCTTCTAGAATGCGTGATTTTAAAAAATGGTGGAAGTAAGCTTTTGTTATTTCCAGACGCATGCGCAAACTATAGAAAGTCGTTATGACGTAGAATGTGCATACTTTGTAGATTCCATTTATGAAATAAAACACAGTTTCTAAAAACTCGTGTTTTTTAAGAAATCATGTAAACATTCGAGAAGCTGTGATTTAAAAAAACGGAGGAAGTAAGCTTTTCTTATTTCCAAACGCATGCGCAAACTATAGAAAGTCGTTATGACGTAGAATGTGCATACTTTGTTGATTCCATTTATGAAATAAAACACATTTTCTAAAAACTTGTGTTTTTTAAGAAATCATGCAAAACTTATAGAATCTTCGATTTTAAAAAACGGGGGAGGTAAGCTTTTCTTATTTCCGGACGCATGAACAAAGTATGGAAAATCGTTATGACGTAGAATATGCATACTTTGTCGATTCCATTTATGAAATAAAACACATTTTCTAAAAACTCTTGTTTTTTAAGAAATCATGTAAACCTTCTAGAATGCGTGATTTTAAAAAATGGTGGAAGTAAGCTTTTGTTATTTCCAGACGCATGCGCAAACTATAGAAAGTCGTTATGACGTAGAATGTGCATACTTTGTAGATTCCATTTATGAAATAAAACACATTTTCTAAAAACTCGTGTTTTTTAAGAAATCATGTAAACCTTCTAGAAGCTGTGATTTTAAAAAACGGTGGAAGTAAGCTTTTCTTATTTCCGGACGCATGCGCAAACTATAGAAAGTCGTTATGACGTAGAATGTGCATACTTTGTTGATTCCATTTATGAAATAAAACACATTTTCTAAAAACTCGTGTTTTTTAAGAAATCATGTAAACCTTCTAGAAGCTGTGATTTAGAAAAACGGGGGAAGTAAGCTTTTCTTATTTCCGGAGCATGCGCAAACTATAGAAAGTCGTTATGACGTAGAATGTGCATACTTTGTAGATTCCATTTATGAAATAAAACACATTTTATAAAAACTCGTGTTTTTTACAAAATCATGTAAACCTTCTAGAAGCTGTGATTTTAAAAAGCGAGGGAAGTACGCTTTTCTTATTTCCAAACACATGCGCAAACTATAGAAAGTCGTTATGACGTAGAATGTGCATACTTTGTTGCTTCCATTTATTTAATAAAACACATTTTCTAAAAACTCGTGTTTTTTAAGAAATCATGCAAAACTTCTATAATATGTGATCTTAAAAAATGGGGGAGGTAAGCTTTTCTTATTTCCGGACACATGCACAAACTATAGAAAATCATTATGACATAGAATGTGCATACTTTGCTGATTCCATTTATCAAATAAAACACATTTTCTAAAAACTCGTGTTTTTACGACATCATGTAAACCTTCTAGAATCTGTGATTTTAAAAAATGGTAGAAGTAAGCTTTTCTTATTTCCGGACGCATGCGCAAACTCTAGAAAGTCGTTATGACGTAGATTGTGCATACTTTGTTGATTCTACTTATGAAATAAAACACATTTTCTAAAAACTGTTGTTTTTTCAAAAATCATGTAAACCCTCTCGAAGCTGTGATTTTAAAAAACGGGGGAAGTAAGCTTTTCTTATTTCCAAACGCATGCGCAAACTATAGAAAGTCGTTATGACGTAGAATGTGCATACATTGTTGATTCCATTTATGAAATAAAACACATTTTCTAAAAACTTGTGCTTTTTAAGAAATCATGCAAAACTTCTAGAATCTGTGATTTTAAAAAACGGGGGAGGTAAGCTTTTCTTATTTCCGGACGCATGAACAAAGTATTGAAAATCGTTATGACGTAGAATGTGTATACTTTGTTGATTCCATTTATGAAATAAAACACATTTTCTAAAAACTGATGTTTTTTACGAAATCATGTAAACCTTCTAGAAGCTGTGATTTTAAAAAACGGTGGAAGTAAGCTTTTCTTATTTCCGGACGAATGCGCAAACTATAGAAAATCGTTATGACGTAGAATGTGCATACTTTGTTGATTCCATTTACGAAATAAAACACATTTTCTAAAAACTCGTGTATTTTAAGAAATCGTGTAAACCTTCTAGAAGCTGTGATTTTAAAAAACGGTGGAAGTAAGCTTTTCTTATTTCCGGACGCATGCGCAAACTATAGAAAGCCGTTATGACGTACAATGTGCATACTTTGTTGATTCCATTTATGAAATAAAACACATTTTCTAAAAACTCGTGTTTTTTTACGAAATCATGTAAACCTTCTAGAAGCTGTGATTTTAAAAAACGGTGGAAGTACGCTTTTCTTATTTCCGGACGAATGCGCAAACTATAGAAAATCGTTATGACGTAGAATGTGCATACTTTGTTGATTACATTTATGAAATAAAACACATTTTCTAAAAACTCTTGTTTTTTACGAAATCATGTAAACCTTCTAGAAGCTGTGATTTTAAAAAACGGTGGAAGTAAGCTTTTCTTATTTCCGGACGAATGCGCAAACTATAGAAAATCGTTATGACGTAGAATGTGCATACTTTGTAGATTCCATTTATGAAATAAAACACATTTTCTAAAAACTCGTGTTTTTTACGAAATCATGTAAACCTTCTAGAAGCTGTGATTTTAAAAAACGGTGGAAGTACGCTTTTCTTATTTCCGGACGAATGCGCAAACTATAGAAAGTCGTTATGACTTAGAATGTGCATACTTTGTTGATTCCATTTATGAAATAAAACACATTTTCTAAAAACTCGTGTTTTTTAAGAAATCATGTAAACCTTCTAGAAGCTGTGATTTTAAAAATCGATGGAAGTAAGCTTTTCTTATTTCCGGACGCATGCGCAAACTATAGAAAGTCGTTATGACGTAGAATGTGCATACTTTGTTGATTCCATTTATGAAATAAAACACATTTTCTAAAAACTCATGTTTTCTAAGAAATCATGTAAACCTTCTAGAAGCTGTGATTTTAAAAATAGGGGGAAGTAAGCTTTTCTTATTTCCAAACGCATGCGCAAACTATAGAAAGTCCTTATGACGTACAATGTGCATACTTTGTTGATTCCATTTATGAAATAAAACACATTTTCTAAAAACTCATGTTTTTTAAGAAATCATGTAAACCTTCTAGAATGCGTGATTTTAAAAAATGGTGGAAGTAAGCTTTTGTTATTTCCAGACGCATGCGCAAACTATAGAAAGTCGTTATGACGTAGAATGTGCATACTTTGTAGATTCCATTTATGAAATAAAACACATTTTCTAAAAACTCGTGTTTTTTAAGAAATCATGTAAACCTTCTAGAAGCTGTGATTTTAAAAAACGGTGGAAGTAAGCTTTTCTTATTTCCGGACGCATGCGCAAACTATAGAAAGTCGTTATGACGTAGAATGTGCATACTTTGTAGATTCCATTTATGAAATAAAACACATTTTCTAAAAACTCGTGTTTTTTAAGAAATCATGTAAACCTTCTAGAAGCTGTGATTTTAAAAAACGGTGGAAGTAAGCTTTTCTTATTTCCGGACGCATGCGCAAACTATAGAAAGTCGTTATGACGTAGAATGTGCATACTTTGTAGATTCCATTTATGAAATAAAACACATTTTCTAAAAACTCATGTTTTTTACGAAATCATGTAAACCTTCTAGAAGCTGTGATTTTAAAAAGCGGGGGAAGTAAGCTTTCTCATTTCCGCACGCATGCGCAAACTATAGAAAGTCGTTATGACGTAGAATGTGCATACTTTGTAGATTCAATTTATGAAATAAAACACATTTTCTAAAAACTCGTGTTTTTTACGAAATCATGTAAACCTTCTAGAAGCTGTGATTTTGAAAAACGGTGGAAGTAAGCTTTTCTTATTTCCGGACCTATGAGCAAACTATAGAAAGTCGTTATGACCTAGAATGTGCATACTTTGTAGTTTCCATTTATGAAATAAAACACATTTTCTAAAAACTCGTGTTTTTTACGAAATCATGTAAACCTTCTAGAAGCTGTGATTTTAAAAAACAGTGGAAGTAATCTTTTCTTATTTCCGGACCTATGCACAAACTATAGAAAGTCATTATGATGTAGAATGTGCATACTTTGTAGATTCCATTTATGAAATAAAACACATTTTCTAAAAACTCATGTTTTTTAATAAATCATGTAAACCTTCTAGAAGCTGTGATTTTAAAAAACGGGGGAAGTAAGCGTTTATTATTTCCGAACGCATGCGCAAACTATAGAAAGTCGTTATGAGGTAGAATGTGCATACTTTGTAGATTCCATTTATCAAATAAAACACATTTTCTAAAAACTCGTGTTTTTTACGAAATCATGTAAACCTTATAGAAGCTGTGATTTTAAAAAACGGTGGAAGTAAGCTTTTCTTATTTCCAGACACATGCGCAAACTATAGAAAGTCATTATGACGTAGAATGTGCATACTTTGTAGATTCCATTTATGAAATAAAACACATTTTCTAAAAACTCATGTTTTTTATGAAATCATGTAAATCTTCTAGAAGCTGTGATTTTAAAAAACGGTGGAAGTAAGCTTTTCTTATTTCCGGACGCATGCGCAAACTATAGAAAGTCGTTATGACGTAGAATGTCCATACTTTGTTGATTCCATTTATGAAATAAAACACATTTTCTAAAAACTCGTGTTTTTTAAGAAATCATGTAAACCTTCTAGAAGCTGTGAGTTTAAAAAATGGGGGAAGTAAGCTTTTCTTATTTCCGGACGCATGCGCAAACTATGGAAAGTCGTTATGACGTAGAATGTGCATACTTTGTTGATTCCATTTATGAAATAAAACACATTTTCTAAAAAGTCGTGTTTTTTAAGAAATCATGTAAACCTTCTAGAAGCTGTGATTTTAATAAACGGGAGAAGTAAGCTTTTCTTATTTCCAGACGCATGCTAAAACTATAGAAAGTCATTATGACGTAGAATGTGCATACTTTGTTGATTCCATTTATGAAATAAAACACATTTTCTAAAAACTCGTGTTTTTTAAAAAATCATGTAAAACTTTTAGAAGCTGTGATTTTAAAAAATGGGGGAAGTAAGCTTTTCTTATTTCCGGACGAATGCGCAAACTGTATAAAGTCGTTATGACGTAGAATTTGCATACTTTGTAGATTCCATTTCTGAAATAAAACACATTTTCTAAAAACTCGTGTTTTTTACGAAATCGTGTAAAGCTTCTAGAAGCTGAGATTTTAAAAAACGGTGGAAGTAAGCTTTTCTTATTTCCGAACGCATGCGCAAACTATAGAAAGTCGTTATGACGTAGAATGTGCATACTTTGTTGATTCCATTTATGAAATAAAACACATTTTCTAAAAACTCATGTTTTTTAAGAAATCGTGTAAACCTTCTAGAAGCTGTGATTTTAAAAAACGGTGGAAGTAAGCTTTTCTTATTTCCGGACGCATGCGCAAACTATAGAAAGTCGTTATGACGTAGAATGTGCATACTTTGTTGATTCCATTTATGAAATAAAACACATTTTCTAAAAACTCGTGTTTTTTAAAAAATCATGTAAAACTTCTAGAAGCTGTGATTTTAAAAAATGGGGGAAGTAAGCTTTTCTTATTTCCGGACGAATGCGCAAACTGTATAAAGTCGTTATGACGTAGAATTTGCATACTTTGTAGATTCCATTTCTGAAATAAAACACATTTTCTAAAAACTCGTGTTTTTTACGAAATCGTGTAAAGCTTCTAGAAGCTGAGATTTTAAAAAACGGTGGAAGTAAGCTTTTCTTATTTCCGAACGCATGCGCAAACTATAGAAAGTCGTTATGACGTAGAATGTGCATACTTTGTTGATTCCATTTATGAAATAAAACACATTTTCTAAAAACTCGTGTTTTTTAAGAAATCGTGTAAACCTTCTAGAAGCTGTGAGTTTAAAAAACGGGGGAAGTAAGCTTTTCTTATTTCCGGACGCATGCGCAAACTATGGAAAGTCGTTATGACGTAGAATGTGCATACTTTGTTGATTCCATTTATGAAATAAAACACATTTTCTAAAAAGTCGTGTTTTTTAAGAAATCATGTAAACCTTCTAGAAGCTGTGATTTTAATAAACGGGAGAAGTAAGCTTTTCTTATTTCCAGACGCATGCGCAAACTATAGAAAGTCGTTATGACGTAGAATGTGCATACTTTGTTGATTCCATTTATGAAATAAAACACATTTTCTAAAAACTCATGTTTTTTAAGAAATCGTGTAAACCTTCTAGAATCCGTGATTTTAAAAAATGGTGGAAGTAAGCTTTTCTTATTTCCGGACGCATGCCCAAACTATAGAAAGTTGTTATGACGTAGAATGTGCATACTTTGTTGATTCTATTTATGAAATAAAACACATTTTCTAAAAACTTGTGTTTTTTAAGAAATCATGTAAACCTTCTAGAAGCTGTGATTTTAAAAAACGGGGGAAGTAAGCTTTTCTTATTTCCAGACGAATGCACAAACTATAGAAAGTTGTTATGACGTAGAATGTGCATACTTTATTGATTCCATTTATGAAATAAAACACATTTTCTAAAAACTCGTGTTTTTTAAGAAATCATGTAAACCTTCTAGAAGCTGTGATTTTAAAAAACGGGGGTAGTAAGCTTTTCTTATTTCCGGTCGCATGCGCAAACTATAGAAAGTCGTTATGACGTAGAATGTGCATACTTTGTTGATTCCATTTATGAAATAAAACACATTTTCTAAAAACTCGTGTTTTTTAAGAAATCATGTAAACCTTCTAGAAGCTGTGTTTTTAAAAAACGGGTGAAGTAAGCTTTTCTTATTTCCAAACGCATGCGCAAACTATAGAAAGTCGTTATGACGTACAATGTGCATACTTTTTAGATTACATTTCTGAAATAAAACACATTTTCTAAAAACTCGTGTTTTTTACGAAATCATGTAAACCTTCTAGAAGCTGTGATTTTAAAAAACGGCGGAAGTAAGCTTTTCTTATTTCCGGACGCATGCGCAAACTATAGAAAGTCGTTATGACGTAGAATGTACATACTTTGTAGATTCCATTTATGAAATAAAACACATTTTCTAAAAACTCGTGTCTTTTACGAAATCATGTAAACCTTCTAGAAGATATGATTTTGAAAAACGGTGGAAGTAAGCTTTTCTTATTTCCGGACGCATGCGCAAACTATAGAAAGTCGTTATGATGTAGAATGTGCATACTTTGCTGATTCCATTTATGAAATAAAACACATTTTCTAAAAACTCGTGTTTTTTAACAAATCATGTAAACCTTCTAGAAGCTGTGATTTTAAAAAACGGGGGAAGTACGCTTTTCTTATTTCCAAACGCATGCGCAAACTATAGAAAGTCGTTATGACGTAGAATGTGCATACTTTGTTGACACCATTTATGAAATAAAACACATTTTCTAAAAACTCATGTTTTTTCAGAAATCATGTAAACCTTCTCGAAGCTGTGATTTTAAAAATCGGGGGAACTAAGCTTTTCTTATTTCCAAACGCATGCACAGACTATAGAAATTCGTTATGACATAGAATGTGCATACTTTGTTGACACCATTTATGAAATAAAACACATTTTCTAAAAACTCATGTTTTTTCAGAAATCATGTAGACCTTCTAGAAGCTGTGATTTTAAAAAACGGGGGAAGTAAGCTTTTCTTATTTCCGGACGCATGCGCAAACTATAGAAAGTCGTTATGACGTAGAATGTGCATAATTTGTTGATTCCATTTATGAAATAAAACACATTTTTTAAAAACTCGTGTTTTTTAAGAAATCATGTAAACCTTCTAGAAGCTGTGATTTTAAAAAAGGGTGGAAGTAAGCTTTTCTTATTTCCAAACGCATGCGCAAACTATAGAAAGTCTTTATGACGTAGAATGTGCATACTTTGTTGATTCCATTTACGAAATAAAACACATTTTCTAAAAACTTGTGTTTTTTAAGAAATCATGCAAAACTTCTAGAATCTGTGATTTTAAAAAACGGGGGAGGTAAGCTTTTCTTATTTCCGGACGCATGAACAAAGTATAGAAAATCGTTATGACGTAGAATGTGCATACTTTGTTGATTCCATTTATGAAATAAAACAAATTTTCTAAAAACTCGTGTTTTTTACGAAATCATGTAAACCTTCTAGAAGCTGTGATTTTAAAAAACGGTGGAAGTAAGCTTTTCTTATTTCCGGACAAACGCGCAAACTGTAGAAACTCGTTATGACGTAGAATGTGCATACTTTGTTCATTCCATTTATGAAATAAAACACATTTTCTAAAAACTCGTGTTTTTTAAGAAATCATGTAAACCTTCTAGATTCCGTGATTTTAAAAAATGGTGGAAGTAAGCTTTTCTTATTTCCGGACGCATGCCCAAACTATAGAAAGTTGTTATGACGTAGAATGTGCATACTTTGTTGATTCTATTTATGAAATAAAACACATTTTCTAAAAACTCGTGTTTTTTAAGAAATCATGTAAACCTTCTAGAAGCTGTGATTTTAAAAAACGGGGGAAGTAAGCTTTTCTTTTTTCCGGACGAATGCGCAAACTATAGAAAGTCGTTATGACGTAGAATGTGCATACTTTGTTGATTCCATTTATGAAATAAAACACATTTTCTAAAAACTCGTGTTTTTTAAGAAATCATGTAAACCTTCTTGAAGCTGTGATTTTCAAAACCGGGGGAAGTAAGCTTTTCTTATTTCCGGACGCATGCGCAAACTATAGAAAGTCGTTATGACGTAGAATGTGCATACTTTGTTGATTCCATTTATGAAATAAAACACATTTTCTAAAAACTCGTGTTTCTTAAGAAATCATGTAAACCTTCTAGAAGCTGTGTTTTTAAAAAACGGGGGAAGTAAGCTTTTCTTATTTCCAAACGCATGCGCAAACTATAGAAAGTCACTATGACGTACAATGTGCATACTTTGTAGATTACATTTCTGAAATAAAACACATTTTCTAAAAACACGTGTTTTTTACGAAATCATGTAAACCTTCTAGAAGCTGTGATTTTAAAAAATGGCGGAAGTAAGCTTTTCTTATTTCCGGATGCATGCGCAAACTATAGGAAGTCATTATGACGTAGAATGTGCATACTTTGTAGATTCCATTTATGAAATAAAACACATTTTCTAAAAACTCGTGTCTTTTACGAAATCATGTAAACCTTCTAGAAGCTATGGTTTTGAAAAACGGTGGAAGTAAGCATTTCTTATTTCCGGACACATGTGCAAACTATAGAAAGTTGTTATGATGTAGAATGTGCATACTTTGTTGATTCCATTTATGAAATAAAACACATTTTCTAAAAACTCGTGTTTTTTAACAAATCATGTAAACCTTCTAGAGCTGTGATTTTAAAAAACGGGGGAAGTACGCTTTTCTTATTTCCAAATGCATGCGCAAACTATAGAAAGTCGTTATGACGTAGAATGTGCATACTTTGTTGATTTCATTTATGAAATAAAACACATTTTCTAAAAACTCGTGTTTTTTAAGAAATCATGTAAACCTTCTAGAAGCTGTGATTTTAAAAAACGGGGGAAGTAAGCTTTTGTTATTTCCGGAAGCATGCGCAAACTATACAAAGTCGTTATGACGTAGAATGTGCATACTTTGTAGATTCCATTTATGAAATAAAACACTTTTTCTAAAAACTCGTGTTTTTTACGAAATCATGTAAAACTTCTACAAGCTTTGATTTTAAAAAACGGGGGAAGTAAGCTTTTCTTATTTTCGGACGAATGCGCAAACTATAGAAATTCGTTATGACGTAGAATGTGCAAACTTGGTAGATTCCATTGATGAACTAAAACACATTTTCTAAAAACTCATTTTTTACGAAATCATGTAAACCTTTCTAGAAGCTGTGATTTTAAAAAACGGTGGAATAAAGCTTTTCTTATTTCCGGAAGCATGCTCAAACTATAGAAAGTCGTTATGACGTAGAATGTGCATACTTTGTTGATTCAATTTATGAAATAAAACACATTTTCTAAATCCTCGTGTTTTTTAAGAAATCGTGTAAAGCTTCTAGAAGCTGTGATTTTAAAAAACGGTGGAAGTAAGCTTTTGTTATTTCCGGACGCATGCGCAAACTATAGAAAGTGGTTATGACGTAGAATTTGCATACTTTGTAGATTCCATTTATGAAATAAAACACATTTTCTAAAAACTCGTGTTTTTTACGAAATCATGTAAAACTTCTAGAAGCTTTGATTTTAAAAAACGGGGGAAGTAAGCTTTTCTTATTTTCGGACGAATGCGCAAACTATAGAAATTCGTTATGACGTAGAATGTGCAAACTTGGTAGATTCCATTGATGAACTAAAACACATTTTCTAAAAACTCATTTTTTACGAAATCATGTAAACCTTCTAGAAGCTGTGATTTTAAAAAACGGTGGAAGTAAGCTTTTCTTATTTCTGGAAGCATGCTCAAACTATAGAAAGTCGTTATGACGTAGAATGTGCATACTTTGTTGATTCAATTTATGAAATAAAACACATTTTCTAAATCCTCGTGTTTTTTAAGAAATCGTGCAAAGCTTCTAGAAGCTGTGATTTTAAAAAACGGTGGAAGTAAGCTTTTTTATTTCCAAATGCATGCGCAAACTATAGAAAGTCGTTATGACGTAGAATGTGCATACTTTGTTGATTCCATTTATGAAATAAAACACATTTTCTAAAAACTCTTGTTTTTTAAGAAATCATGTAAACCTTCTAGAAGCTGTGATTTTAAAATACGGGGGAGGTAAGCTTTTCTTATTTCCAAACGCATGCGCAAACTATAGAAAGTCGTTATGACGTAGAATGTGCATACTTTGTTGATTCTATTGATGAAATAAAACACATTTTCTAAAAACTCGTGTTTTTTAAGAAATCATGTAAACCTTCTAGAAGCTGTGATTTTAAAAAACGGGGGAAGTAAGCTTTTCTTATTTCCAAACGCATGCGCAAACTATAGAAAGTCGTTATGATGCAGAATGTGCATACTTTGTAGATTCCATTTATGAAATAAAACACATTTTCTAAAAACTCGTGTTTTTTACGAAATCATGTAAACCTTCTAGAAGCTGTGATTTTAAAAAATGGTGGAAGTAAGCTTTTCTTATTTCCAGATGAATGCGCAAACTATAGAAAGTCGTTATCACGTAGAATGTGCATACTTTGTAGATTCCATTTGGGAAATAAAACACATTTTATAAAAACTCGTGTTTTTTAAGAAATCATGTAAACCTTCTAGAAGCTGTGATTTAGAAAAACGGGGGAAGTAAGCTTTTCTTATTTCCGAACGCATGCGGAAACTATAGAAAGTCGTTATGACGTAGAATTTGTATACTTTGTAGATTCCATTTATGAAATAAAACACATTTTCTAAAAACTCGTGTTTTTTACGAAATCATGTAAACCTTCTAGAAGCTGTGATTTTAAAAAACGGTTGAAGTAAGCTTTTCTTATTTCCGGACGCATGCGCAAACTATAGAAAGTCGTTATGACGTAGAATGTGCATACTTTGTAGATTCCATTTATGAAATAAAACACATTTTCTAAAAACTTGTGTTTTTTACGAAATCATGTAAGCCTTCTAGAAGCTGTGATTTTAAAAAACGGTGGAAGTACGCTTTTCTTATTTCCGGACGAATGCGCAAACTATAGAAAGTCGTTATGACTTAGAATGTGCATACTTTGTTGATTCCATTTATGAAATAAAACACATTTTCTAAAAACTCGTGTTTTTTAAGAAATCATGTAAACCTTCTAGAAGCTGTGATTTTAAAAATCGGTGGAAGTAAGCTTTTCTTATTTCCGGACGCATGCGCAAACTATAGAAAGTCGTTATGACGTCGAATGTGCATACTTTGTTGATTCCATTTATGAAATAAAACACATTTTCTAAAAATTCGTGTTTTCTAAGAAATAATGTAAACCTTCTAGAAGCTGTGATTTTAAAAAAGGGGGAAGTAAGCTTTTCTTATTTCCAAACGCATGCGGAAACTATAGAAAGTCGTTATGAAGTAGAATGTGCATACTTTGTTGATTACATTGATGAAATAAAACACATTTTCTAAAAACTCCTGTTTTTTAAGAAATCATGTAAACCTTCTAGAAGCTGTGATTTTAAAAAACGGGGGAAGTAACCTTTTCTTATTTCCAAACGCATGCGCAAACTATAGAAAGTCGTTATGAAGTAGAATGTGCATACTTTGTTGATTCCATTTATGAAATAAAACACATTTTCCAAAAACTCGTGTTTTTTACGAAATCATGTAAACCTTCTAGAATCCGTGATTTTAAAAAATGGTGGAAGTAAGCTTTTGTTATTTCCGGACGCATGCGCAAACTATAGAAAGTGGTTATGACGTAGAATGTGCATACTTTGTAGATTCCATTTATGAAATAAAACACATTTTCTAAAAACTCGTGTTTTTTACGAAATCATGTAAACCTTCTAGAAGCTGTGATTTTAAAAAATGGTGGAAGTAAGCTTTTCTTATTTCCGGACGCATGCGCAAACTATAGAAGCTCGTTATGACGTAGAATGTGCATACTTTGTAGATACCATTTATGAAATAAAACACATTTTCTAACAACTCGTGTTTTTTACGAAATCATGTAAACCTTCTAGAAGTTGTGATTTTAAAAAACGGTGGAAGTAAGCTTTTCTTATTTCCGGACGCATGCGCAAACTATAGAAAGTCGTTATGACGTAGAATGTGCATACTTTGTTGATTCTATTTATGAAATAAAACACATTTTCTAAAAACTCGTGTTTTTTAAGAAATCATGTAAACCTTCTAGAAGCTGTGATTTTAAAAAACGGGGGAAGTAAGCTTTTCTTATTTCCAAACGCATGCGCAAACTATAGAAATTCGTTATGACGCAGAATGTGCATACTTTGTAGATTCCATTTATGAAATAAAACACATTTTCTAAAAACTCGTGTTTTTTACGAAATCATGTAAACCTTCTAGAAGCTGTGATTTTAAAAAACGGTGGAAGTAAGCTTTTCTTATTTCCAGATGAATGCGCAAACTATAGAAAGTCGTTATCACGTAGAATGTGCATACTTTGTAGATTCCATTTGGGAAATAAAACACATTTTATAAAAACTCGTGTTTTTTAAGAAATCATGTAAACCTTCTAGAAGCTGTGATTTAGAAAAACGGGGGAAGTAAGCTTTTCTTATTTCCGAACGCATGCGGAAACTATAGAAAGTCGTTATGACGTAGAATGTGTATACTTTGTAGATTCCATTTATGAAATAAAACACATTTTCAAAAAACTCGTGTTTTTTACGAAATCATGTAAACCTTCTAGAAGCTGTGATTTTAAAAAACGGTGGAAGTAAGCTTTTCTTATTTCCGGATGCATGCGCAAACTATAGAAAGTCGTTATGACGTAGAATGTGCATACTTTGTAGATTCCATTTATGAAATAAAACACATTTTCTAACAACTCGTGTTTTTTACGAAATCATGTAAACCTTCTAGAACTTGTGATTTTAAAAAACAGTGGAAGTAAGCTTTTCTTATTTCCGGACGCATGCGCAAACTATAGAAAGTCGTTATGACGTAGAATGTGCATACTTTGTTGATTCTATTTATGAAATAAAACACATTTTCTAAAAACTCGTGTTTTTTAAGAAATCATGTAAACCTTCGAGAAGCTGTGATTTTAAAAAACGGGGGAAGTAAGCTTTTCTTATTTCCAAACGCATGCGCAAACTATAGAAAGTCGTTATGACGTAGAATGTGCATACTTTGTTGATTCCATTTATGAAATAAAACACATTTTCTAAAAACTTGTGTTTTTTAAGAAATCATGCAAACCTTCTAGAATCTGTGATTTTAAAAAACGGGGGAGGTAAGCTTTTCTTATTTCCGGACGCATGAACAAAGTATGGAAAATCGTTATGACGTAGAATGTGCATACTTTGTTGATTCCATTTATGAAATAAAACACATTTTCTAAAAACTCGTGTTTTTTACGAAATCATGTAAACCTTCTAGAAGCTGTGATTTTAAAAAACGGTGGAAGTAAGCTTTTCTTATTTCCGGACGAATGCGCAAACTATAGAAAATCGTTATGACGTAGAATGTGCATACTTTGTTGATTCCAATTACGAAATAAAACACATTTTCTAAAAACTCGTGTATTTTAAGAAATCGTGTAAACCTTCTAGAAGCTGTGATTTTAAAAAACGGTGGAAGTAAGCTTTTCTTATTTCCGGACGCATGCGCAAACTATAGAAAGCCATTATGACGTACAATGTGCATACTTTGTTGATTCCATTTATGAAATAAAACACATTTTCTAAAAACTCATGTTTTTTAAGAAATCATGTAAACCTTCTAGAAGCTGTGATTTTTAGAAACGGGGGAAGTAAGCTTTTCTTATTTCCAAACGCATGCGCAAACTATAGAAAGTCGTTATGACGTAGAATGTGTATACTTTGTAGATTCCATTTATGAAATAAAACACATTTTCTAAAAACTCGTGTTTTTTACGAAATCATGTAAATCTTCTAGAAGCTGTGATTTTAAAAAACTGTGGAAGTAAGCTTTTCTTATTTCCGGACGCATGCGCAAACTATAGAAAGTCGTTATGACGTAGAATGTGCATACTTTGTAGATTCCATTTATGAAATAAAACACATTTTCTAACAACTCGTGTTTTTTACGAAATCATGTAAACCTTCTAGAAGTTGTGATTTTAAAAAACAGTGGAAGTAAGCTTTTCTTATTTCCGGACGCATGCGCAAACTATAGAAAGTCATTATGACGTAGAATGTGCATACTTTGTTGATTCTATTGATGAAATAAAACACATTTTCTAAAAACTCGTGTTTTTTAAGAAATCATGTAAACCTTCGAGAAGCTGTGATTTTAAAAAACGGGGGAAGTAAGCTTTTCTTATTTCCAAACGCATGCGCAAACTATAGAAAGTCGTTATGACGTAGAATGTGCATACTTTGTTGATTCCATTTATGAAATAAAACACATTTTCTAGAAACACGTGTTTTTTACGAAATCATGTAAACCTTCTAGAAGCTGTTATTTTAAAAAACGGTGGAAGTAAGCTTTTTTTATTTCCGGACGAATGCGCAAACTATAGAAAATCGTTATGACGTAGAATGTGCATACTTTGTTGATTTCATTTAGGAAATAAAACACATTTTCTAAAAACTCGTGTATTTTAAGAAATCGTGTAAACCTTCTAGAAGCTGTGATTTTAAAAAACGGTGGAAGTAAGCTTTTCTTATTTCCGGACGCATGCGCAAAATATAGAAAGCCGTTATGACGTACAATGTGCATACTTTGTTGATTCCATTTATGAAATAAAACACATTTTCTAAAAACTCATGTTTTTTAAGAAATCATGTAAACCTTCTAGAAGCTGTGATTTTAAAAAACGGTGGAAGTACGCTTTTCTTATTTCCGGACGAATGCGCAAACTATAGAAAGTCGTTATGACGTAGAATGTGCATACTTTGTTGATTCCATTTATGAAATAAAACACATTTTCTAAAAACTTGTGTTTTTTAAGAAATCATGCAAAACTTCTAGAATCTGTGATTTTAAAAAACGGGGGAGGTAAGCTTTTCTTATTTCCAGACGCATGAACAAAGTATGGAAAATCGTTATGACGTAGAATGTGCATACTTTGTTGATTCCATTTATGAAATAAAACACATTTTCTAGAAACACGTGTTTTTTACGAAATCATGTAAACCTTCTAGAAGCTGTGATTTTAAAAAATGGGGGAGGTGAGCTTTTCTTATTTCCGGACGCATGCACAAACTATAGAAAATCATTATGACGTAGAATGTGCATACTTTGTTGATTCCATTTATGAAATAAAACACATTTTCTAAAAACTCGTGTTTTTTACGAAATCATGTAAACCTTCTAGAATCCGTGATTTTAAAAAATGGTGGAAGTAAGCTTCTCTTATTTCTGGACGCATGCGCAAACTATAGAAAGTCGTTATGATGTAGAATGTGCATACTTTGTTGATTCTATTTATGAAATAAAACACATTTTCTAAAAACTCGTGTTTTTTAAGAAATCATGTAAACCGTTTAGAAGCTGTTATTTTAAAAAACGGGGGAAGTGAGATTTTCTTATTTCCAAATGCATGCGCAAACTATAGAAAGTTGCTATGACGTAGAATGTGCATACTTCGTTGATTCCATTTATGAAATAAAACAAATTTTCTAAAAAATCATGTTTTTTAAGAAATCATGTAAACCTTCTAGAAGCTGTGATTTTAAAAAACGGCGAAGGTAAGCTTTTCTTATTTTCAAACGCATGCGCAAACTATGGAAAATCGTTATGACGTAGAATGTGCATACTTTGTTGATTCCATTTATGAAATAAAACACATTTTCTAGAAACACGTGCTTTTTACGAAATCATGTAAACCTTCTAGAAGCTGTGATTTTAAAAAACGGGGGAGGTGAGCTTTTCTTATTTCCGGACGCATGCGCAAACTATAGAAATTCGTTATGACGTAGAATGTGCATACTTTTTCTATTCCATTTATGAAATAAAACACATTTTCTAAAAACTCGTGTTCTTTCAGAAATCATGTAAACCTTCTAGAAGATGTGATTTTAAAAAACGGGGGAAGTAAGCTTTTCTTATTTCCAGACGCATGAGCAAACTATATAAAGTCATTATGACGTAGAATGTGCATACTTTTTAGATTCCATTTATGAAATAAAACACATTGTCTAAAAACTCGTGTTTTTTACGAAATCATGTAAACCATCTAGAAGCTGTGATTTTAAAAAACGGTGGAAGTAAGCTTTTCTTATTTCTGGACGCATGCGCAAACTATAGAAAGTCGTTATGATGTAGAATGTGCATACTTTGTAGATTCCATTTATGAAATAAAACACATTTTTTAAAAACTCGTGTTTTTTACGAAATCATGTAAACCTTCTAGAAGCTGTGATTTTAAAAAACGGTGGAAGTAAGATTTTCTTATTTCTGGACGCATGCGCAAACTATAGAAAGTCGTTATGACGTAGAATGTGCATACTTTGATGATTCCATTTATGAAATAAAACACATTTTCTAAAAACTCGTGTTTTTTACGAAATCATGTAAACCTTCTAGAAGCTGTGATTTTAAAAAATGGGGGAAGTAAGGTTTTCTTATTTCCAAACGCATGCGCAAACTATAGAAAGTCGTTATGACGTAGAATGTGCATACTTTGTTGATTCCATTTATGAAATAAAACACATTTTCTAAAAACTCGTGTTTTATAAGAAATCATGTAAACCTTCTAGAAGCTGTGATTTTAAAAAACGGGGGAAGTAAGCTTTTCTTATTTCCAGACGCATGCGCAAACTATATAAAATCGTTATGACGTAGAATGTGCATACTTTGTAGATTCCATTTATGAAATAAAACACATTTACTAAAAACTTGTGTTTTTTACGAAATCATGTAAACCTTCTAGAAGCTGTGATTTTAAAAAACGGTGGAAGTACGCTTTTCTTACTTCCGGACGAATGCGCAAACTATAGAACGTCGTTATGACTTAGAATGTGCATACTTTGTTGATTCCATTTATGAAATAAAACACATTTTCTAAAAACTCGTGTTTTTTAAGAAATCATGTAAACCTTCTAGAAGCTGTGATTTTAAAAATCGGTGGAAGTAAGCTTTTCTTATTTCCGGACGCATGCGCAAACTATAGAAAGTCGTTATGATGTAGAATGTGCATACTTTGTTGATTCCATTTATGAAATAAAACACATTTTCTAAAAACTCGTGTTTTCTAAGAAATCATGTAAACCTTCTAGAAGCTGTGATTTTCAAAAACGGGGGAAGTAGGCTTTTCTTATTTCCAAACGCATGCGCAAACTATAGAAAGTCGTTATGAAGTAGAATGTGCATACTTTGTTGACTCCATTTATGAAATAAAACACATTTTCTAAAAACTCGTGTTTTTTAAGAAATCATGTAAACCTTCTAGAAGCTGTGATTTTAAAAAACGGGGGAAGTAAGGTTTTCTTATTTCCAAACGCATGCGCAAACTATAGACAGTCGTTATGACGTAGAATGTGCATACTTTGTTGATTCCATTTATGAAATAAAACATATTTTCTAAAAACTCGTGTTTTTTAAGAAATCATGTAAACCTTCTAGAATCCGTGATTTTAAAAAATGGTGGAAGTAAGATTTTCTTATTTCCGGACGCATGCGCAAACTATAGAAAGTCGTTATGGCATAGAATATGCATACTTTGTTTATTCTATTTATGAAATAAAACACATTTTCTAAAAACTCATGTTTTTTAAGAAATCATGTAAACGTTCTAGAAGCCGTGATTTTAAAAAACGGGGGAAGTAAGCTTTTCTTATTTCCAAACGCATGCGCAAACTATAGAAAGTCGTTATGATGTAGAATGTGCATAATTTGTTGATTCCATTGATGAAATAAAACACATTTTCTAAAAACTCATGTTTTTTAAGAAATCATGTAAACCTTCTGGAAGCTGTGATTTTAAAAAAGGGTGGAAGTAAGCTTTTCTTATTTCCAAATGCATGCGCAAACTATAGAAAGTCGCTATGACATAGAATGTGCATACTTTGTTGATTCCATTTATGAAATAAAACACATTTTCTAAAAACTCGTGTTTTTTAGGAAATCATGTAAACCTTCTAGAAGCTGTGATTTTAAAAAATGGGGGAAGTAAGCTTTTCTTATTTCCGGACGCATGCGCAAACTATATCAAGTCGTTATGACGTAGAATGTGCATACTTTGTAGATTACATTTATGAAATAAAACACATTTTCTAAAAACTCGGGTTTTTTAAGAAATCATGTAAACCTTCTAGAAGCTGTGATTTTAAAAAACGGTGAAAGTAAGCTTTTCTTATTTCCGGACGAATGCGCAAACTATAGAAAGTCGTTATGACATAGAATGTGCATACTTTGTTGATTCCATTTATGAAATAAAACACATTTTCTAAAGACTCGTGTTTTTTAAGAAATCATGTAAACCTTCTAGAAGCTGTGATTTTAAAAAACGGTGGAAGTAAGCTTTCTTATATCCGGACGCATGCGCAAACTATAGAAAGTCGTTATGACGTAGAATGTGCATACTTTGTAGATTCCATTTAAGAAATAAAACACATTTTCTAAAAAGTCGTGTTTTTTACGAAATCATGTAAACCTTCTAGAAGCTGTGATTTTAAAAAACGGTGGAAGTAAGCTTTTCTTATTTACGGACGCATGCGCAAACTATAGAAAGTCGTTATGATGTAGAATGTGCATACTTTGTAGATTCCATTTATGAAATAAAACACATTTTCTAAA
The DNA here is from genome assembly GCA_027924585.1 of Larix kaempferi. Taxonomy (NCBI): domain Eukaryota; kingdom Viridiplantae; phylum Streptophyta; class Pinopsida; order Pinales; family Pinaceae; genus Larix; species Larix kaempferi. The sequence continues at coordinate 293,326 of BSBM01001607.1, forward strand.
AACTTGTGTTTTTTAAGAACTCATTTAAACCTTCTAGAAGCTGTGATTTTAAAAAACGGTGGAAGTAAGCTTTTCTTATTTCCAAACGCATGCGCAAACTATAGAAAGTCGTTATGACGTAGAATGTGCATACTTTGTAGATTCCATTTATGAAATAACACACATTTTCTAAAAACTCGTGTTTTTTAAAAAATCATGTAAACCTTCTAGAAGCTGTGATTTTAAAAAACGGTGGAAGTAAGGTTATCTTATTTCCGGACGAATGTGAAAACTATAGAAAGTCGTTATGACATAGAATGTGCATACTTTGTTTATTCCATTTATGGAATAAAATACATTTTCTAAAAACTCGTGTTTTTTAAGAAATCATGTAAACCTTCTAGAAGCTGTGATTTTAAAAAACGGTGGAAGTAAGCTTTTCTTATTTCCGGACGCATGCGCAAACTATAGAAAGTCGTTATGACATAGAATGTCCATACTTTGTAGATTCCTTTTATGAAATAAAACACATTTTCTAAAAACTCGTGTTTTTTAAGAAATCATGTAAACCTTCTAGAAGCTGTGATTTTAAAAAACGGTGGAAGTAAGCTTTTCTTATTTCCAAACGTGTGCGCAAACTAGAGAAAGGCATTATAACGTAGAATATGCATACTTTGTTGATTCCATTTATGAAATAAAACACATTTTCTAAAAACTCGTGTTTTTTAAGAAATCATGTAACCCTTCTAGAAGCTGTGATTTTAAAAAACGGGGGAAGTAAGCTTTTCTTATTTCCGGACGCATGCGCAAACTATAGAAAGTCGTTATGACGTAGAAAGTCGTTATGACGTAGAATGTGCATACTTTCTTGATTCCATTTATGAAATAAAACACATTTTCTAAAAACTCGTGTTTTTTAAGAAATCATGTAATCCTTCTAGAAGCTGTGATTTTAAAAAATGGGGGAAGTGAGCTTTTCTAATTTCCGGACGCATGCGCAAACTATACAAAGTCGTTATGACGTAGAATGTGCATACTTTGTAGATTCCATTTATGAAATAAAACACATTTTCTAAAAACTCGTGTTTTTTTCTAAATCATGTAAACCTTCTAGAACCTGTGATTTTAAAAAACGGTGGAAGTAAGCTTTTCTTATTTCCGGACGCATGCGCAAACTACAGAAAGTCGTTATGACGTAGAATGTGCATACTTTGTTGATTCCATTTATGAAATAAAAACACATTTTCTAAAAACGAGTGTTTTTTAAGAAATCATGTAAACCTTCTAGAAGCTGTGATTTTAAAAAACAGGGGAAGTAAGCTTTTCTTATTTCCAAACACATGCGCAAACTATAGAAAGTCGTTATGACGTAGAATGTGCATACTTTGTTGATTCCATTTATGAAATAAAACACATTTTCTAAAAACTCGTGTTTTTTCAGAAATCATCTAAACCTTCTAGAGGCTGTGATTTTAAAAAACGGGGGAAGTAAGCTTTTCTTATTTCGGGACGCATGTGCAAACTATTGAAAGTCGTTATGACGTAGAATATGCATACTTTGTTGATTCCATTTATGAAATAAAACACATTTTCTAAAAACTTATTTCCGGACGCATGTGCAAACTATAGAAAGTCGTTATGACGTAGAATATGCATACTTTGTTGATTCCATTTATGAAATAAAACACATTTTCTAAAAACTCGTGTTTTTTCAGAGATCATGTAAACCTTCTAGAAGCTGTGATTTTAAAAAACGGGGGATGTAAGCTTTTCTTATTTCCGGACGCATGTGCAAACTATAGAAAGTCGTTATGACGTAGAATGTGCATACTTTGTTGATTCCATTTATGAAATAAAACACATTTTCTAAAAACTCATGTTTTTTAAGAAATCATGTAAACCTTCTAGAAGCTGTGATTTTAAAAAATGGTGGAAGTAAGCTTTTCTTATTTCGAAACGCATGCGCAAACTATAGAAAGTCGCTATGACATAGAATGTGCATACCTTGTTGATTCCATTTATGAAAAAAAACACATTTTCTAAAAACTCCTGTTTTTTAAGAAAACATGTAAACCTTCTAGAAGCCGTGATTTTAAAAAACGGGGGAAGTAAGCTTTTCTTATTTCCAAACGCATGTGCAAACTATAGAATGTCGTTTTGACGTAGAATGTGCATACTTTGTTGATTCCATTTATGAAATAAAACACATTTTCTAAAAACTCGTGTTTTTTAAGAAATCATGTAAACCTTCTAGAAGCTGTGATTTTAGAAAACGGGGGAAGTAAGCTTTTCTTATTTCCAAACGCATGCGCAAACTATAGAAAGTCGTTTTGACGTAGAATGTGCATACTTTGTTGATTCCATTTATGAAATAAAACACATTTTCTAAAAACTCGTGTTTTTTCAGAAATCATGTAAACCTTCTAGAAGCTGTGATTTTAAAAAACGGGGGAAGTAAGCTTTTCTTATTTCCAAACGCATGCGCAAACTATAGAAAGTCGTTATGACGTAGAATGTGCATACTTTGTTGATTCCATTTATGAAATAAAACACATTTTCTAAAAACTCGTGTTTTTTAAGAAATCATGTAAACCTTCTAGAATCCGTGAGTTTTAAAAAATGGTGGAAGTAAGCTTTTCTTATTTCCGGACGCATGCCCAAACTATAGAAAGTCGTTCTAGCGTAGAATGTGCATACTGTTTTGATTCTATTTATGGAATAAAACACATTTTCTAAAAACTCATTTTTTTTAAGAAATCATGTAAACGTTCTAGAAGCTGTGATTTTAAAAAACGGGGGAAGTAAGCTTTTCTTATTTCCGAACGCGTGCGTAAACTATAGAAAGTCGTTATGACGTAGAATGTGCATACTTTGTTGATTCCATTTATGAAATAAAACACATTTTCTAAAAACTCGTGTTTTTTCAGAAATCATGTAAACCTTCCAGAAGCTGTGATTTAAAAAAACGGGGGAAGGAAGCTTTTCTTATTTCTGGACGCATGCGCAAACTATAGAAAGTAGTTATGACGTAGAATGTGCATAATTTGTTGATTCCATTTATGAAATAAAACACATTTTCTAAAAACTCGTGTTTTTTAAGAAATCATGTAAACCTTCTGGAAGCTGTGATTTTAAAAAAGGGTGGAAGTAAGCTTTTCTTATTTCCAAATGCATGCGCAAACTATAGAAAGTCGCTATGACATAGAATGTGCATAATTTGTTGATTCCATTTATGAAATAAAACACATTTTCTAAAAACTCGTGTTTTTTAAGAAATCATGTAAACCTTCTAGAAGCTGTGATTTTAAAAAATGGGGGAAGTAAGCTTTTCTTATTTCCGGACGCATGCGCAAACTATATAAAGTCGTTATGACGTAGAATGTGCATACTTTGTAGATTCCATTTATGAAATAAAACATATTTTCTAAAAACTCGGGTTTTTTAAGAAGTCATGTAAACCTTCTAGAAGCTGTGATTTTAAAAAACGGTGGAAGTAAGCTTTTCTTATTTCCGGACGAATGTGCAAACTATAGAAAGTCGTTATGACATAGAATGTGCATACTTTGTTGATTGCATTTATGAAATAAAACACATTTTCTAAAGACTCGTGTTTTTTAAGAAATCATGTAAACCTTCTAGAAGCTGTGATTTTAAAAAACGGTGGAAGTAAGCTTTTCTTATTTCCGGATGCATGCGCAAACTATAGAAAGTCGTTATGACGTAGAATGTGCATACTTTGTAGATTCCATTTATGAAATAAAACACATTTTCTAAAAAATCGTGTTTTTTAAGAAATCATGTAAACCTTCTAGAAGCTGTGATTTTAAAAAACGGGGGAAGTAAGCTTTTCTTATTTCCAAACGCATGCGCAAACTATAGAAAGTCGTTATGACGTAGAATCTGCATACTTTGTTGATTCCATTTATGAAATAAAACACATTTTCTAAAAACTCGTGTTTTTTAAGAAATCATGTAAATCTTCTAGAAGCTGTGATTTTAAAAAATGGGGGAAGTAAGCTTTTCTTATTTCCGGATGCATGCGCAAACTATATAAAGTCGTTATGACGTAGAATGTGCATACTTTGTAGATTCCATTTATGAAATAAAACACATTTTCTAAAAACTCGTGTTTTTTACGAAATCATGTAAACCTTCTAGAACCTGTGATTTTAGAAAACGGTGGAAGTAAGCTTTTCTTATTTCCGGACGCATTCGCAAACTATAGAAAGTCGTTATGACGTAGAATGGGCATACTTTGTTGATTCCATTTATGAAATAAAACACAGTTTCTAAAAACTCGTGTTTTTTAAGAAATCATGTAAACCTTCTAGAAGCTGTGATTTTAAAAAACGGGGGAAGTAAACTTTTCTTATTTCCAAACGCATGCGCAAACTATAGAAAGTCGTTATGACGTTGAATGTGCATACTTTGTAGATTCCATTTATGAAATAAAACACATTTTCTAAAAACTCGTGTTTTTTACGAAATCATGTAAACCTTCTAGAAGTTTTGATTTTAAAAAACGGTGGAAGCAAGCTTTTCTTATTTCTGAACGAATGCGCAAACTATAGAAAGTCGTTATGTTTTAGAATGTGCATACTTTGTTGATTCCTTTTATGAAATAAAACACATTTTCTAAAAACTCGTGTTCTTTAAGAAATCATGTAAACCTTCTAGAAGCTGTGATTTTAAAAAACGGTGGAAGTAAGCTTTTCTTATTTCTGGACGCATGCGCAAACTATAGAAACTCGTTATGACGTAGAATGTGCATACTTTGTTGATTCCATTTATGAAATAAAACACATTTTCTAAAAACTCGTGTTTTTTAAGAAATCATGTAAACCTTCTAGAAGCTATGATTTTAAAAAACGGTGGAAGTAAGCTTTTGTTATTTCCGGACGAATGCGCAAACTATAGAAAGTCGTTATGACAGAGAATGTGCATACTTTGTTGATTCCATTTATGAAGTAAAACACATTTTCTAAAAACTCGTGTTTTTTATGAAATCATTTAAACCTTCTAGAAGCTGTGATTTTAAAAAACGGTGGAAGTAAGCTTTTCTTATTTCCGGACGCATGCACAAACTATAGAATGTCGTTATGACGTAGAATGTGCATATTTTGTTCAATCCATTTATGAAATAAAACACATTTTCTAAAAACTCGTGTTTTTTAAGAAATGATCTAAACCTTCTAGAAGCTGTGATTTTAAAAAATGGTGGAAGTAAGCTTTTCTTATTTCCAGACGCATGCGCAAACTATAGAAAGTTGTTATGACGTAGAATATGCATACTTTGTTGATTCCATTTATGAAATAAAACACATTTTCTATAAACTCACGTTTTTTAAGAAATCATGTGAACCTTCTAGAAGCTGTGATTTTACAAAAATGTGGAAGTAAGCTTTTCTTATTTCCGGACGCATGCGCAAACTATAGAAAGCGGTTATGACATAGAATATGCATACTTTGTTGATTCCATTGATGAAATAAAACACATTTTCTAAAAACTCGTCTTTTTTAAGAAATCATGTAAACCTTCTAGAAGCTGTGATTTTATAAAACGGTGGAAGTAAGCTTTTCTTATTTCGGGACGCATGCGCAAACTATAGAAAGTCGTTATGACATAGAATGTGCGTAGTTTGTTGACTCCATTTATGAAATAAAACACATTTTCTAAAAACTCCTGTTTTTTAAGAAATGATCTAAACCTTCTAGAAGCTGTGATTTTAAAAAACGGTGGAAGTAAGCTTTTCTTATTTCCAGACGCATGCGCAAACTATAGAAACTCGTTATGACGTAGAATGTGCATACTTTGTTGATTCCATTTATCAAATAAAACACATTTTCTAAAAACTCGTGTTTTTTAAGAAATCATGTAAACCTTCTAGAAGCTGTGATTTTAAAAAACGGGGGAAGTAAGCTTTTCTTACTTCCAAACGTATGCGCAAACTATAGAAAGTCGTTATGACGTAGAATGTGCATACTTTGCTGATTCCATTTATGAAATAAAACACATTTTCTAAAAACTCATGTTTTTTAAGAAATCATGTAAACCTTCTAGAAGCTGTGATTTTAAAAAACTGTGGAAGTAAGCTTTTCTTATTTCCAAACGCATGCGCAAACTTTAGAAAGTCATTATGACGTAGAATGTGCATACTTTGTTGATTCCATTTATGAAATAAAACACATTTTCTAAAAACTCGTGTTTTTTATGAAATCATGTAAACCTTCCAGAAGCTGTGATTTTAAAAAACGGGGGAAGGAAGCTTTTCTTATTTCTGGACGCATGCGCAAACTACAGAAAGTCGTTATGACGTAGAATGTGCATAGTTTGTAGATTCGATTTATGAAATAAAACACATTTTCTAAAAACTCGTGTTTTTTACGAAATCATGTAAACCTTCTAGAAGCTGTGATTTTAAAAAATGGGGGAAGTAAGCTTTTCTTATTTCCAAACGCATGCGCAAACTATAGAAAGTCGTTATGACGTAGAATGTGCATACTTTGTAGATTCCATTTATGAAATAAAACACATTTTCTAAAAATTCATGTTTTTTAAGAAATCATGTAAACCTTCTAGAAGCTGTGATTTTAAAAAACGGTGGAAGTAAGCTTTTCTTATTTCTGGACGAATGCGCAAACTATAGAAAGTCGTTATGACATAGAATGTGCATACTTTTTTTATTCCATTTATGAAATAAAATACATTTTCTAAAAACTCGTGTTTTTTAAGAAATCATGTAAACCTTCTAGAAGCTGTGATTTTAAAAAACGGTGGAAGTAAGCTTTTCTTATTTCCGGACGCATGCGCAAACTATAGAAAGTCGTTATGACGTAGAATGTGCATACTTTGTAGATTCCTTTTATGAAATAAAAAACATTTCCTAAAAACTCGTGTTTTTTTAAGAAATCATTTAAACCTTCTAGAAGCTGTGATTTTAAAAAACGGTGGAAGTAAGCTTTTCTTATTTCCGGACGCATGCGCAAACTATAGAAAGTCGTTATTACGTAGAAAGTGCATACTTTGTAGATTCCATTTATGAAATAAAACACATTTTCCAAAAACTCATGTTTTTTACGAAATCATGTAAACCTTCTAGAAGCTGTGATTTTAAAAATCGGTGGAAGTAAGCTTTTCTAATTTCCCGACGCATGCGCAAACTATAGAAAGTCGTTATGACATAGAATGTGCATACTTTGTTGATTCCATTTATGAAATAAAACACATTTTCTAAAAACTCGCGTTTTTTAAGAAATCATGTAAACCTTCTAGACGCTGTGATTTTAAAAAACGGTGGAAGTAAGCTTTTCTTATTTCCGGATGCATGCGCAAACTATAGAAAGTCGTTATGACGTAGAATGTGCATACTTTGTAGATTCCATTTATGAAATAAAACACATTTTCTAAAAACTCGTGTTTTTTAAGAAATCATGTAAACCTTCTAGAAGCTGTGATTTTAAAAAACTGGGGAAGTAAGCTTTTCTTATTTCCAAACGCATGCGGAAACTATAGAAAGTCATTATGACGTAGAATGTGCATACTTTGTTGATTCCATTTATGAAATAAAACACATTTTCTAAAAACTCGTGTTTTTTAAGAAATCATGTAAACCTTCTAGAAGCTGTGATTTTAAAAAATGGGGGAAGTAAGCTTTTCTTATTTCCGGACGCATGCACAAACTATATAAAGTCATTATGATGTAGAATGTGCATACTTTGTAGATTCCATTGATGAAATAAAACACATTTTCTAAAAACTCGTGTTTTTTACGAAATCATGTAAACCTTCTAGAAGCTGTGATTTTAAAAAACGGGGGAAGTAAGCTTTTCTTGTTTTCAAATGCATGCGCAAACTATAGAAAGTCGTTATAACGTAGAATTTGCATACTTTGTAGATTTCATTTATGAAATAAAACACATTTCTAAAAACTCGTGTTTTTTAAGAAATCATTTAAACCTTCTAGAAGCTGTGATTTCAAAAAACGGTGGAAGTAAGCTTTTCTTATTTCCAGACGCATGCGCAAACTATAGAAAGTCGTTATGACGTAGAATGTGCATACTTTGTGGATTCCATTTATTAAATAAAACAGATTTTCTAAAAAATCGTGTTTTTTAAGAAATCATGTAAACCTTCTAGAAGCTGTGATTTTAAAAAACGAGGGAAGTAAGCTTTTCTTATTTCCGGACGCATGCGCAAACTATAGAAAGTCGTTATTACGAAGAATGTGCATACTTTTTAGATTCCATTTATGAATAAAACACATTTTCCAAAAACTCGTGTTTTTTATGAAATCATGTAAACCTTCTAGAAGCTGTGATTTTAAAAAAACGGTGGAAGTAAGCTTTTCTTATTTCCGGACGCATGCGCAAACTATAGAAAGTCGTTATGACGTAGAATGTTGCATACTTTGTTGATTCCATTTATGAAATAAAACACATTTTCTAAAAACTCTTGTTTTTTAAGAAATCATGTAAACCTTCTAGAAGCTGTGATTTTAAAAAATGGGGGAAGTAAGCTTTTCTTATTTCCGGACGCATGCGCAAACTATATAAAGTCGTTATGATGTAGAATGTGCATACTTTGTAGATTCTATTTATGAAATAAAACACATTTTCTAAAAACTCGTCTTTTTTTACGAAATCATGTAAACCTTCTAGAAGCCGTGATTTTAAAAAACGGTGGAAGTAAGCTTTTCTTATTTCCGGACGCATGCGCAAACTATAGAAAGTCGTTATGACGTAGAATGTGCATACTTTGTTGATTCCATTTATGAAATAAAACACATTTTCTAAAAACTATCGTGTTTTTTAAGAAATCATGTTAAACCTTCTAGAAGCTGTGATTTTAAAAACGGGGGAAGTAAGCTTTTTCTTATTTCCGGACGCATGCGCAAACTATAGAAAGTCGTTATGACGTAGAATGTGCATACTTTGTTGATTCCATTTATGAAATAAAACACAGTTTCTAAAAACTCGTGTTTTTTAAGAAATCATGTAAAACTTCTAGAAGCTGTGATTTTAAAAAATGGGGGAAGTAAGCTTTTCTTATTTCCGGACGCATGCGCAAACTATAGAAAGTCGTTATGACGTTGAATGTGCATACTTTGTAGATTCCATTTATGAAATAAAACACATTTTCTAAAAAATCGTGTTTTTTACGAAATCATGTAAACCTTCTAGAAGTTTTGATTTTAAAAAACGGTGGAAGCAAGCTTTTCTTATTTCCGGATGAATGCGCAAACTATAGAAAGTCGTTATGGCTTAGAATGTGCATACTTTGTTGATTCCTTTTATGAAATAAAAACACATTTTCTAAAAACTCGTGTTCTTTAAGAAATCATGTAAACCTTCTAGAAGCTGTGATTTTAAAAAACGGGGAAGGAAGCTTTTCTTATTTCCAAACACATGCGCAAACTATAGAAAGTCGTTAAGAAGTAGAATGTGCATACTTTGTTGATTCCATTTATCAAATAAAACACATTTTCTAAAAACTCATGTTTTTTAAGAAATCATGTAAACATTCTAGAAGCTGTGATTTTAAAAAATGGTGGAAGTAAGCTTTTCTTATTTCCGGACGCATGCGCAAACTATAGAAAGTCGTTATGATGTAGAATATGCATACTTTGTTGATTCCATTTATGAAATAAAACACATTTCTAAAAACTCGTGTTTTTTTAAGAAATCATGTAAACCTTCTAGAAGCTGTGATTTTAAAAAACGGGGGAAGTAAGCTTTTCTTATTTCCAAAACGCATGCGCAAACTATAGAAACTCGTTATGACGTAGAATGTGCATACTTTGTAGATTCCATTTATGAAACAAAACACGGGGGAAGTAAACGGGGAAATAAGCTTTTCTTATTTCAAACGCATGCGCAAACTATAGAAAGTCGTTATGACGTAGAATGTGCATACTTTGTAAATTCCATTTAAGAAATCATGCAAACCTTCTAGAATCTGTGATTATAAAAGACGGGGGAAGTAAGCTTTTCTTATTTCCAAACGCATGCGCAAACTATAGAAAGTCGTTATGACGTAGAATGTGCATACTTTGTAGATTCCATTTATGAAACAAAACACATTTTCTAAAAACTCGTGGTTTTTTACGAAATCATGTAAACCTTCTAGAAGTTGTGATTTCAAAAAAACGGTGGAAGTAAGCTTTTCTTATTTCCGGACACATGCGCAAACTATAGAAAGTCGTTATGACGTAGAATGTGCATACTTTGTAGATTCCATTTATGAAATAAAACACATTTTCAAAAAACCCGTGTTTTTTACGAAATCATGTAAACCTTCTAGAAGTTGTGATTTTAAAAAACGGTGGAAGTAAGCTTTTCTTATTTCCGGACGCATGCGCAAACTATAGAAAATCGTTATGACGTAGAATGTGCATACTTTGTTGATTCCATTGATGAAATAAAACACATTTTCTAAAAACTCGTGTTTTTTACGAAATCATGTAAACCTTCTAGAAGCTGCGATATTTTATAAAACGGTGGAAGTAAGCTTTTCTTATTTCGGAACGCATGCGCAAACTATAGAAAGTCGTTATGACATAGAATGTGCGTAGTTTGTTGATTCCATTTATGAAATAAAACACATTTTCTAAAAACTCGTGTTTTTTAAGAAATGATCTAAAACTTCTAGAAGCTGTGATTTTAAAAAACGGTGGAAGTAAGCTTTTCTTATTTCCAGACGCATGCGCAAACTATAGAAAGTGGATATGACGTAGAATATGCATACTTTGTTGATTCCATTTATGAAATAAAACACATTTTCTAAAAACTCGCATTTTTTAAGAAATGATGTAAACCTTCTAGAAGCTGTGATTTTACAAAAATGTGGAAGTAAGCTTTTCTTATTTCCGGACGCATGCGCAAACTATAGAAAGTCGTTATGACGTAGAATGTGCATACTTTGTTGATTCCATTTATGAAATAAAAACACATTTTCTAAAAACTCGTGTTTTTTAAGAAATCATGTAAACCTTCTAGAACTTGTGATTTTAAAAAACGGGGGAAGTAAGCTTTTCTTATTTCCGGACGCATGCGCAAACTATAGAAAGTCGTTATGACGTAGAATGTGCATACTTTGTTGATTCCATTTATGAAATAAAACACATTTTCTAAAAACTCGTGTTTTTTAAGAAATCATGTAAACCTTCTAGAAGTTATGATTTTAAACAACGGTGGAAGTATGCTTTTCTTATTTCGAAACGCATGCGCAAACTATAGAAAGTCGCTATGACATAGAATGTGCATACTTTGTTGATTCCATTTATGAAAAAAAACACATTTTCTAAAAACTCGTGTTTCTTAAGAAAACATGTAAACCTTCTAGAAGCTGTGATTTTAAAAAATGGTGGAAGTAAGCTTTTCTTATTTCCAAACGAATGCGCAAACTATAGAAAGTCGTTATGACGTAGAATGTGCATACTTTGTTGATTCCATTAATGAAATAAAACACATTTTCTAAAAACTCATGTTTTTTAAGAAATCATGTAAACCTTCTAGAAGCTGTGATTTTAAAAATTGGTGGAAGTAAGCTTTTCTTATTTCCGGACGCATGCGCAAACTATAGAAAGTCGTGATTCCGGAAATAAGAAAAGCTTACTTCCACCGTTTTTTAAAATCACAACTTCTAGAAGGTTTACATGATTTCGTAGAATGTGCATACTTTGTTGATTCCATTTATGAAATAAAACACATTTTCTAAAAACTCGTGTTTTTTAAGAAATCATGTAAACCTTCTAGAAGCTGTGATTTTAAAAAACGGTGGAAGTAAGCTTTTCTTATTTCGAAACGCATGCGCAAACTATAGAAAGTCGCTATGACATAGAATGTGCATACTTTGTTGATTCCATTTATGAAAAAAAACACATTTTCTAAAAACTCGTGTTTTTTAAGAAAACATGTAAACCTTCTAGAAGCTGTGATTTTAAAAAATGGTGGAAGTAAGCTTTTCTTATTTCCAAACGAATGCGCAAACTATAGAAAGTCGTTATGACGTAGAATGTGCATACTTTGTTGATTCCATTTATGAAAGAAAACACATTTTCTAAAACCTCGTGTTTTTTAAGAAATCATGTAAACCTTCTAGAAGATGTGATTTTAAAAAACGGTGGAAGTAAGCTTTTTTTTATTTCCGGACGCATGCGCAAACTATAGAAAGTCATTATGACGTGGAATGTGCATACTTTGTTGATTCCATTTATGAAATAAAACACATTTTCTAAAAACTCATGTTTTTTAAGAAATCATGTAAACCTTCTAGAAGCTGTGATTTTAAAAACCGGTAGAAGTAAGCTTTTCTTATTTCCGGACGCATGCGCAAACTATAGAAAATCGTTATGACATAGAATGTGCATACTTTGTTGTTTCCATTTATGAAATAAAGTACATTTTCTAAAAACTCGTGTTTTTTAAAAAATCATGTAAACCTTCTAGAAGCTGTGATTTTAAAAAACGGGGGAAGTAAGCTTTTATTATTTCCAAACGCATGCGCAAACTATAGAAAGTCGTTATGACGTAGAATGTGCATACTTTGTTGATTCCATTTATGAAATAAAACACATTTTCTAAAAACTCGTGTTTTTTAAGAAATCATGTAAACCTTCTAGAAGCTGTGATTTTAAAAAAAGGGGGAAGTAAGCTTTTCTTATTTCCGGACGCATGTACAAACTATAGAAATTCGTTATGACGTAGAATGTGCATACTTTGTAGATTCCATTTATGAAATAAAACACATTTTCTAAAAACTCGTGTTTTTTACCAAATCATGTAAACCTTCTAGAAGATGTGATTTTAAAAAACGGTGGAAGTAAGCTTTTCTTATTTCCGGACGCATGCGCAAACTATAGAAAGTCGTTATGACGTAGAATGTGCATACATTGTAGATTCCATTTACGAAATAAAACACATTTTCTAAAAACTCGTGTTTTTTACGAAATCATGTAAACATTCTAGAAGCTATGATTTTAAAAAACAGAGGAAGTAAGCTTTTCTTATTTTCGGACGAATGCACAAACTATAGAAAGTTGTTATGACGTAGAATGTGCATACTTTGTTGATTCCATTTATGAAATAAAACACATTTTCTAAAAACTCGTGTTTTTTAAGAAATCATGTAAACCTTGTAGAAGCTGTGATTTTAAAAAACGGGGGAAGTAAGCTTTTCTTATTTCCAAACACATGTGCAAACTATAGAAAGTCGTTATGACGTAGAATGTGCATACTTTGTTGATTCCATTTATGAAATAAAACATGTTTTCTAAAAACTCGTGTTTTTTTCAAAATCATGTAAACCTTCTAGAAGCTGTGATTTTAAAAAACGGTGGAAGTAAGCTTTTCTTACTTCCGGACGCATGCGCAAACTATAGAAAGGCGTTATGACGTAGAATGTGCATACTTTTTATATTCCATTTATGAAGTAAAACACATATTCTAAAAACTCGTGTTTTTTACGAAATCATGTAAACCCTCTAGAAGGTGTGATTTTAAAAAACGGTGGAAGTAAGCTTTTCTTATTTCCGGACGAATGCACAAACTATAGAAAGTTGTTATGACGTAGAATGTGCATACTTTGTTGATTCCATTTATGAAATAAAACACATTTTCTAAAAACTCGTGTTTTTTAAGAAATCATGTAAACCTTCTAGAAGATGTGATTTTAAAAAACGGGGGAAGTAAGATTTTCTTATTTCCAAACGCATGCGCAAACTATAGAAAGACATTATGACGTAGAATGTGCATACTTTGTTGGTTCCATTTATGAAATAAAACACGTTTTCTAAAATCTCGTGTTTTTTACAAAATCATGTAAACCTTCTAGAAGCTGTGATTTTAAAAAACGGTGGAAGTAAGCTTTTTCTTATTTCCAGACGCATGCGCAAACTATAGAAAGGCGTTATGACGTAGAATGTGCATACTTTGTAGATTCCATTTATGAAATGAAACACATTTTCTAAAAACTCATGTTTTTTAAGAAATCATGTAAACCTTCTAGAAGCTGTGATTTTAAAAAACGGTGGAAGTAAGCTTTTCTTATTTTCGGACGAATGCACAAACTATAGAAAGTCGTTATGACGTATAATGTGCATACTTTGTTGATTCCATTTATGAAATAAAACACGTTTTCTAAAAACTCGTGTTTTTTTCAAAATCATGTAAACCTTCTAGAAGCTGTGATTTTAAAAAACGGTGGAAGTAAGCTTTTCTTACTTCCTGACGCATGCGCAAACTATAGAAAGGCATTATGATGTAGAATGTGCATACTGTGTATATTCCATTTATGAAATAAAACACCTTTTCTAAAAACTCGTGTTTTTTACGAAATCATGTAAACCTTCTAGAAGCTGTGATTTTAAAAAACGGTGGAAGTAACCTTTTCTTATTTCCGGACGCATGCGCAAACTATAGAAAGTCATTATGACGTAGATTGTGCATACTTTGTAGATTCCATTTATGAAATAAAACACATTTTCTAAAAACTCATTTTTTTTACGAAATCATGTAAACCTTCTAGAAGCTGTGATTTTAAAAAACGGTGGAAGTAAGCTTTTCTTATTTCCGGATGCATGCGCAAACTATAGAAAGTCGTTATGACGTAGAATGTGCATACTTTGTTGATTCCATTTATGAAATAAAACACATTTTCTAAAAACTCATGTTTTTTACGAAATCATGTAAACCTTCGAGAAGCTGTGATTTTAAAAAACGGTGGAAGTAACCTTTTCTTATTTCCGGACGCATGCGCAAACTATAGAAAGTCATTATGACGTAGATTGTGCATACTTTGTAGATTCCATTTATGAAATAAAACACATTTTCTAAAAACTCGTGTTTTTTAAGAAATCATGTAAACCTTCTAGAAGCTGTGATTTTAAAAAACGGGGGAAGTAAGCTTTTCTTATTTCCAAACGCATGCAAAAACTATAGAAATTCGTTATGACGTAGAATCTGCATACTTTGATGATTCCATTTATGAAATAAAACGCATTTTCTAAAAACTCATGTTTTTTAAGAAATCATGTTAACCTTCTAGAAGCTGTGATTTTAAAAAACAGGGGAAGTAAGCTTTTCTTATTTCCGGACGCATGCACAAACTATAGAAAGTTGTTATGACGTAGAATGTGTATACTTTGTAGATTCCATTTATGAAATAAAACACATTTTCTAAAAACTCGTGTTTTTTACGAAATCATGTAAACCTTCTAGAAGCTGTGATTTTAAAAAACGGTGGAAGTAAGCTTTTCTTATTTCCGGACGCATGCACAAACTATAGAAAGTCATTATGACGTAGAATGTGCATACTTTGTTGATTCCATTTATGAAATAAAACACATTTTCTAAAAACTCATGTTTTTTAAGAAATCATGTAAACCTTCTAGAAGCTGTGATTTTAAAAAATGGTGGAAGTAAGCTCTTCTTACTTCCAAACGCATGTGAAAACTATAGAAAGTCGTTATGACGTAGAATGTGCATACTTTGTTGATTCCATTTATGAAATAAAACAAATTTTCTAAAAACTCGTGTTTTTTAGGAAATCATGTAAACCTTCTAGAAGCTGTGATTTTAAAAAATGGTGGAAGTAAGCTTTTCTTATTTCCTGACGCATGCGCAAACTATAGAAAGTCGTTTTGACGTAGAATGTGCATACTTTGTAGATTCCATTTATGAAATAAAGCACATTTTCTAAAAACTCGTGTTTTTAAAGAAATCATGTAAATCTTCTAAAAGCTGTGATTTTAAAAAACGGGGGAAGTAAGCTTTTCTTATTTCCAAATGCATGCGCAAAATATAGAAAGTCGTTATGACGTAGAATGTGCATACTTTGTTGATTCCATTTATGAAATAAAACACATTTTCTAAAAACTCGTGTTTTTTAAGAAATCATGTAAACCTTCTAGAAGCCGTGATTTTACAAAACGGGGGAAGTAAGCTTTTCTTATTTCCAAATGCATGCGCAAACTATAGAAAGTCGTTATGACGTAGAATGTGCATACTTTGTTGATTCCATTTATGAAGTAAAACACATTTTCTAGAAACTTGTGTTTTTTAAGAAATCATGTAAACCTTCTAGAAGCTGTGATTTTAAAAAACAGGGGACGTAAGCTTTTCTTATTTCCAAATGCATGCGCAAACTATAGAAAGTCGTTATGACGTAGAATGTGCATACTTTGTTGATTCCACTTATGAAATAAAACACATTTTCTAAAAGGTCGTGTTTTTTAAGAAATCATCTAAACCTTCTAGAAGCTGTGATTTTAAAAAACGGTGGAAGTAAGATTTTCTTATTTCCGGACGAATGCACAAACTATAGAAAGTCATTATGACGTAGAATGTGCATACTTTGTTGCTTCCATTTACGAAATAAAACGGATTTTATAAAAACTCGTGTTTTTTAAGAAACCATGTAAACCTTTTAGAAGTTGTGATTTTAAAAAACGGGGGATGTAAGCTTTTCTTATTTCCGAACGCATGCGCAAACTATAGAAAATCGTTATGACGTAGAATGTGCATACTTTGTTGATTCCATTTATGGAATAAAGCACATTTTTTAAAAACTCGTGTTTTTTACGAAATCATGTAAACCTTCTAGAAGCTATGATTTTAAAAAACGGGGGAAGTAAGCTTTTCTTATTTCCAAACGCATGTGCAAACTATAGAAAGTCGTTATGACGTAGAATGTGCATACTTTGTTGATTCCAATTATGAAATAAAACACATTTTCTAAAAACTCGTTTTTTTTAAGAAATCATGTAAACCTTTTAGAAGCTGTGGTTTTAAAAAACGGGGGAAGTAAGCTTTTCTTATTTCCAAACGCATGCGCAAACTATAGAAAGTCGTTATGACGTAGAATGTGCATACTTTTTTGATTCCATTTATGAAATAAAACACATTTTCTAAAAACTCGTGTTTTTTAAGAAATCATGTAAACCTTCTAGAGGCTGTGATTTTAAAAAACGGGGGAAGTAAGCTTTTCTTATTTCCGGACGAATGCACAAACTATAGAAAGTTGTTATGACGTAGAATGTGCATACTTTGTTGATTCCAATTATGAAATAAAACACATTTTCTAAAAACTCGTGTTTTTTAAGAAATCATGTAAACATTCTAGAAGCTATGATTTTAAAAAACGGTTGAAGTAAGCTTTTCTTATTTCCGCACGAATGTGCAAACTATAGAAAGTCTTTATGACGTAGAACGTGTATACTTTGTTGATTCCATTTATGAAACAAAACACATTTTCTAAAAACTCGTGTTTTTTAAGAAACATGTAAACCTTCTAGAAGCTGTGATTTTAAAAAACGGTGGAAGTAAGCTTTTCTTATTTCCGGACGCATGCGCAAACTATAGAAAGTCGTTATGACGTAGAATGTGCATACTTTGTAGATTCCATTTATGAAATAAAACACATTTTCTAAAAACTCGTGTTTTTTACGAAATCATGTAAACCTTTTAGAAGCTATGATTTTAAAAAACAGGGGAAGTAAGCTTTTCTTATTTCCGGACGAATGCACAAACTATAGAAAGTTGTTATGACGTAGAATGTGCATACTTTGTTGATTCCATTTATGAAATAAAACACATTTTCTAAAAACTCGTGTTTTTTAAGAAATCATGTAATCCTTCTAGAAGCTGTGAATTTAAAACACGGGGGAAGTAAGCTTTTCTTATTTCCAAACGCATGCGCAAACTATAGAAAGTTGTTACGACGTAGAATGTGCATACTTTGTTGATTCCATTTATGAAATAAAACACGTTTTCTAAAAACTCGTGTTTTTTTCAAAATCATGTAAACCTTCTAGAAGCTGTGATTTTAAAAAACGGTGGAAGTAAGCTTTTCTTACTTCCGGACGCATGCGCAAACTATAGAAAGGCGTTATGTTGTAGAATGTGCATACTTTGTATATTCCATTTATGAAGTAAAACACATTTTCTAAGAACTCGTGTTTTTTACGAAATCATGTAAACCCTCTAGAAGGTGTGATTTTAAAAAATGGTGGAAGTAAGCTTTTCTTATTTCCCGACGAATGCACAAACTATAGAAAGTTGTTATGACGTAGAATGTGCATACTTTGTTGATTCCATTTATGAAATAAAACACATTTTCTAAAAACTCGTGTTTTTTAAGAAATCATGTAAACCTTCTAGAAGCTGTGATTTTAAAAAACGGGGGAAGTAAGATTTTCTTATTTCCAAACGCATGCGCAAACTATAGAAAGTCGTTATGACGTAGAATGTGCATACATTGTTGGTTCCATTTATGAAATAAAACACGTTTTCTAAAAACTCGTGTTTTTTACAAAATCATGTAAACCTTCTAGAAGCTGTGATTTTAAAAAACGGTGGAAGTAAGCTTTTCTTATTTCCGGACGCATGCGCAAACTATAGAAAGGCGTTATCACGTAGAATGTGCATACTTTGTAGATTCCATTTATGAAATAAAACACATTTTCTAAAAACTTGTGTTTTTTAAGAAATCATGTAAACCTTCTAGAAGCTGTGATTTTAAAAAACCGTGGAAGTAAGCTTTTCTTATTTCCGGACGAATGCACAAACTATAGAAAGTCGTTATGATGTAGAATGTGCATACTTTGTTGATTCCATTTATGAAATAAAACACATTTTCTAAAAACTCGTGTTTTTTAAGAAATCATGTAAACCTTCTAGAAGCTGTGATTTTAAAAAACGGGGGAAGTAAGCTTTTCTTATTTCCAAATGCATGCGAAAACTATACAAAGTCGTTATGACGTAGAATGTGCATACTTTGTTGATTCCATTTATGAAATAAAACACGTTTTCTAAAAACTCGTGTTTTTTTCAAAATCATGTAAACCTTCTAGAAGCTGTGATTTTAAAAAACGGTGGAAGTAAGCTTTTCTTACTTCCGGACGCATGCGCAAACTATAGAAAGGCGTTATGACGTAGAATGTGCATACTTTGTATATTCCATTTATGAAATAAAACACATTTTCTAAAAACTCATGTTTTTTACGAAATCATGTAAACCTGCTAGAAGCTGTGATTTTAAAAAACGTGGGAAGTAAACTTTTCTTATTTCCGGACGAATGCACAAAGTGTAGAAAGTCGTTATGACGTAGAATGTGCATACTTTGTTGATTCCATTTATGAAATAAAACACATTTTCTAAAAACTCGTGTTTTTTACGAAATCATGTAAACCTTCTAGAAGCTGTGATTTTAAAAATCGGTGGAAGTAACCTTTTCTTATTTCCGGACGCATGCGAAAACTATAGAAAGTCATTATGACGTAGATTGTGCATACTTTGTAGATTCCATTTATGAAATAAAACACATTTTCTAAAAACTCGTGTTTTTTACGAAATCATGTAATCCTTCTAGAAGCTGTGCTTTTAAAAAACGGTGGAAGTAAGCTTTTCTTATTTCCGAACGCATGCGCAAACTATAGAAAGTCGTTATGATGTAGAATGTGCATACTTTGTTGTTTCCATTTATGAAATCAAATACATTTTCTAAAAACTCGTGTTTTTTAAGAAATCATGTAAACCTTCTAGAAGCTGTGATTTTAAAAAACGGGGGAAGTAAGCTTTTCTTATTTCCAAACGCATGCAAAAACTATAGAAATTCGTTATGACGTAGAATGTGCATACTTTGTTGGTTTCATTTATGAAATAAAACACGTTTTCTAAAAACTCATGTTTTTTACAAAATCATGTAAACCTTCTAGAAGCTGTGATTTTAAAAAACGGTGGAAGTAAGCTTTTCTTATTTCCGGACGCATGCGCAAACTATAGAAAGGCGTTATGACGTAGAATGTGCATACTTTGTAGATTCCATTTATGAAATAAAACACATTTTCTAAAAACTCGTGTTTTTTAAGAAATCATGTAAACCTTCTAGAAGCTGTGATTTTAAAAAACCGTGGAAGTAAGCTTTTCTTATTTCCGGACGAATGCACAAACTATAGAAATTCGTTATGACGTAGAATGTGCATACTTTGATGATTCCATTTATGAAATAAAAAACATTTTCTAAAAACTCGTGTTTTTTAAGAAATCATGTAAACCTTGTAGAAGCTGTGATTTTAAAAAACGGAAGAAGTAAGCTTTTCTTATTTCCAAACGCATGCGCAAACTATAGAAAGTCGTTATGACGTAGAATGTGCATACTTTGTTGATTCCATTTATGAAATAAAACACGTTTTCTAAAAACTCGTGTTTTTTTCAAAATCATGTAAACCTTCTAGAAGCTGTGATTTTAAAAAACGGTGGAAGTAAGCTTTTCTTACTTCCGGACGCATGCGCAAACTATAGAAAGGCGTTATGACGTAGAATGTGCATACTTTGTATATTCCATTTATGAAGTAAAACACATTTTCCAAAAACTCGTGTTTTTTACGAAATCATGTAAACCCTCTAGAAGGTGTGATTTTAAAAAATGGTGGAAGTAAGCTTTTCTTATTTCCGGACGAATGCACAAACTATAGAAAGTTGTTATGACGTAGAATGTGCACATTTTGTTGATTCCATTTATGAAATAAAACACATTTTCTAAAAACTCGTGTTTTTTAAGAAATCATGTAAACCTTCTAGAAGCTGTGATTTTAAAAAACGGGGGAAGTAAGATTTTCTTATTTCCAAACGCATGCGCAAACTATAGAAAGTCGTTATGACGTAGAATGTGCATACTTTGTTGGTTCAATTTATGAAATAAAACACGTTTTCTAAAAACTCGTGTTTTTTACAAAATCATGTAAACCTTCTAGAAGCTGTGATTTTAAAAAACGGTGGAAGTAAGCTTTTCTTATTTCCGGACGCATGCACAAACTATAGAAAGGCGTTATGACATAGAATGTGCATACTTTGTAGATTCCATTTATGAAATAAAACACATTTTCTGAAAACTCGTGTTTTTTAAGAAATCATGTAAACCTTCTAGAAGCTGTGATTTTAAAAAACCGTGGAAGTAAGCGTTTCTTATTTCCGGACGAATGCACAAACTATAGAAAGTCATTATGACGTAGAATGTGCATACTTTGTTGATTCCATTTATGAAATAAAACACATTTTCTAAAAACTTGTGTTTTTTAAGAAATCATGTAAACCTTCTAGAAGCTGTGATTTTAAAAAACGGGGGAAGTAAGCTTTTCTTATTTCCGGACGCATGCACAAACTATAGAAAGTCGTTATGACGTAGAATGTGCATACTTTGTTGATTCCATTTATGAAATAAAACACATTTTGTAAACACTCATGTTTTTTAAGAAATCATGTAAACCTTCTAGAAGCTGTGATTTAAAAAAATGGTGGAAGTAGGCTTTTCTTATTTCCAAACGCATGTGAAAACTATAGAATGTCGTTATGACGTAGAATGTGCATACTTTGTTGATTCCATTTATGAAATAAAACACATTTTCTAAAAACTCGTGTTTTTTAGGAAATCATGTAAACCTTCTAGAAGCTGTGATTTTAAAAAATGGTGGAAGTAAGCTTTTGTTATTTCCGGACGCATGCGCAAACTATAGAAAGTCGTTTTGACGTAGAATGTGCATACTTTGTAAATTCCATTTATGAAATAAAGCACATTTTCTAAAAACTCGTGTTTTTAAAGAAATCATGTAAACCTTCTAAAAGCTGTGATTTTAAAAAACGGGGGAAGTAAGCTTTACATATTTCCGGACACATGCGCAAACTATAGAAAGTCGTTATGACGTAGAATGTGCATACTTTGTAGATTCCATTTATGAAATAAAACACATTTTCTAAAAACTCGTGTTTTTTACGAAATCATGTAAACCTTCTAGAAGCTGTGATTTTAAAAAACGGTGGAAGTAAGCTTTTCTTATTTCCGGACGAATGCACAAACTATAGAAAGTTGTTAAGACGTAGAATGTGCATACTTTGTTGATTCCATTTATGAAATAAAACACATTTTCTAAAAACTCGTGTTTTTTAAGAAATCATGTAAACCTTCTAGAAGCTGTGATTTTAAAAAACGGGGATAGTAAGCTTTTCTTATTTCCAAACGCATGCGCAAACTATAGAAATTCGTTATGACGTAGAATGTGTATACTTTGTTGATTCCATTTATGAAACAAAATACATTTTCTAAAAACTCGTGTTTTTTAAGAAACATGTAAACCTTCTAGAAGCTGTGATTTTAAAAAATGGTGGAAGTAACCTTTTCTTATTTCCGGACGCATGCGCAAACTATAGAAAGTCGTTATGACGTAGAATGTGCATACTTTGTAGATTCCATTTATGAAATAAAACACATTTTCTAAAAACTCGTGTTTTTTACGAAATCATGTAAACTTTCTAGAAGCTATGATTTTAAAAAACAGGGGAAGTAAGCTTTTCTTATTTCTGGACGAATGCACAAACTATAGAAAGTTGTTATGACGTAGAATGTGCATACTTTGTTGATTCCATTTATGAAATAAAACACATTTTCTAAAAACTCGTGTTTTTTAAGAAATCATGTAAACCTTCTAGAAGCTGTGAATTTAAAACACGGGGGGAGTAAGCTTTTCTTATTTCCAAACGCATGCGCAAACTATAGAAAGTCGTTATGACGTAGAATGTGCTTACTTCGTTGATTCCATTTATGAAATAAAACACGTTTTCTAAAAAATCATGTTATTTTAAAATCATGTAAACCTTCTAGAAGCTGTGATTTTAAAAAACGGTGGAAGTAAGCTTTTCTTACTTCCGGACGCATGCGCAAACTATAGAAAGGCGTTATGACGTAGAATGTGCATACTTTGTATATTCCATTTATGAAATAAAACACATTTTCTAAAAACTCGTGTTTTTTAAGAAATCATGTAAACCTTCTAGAAGCTGTGATTTTAAAAAACGGTGGAAGTAAGCTTTTCTTATTTCCGGACGAATGCACAAACTATAGAAAGTCGTTATGACGTAGAATGTGCATACTTTGTTGATTCCATTTATGAAGTAAAACACATTTTCTAAAAACTCGTGTTTTTTAAGAAATCATGTAAACCTTCTAGAAGCTGTGGTTTTAAAAAACGGGGATAGTAAGCTTTTCTTATTTCCAAACGCATGCGCAAACTATAGAAAGTCGTTATGACGTAGAATGTGCATACTTTGTTGATTCCATTTATGAAATAAAACACGTTTTCTAAAAACTCATGTAAACCTTCTAGAAGCTGTGATTTTAAAAAACGGTGGAAGTAAGATTTTCTTACTTCCGGACGCATGCGCAAACTATAGAAAGGCGTTATGACGTAGAATGTGCATACTTTGTATATTCCATTTATGAAGTAAAACACATTTTCTAAAAACTCGTGTTTTTTACGAAATCATCTAAACCCTCAAGAAGGTGTGATTTTAAAAAATGGTGGAAGTAAGCTTTTCTTATTTCCGGACGAATGCACAAACTATAGAAAGTTGTTATGACGTAGAATTTGCATACTTTGTTGATTCCATTTATGAAATAAAAGACATTTTCTAAAAACTCGTGTTTTTTAAGAAATCATGTAAACCTTCTAGAAGCTGTGATTTTAAAAAACGGGGGAAGTAAGATTTTCTTATTTCCAAACGCGTGCGCAAACTATAGAAAGTCGTTATGACGTAGAATGTGCATACTTTGTTGGTTCCATTTATGAAATAAAACACGTTTTCTAAAAACTCGTGTTTTTTAAAAAATCATGTAAACCTTCTAGAAGCTGTGATTTTAAAAAACGGTGGAAGTAAGCTTTTCTTATTTCCGGACGCATGCACAAACTGTAGAAAGCCGTTATGACGTAGAATGTGCATAATTTGTAGATTCCATTTATGAAATAAAACACATTTTCTAAAAACTCGTGTTTTTTAAGAAATCATGTAAACCTTCTAGAAGCTGTGATTTTAAAAAACCGTGGAAGTAAGCTTTTCTTATTTCCAGACGAATGCACAAACTATAGAAAGTCGTTATGACGTAGAATGTGCATACTTTGTTGATTCCATTTATGAAATAAAACACATTTTCTAAAAACTCGTGTTTTTTAAGAAATCATGTAAACCTTCTAGAAGCTGTGATTTTAAAAAATGGTGGAAGTAAGCTTTTCTTATTTCCGGACGCATGCACAAACTATAGAAAGTCGTTACGACGTAGAATGTGCATACTTTGTAGATTCCATTTATGAAATAAAACACATTTTCTAAAAACTCATGTTTTTTACGAAATCATGTAAACTTTCTAGAAGCTATGATTTTAAAAAACAGGGGAAGTAAGCTTTTCTTATTTCCGGACGAATGCACAAACTATAGAAAGTTGTTATGACGTAGAATGTGCATACTTTGTTGATTCCATTTATGAAATAAAACACATTTTCTAAAAACTCGTGTTTTTTAAGAAATCATGTAATCCTTCTAGAAGCTGTGAATTTAAAACACGGGGGAAGTAAGCTTTTCTTATTTCCAAACGCATGCGCAAACTATAGAAAGTTGTTATGACGTAGAATGTGCTTACTTTGTTGATTCCATTTATGAAATAAAACACGTTTTCTAAAAACTCATGTTTTTTTCAAAATCATGTAAACGTTCTAGAACCTGTGATTTTAAAAAACGGTGGAAGTAAGCTTTTCTTACTTCCGGACGCATGCGCAAACTATAGAAAGGCGTTATGACGTAGAATGTGCATACTTTGTATATTCCATTTATGAAATAAAACACATTTTCTAAAAACTCGTGTTTTTTAAGAAATCATGTAAACCTTCTAGAAGCTGTGATTTTAAAAAACGATGGAAGTAAGCTTTTCTTATTTCCGGACGAATGCACAAACTATAGAAAGTCGTTATGACGTAGAATGTGCATACTTTGTTGATTCCATTTATGAAATAAAACACATTTTCTAAAAACTCGTGGTTTTTAAGAAATCATGTAAACCTTCTAGAAGCTGTGATTTTAAAAAACGGGGGAAGTAAGCTTTTCTTATTTCCAAACGCATGCGCAAACTATAGAAAGTCGTTATGACGTAGAATGTGCATACTTTGTTGATTCCATTTATGAAATAAAACACATTTTCTAAAAACTCTTGTTTTTTAAGAAATCATGTAAACCTTCTAGAAGCTGTGAATTTAAAACACGGGGGAAGTAAGCTTTTCTTATTTCCAAACGCATGCGCAAACTATAGAAAGTCGTTATGACGTAGAATGTGCTTACTTTGTTGATTCCATTTATGAAATAAAACACGTTTTCTAAAAAATCATGTTTTTTTCAAAATCATGTAAACCTTCTAGAAGCTGTGATTTTAAAAAACGGTGGAAGTAAGCTTTTCTTACTTCCGGACGCATGCGCAAACTATAGAAAGGCGTTATAACGTAGAATGTGCATACTTTGTATATTCCATTTATGAAATAAAACACATTTTCTAAAAACTCGTGTTTTTTACGAAATCATGTAAACCTTCTAGAAGGTATGATTTTAAAAAACGGTGGAAGTAAGCTTTTCTTATTTCCGGACGAATGCACAAACTATAGAAAGTTGTTATGACGTAGAATGTGCATACTTTGTATATTCCATTTATGAAATAAAACACATTTTCTAAAAACTCGTGTTTTTTACGAAATAATGTAAACCTTCTAGAAGCTGTGATTTAAAAAAACGGGGGAAGTAAGATTTTCTTATTTCCAAACGAATGCGCAAACTATAGAAAGTCATTATGACTTAGAATGTGCATATTTTGTTGGTTCCATTTATTAAATAAAACACGTTTTCTAAAAACTCGTGTTTTTTACAAAGTCATGTAAACCTTCTTCAAGCTGTGATTTTAAAAAACGGTGGAAGTAAGCTTTTCTTATTTCCGGACGCATGCGCAAACTATAGAAAGGAGTTATGACGTAGAATGTGCATACTTTGTAGATTCCATTTATGAAATAAAACACATTTCTAAAAATTCGTGTTTTTTACGAAATCATGTAAACCTTCTAGAAGGTGTGATTTTAAAAAACGGTGGAAGTAAGCTTTTCTTATTTCCGGACGCATGCGCAAACTATAGAAAGTCATTATGACGTAGAATGTGCATATTTTGTTGATTCCATTTATAAAATAAAACACATTTTCTAAAAATTCGTGGTTTTTAAGAAATCATGTAAACCTTCTAAAAGCTGTGATTTTAAAAAACGGGGGAAGTAAGCTTTTCTTATTTCCAAATGCATGCGCAAACTATAGAAAGTCGTTATGACGTAGAATGTGCATACTTTGTGGATTCCATTTATGAAATAAAACACATTTTCTAAAAACTTGTGTTTTTTAAGAAATCATGTAAACCTTCTAGAAGCTGTGGTTTTAAAAAATGGCTGAAGTAAGCTTTTCTTATTTCCAAACGCATGCGCAAACTATAGAAAGTCATTATGACGTAGAATGTGCATACTTTGTTGATTCCATTTATGAAATAAAACAAATTTTCTAAAAACTCATGTTTTTTATGAAATCATGTAAACCTTCTAGAGGCTGTGATTTTAAAAAACGGGGGAAGTAAGCTTTTCTTATTTCCGGACGCATGCGCAAACTATAGAAAGTCGTTATGACGTAGAATGTGCATACTTTGTTGATTCCATTTATGAAATAAAACACATTTTCTAAAAACTCATGATTTTTAAGAAATCATGTAAACCTTCTAGAAGCTGTGATTTTAAAAAACGGGGGAAGAAAGCTTTTCTTATTTCCGGACGCATGCGCAAACTATAGAAAGTCGTTATGATGTAGAATGTGCATAGTTTGTTGATTCCATTTATGAAATAAAACACATTTTCTAAAAACTCGTGTTTTTTAAGAAATCATGTAAACCTTCTAGAAGCTGTGATTTTAAAAAACGGGGGAAGTAAGCTTTTCTTATTTCCAAATGCATGCGCAAAGTATAGAAATTCGTTATGACGTAGAATGTGCATACTTTGTTGATTCCATTTATGAAGTAAAACACATTTTCTAGAAACTCGTGTTTTTTAAGAAATCATGTAAACCTTCTAGAAGCTGTGATTTTAAAAAACAGGGGAAGTAAGCTTTTCTTATTTCCAAATGCATGCGCAAACTATAGAAAGTCGTTATGACGTAGAATGTGCATACTTTGTTGATTCCACTTATCAAATAAAACACATTTTCTAAAAGATCGTGTTTTTTAAGAAATCATGTAAACCTTCTAGAAGCCGTGATTTTAAAAAACGGTGGAAGTAAGATTTTCTTATTTCCGGACGAATGCACAAACTATAGAAAGTCGTTATGACGTAGAATGTGCATACTTTGTAGATTCCTTTTATGAAATAAAACACATTTTATAAAAACTCGTGTTTTTTAAGAAATCATGTAAACTTTCTAGAAGCTGTGATTTTAAAAAACGGGGGAAGTAAGCTTTTCTTATTTCCGAACGCATGCGCAAACTATAAAAAGTCGTTATGACGTAGAATGTGCATACTTTGTTGATTCCATTGATTAAATAAAGCACATTTTTTAAAAACTCGTGTTTTTTACGAAATCATGTAAACCTTCTAGAAGCTGTGATTTTAAAAAACGGGGGAAGTAAGATTTTCTTATTTCCAAACGCATGTGCAAACTATAGAAAGTCGTTATGACGTAGAATGTGCATACTTTATTGATTCCAATTATGAAATAAAACACATTTTCTAAAAACTCGTTTTTTTTAAGAAATCATGTAAACCTTTTAGAAGCTGTGGTTTTAAAAAACGGGGGAAGTAAGCTTTTCTTATTTCCAAACGCATGCGCAAACTATAGAAAGTCGTTATGACGTAGAATGTGCATACTTTTTTGATTCCATTTATGAAATAAAACACATTTTCTAAAAACTCGTGTTTTTTACGAAATCATGTAAACCTTCTAGAAGCTGTGATTTTAAAAAACGGGGGAAGTAAGCTTTTCTTATTTCCGGACGAATGCAAAAAATATAGAAAGTTGTTATAACGTAGAATGTGCATACTTTGTTGATTCCATTTATGAAATAAAACACATTTTCTAAAAACTCGTGTTTTTTAAGAAATCATGTAAACATTCTAGAAGCTATGATTTTAAAAAACGGTTGAATTAAGCTTTTCTTATTTCCGCACGAATGCGCAAATTATAGAAAGTCGTTATGATTTTAAAAAATGGTGGAAGTAAGCTTTTCTTATTTCCGGATGCATGCGCAAACTATAGAAATTCGTTTTGACGTAGAATGTGCATACTTTGTAAATTCCATTTATGAAATAAAGCACATTTTCTAAAAACTCGTGTTTTTAAAGAAATCATGTAAACCTTCTAAAAGCTGTGATTTTAAAAAACGGGGGAAGTAAGCTTTACATATTTCCGGACACATGCGCAAACTATAGAAATTCGTTATAACGTAGAATGTGCATACTTTGTAGATTCCATTTATGAAATAAAACACATTTTCTAAAAACTCGTGTTTTTTACGAAATCATGTAAACCTTCTAGAAGATGTGATTTTAAAAAACAGTGGAAGTAAGATTTTCTTATTTCCGGATGAATGCACAAACTATAGAAAGTTGTTATGACGTAGAATGTGCATACTTTGTTGATTCCATTTATGAAATAAAACACATTTTCTAAAAACTCGTGTTTTTTAAGAAATCATGTAAACCTTCTGGAAGCTTTTCTTATTTCCGCACGAATGCGCAAACTATAGAAAGTCGTTATGACGTAGAATGTGTATACTTTGTTGATTCCATTTATGAAACAAAACACATTTTCTAAAAACTCGTGTTTTTTAAGAAACATGTAAACCTTCTAGAAGCCGTGATTTTAAAAAATGGTGGAAGTAACCTTTTCTTATTTCCGGACGCATGCGCAAACTATAGAAAGTCGTTATGACGTAGAATGTGCATACTTTGTAGATTCCTTTTATGAAATAAAGCACATTTTCTAAAAACTCATGTTTTTTACGAAATCATGTAAACTTTCTAGAAGCTATGATTTTAAAAAACAGGGGAAGTAAGCTTTTCTTATTTCCAGACGAATGCACAAACTATAGAAAGTTGTTATGACGTAGAATGTGCATACTTTGTTGATTCCATTTATGAAATAAAACACATTTTCGAAAAACTCGTGTTTTTTAAGAAATCATGTAAACCTTCTAGAAGCTGTGAATTTAAAACACGGGGGAAGTAAGCTTTTCTTATTTCCAAACGCATGCGCAAACTATAGAAAGTCGTTATGACGTAGAATGTGCTTACTTTGTTGATTCCATTTATGAAATAAAACACGTTTTCTAAAAACTCATGTTTTTTTCAAAATCATGTAAACCTTCTAGAAGCTGTGATTTTAAAAAACGGTGGAAGTAAGCTTTTCTTACTTCCGGACGCATGCGCAAACTATAGAAAGGCGTTATGACGTAGAATGTGCATACTTTGTATATTCCATTTATGAAATAAAACACATTTTCTAAAAACTCATGTTTTTTAAGAAATCATGTAAACCTTCTAGAAGCTGTGATTTTAAAAAACGGTGGAAGTAAGCTTTTCTTATTTCCGGACGAATGCACAAACTATAGAAAGTCGTTATGACGTAGAATGTGCATACTTTGTTGATTCCATTTATGAAATAAAACACATTTTCTAAAAACTCGTGTTTTTTAAGAAATCATGTAAACCTTCTAAAAGCTGTGATTTTAAAAAACGGGGGAAGTAAGCTTTTCTTATTTCCGGATGAATGCTCAAACTATAGAAAGTTGTTATGACGTAGAATGTGCATACTTTGTTGATTCCATTTATGAAATAAAACACATTTTCTAAAAACTCGTGTTTTTTAAGAAATCATGTAAACCTTCTAGAAGCTATGATTTTGAAAAACGGTTGAAGTAAGCTTTTCTTATTACCGCACGAATGCGCAAACTATAGAAAGTCGTTATGACGTAGAATGTGCATACTTTGTTGATTCCATTTATGAAATAAAACACATTTTCTAAAAACTCTTGATTTTTAAGAAATCATGTAAACCTTCTAGAAGCTGTGATTTTAAAAAACGGGGGAAGAAAGCTTTTCTTATTTCCGGACGCATGCGTAAACTATAGAAAGTCGTTATGACGTATAATGTGCATACTTTGTCGATTCCATTTATGAAATAAAACACATTTTCTAAAAACTCGTGTTTTTTAAGAAATCATGTAAACCTTCTAGAAGCTGTGATTTTAAAAAACGGGGGAAGTAAGCTTTTCTTATTTACAAATGCATGCGCAAACTATAGAAAGTCGTTATGACGTAGAATGTGCATACTTTGTTGATTCCATTTATGAAGTAAAACACATTTTCTAGAAACTCGTGTTTTTTAAGAAATCATGTAAACCTTCTAGAAGCTGTGATTTTAAAAAACAGGGGAAGTAAGCTTTTCTTATTTCCAAATGCATGCGCAAACTATAGAAAGTCGTTATGACGTAGAATGTGCATACTTTCTTGATTCCACTTATGAAATAAAACACATTTTCTAAAAGGTCGTGTTTTTTAAGAAATCATGTAAACCTTCTAGAAGCTGTGATTTTAAAAAAGGGGGGAAGTAAGCTTTTCTTATTTCCGGACACATGCGCAAACTATAGAAAGTTGATATGACGTAGAATGTGCATACTTTGTAGATTCCATTTATCAAATAAAACACATTTTCTAAAAACTCGTGTTTTTTACGAAATCATGTAAACCTTCTAGAAGCTGTGATTTTAAAAAACGGTGGAAGTAAGCTTTTCTTATTTCCGGACGAATGCACAAACTATAGAAAGTTGTTATGACGTAGAATGTGTATACTTTGTTGATTCCATTTATGAAATAAAACACATTTTCTAAAAACTCGTGTTTTTTAAGAAATCATGTAAACCTTCTAAAAGCTCTGATTTTAAAAAACGGTTGAAGTAAGCTTTTCTTATTTCCGCACGAATGCGCAAACTATAGAAAGTCGTTATGACGTAGAATGCGTATACTTTGTTGATTCCATTTATGAAACAAAACACATTTTCTAAAAACTCGTGTTTTTTAAGAAACATGTAAACCTTCTAGAAGCTGTGATTTTAAAAAACGGTGGAAGTAAGCTTTTCTTATTTCCGGACGCATGCGCAAACTATAGAAAGTTGTTATGACGTAGAATGTGCATACTTTGTAGATTCCATTTATGAAAAAAAACACATTTTCTAAAAACTCCTGTTTTTTGCGAAATCATGTAAACTTTCTAGAAGCTATGATTTTAAAAAACAGGGGAAGTAAGCTTTTCTTATTTCCAGACGAATGCACAAACTGTAGAAAGTTGTTATGACGTAGAATGTGCATACTTTTTTGATTCCATTTATGAAATAAAACACATTTTCTAAAAACTCGTGTTTTTTAAGAAATCATGTAAACCTTCTGGAAGCTGTGATTTTAAAAAACGGGGGAAGTAAGCTTTTCTCATTTCCAAACGCATGCGCAAACTATAGAAAGTCGTTATGACGTACAATGTGCATACTTTGTTGATTCCATTTATGAAATAAAATACGTTTTCTAAAAACTCGTGTTTTTTTCAAAATCATGTAAACCTTCTAGAAGCTGTGATTTTAAAAAACGGTGGAAGTAAGCTTTTCTTACTTCCGGACGCATGCGCAAACTATAGAAAGGCGTTATGACGTAGAATGTGCATACTTTGTATATTCCATTTATGAAGTAAAACACATTTTCTAAAAACTCGTGTTTTTTACGAAATCATGTAAACCCTCTAGAAGGTGTGATTTTAAAAAACGGTGGAAGTAAGCTTTTCTTATTTCCGGACGAATGCACAAACTATAGAAAGTTGTTATGACGTAGAATGTGCATACTTTGTTGATTCCATTTATGAAATAAAACACATTTTCTAAAAACTCGTGTTTTTTAAGAAATCATGTAAACCTTCTAGAAGCTGTGATTTTAAAAAACGGGGGAAGTAAGATTTTCTTATTTCCAAACGCATGCGCAAACTATTGAAAGTCGTTATGACGTAGAATGTGCATACTTTGTTGGTTCCATTTATGAAATAAAACACGTTTTCTAAAAACTCATGTTTTTGACAAAATCATGTAAACCTTCTAAAAACTGTGATTTTAAAAAATGGTGGAAGTAAGCTTTTCTTATTTCCGGACGCATGCGCAAACTATAGAAAGGCGTTATGACGTAGAATGTGCATACTTTGTAGATTCCATTTATGAAATAAAACACATTTTCTAAAAACTCGGGTTTTTAAAGAAATCGTGTAAACCTTCTAGAAGCTGTGATTTTAAAAAACGGTGGAAGTAAGCTTTTCTTATTTCCGGACGAATGCACAAACTATAGAAAGTCGTTATGACGTAGAATATGCATACTTTGTTGATTCCATTGATGAAATAAAACATATTTTCTAAAAACTCGTGTTTTTCAAGAAATCATGTAAACCTTCTAGAAGCTGTGATTTTAAAAAACGGGGGAAGTAAGCTTTTCTTATTTCCAAACGCATGCGCAAACTATAGAAAGTCGTTATGACGTAGAATATGCATACTTTGTTGATTACATTTATGAAATAAAACACGTTTTCTAAAAACTCGTGTTTTTTTAAAAATCATGTAAACCTTCTAGAAGCTGTGATTTTAAAAAACGGTGGAAGTAAGCTTTTCTTATTTCCGGACGAATGCACAAACTATAGAAAGTCGTTATGACGTAGAATGTGCATACTTTGTTGATTCCATTTATGAAATAAAACACATTTTCTAAAAACTCGTGTTTTTTAAGAAATCATGTAAACCTTCTAGAAGCTGTGATTTTAAAAAACGGGGGAAGTAAGCTTTTCTTATTTCCAAACGCATGCGCAAACTATAGAAAGTCGTTATTACGTAGAATATGCATACTTTGTTGATTCCATTTATGAAATAAAACACGTTTTCTAAAAACTCGTGTTTTTTTCAAAATCATGTAAACCTTCTAGAAGCTGTGATTTTAAAAAACGGTGGAAGTAAGCTTTTCTTATTTCCGGACGCATGCGCAAACTATAGAAAGGCGTTATGACGTAGAATGTGCATACTTTGTAGATTCCATTTATGAAATAAAACACATTTTCTAACAACTCATGTTTTTTAAGAAATCATGTAAACCTTCTAGAAGCTGTGATTTTAAAAAACAGGGGAAGTAAGCTCTTGTTATTTCCAAATGCATGCGCAAACTATAGAAAGGCGTTATGACATAGAATGTGCATACTTTGTATATTCCATTTATGAAATAAAACACATTTTCTAAAAACTCCTGTTTTTTACGAAATCATGTAAGCCTGCTAGAAGCTGTGATTTTAAAAAACGTGGGAAGTAAGCTTTTCTTATTTCCGGACGAATGCACAAACTGTAGAAAGTCGTTATGACGTAGAATGTGCATACTTTGTTGATTCCATTTATGAAATAAAACACATTTTCTAAAAACTCGTGTTTTTTACGAAATCATGTAAAACTTCTAGAAGCTGTGATTTTAATAAACGGTGGAAGTAACCTTTTCTTATTTCCGGACGCATGCGCAAACTATAGAAAGTCATTATGACGTAGATTGTGCATACTTTGTAGATTCCATTTATGAAATAAAACACATTTTCTAAAAACTCGTGTTTTTTACGAAATCATGTAAACCTTCTAGAAGCTGTGATTTTAAAAAACGGTGGAAGTAAGCTTTTCTTATTTCCGGACGCATGCGCAAAATATAGAAATTCGTTATGACGTAGAATGTGCATACTTTGTTGTTTCCATTTATGAAATCAAATACATTTTCTAAAAACTAGTGTTTTTTAAGAAATCATGTAAACCTTCTAGAAGCTGTGATTTTAAAAAACGAGGGAAGTAAGCTTTTCTTATTTCCAAACGCATGCAAAAACTATAGAAATTCGTTATGACCTAGAATGTGCATACTTTGATGATTCCATTTATGAAATAAAACGCATTTTCTAAAAACTCGTGTTTTTTAAGAAATCATGTTAACCTTCTAGAAGCTGTGATTTTAAAAAACAGGGGAAGTAAGCTTTTCTTATTTCCGGACGCATGCGCAAACTATAGAAAGTTGTTATGACGTAGAATGTGCATACTTTGTAGATTCCATTTATGAAATAAAACACATTTTCTAAAAACTCGTGTTTTTTACGAAATCATGTAAACCTTCTAGAAGCTGTGATTTTAAAAAACGGTGGAAGTAAGCTTTTCTTATTTCCGGACGCATGCACAAACTATAGAAAGTCGTTATGACGTAGAATGTGCATACTTTGTTGATTCCATTTCTAAAATAAAACACATTTTCTAAAAAGTCATGTTTTTTAAGAAATCATGTAAACCTTATAGAAGCTGTGATTTTAAAAAATGGTGGAAGTAAGCTTTTCTTATTTGTAGACACATGCGCAAACTATAGAAATTCGTTATGACGTAGAATGTGCATACTTTGTTGATTCCATTTATGAAATAAAACACATTTTCTAAAAACTCGTGTTTTTTAGGAAATCATGTAAACCTTCTATAAGCTGTGATTTTAAAAAATGGTGGAAGTAAGCTTTTCTTATTTATGGACGCATGCTCAAACTATTGAAAGTCGTTATCACGTAGAATGTGCATACTTTGTAGATTCCATTTATAAAAATAAAGCACATTTTCTAAAAACTCATGTTTTTTACGAAATCATGTAAAACTTCTAGAAGCTGTGATTTTAAAAAACGGTGGAAGTAAGCTTTTCTTATTTCTGGACGAATACGCAAACTATAGAAAGTCGTTATGACGTAGAATGTGCATACTTTGTTGATTCCATTTACGAAATAAAACACATTTTCTAAAAACTCGTGTTTTTTACGAAATCATGTAAACCTTCTAGAAGCTGTGATTTTAAAAAACGGGGGAAGTAAGCTTTTCTTATTTCCACACTTATGCGGAAGCTATAGAAAGTCGTTATGACATAGAATGTGCATACTTTGTTGATTCCATTTATGAAATAAAACATATTTTCTAAAAACTCGTGTTTTTAAAGAAATCATGTAAACCTTCTAAAAGCTGTGATTTTAAAAAACGGGGGAAGTAAGCTTTTCTTATTTCCGGACACATGAGCAAACTATAGAAAGTCGTTATGACGTAGAATGTGCATACTTTGTAGATTCCATTTATGAAATAAAACACATTTTCTAAAAACTCGTGTTTTTTACGAAATCATGTAAACCTTCTAGAAGCTGTGATTTTAAAAAACGGTGGAAGTAAGCTTTTCTTATTTCCGGATGAATGCTCAAACTATAGAAAGTTGTTATGACGTAGAATGTGCATACTTTGTTGATTCCATTTATGAAATAAAACACATTTTCTAAAAACTCGTGTTTTTTAAGAAATCATGTAAACCTTCTAGAAGCTATGATTTTGAAAAACGGTTGAAGTAAGCTTTTCTTATTACCGCACGAATGCGCAAACTATAGAAAGTCGTTATGACGTAGAATGTGTATACTTTGTTGATTCCATTTATGAAACAAAACACATTTTCAAAAAACTCGTGTTTTTTAAGAAAGATGTAAACCTTCTAGAAGCTGTGATTTTAAAAAATGGTGGAAGTAAGCTTTTCTTATTTTCGGACGCATGCACAAACTATAGAAAGTCGTTATGACGTAGAATGTGCATACTTTGTAGATTCTATTTATGAAATAAAACACCTTTTCTAAATACTCGTGTTTTTTACGAAATCATGTAAACTTTCTAGAAGCTATGATTTTAAAAAACAGGGGAAGTAAGCTTTTCTTATTTCTGGACGAATGCACAAACTATAGAAAGTCGTTATGACGTAGAATGTGCATACTTTGTTGATTCCATTTATGAAATAAAACACATTTTCTAAAAACTCGTGTTTTTTAAGAAATCATGTAAACCTTCTAGAAGCTGTGAATTTAAAAAATGGGGGAAGTAAGCTTTTCTTATTTCCAAACGCATGTGCAAACTATAGAAAGTCGTTATGACGTAGAATGTGCTTACTTTGTTGATTCCATTTATGAAATAAAACACTTTTTCTAAAAACTCCTGTTTTTTTCAAAATCATGTAAACCTTCTAGAAGCTGTGATTTTAAAAAACGGTGGAAGTAAGCTTTTCTTACTTCCGGATGCATGCGCAAACTATAGAAAGGCGTTATGACTTAGAATGTGCATACTTTGTATATTCCATTTTTGAAATAAAACACATTTTCTAAAAACTCGTGTTTTTTAAGAAATCATGTAAACCTTGTAGAAGCTGTGATTTAAAAAAACGGTGGAAGTAAGCTTTTCTTATTTCCGGACGAATGCACAAACTATAGAAAGTCGTTATGACGTAGAATGTGCATACTTTGTTGATTCCATTTATGAAATAAAACACATTTTCTAAAAACTCGTGTTTTTTAAGAAATCATGTAAACCTTCTAGAAGCTGTGATTTTAAAAAACGGGGGAAGTAAGCTTTTCTTATTTCCAAACGCATGCCCAAACTATAGAAAGTCGTTATGATGTAGAATGTGCATACTTTTTTGATTCCATTTATGAAATAAAACACGTTTTGTAAAAACTCGTGTTTTTTTCAAAATCATGTAAACCTTTTAGAAGCTGTGATTTTAAAAAACGGTGGAAGTAAGCTTTTCTTACTTCCGGACGCATGCGCAAACTATAGAAAGGCGTTATGACGTAGAATGTGCATACTTTGTATATTCCATTTATGAAATAAAACACATTTTCTAAAAACTCGTGTTTTTTACGAAATCATGTAAACCTTCTAGAAGGTACGATTTTAAAAAACGGTGGAAGTAAGCTTTTCTTATTTCCGGACGAATGCACAAACTATAGAAAGTTGTTATGACGTAGAATGTGCATACTTTGTTGATTCCATTTATGAAATAAAACACATTTTCTAAAAACTCGTGTTTTTTAAGAAATCATGTAAACCTTCTAGAAGCTGTGATTTTAAAAAACGGGGGAAGTAAGATTTTCTTATTTCCAAACGCATGCGCAAACTATAGAAAGTCGTTATGACTTAGAATGTGCATACTTTGTTGGTTCCATTTATGAAATAAAACACGTTTTCTAAAAACTCGTGTTTTTTACAAAATCATGTAAACCTTCTTGAAGCTGTGATTTTAAAAAACGGTGGAAGTAAGCTTTTCTTATTTCCGGACGCATGCGCAAACTATAGAAAGGCGTTATGACGTAGAATGTGCATACTTCGTAGATTCCATTTATGAAATAAAACACATTTTCTAAAAACTCGTGTTTTTTACAAAATCATGTAAACCTTCTAGAAGGTGTGATTTTAAAAAACGGTGGAAGTAAGCTTTTCTTATTTCCGGACGCATGCGCAAACTATAGAAAGTCATTATGACGTAGAATGTGCATACTTTGTTGATTCCATTTATGAAATAAAACACATTTTCTAAAACCTCGTGTTTTTTAAGAAATCATGTAAACCTTCTAAAAGCTGTGATTTTAAAAAATGGGGGAAGTAAGCTTTTCTTATTTCCAAACGCATGCGCAAACTATAGAAATTCGTTATGACGTAGAATGTGCATACTTTGTTGATTCCATTTATGAAATAAAACAAATTTTCTAAAAACTCGTGTCTTTTAAGAAATCATGTAAACCTTCTAGAGGCTGTGATTTTAAAAAATGGGGGAAGTAAGCTGTTCTTATTTCCGGACGCATGCGCAAACTATAGAAAGTTGTTATGACGTAGAATGTGCATACTTTGTAGATTCCATTTATGAAATAAAACACATTTTCTAAAAACTCGTGTTTTTTACGAAATCATGAAAACCTTCTAGAGGCTGTGATTTTAAAAAACAGTGGAAGTAAGCTTTTCTTATTTCCGGATGCATGCGCAAACTATAGAAAGTCGTTATGACGTAGAATGTGCATACTTTGTAGATTCCATTTATGAAATAAAACACATTTTCTAAAAACTCGTGTTTGTTACGAAATCATGTAAACCTTCTAGAAGCTGTGATTTTAAAAAACGGGGGAAGTAAGCTTTTCTTATTTCCAAACTTATGCGCAAACTATAGAAAGTCGTTATGACGTAGAATGTGCATACTTTGTTGATTCCATTTATGAAATAAAACATATTTTCTAAAAACTCGTGTTTTTAAAGAAATCATGTAAACCTTCTAGAAGCTGTGATTTTAAAAAACGGGGGAAGTAAGCTTTTCTTATTTCCGGACACATGCGCAAACTATAGAAAGTCGTTATGACGTAGAATGTGCATACTTTGTAGATTCCATTGATGAAATAAAACACATTTTCTAAAAACTCGTGTTTTTTACGAAATCATGTAAACCTTCTAGAAGATGTGATTTTAAAAAACGGTGGAAGTAAGCTTTTCTTATTTCCGGACGAATGCACAAACTATAGAAAGTTGTTATGACGTAGAATGTGCATACTTTGTTGATTCCATTTATGAAATAAAACACATTTTCTAAAAACTCGTGTTTTTTAAGAAATCATGTAAACCTTCTAGAAGCTATGATTTTAAAAAACGGTTGAAGTAAGCTTTTCTTATTTCCGCACGAATGCGCAAACTATAGAAAGTCGTTATGACGTAGAATGTGTATACTTTGTTGATTCCATTTATGAAACAAAACACATTTTCTAAAAACTCATGTTTTTTAAGAAACATGTAAACCTTCTAGAAGCTGTGATTTTAAAAAACGGTGGAAGTAAGCTTTTTTTATTTCCGGACGCATGCGCAAACTATAGAAAGTCGTTATGACGTAGAATGTGCATACTTTGTAGATTCCATTTATGAAATAAAACACATTTTATAAAAACTCGTGTTTTTTACGAAATCATGTAAACTTTCTAGAAGCTATGATTTTAAAAAATAGGGGAAGTAAGCTTTTCTTATTTCCAGACGAATGAACAAACTATAGAAAGTTTTTATGACGTAGAATGTGCATACTTTCTTGATTCCATTTATGAAATAAAACAGATTTTCTAAAAACTCATCTTTTTTAAGAAATCATGTAAACCTTTTAGAAGCTGTGATTTTAAAAAACGGGGGAAGTAAGCTTTTCTTATTTCCAAACGCATGCGCAAACTATAGAAAGTCGTTATGACGTAGAATGTGCATACTTTGTTGATTCCATTTATGAAATAAAACACGTTTTCTAAAAACTCGTGTTTTTTTCAAAATGATGTAAACCTTCTAGAAGCTGTGATTTTAAAAAACGGTGGAAGTAAGCTTTTCTTACTTCCGGACGCATGCGCAAACTATAGAAAGCCGTTATGACGTAGAATGTGCATACTTTGTATATTCCATTTATGAAGTAAAACACATTTTCTAAAAACTCGTGTTTTTTACGAAATCATGTAAACCCTCTAGAAGGTGTGATTTTAAAAAACGGTGGAAGTAAGCTTTTCTTATTTCCGGACGAGTGCACAAACTATAGAAAGTTGTTATGACGTAGAATGTGCATACTTTGTTGATTCCATTTATGAAATAAAACACATTTTCTAAAAACTCGTGTTTTTTACGAAATCATGTAAACCTTCTAGAAGGTGTGATTTTAAAAAACGGTGGAAGTAAGCTTTTCTTATTTCCGGACGCATGCGCAAACTATAGAAAGTCGTTATGACATAGAATGTGCATACTTTGTTGATTCCATTTATGAAATAAAACACGTTTTCTAAAAACTCGTGTTTTTTTCAAAATGATGTAAACCTTCTAGAAGCTGTGATTTTAAAAAACGGTGGAAGTAAGCTTTTCTTACTTCCGGACGCATGCGCAAACTATAGAAAGCCGTTATGACGTAGAATGTGCATACTTTGTATATTCCATTTATGAAGTAAAACACATTTTCTAAAAACTCGTGTTTTTTACGAAATCATGTAAACCCTCTAGAAGGTGTGATTTTAAAAAATAGGGGAAGTAAGCTTTTCTTATTTCCGGACGAATGCACAAACTATAGAAAGTTTTTATGACGTAGAATGTGCATACTTTGTTGATTCCATTTATGAAATAAAACAGATTTTCTAAAAACTCGTGTTTTTTAAGAAATCATGTAAACCTTTTAGAAGCTGTGATTTTAAAAAACGAGGGAAGTAAGCTTTTCTTATTTCCAAACGCATGCGCAAACTATATAAAGTCGTTATGACGTAGAATGTGCATACTTTGTAGATTCCATTTATGAAATAAAACACATTTTCTAAAAACTCGTGTTTTTTAAGAAATCATGTAAACCTTCTAGAAGCTGTGAATTTAAAACACGGGGGAAGTAAGCTTTTCTTATTTCCAAACGCATGCGCAAACTATAGAAAGTCGTTATGACGTAGAATGTGCTTACTTTGTTGATTCCATTTATGAAATAAAACACATTTTCTAAAAACTCGTGGTTTTTAAGAAATCATGTAAACCTTCTAGAAGCTGTGATTTTAAAAAACGGGGGAAGTAAGCCTTTCTTATTTCCAAACGCATGCGCAAACTATAGAAAGTCGTTATGACGTAGAATGTGCATACTTTGTTGATTCCATTTATGAAATAAAACACATTTTCTAAAAACTCGTGTTTTTTAAGAAATCATGTAAACCTTCTAGAAGCTGTGAATTTAAAACACGGGGGAAGTAAGCTTTTCTTATTTCCAAACGCATGCGCAAACTATAGAAAGTCGTTATGACGTAGAATGTGCTTACTTTGTTGATTCCATTTATGAAATAAAACACGTTTTCTAAAAAATCATGTTTTTTTCAAAATCATGTAAACCTTCTAGAAGCTGTGATTTTAAAAAACGGTGGAAGTAAGCTTTTCTTACTTCCGGACGCATGCGCAAACTATAGAAAGGCGTTATAACGTAGAATGTGCATACTTTGTATATTCCATTTATGAAATAAAACACATTTTCTAAAAACTCGTGTTTTTTACGAAATCATGTAAACCTTCTAGAAGGTATGATTTTAAAAAACGGTGGAAGTAAGCTTTTCTTATTTCCGGACGAATGCACAAACTATAGAAAGTTGTTATGACGTAGAATGTGCATACTTTGTATATTCCATTTATGAAATAAAACACATTTTCTAAAAACTCGTGTTTTTTACGAAATCATGTAAACCTTCTAGAAGCTGTGATTTAAAAAAACGGGGGAAGTAAGATTTTCTTATTTCCAAACGAATGCGCAAACTATAGAAAGTCATTATGACTTAGAATGTGCATACTTTGTTGGTTCCATTTATGAAATAAAACACGTTTTCTAAAAACTCGTGTTTTTTACAAAGTCATGTAAACCTTCTTCAAGCTGTGATTTTAAAAAACGGTGGAAGTAAGCTTTTCTTATTTCCGGACGCATGCGCAAACTATAGAAAGGAGTTATGACGTAGAATGTGCATACTTTGTAGATTCCATTTATGAAATAAAACACATTTCTAAAAACTCGTGTTTTTTACGAAATCATGTAAACCTTCTAGAAGGTGTGATTTTAAAAAACGGTGGAAGTAAGCTTTTCTTATTTCCGGACGCATTCGCAAACTATAGAAAGTCATTATGACGTAGAATGTGCATATTTTGTTGATTCCATTTATAAAATAAAACACATTTTCTAAAAATTCGTGGTTTTTAAGAAATCATGTAAACCTTCTAAAAGCTGTGATTTTAAAAAACGGGGGAAGTAAGCTTTTCTTATTTCCAAATGCATGCGCAAACTATAGAAAGTCGTTATGACGTAGAATGTGCATACTTTGTGGATTCCATTTATGAAATAAAACACATTTTCTAAAAACTCGTGTTTTTTAAGAAATCATGTAAACCTTCTAGAAGCTGTGGTTTTAAAAAATGGCTGAAGTAAGCTTTTCTTATTTCCAAACGCATGCGCAAACTATAGAAAGTCATTATGACGTAGAATGTGCATACTTTGTTGATTCCATTTATGAAATAAAACAAATTTTCTAAAAACTCATGTTTTTTATGAAATCATGTAAACCTTCTAGAGGCTGTGATTTTAAAAAACGGGGGAAGTAAGCTTTTCTTATTTCCGGACGCATGCGCAAACTATAGAAAGTCGTTATGACGTAGAATGTGCATACTTTGTTGATTCCATTTATGAAATAAAACACATTTTCTAAAAACTCATGATTTTTAAGAAATCATGTAAACCTTCTAGAAGCTGTGATTTTAAAAAACGGGGGAAGAAAGCTTTTCTTATTTCCGGACGCATGCGCAAACTATAGAAAGTCGTTATGATGTAGAATGTGCATAGTTTGTTGATTCCATTTATGAAATAAAACACATTTTCTAAAAACTCGTGTTTTTTAAGAAATCATATAAACCTTCTAGAAGCTGTGATTTTAAAAAACTGGGGAAGTAAGCTTTTCTTATTTCCAAATGCATGCGCAAAGTATAGAAAGTCGTTATGACGTAGAATGTGCATACTTTGTTGATTCCATTTATGAAGTAAAACACATTTTCTAGAAACTCGTGTTTTTTAAGAAATCATGTAAACCTTCTAGAAGCTGTGATTTTAAAAAACAGGGGAAGTAAGCTTTTCTTATTTCCAAATGCATGCGCAAACTATAGAAAGTCGTTATGACGTAGAATGTGCATACTTTGTTGATTCCACTTATCAAATAAAACACATTTTCTAAAAGATCGTGTTTTTTAAGAAATCATGTAAACCTTCTAGAAGCCGTGATTTTAAAAAACGGTGGAAGTAAGATTTTCTTATTTCCGGACGAATGCACAAACTATAGAAAGTCGTTATGACGTAGAATGTGCATACTTTGTAGATTCCTTTTATGAAATAAAACACATTTTATAAAAACTCGTGTTTTTTAAGAAATCATGTAAACTTTCTAGAAGCTGTGATTTTAAAAAACGGGGGAAGTAAGCTTTTCTTATTTCCGAACGCATGCGCAAACTATAAAAAGTCGTTATGACGTAGAATGTGCATACTTTGTTGATTCCATTGATTAAATAAAGCACATTTTTTAAAAACTCGTGTTTTTTACGAAATCATGTAAACCTTCTAGAAGCTGTGATTTTAAAAAACGGGGGAAGTAAGATTTTCTTATTTCCAAACGCATGTGCAAACTATAGAAAGTCGTTATGACGTAGAATGTGCATACTTTATTGATTCCAATTATGAAATAAAACACATTTTCTAAAAACTCGTTTTTTTTAAGAAATCATGTAAACCTTTTAGAAGCTGTGGTTTTAAAAAACGGGGGAAGTAAGCTTTT
This sequence comes from Larix kaempferi, assembly GCA_027924585.1. Lineage (NCBI taxonomy): Eukaryota > Viridiplantae > Streptophyta > Pinopsida > Pinales > Pinaceae > Larix > Larix kaempferi. Next base: position 336,428 of record BSBM01001607.1, read on the forward strand.
CTTATTTCCAAACGCATGCGCAAACTATAGAAAGTCGTTATGACGTAGAATGTGCATACTTTTTTGATTCCATTTATGAAATAAAACACATTTTCTAAAAACTCGTGTTTTTTACGAAATCATGTAAACCTTCTAGAAGCTGTGATTTTAAAAAACGGGGGAAGTAAGCTTTTCTTATTTCCGGACGAATGCAAAAAATATAGAAAGTTGTTATAACGTAGAATGTGCATACTTTGTTGATTCCATTTATGAAATAAAACACATTTTCTAAAAACTCGTGTTTTTTAAGAAATCATGTAAACATTCTAGAAGCTATGATTTTAAAAAACGGTTGAATTAAGCTTTTCTTATTTCCGCACGAATGCGCAAATTATAGAAAGTCGTTATGATTTTAAAAAATGGTGGAAGTAAGCTTTTCTTATTTCCGGATGCATGCGCAAACTATAGAAATTCGTTTTGACGTAGAATGTGCATACTTTGTAAATTCCATTTATGAAATAAAGCACACTTTCTAAAAACTCGTGTTTTTAAAGAAATCATGTAAACCTTCTAGAAGCTGTGATTTTAAAAAACGGGGGAAGTAAGCTTTTCTTATTTCCGGACGAATGCACAAACTATAGAAAGTCGTTATGACGTAGAATGTGCATACTTTGTTGATTCCATTTATGAAATAAAACACATTTTCTAAAAACTCGTGTTTTTTAAGAAATCATGTAAACATTCTAGAAGCTATGATTTTAAAAAACGGTTGAATTAAGCTTTTCTTATTTCCGCACGAATGCGCAAATTATAGAAAGTCGTTATGATTTTAAAAAATGGTGGAAGTAAGCTTTTCTTATTTCCGGATGCATGCGCAAACTATAGAAATTCTTTTTGACGTAGAATGTGCATACTTTGTAAATTCCATTTATGAAATAAAGCACATTTTCTAAAAACTCGTGTTTTTAAAGAAATCATGTAAACCTTCTAAAAGCTGTGATTTTAAAAAACGGGGGAAGTAAGCTTTACATATTTCCGGACACATGCGCAAACTATAGAAATTCGTTATGACGTAGAATGTGCATACTTTGTAGATTCCATTTATGAAATAAAACACATTTTCTAAAAACTCGTGTTTTTTACGAAATCATGTAAACCTTCTAGAAGATGTGATTTTAAAAAACAGTGGAAGTAAGATTTTCTTATTTCCGGATGAATGCACAAACTATAGAAAGTTGTTATGACGTAGAATGTGCATACTTTGTTGATTCCATTTATGAAATAAAACACATTTTCTAAAAACTCGTGTTTTTTAAGAAATCATGTAAACCTTCTAGAAGCTATGATTTTAAAAAACGGTTGAAGTAAGCTTTTCTTATTTCCGCACGAATGCGCAAACTATAGAAAGTCGTTATGACGTAGAATGTGTATACTTTGTTGATTCCATTTATGAAACAAAACACATTTTCTAAAAACTCGTGTTTTTTAAGAAACATGTAAACCTTCTAGAAGCCGTGATTTTAAAAAATGGTGGAAGTAACCTTTTCTTATTTCCGGACGCATGCGCAAACTATAGAAAGTCGTTATGACATAGAATGTGCATACTTTGTAGATTCCTTTTATGAAATAAAGCACATTTTCTAAAAACTCGTGTTTTTTACGAAATCATGTAAACTTTCTAGAAGCTATGATTTTAAAAAACAGGGGAAGTAAGCTTTTCTTATTTCCAGACGAATGCACAAACTATAGAAAGTTGTTATGACGTAGAATGTGCATACTTTGTTGATTCCATTTATGAAATAAAACACATTTTCGAAAAACTCGTGTTTTTTAAGAAATCATGTAAACCTTCTAGAAGCTGTGAATTTAAAACACGGGGGAAGTAAGCTTTTCTTATTTCCAAACGCATGCGCAAACTATAGAAAGTCGTTATGACGTAGAATGTGCTTACTTTGTTGATTCCATTTATGAAATAAAACACGTTTTCTAAAAACTCATGTTTTTTTCAAAATCATGTAAACCTTCTAGAAGCTGTGATTTTAAAAAACGGTGGAAGTAAGCTTTTCTTACTTCCGGACGCATGCGCAAACTATAGAAAGGCGTTATGACGTAGAATGTGCATACTTTGTATATTCCATTTATGAAATAAAACACATTTTCTAAAAACTCATGTTTTTTAAGAAATCATGTAAACCTTCTAGAAGCTGTGATTTTAAAAAACGGTGGAAGTAAGCTTTTCTTATTTCCGGACGAATGCACAAACTATAGAAAGTCGTTATGACGTAGAATGTGCATACTTTGTTGATTCCATTTATGAAATAAAACACATTTTCTAAAAACTCGTGTTTTTTAAGAAATCATGTAAACCTTCTAAAAGCTGTGATTTTAAAAAACGGGGGAAGTAAGCTTTTCTTATTTCCGGATGAATGCTCAAACTATAGAAAGTTGTTATGACGTAGAATGTGCATACTTTGTTGATTCCATTTATGAAATAAAACACATTTTCTAAAAACTCGTGTTTTTTAAGAAATCATGTAAACCTTCTAGAAGCTATGATTTTGAAAAACGGTTGAAGTAAGCTTTTCTTATTACCGCACGAATGCGCAAACTATAGAAAGTCGTTATGACGTAGAATGTGCATACTTTGTTGATTCCATTTATGAAATAAAACACATTTTCTAAAAACTCTTGATTTTTAAGAAATCATGTAAACCTTCTAGAAGCTGTGATTTTAAAAAACGGGGGAAGAAAGCTTTTCTTATTTCCGGACGCATGCGTAAACTATAGAAAGTCGTTATGACGTATAATGTGCATACTTTTTCGATTCCATTTATGAAATAAAACACATTTTCTAAAAACTCGTGTTTTTTAAGAAATCATGTAAACCTTCTAGAAGCTGTGATTTTAAAAAACGGGGGAAGTAAGCTTTTCTTATTTACAAATGCATGCGCAAACTATAGAAAGTCGTTATGACGTAGAATGTGCATACTTTGTTGATTCCATTTATGAAGTAAAACACATTTTCTAGAAACTCGTGTTTTTTAAGAAATCATGTAAACCTTCTAGAAGCTGTGATTTTAAAAAACAGGGGAAGTAAGCTTTTCTTATTTCCAAATGCATGCGCAAACTATAGAAAGTCGTTATGACGTAGGATGTGCATACTTTGTTGATTCCACTTATGAAATAAAACACATTTTCTAAAAGGTCGTGTTTTTTAAGAAATCATGTAAACCTTCTAGAAGCTGTGATTTTAAAAAAGGGGGGAAGTAAGCTTTTCTTATTTCCGGACACATGCGCAAACTATAGAAAGTTGATATGACGTAGAATGTGCATACTTTGTAGATTCCATTTATCAAATAAAACACATTTTCTAAAAACTCGTGTTTTTTACGAAATCATGTAAACCTTCTAGAAGCTCTGATTTTAAAAAACGGTTGAAGTAAGCTTTTCTTATTTCCGCACGAATGCGCAAACTATAGAAAGTCGTTATGACGTAGAATGCGTATACTTTGTTGATTCCATTTATGAAACAAAACACATTTTCTAAAAACTCGTGTTTTTTAAGAAACATGTAAACCTTCTAGAAGCTGTGATTTTAAAAAACGGTGGAAGTAAGCTTTTCTTATTTCCGGACGCATGCGCAAACTATAGAAAGTTGTTATGACGTAGAATGTGCATACTTTGTAGATTCCATTTATGAAAAAAAACACATTTTCTAAAAACTCCTGTTTTTTGCGAAATCATGTAAACTTTCTAGAAGCTATGATTTTAAAAAACAGGGGAAGTAAGCTTTTCTTATTTCCAGACGAATGCACAAACTGTAGAAAGTTGTTATGACGTAGAATGTGCATACTTTTTTGATTCCATTTATGAAATAAAACACATTTTCTAAAAACTCGTGTTTTTTAAGAAATCATGTAAACCTTCTGGAAGCTGTGATTTTAAAAAACGGGGGAAGTAAGCTTTTCTTATTTCCAAACGCATGCGCAAACTATAGAAAGTCGTTATGACGTACAATGTGCATACTTTGTTGATTCCATTTATGAAATAAAATACGTTTTCTAAAAACTCGTGTTTTTTTCAAAATCATGTAAACCTTCTAGAAGCTGTGATTTTAAAAAACGGTGGAAGTAAGCTTTTCTTACTTCCGGACGCATGCGCAAACTATAGAAAGGCGTTATGACGTAGAATGTGCATACTTTGTATATTCCATTTATGAAGTAAAACACATTTTCTAAAAACTCGTGTTTTTTACGAAATCATGTAAACCCTCTAGAAGGTGTGATTTTAAAAAACGGTGGAAGTAAGCTTTTCTTATTTCCGGACGAATGCACAAACTATAGAAAGTTGTTATGACGTAGAATGTGCATACTTTGTTGATTCCATTTATGAAATAAAACACATTTTCTAAAAACTCGTGTTTTTTAAGAAATCATGTAAACCTTCTAGAAGCTGTGATTTTAAAAAACGGGGGAAGTAAGATTTTCTTATTTCCAAACGCATGCGCAAACTATTGAAAGTCGTTATGACGTAGAATGTGCATACTTTGTTGGTTCCATTTATGAAATAAAACACGTTTTCTAAAAACTCATGTTTTTGACAAAATCATGTAAACCTTCTAGAAGCTGTGATTTTAAAAAATGGTGGAAGTAAGCTTTTCTTATTTCCGGACGCATGCGCAAACTATAGAAAGGCATTATGACGTAGAATGTGCATACTTTGTAGATTCCATTTATGAAATAAAACACATTTTCTAAAAACTCGGGTTTTTTAAGAAATCGTGTAAACCTTCTAGAAGCTGTGATTTTAAAAAACGGTGGAAGTAAGCTTTTCTTATTTCCGGACGAATGCACAAACTATAGAAAGTCGTTATGACGTAGAATATGCATACTTTGTTGATTCCATTTATGAAATAAAACACATTTTCTAAAAACTCGTGTTTTTCAAGAAATCATGTAAACCTTCTAGAAGCCGTGATTTTAAAAAACGGGGGAAGTAAGCTTTTCTTATTTCCAAACGCATGCGCAAACTATAGAAAGTCGTTATGACGTAGAATATGCATACTTTGTTGATTACATTTATGAAATAAAACACGTTTTCTAAAAACTCGTGTTTTTTTAAAAATCATGTAAACCTTCTAGAAGCTGTGATTTTAAAAAACGGTGGAAGTAAGCTTTTCTTATTTCCGGACGAATGCACAAACTATAGAAAGTCGTTATGACGTAGAATGTGCATACTTTGTTGATTCCATTTATGAAATAAAACACATTTTCTAAAAACTCGTGTTTTTTAAGAAATCATGTAAACCTTCTAGAAGCTGTGATTTTAAAAAACGGGGGAAGTAAGCTTTTCTTATTTCCAAACGCATGCGCAAACTATAGAAAGTCGTTATTACGTAGAATATGCATACTTTGTTGATTCCATTTATGAAATAAAACACGTTTTCTAAAAACTCGTGTTTTTTTCAAAATCATGTAAACCTTCTAGAAGCTGTGATTTTAAAAAACGGTGGAAGTAAGCTTTTCTTATTTCCGGACGCATGCGCAAACTATAGAAAGGCGTTATGACGTAGAATGTGCATACTTTGTAGATTCCATTTATGAAATAAAACACATTTTCTAAAAACTCATGTTTTTTAAGAAATCATGTAAACCTTCTAGAAGCTGTGATTTTAAAAAACAGGGGAAGTAAGCTCTTGTTATTTCCAAATGCATGCGCAAACTATAGAAAGGCGTTATGACATAGAATGTGCATACTTTGTATATTCCATTTATGAAATAAAACACATTTTCTAAAAACTCCTGTTTTTTACGAAATCATGTAAACCTGCTAGAAGCTGTGATTTTAAAAAACGTGGGAAGTAAGCTTTTCTTATTTCCGGACGAATGCACAAACTGTAGAAAGTCGTTATGACGTAGAATGTGCATACTTTGTTGATTCCATTTATGAAATAAAACACATTTTCTAAAAACTCGTGTTTTTTACGAAATCATGTAAAACTTCTAGAAGCTGTGATTTTAATAAACGGTGGAAGTAACCTTTTCTTATTTCCGGACGCATGCGCAAACTATAGAAAGTCATTATGACGTAGATTGTGCATACTTTGTAGATTCCATTTATGAAATAAAACACATTTTCTAAAAACTCGTGTTTTTTACGAAATCATGTAAACCTTCTAGAAGCTGTGATTTTAAAAAACGGTGGAAGTAAGCTTTTCTTATTTCCGGACGCATGCGCAAAATATAGAAATTCGTTATGACGTAGAATGTGCATACTTTGTTGTTTCCATTTATGAAATCAAATACATTTTCTAAAAACTAGTGTTTTTTAAGAAATCATGTAAACCTTCTAGAAGCTGTGATTTTAAAAAACGAGGGAAGTAAGCTTTTCTTATTTCCAAACGCATGCAAAAACTATAGAAATTCGTTATGACCTAGAATGTGCATACTTTGATGATTCCATTTATGAAATAAAACGCATTTTCTAAAAACTCGTGTTTTTTAAGAAATCATGTTAACCTTCTAGAAGCTGTGATTTTAAAAAACAGGGGAAGTAAGCTTTTCTTATTTCCGGACGCATGCGCAAACTATAGAAAGTTGTTATGACGTAGAATGTGCATACTTTGTAGATTCCATTTATGAAATAAAACACATTTTCTAAAAACTCGTGTTTTTTACGAAATCATGTAAACCTTCTAGAAGCTGTGATTTTAAAAAACGGTGGAAGTAAGCTTTTCTTATTTCCGGACGCATGCACAAACTATAGAAAGTCGTTATGACGTAGAATGTGCATACTTTGTTGATTCCATTTCTGAAATAAAACACATTTTCTAAAAAGTCATGTTTTTTAAGAAATCATGTAAACCTTCTAGAAGCTGTGATTTTAAAAAATGGTGGAAGTAAGCTTTTCTTATTTGTAGACACATGCGCAAACTATAGAAATTCGTTATGACGTAGAATGTGCATACTTTGTTGATTCCATTTATGAAATAAAACACATTTTCTAAAAACTCGTGTTTTTTAGGAAATCATGTAAACCTTCTATAAGCTGTGATTTTAAAAAATGGTGGAAGTAAGCTTTTCTTATTTATGGACGCATGCTCAAACTATAGAAAGTCGTTATCACGTAGAATGTGCATACTTTGTAGATTCCATTTATAAAAATAAAGCACATTTTCTAAAAACTCGTGTTTTTTACGAAATCATGTAAAACTTCTAGAAGCTGTGATTTTAAAAAACGGTGGAAGTAAGCTTTTCTTATTTCTGGACGAATACGCAAACTATAGAAAGTCGTTATGACGTAGAATGTGCATACTTTGTTGATTCCATTTACGAAATAAAACACATTTTCTAAAAACTCGTGTTTTTTACGAAATCATGTAAACCTTCTAGAAGCTGTGATTTTAAAAAACGGGGGAAGTAAGCTTTTCTTATTTCCACACTTATGCGGAAGCTATAGAAAGTCGTTATGACATAGAATGTGCATACTTTGTTGATTCCATTTATGAAATAAAACATATTTTCTAAAAACTCGTGTTTTTAAAGAAATCATGTAAACCTTCTAAAAGCTGTGATTTTAAAAAACGGGGGAAGTAAGCTTTTCTTATTTCCGGACACATGAGCAAACTATAGAAAGTCGTTATGACGTAGAATGTGCATACTTTGTAGATTCCATTTATGAAATAAAACACATTTTCTAAAAACTCGTGTTTTTTACGAAATCATGTAAACCTTCTAGAAGCTGTGATTTTAAAAAACGGTGGAAGTAAGCTTTTCTTATTTCCGGATGAATGCTCAAACTATAGAAAGTTGTTATGACGTAGAATGTGCATACTTTGTTGATTCCATTTATGAAATAAAACACATTTTCTAAAAACTCGTGTTTTTTAAGAAATCATGTAAACCTTCTAGAAGCTATGATTTTGAAAAACGGTTGAAGTAAGCTTTTCTTATTACCGCACGAATGCGCAAACTATAGAAAGTCGTTATGACGTAGAATGTGTATACTTTGTTGATTCCATTTATGAAACAAAACACATTTTCAAAAAACTCGTGTTTTTTAAGAAAGATGTAAACCTTCTAGAAGCTGTGATTTTAAAAAATGGTGGAAGTAAGCTTTTCTTATTTTCGGACGCATGCACAAACTATAGAAAGTCGTTATGACGTAGAATGTGCATACTTTGTAGATTCTATTTATGAAATAAAACACCTTTTCTAAATACTCGTGTTTTTTACGAAATCATGTAAACTTTCTAGAAGCTATGATTTTAAAAAACAGGGGAAGTAAGCTTTTCTTATTTCTGGACGAATGCACAAACTATAGAAAGTCGTTATGACGTAGAATGTGCATACTTTGTTGATTCCATTTATGAAATAAAACACATTTTCTAAAAACTCGTGTTTTTTAAGAAATCATGTAAACCTTCTAGAAGCTGTGAATTTAAAAAATGGGGGAAGTAAGCTTTTCTTATTTCCAAACGCATGTGCAAACTATAGAAAGTCGTTATGACGTAGAATGTGCTTACTTTGTTGATTCCATTTATGAAATAAAACACTTTTTCTAAAAACTCCTGTTTTTTTCAAAATCATGTAAACCTTCTAGAAGCTGTGATTTTAAAAAACGGTGGAAGTAAGCTTTTCTTACTTCCGGATGCATGTGCAAACTATAGAAAGGCGTTATGACTTAGAATGTGCATACTTTGTATATTCCATTTTTGAAATAAAACACATTTTCTAAAAACTCGTGTTTTTTAAGAAATCATGTAAACCTTGTAGAAGCTGTGATTTAAAAAAACGGTGGAAGTAAGCTTTTCTTATTTCCGGACGAATGCACAAACTATAGAAAGTCGTTATGACGTAGAATGTGCATACTTTGTTGATTCCATTTATGAAATAAAACACATTTTCTAAAAACTCGTGTTTTTTAAGAAATCATGTAAACCTTCTAGAAGCTGTGATTTTAAAAAACGGGGGAAGTAAGCTTTTCTTATTTCCAAACGCATGCCCAAACTATAGAAAGTCGTTATGATGTAGAATGTGCATACTTTTTTGATTCCATTTATGAAATAAAACACGTTTTGTAAAAACTCGTGTTTTTTTCAAAATCATGTAAACCTTTTAGAAGCTGTGATTTTAAAAAACGGTGGAAGTAAGCTTTTCTTACTTCCGGACGCATGCGCAAACTATAGAAAGGCGTTATGACGTAGAATGTGCATACTTTGTATATTCCATTTATGAAATAAAACACATTTTCTAAAAACTCGTGTTTTTTACGAAATCATGTAAACCTTCTAGAAGGTACGATTTTAAAAAACGGTGGAAGTAAGCTTTTCTTATTTCCGGACGAATGCACAAACTATAGAGAGTTGTTATGACTTAGAATGTGCATACTTTGTTGATTCCATTTATGAAATAAAACACATTTTCTAAAAACTCGTGTTTTTTAAGAAATCATGTAAACCTTCTAGAAGCTGTGATTTTAAAAAACGGGGGAAGTAAGATTTTCTTATTTCCAAACGCATGCGCAAACTATAGAAAGTCGTTATGACTTAGAATGTGCATACTTTGTTGGTTCCATTTATGAAATAAAACACGTTTTCTAAAAACTCGTGTTTTTTACAAAATCATGTAAACCTTCTTGAAGCTGTGATTTTAAAAAACGGTGGAAGTAAGCTTTTCTTATTTCCGGACGCATGCGCAAACTATAGAAAGGCGTTATGACGTAGAATGTGCATACTTCGTAGATTCCATTTATGAAATAAAACACATTTTCTAAAAACTCGTGTTTTTTACAAAATCATGTAAACCTTCTAGAAGGTGTGATTTTAAAAAACGGTGGAAGTAAGCTTTTCTTATTTCCGGACGCATGCGCAAACTATAGAAAGTCATTATGACGTAGAATGTGCATACTTTGTTGATTCCATTTATGAAATAAAACACATTTTCTAAAACCTCGTGTTTTTTAAGAAATCATGTAAACCTTCTAAAAGCTGTGATTTTAAAAAATGGGGGAAGTAAGCTTTTCTTATTTCCAAACGCATGCGCAAACTATAGAAATTCGTTATGACGTAGAATGTGCATACTTTGTTGATTCCATTTATGAAATAAAACAAATTTTCTAAAAACTCGTGTCTTTTAAGAAATCATGTAAACCTTCTAGAGGCTGTGATTTTAAAAAATGGGGGAAGTAAGCTTTTCTTATTTCCGGACGCATGCGCAAACTATAGAAAGTTGTTATGACGTAGAATGTGCATACTTTGTAGATTCCATTTATGAAATAAAACACATTTTCTAAAAACTCGTGTTTTTTACGAAATCATGAAAACCTTCTAGAGGCTGTGATTTTAAAAAACAGTGGAAGTAAGCTTTTCTTATTTCCAAACTTATGCGCAAACTATAGAAAGTCGTTATGACGTAGAATGTGCATACTTTGTTGATTCCATTTATGAAATAAAACATATTTTCTAAAAACTCGTGTTTTTAAAGAAATCATGTAAACCTTCTAGAAGCTGTGATTTTAAAAAACGGGGGAAGTAAGCTTTTCTTATTTCCGGACACATGCGCAAACTATAGAAAGTCGTTATGACGTAGAATGTGCATACTTTGTAGATTCCATTGATGAAATAAAACACATTTTCTAAAAACTCGTGTTTTTTACGAAATCATGTAAACCTTCTAGAAGATGTGATTTTAAAAAACGGTGGAAGTAAGCTTTTCTTATTTCCGGACGAATGCACAAACTATAGAAAGTTGTTATGACGTAGAATGTGCATACTTTGTTGATTCCATTTATGAAATAAAACACATTTTCTAAAAACTCGTGTTTTTTTAAGAAATCATGTAAACCTTCTAGAAGCTATGATTTTAAAAAACGGTTGAAGTAAGCTTTTCTTATTTCCGCACGAATGCGCAAACTATAGAAAGTCGTTATGACGTAGAATGTGTATACTTTGTTGATTCCATTTATGAAACAAAACACATTTTCTAAAAACTCATGTTTTTTAAGAAACATGTAAACCTTCTAGAAGCTGTGATTTTAAAAAACGGTGGAAGTAAGCTTTTTTTATTTCCGGACGCATGCGCAAACTATAGAAAGTCGTTATGACGTAGAATGTGCATACTTTGTAGATTCAATTTATGAAATAAAACACATTTTATAAAAACTCGTGTTTTTTACGAAATCATGTAAACTTTCTAGAAGCTATGATTTTAAAAAATAGGGGAAGTAAGCTTTTCTTATTTCCAGACGAATGAACAAACTATAGAAAGTTTTTATGACGTAGAATGTGCATACTTTCTTGATTCCATTTATGAAATAAAACAGATTTTCTAAAAACTCATCTTTTTTAAGAAATCATGTAAACCTTTTAGAAGCTGTGATTTTAAAAAACGGGGGAAGTAAGCTTTTCTTATTTCCAAACGCATGCGCAAACTATAGAAAGTCGTTATGACGTAGAATGTGCATACTTTGTGGATTCCATTTATGAAATAAAACACGTTTTCTAAAAACTCGTGTTTTTTTCAAAATGATGTAAACCTTCTAGAAGCTGTGATTTTAAAAAACGGTGGAAGTAAGCTTTTCTTACTTCCAGACGCATGCGCAAACTATAGAAAGCCGTTATGACGTAGAATGTGCATACTTTGTATATTCCATTTATGAAGTAAAACACATTTTCTAAAAACTCGTGTTTTTTACGAAATCATGTAAACCCTCTAGAAGGTGTGATTTTAAAAAACGGTGGAAGTAAGCTTTTCTTATTTCCGGACGAGTGCACAAACTATAGAAAGTTGTTATGACGTAGAATGTGCATACTTTGTTGATTCCATTTATGAAATAAAACACATTTTCTAAAAACTCGTGTTTTTTACGAAATCATGTAAACCTTCTAGAAGGTGTGATTTTAAAAAACGGTGGAAGTAAGCTTTTCTTATTTCCGGACGCATGCGCAAACTATAGAAAGTCGTTATGACATAGAATGTGCATACTTTGTTGATTCCATTTATGAAATAAAACACGTTTTCTAAAAACTCGTGTTTTTTTCAAAATGATGTAAACCTTCTAGAAGCTGTGATTTTAAAAAACGGTGGAAGTAAGCTTTTCTTACTTCCGGACGCATGCGCAAACTATAGAAAGCCGTTATGACGTAGAATGTGCATACTTTGTATATTCCATTTATGAAGTAAAACACATTTTCTAAAAACTCGTGTTTTTTACGAAATCATGTAAACCCTCTAGAAGGTGTGATTTTAAAAAATAGGGGAAGTAAGCTTTTCTTATTTCCGGACGAATGCACAAACTATAGAAAGTTTTTATGACGTAGAATGTGCATACTTTGTTGATTCCATTTATGAAATAAAACAGATTTTCTAAAAACTCGTGTTTTTTAAGAAATCATGTAAACCTTTTAGAAGCTATGATTTTAAAAAACGAGGGAAGTAAGCTTTTCTTATTTCCAAACGCATGCGCAAACTATATAAAGTCGTTATGACGTAGAATGTGCATACTTTGTAGATTCCATTTATGAAATAAAACACATTTTCTAAAAACTCGTGTTTTTTTCAAAATGATGTAAACCTTCTAGAAGCTGTGATTTTAAAAAACGGTGGAAGTAAGCTTTTCTTACTTCCGGACGCATGCGCAAACTATAGAAAGCCGTTATGACGTAGAATGTGCATACTTTGTATATTCCATTTATGAAGTAAAACACATTTTCTAAAAAATCGTGTTTTTTACGAAATCATGTAAACCCTCTAGAAGGTGTGATTTTAAAAAATGGTGGAAGTAAGCTTTTCTTATTTCCGGACGAGTGCACAAACTATAGAAAGTTGTTATGACGTAGAATGTGCATACTTCGTTGATTCCATTTATGAAATAAAACACATTTTCTAAAAACTCGTGTTTTTTACGAAATCATGTAAACCTTCTAGAAGGTGTGATTTTAAAAAACGGTGGAAGTAAGCTTTTCTTATTTCTGGACGCGTGCGCAAACTATAGAAAGTCATTATGACGTAGAATCTGCATACGTTGTTGATTCCATTTATGAAATAAAACACATTTTCTAAAAACTCGTGGTTTGTAAGAAATCATGTAAACCTTCTAAAAGCTGTGATTTTAAAAAATGGGGGAAGTAAGCTTTTCTTATTTCCAAACGCATGCGCAAACTATAGAAAGTCGTTATGACGTAGAATGTGCATACTTTGTTGATTCCATTTATGAAATAAAACAAATTTTCTAAAAACTCGTGTCTTTTAAGAAATCATGTAAACCTTCTAGAGGCTGTGATTTTAAAAAACGGGGGAAGTAAGCTTTTCTTATTTCCGGACGCATGCGCAAACTATAGAAAGTTGTTATGACGTAGAATGTGCATACTTTGTAGATTCCATTTATGAAATAAAACACATTTTCTAAAAACTCATGTTTTTTACGAAATCATGTAAACCTTCTAGAGGCTGTGATTTTAAAAAACAGTGGAAGTAAGCTTTTCTTATTTCCGGATGCATGCGCAAACTATAGAAAGTCGTTATGACGTAGAATGTGCATACTTTGTAGATTCCATTTATGAAATAAAACACATTTTCTAAAAACTCGTGTTTTTTACGAAATCATGTAAACCTTCTAGAAGCTGTGATTTTAAAAAACGGGGGAAGTAAGCTTTTCTTATTTCCAAACTTATGCGCAAACTATAGAAAGTCGTTATGACGTAGAATGTGCATACTTTGTTGATTCCATTTATGAAATAAAACATATTTTCTAAAAACTCGTGTTTTTAAAGAAATCATGTAAACCTTCTAGAAGCTGTGATTTTAAAAAACGGGGGAAGTAAGCTTTTCTTATTTCCGGACACATGCGCAAACTATAGAAAGTCGTTATGACGTAGAATGTGCATACTTTGTAGATTCCATTTATGAAATAAAACACATTTTCTAAAAACTCGTGTTTTTTACGAAATCATGTAAACCTTCTAGAAGATGTGATTTTAAAAAACGGTGGAAGTAAGCTTTTCTTATTTCCGGACGAATGCACAAACTACAGAAAGTTGTTATGACGTAGAATGTGCATACTTTGTTGATTCCATTTATGAAATAAAACACATTTTCTAAAAACTCGTGTTTTTTAAGAAATCATGTAAACCTTCTAGAAGCTATGATTTTAAAAAACGGTTGAAGTAAGCTTTTCTTATTTCCGCACGAATGCGCAAACTATAGAAAGTCGTTATGACGTAGAATGTGTATACTTTGTTGATTCCATTTATGAAACAAAACACATTTTCTAAAAACTCGTGTTTTTTAAGAAACATGTAAACATTCTAGAAGCTGTGATTTTAAAAAACGGTGGAAGTAAGCTTTTTTTATTTCCGGACGCATGCGCAAACTATAGAAAGTCGTTATGACGTAGAATGTGCATACTTTGTAGATTCCATTTATGAAATAAAACACATTTTCTAAAAACTCGTGCTTTTTACGAAATCATGTAAACTTTCTAGAAGCTATGATTTTAAAAAATAGGGGAAGTAAGCTTTTCTTATTTCCGGACGAATGCACAGACTATAGAAAGTTTTTATGACGTAGAATGTGCATACTTTGTTGATTCCATTTATGAAATAAAACAGATTTTCTAAAAACTCGTGTTTTTTAAGAAATCATGTAAACCTTTTAGAAGCTGTGATTTTAAAAAACGGGGGAAGTAAGCTTTTCTTATTTCCAAACGCATGCGCAAACTATAGAAAGTCGTTATGACGTAGAATGTGCATACTTTGTTGATTCCATTTATGAAATAAAACACGTTTTCTAAAAACTCGTGTTTTTTTCAAAATGATCTAAACCTTCTAGAAGCTGTGATTTTAAAAAACGGTGGAAGTAAGCTTTTCTTACTTCCGGACGCATGCGCAAACTATAGAAAGCCGTTATGACGTAGAATGTGCATACTTTGTATATTCCATTTATGAAGTAAAACACATTTTCTAAAAACTCGTGTTTTTTACGAAATCATGTAAACCCTCTAGAAGGTGTGATTTTAAAAAACGGTGGAAGTAAGCTTTTCTTATTTCCGGACGAGTGCACAAACTATAGAAAGTTGTTATGACGTAGAATGTGCATACTTTGTTGATTCCATTTATGAAATAAAACACATTTTCTAAAAACTCGTGTTTTTTAAGAAATCATGTAAACCTTCTAGAAGCTGTGATTTTAAAAAACGGGGGAAGTAAGCTTTTCTTATTTCCAAACGCATGCGCAAACTATAGAAAGTCATTATGACGTAGAATGTGCATACTTTGTTGATTCCATTTATGAAATAAAACGCGTTTTCTAAAAACTTGTGTTTTTTTCAAAATGATGTAAACCTTCTAGAAGCTGTGATTTTAAAAAACGGTGGAAGTAAGCTTTTCTTACTTCCGGACGCATGCGCAAACTATAGAAGCCGTTATGACGTAGAATGTGCATACTTTGTATATTCCATTTATGAAGTAAAACACATTTTCTAAAAACTCGTGTTTTTTACGAAATCATGTAAACCCTCTAGAAGGTGTGATTTTAAAAAACGGTGGAAGTAAGCTTTTCTTATTTCCGGATGAGTGCACAAACTATAGAAAGTTGTTATGACGTAGAATGTGCATACTTTGTTGATTCCATTTATTAAATAAAACACATTTTCTAAAAACTCGTGTTTTTTACGAAATCATGTAAACCTTCTAGAAGGTGTGATTTTAAAAAACGGTGGAAGTAAGCTTTTCTTATTTCCGGACGCATGCGCAAACTATAGAAAGTCATTATGACGTAGAATGTGCATTCTTTGTTGATTCCATTTATGAAATAAATCACATTTTCTAAAAACTCGTGGTTTGTAAGAAATCATGTAAACCTTCTAAAAGCTGTGATTTTAAAAAATGGGGGAAGTAAGCTTTTCTTATTTCCAAACGCATGCGCAAACTATAGAAAGTCGTTATGACGTAGAATGTGCATACTTTGTTGATTCCATTTATGAAATAAAACAAATTTTCTAAAAACTCGTGTCTTTTAAGAAATCATGTAAACCTTCTAGAGGCTGTGATTTTAAAAAACGGGGGAAGTAAGCTTTTCTTATTTCCGGACGCATGCGCAAACTATAGAAAGTTGTTATGACGTAGAATGTGCATACTTTGTAGATTTCATTTATGAAATAAAACACATTTTCTAAAAACTCGTGTTTTTTACGAAATCATGTAAACCTTCTAGAGGCTGTGATTTTAAAAAACAGTGGAAGTAAGCTTTTCTTATTTCCGGATGCATGCGCAAACTATAGAAAGTCGTTATGACGTAGAATGTGCATACTTTGTAGATTCCATTTATGAAATAAAACACATTTTCTAAAAACTCGTGTTTTATACGAAATCATGTAAACCTTCTAGAAGCTGTGATTTTAAAAAACGGGGGAAGTAAGCTTTTCTTATTTCCAAACTTATGCGCAAACTATAGAAAGTCGTTATGACGTAGAATGTGCATACTTTGTTGATTCCATTTATGAAATAAAACATATTTTCTAAAAACTCGTGTTTTTAAAGAAATCATGTAAACCTTCTAGAAGCTGTGATTTTAAAAAACGGGGGAAGTAAGCTTTTCTTATTTCCGGACACATGCGCAAACTATAGAAAGTCGTTATGACGTAGAATGTGCATACTTTGTAGATTCCATTTATGAAATAAAACACATTTTCTAAAAACTCGTGTTTTTTACGAAATCATGTAAACCTTCTAGAAGATGTGATTTTAAAAAACGGTGGAAGTAAGCTTTTCTTATTTCCGGACGAATGCACAAACTATAGAAAGTTGTTATGACGTAGAATGTGCATACTTTGTTGATTCCATTTATGAAATAAAACACATTTTCTAAAATCTCGTGTTTTTTAAGAAATCATGTAAACCTTCTAGAAGCTATGATTTTAAAAAACGGTTGAAGTAAGCTTTTCTTATTTCCGCACGAATGCGCAAACTATAGAAAGTCGTTATGACGTAGAATGTGTATACTTTGTTGATTCCATTTATGAAACAAAACACATTTTCTAAAAACTCGTGTTTTTTAAGAAACATGTAAACCTTCTAGAAGCTGTGATTTTAAAAAACGGTGGAAGTAAGCTTCTTTTATTTCCGGACGCATGCGCAAACTATAGAAAGTCGTTATGACGTAGAATGTGCATACTTTGTAGATTCCATTTATGAAATAAAACGCATTTTCTAAAAACTCGTGTTTTTTACGAAATCATGTAAACTTTCTAGAAGCTATGATTTTAAAAAATAGGGGAAGTAAGCTTTTCTTATTTCCGGACGAATGCACAAACTATAGAAAGTTTTTATGACGTAGAATGTGCATACTTTGTTGATTCCATTTATGAAATAAAACAGATTTTCTAAAAACTCGTGTTTTTTAAGAAATCATGTAAACCTTTTAGAAGCTGTGATTTTAAAAAACGGGGGAAGTAAGCTTTTCTTATTTCCAAACGCATGCGCAAACTATAGAAAGTCGTTATGACGTAGAATGTGCATACTTTGTTGATTCCATTTATGAAATAAAACAAGTTTTCTAAAAAATCGTGTTTTTTTCAAAATGATGTAAACCTTCTAGAAGCTGTGATTTTAAAAAACGGTGGAAGTAAGCTTTTCTTACTTCCGGACGCATGCGCAAACTATAGAAAGCCGTTATGACGTAGAATGTGCATACTTTGTATATTCCATTTATGAAGTAAAACACATTTTCTAAAAACTCGTGTTTTTTACGAAATCATGTAAACCCTCTAGAAGGTGTGATTTTAAAAAACGGTGGAAGTAAGCTTTTCTTATTTCCGGACGAGTGCACAAACTATAGAAAGTTGTTATGACGTAGAATGTGCATACTTTGTTGATTCCATTTATGAAATAAAACACATTTTCTAAAAACTCGTGTTTTTCAAGAAATCATGTAAACCTTCTAGAAGCTGTGATTTTAAAAAACGGGGGAAGTAAGCTTTTCTTATTTCCAAACGCATGCGCAAACTATAGAAAGTCGTTATGACGTAGAATGTGCATACTTTGTTGATTCCATTTATGAAATAAAACACGTTTTCTAAAAACTCATGTTTTGTACGAAATCATGTAAACCTTCTGGAAGCTGTGATTTTAAATATCGGTGGAAGTAACCTTTTCTTATTTCCGGACGCATGCGCAAACTATAGAAAGCCGTTATGACGTAGAATGTGCATACTTTGTATATTCCATTTATGAAGTAAAACACATTTTCTAACAACTCGTGTTTTTTACGAAATCATGTAAACCCTCTAGAAGGTGTGATTTTAAAAAACGGTGGAAGTAAGCTTTTCTTATTTTTGGACGAGTGCACAAACTATAGAAAGTTGTTATGACGTAGAATGTGCATACTTTGTTGATTCCATTTATGAAATAAAACACATTTTCTAAAAACTCGTGTTTTTTACGAAATCATGTAAACCTTCTAGAAGGTGTGATTTTAAAAAACGGTGGAAGTAAGCTTTTCTTATTTCCGGACGCATGCGCAAACTATAGAAAGTCATTGTGACGTAGAATGTGCATACTTTGTTGATTCCATTTATGAAATAAAAGACATTTTCTAAAAACTCGTGGTTTGTAAGAAATCATGTAAACCTTCTAAAAGCTGTGATTTTAAAAAATGGGGGAAGTAAGCTTTTCTTATTTCCAAACGCATGCACAAACTATAGAAAGTCGTTATGACGTAGAATGTGCATACTTTGTTGATTCCATTTATGAAATAAAACAAATTTTCTAAAAACTCGTGTCTTTTAAGAAATCATGTAAACATTCTAGAGGCTGTGATTTTAAAAAACGGGGCAAGTAAGCTTTTCTTATTTCCGGACGCATGCGCAAACTATAGAAAGTTGTTATGACGTAGAATGTGCATACTTTGTAGATTCCATTTATGAAATAAAACACATTTTCTAAAAACTCGTGTTTTTTACGAAATCATGTAAACCTTCCAGAGGCTGTGATTTTAAAAAACAGTAGAAGTAAGCTTTTCTTATTTCCGGATGCATGCGCAAACTATAGAAAGTCGTTATGACGTAGAATGTGCATACTTTGTAGATTCCATTTATGAAATAAAACACATTTTCTAAAAACTCGTGTTTTTTACGAAATCATGTAAACCTTCTAGAAGCTGTGATTTTAAAAAACGGGGGAAGTAAGCTTTTCTTATTTCCAAACTTATGCGCAAACTATAGAAAGTCGTTATGACGTAGAATGTGCATACTTTGTTGATTCCATTTATTAAATAAAACACATTTTCTAAAAACTCGTGTTTTTTAAGAAATCATGTAAACCTTCTAGAAGCTGTGATTTTAAAAAACTGGGGAAGTAAGCTTTTCTTATTTCCAAACGCATGCGCAAACTATAGAAAGTCGTTATGACGTAGAATGTGCATACTTTGTTGATTCCATTTATGAAATAAAACACGTTTTCTAAAAACTCGTGTTTTTTTCAAAATCATGTAAACCTTCTAGAAGCTGTGATTTTAAAAAACGGTGGAAGTAAGCTTTTCTTACTTCTGGACGCATGCGCAAACTATAGAAAGTCGTTATGACATAGAATGTGCATACTTTGTAGATTCCATTTATGAAATAAAACACATTTTCTAAAAACTCGTGTTTTTTACGAAATCATGTAAACCTTCTAGAAGCTGTGATTTTAAAAAATGGTGGAAGTAAGCTTTTCTTATTTCCAGATGCATGCGCAAACGATAGAAAGTCGTTATGACGTAGAATGTGCATACTTTGTTGTTTCCATTTATGAAATCAAATACATTTTCTAAAAACTCGTGTTTTTTAAGAAATCATGTAAACCTTCTAGAAGCTGTGATTTTAAAAAACGGGGGAAGTAAGCTTTTCTTATTTCCAAACGCATGCCCAAACTATAGAAAGTCGTTATGACTTAGAATGTGCATACTTTGTTGGTTCCATTTATGAAATAAAACACGTTTTCTAAAAACTCGTGTTTTTACAAAATCATGTAAACCTTCTTGAAGCTGTGATTTTAAAAAACGGTGGAAGTAAGCTTTTCTTATTTCCGGACGCATGCGCAAACTATAGAAAGGCGTTATGACGTAGAATGTGCATTCTTTGTAGATTCCATTTATGAAATAAAACACATTTTCTAAAAACTCGTGTTTTTTACGAAATCATGTAAACTTTCTAGAAGGTGTGATTTTAAAAAACGGTGGAAGTAAGCTTTTCTTATTTCCAGACGCATGCGCAAACTATAGAAAGTCATTATGACGTAGAATGTGCATATTTAGTTGATTCCATTTATGAAATAAAACACATTTTCTAAAAACTCGTGGTTTTTAAGAAATCATGTAAACCTTCTAAAAGCTGTGATTTTAAAAAACGGGGGAAGTGAGCTTTTCTTATTTCCAAATGCATGCGCAAACTATAGAAAGTCGTTATGACGTAGAATGTGCATACTTTGATGATTCCATTTATGAAATAAAACGCATTTTCTAATAACTCGTGTTTTTTAAGAAATCATGTTAACCTTCTAGAAGCTGTGATTTTAAAAAACAGGGGAAGTAAGCTTTTCTTATTTCCGGACGCATGCGCAAACTATAGAAAGTTGTTATGACGTAGAATGTGCATACTTTGTAGATATTTATGAAATAAAACACATTTTCTAAAAACTCGTGTTTTTTACGAAATCATGTAAAGATTCTAGAAGCTGTGATTTTAAAAAACGGTGGAAGTAAGCTTTTCTTATTTCCGGACACATGCACAAACTATAGAAAGTCGTTATGACGTAGAATGTGCATACTTTGTTGATTCCATTTATGAAATAAAACACATTTTCTAAAAACTCATGTTTTTTAAGAAATCATGTAAACCTTCTAGAAGCTGTGATTTTAAAAAATGGGGGAAGTAAGCTTTTCTTATTTCCAAACGCATGTGAAAACTATAGAAAGTCGGTATGACGTAGAATGTGCATACTTTGTAGATTCCATTTATGAAATAAAGCACATTCTCTAAAAACTCGTGTTTTTTACGAAATCAAGTAAAACTTCTAGAAGCTGTGATTTTAAAAAACGGTGGAAGTAAGCTTTTCTTATTTCTGGACGAATACGAAAACTATAGAAATTCGTTATGAAGTAGCATGTGCATACTTTGTTGATTCCATTTACGAAATAAAACACATTTTCTAAAAACTCGTGTTTTTTAAGAAATCATGTAAACCTTCTAGAAGCTGTGATTTTAAAAAACAATGGAATTAAGCTTTTCTTATTTCCGGACGCATGCGCAAACTATAGAAATTCGTTATATCGTAGAATGTGCATACTTTGTAGATTCCATTTATGAAATAAAACAAATTTTCTAAAAGCTCGTGTTTTTTAGGAAATCATGTAAACCTTCTAGAAGCTGTGATTTTAAAAAATGGTGGAAGTAAGCTTTTCTTATTTCCGGACGCATGCGCAAACTATAGAAAGTCGTTATGACGTAGAATGTGCATACTTTGTTGATTCCATTTATGAAATAAAACATATTTTCTAAAAACTCGTGTTTTTAAAGAAATCATGTAAACCTTCTAGAAGCTGTGATTTTAAAAAACGGGGGAAGTAAGCTTTTCTTATTTCCGCACGAATGCGCAAACTATAGAAAGTCGTTATGACGTAGAATGTGTATACTTTGTTGATTCCATTTATGAAACAAAACACATTTTCTAAAAACTCATGTTTTTTAAGAAACATGTAAACCTTCTAGAAGCTGTGATTTTAAAAAATGGTGGAAGTAAGCTTTTCTTACTTCCGGACGCATGCGCAAACTATAGAAAGTCGTTATGACGTAGAATGTGCATACTTTATAGTTTCCATTTATGAAATAAAACACATTTTCTAAAAACTCGTGTTTTTTACGAAATCATGTAAACTTTCTAGAAGCTATGATTTTAAAAAACAGGGGACGTAAGCTTTTCTTATTTCCGGACGAATGCACAAACTATAGAAAGTTGTTATGACGTAGAATGTGCATACTTTGTTGATTCCATTTACGAAATAAAACACATTTTCTAAAAACTCGTGTTTTTTAAGAAATCATGTAAACCTTCTAGAAGCTGTGAATTTAAAAAATGGGGGAAGTAAGCTTTTCTTATTTCCAAACGCATGCGCAAACTATAGAAAGTCGTTATGACGTAGAATGTGCTTACTTTGTTGAATCCATTTATGAAATAAAACACGTTTTCTAAAAACTCCTGTTTTTTTCAAAATCATGTAAACCTTCTACAAGCTGTGATTTTAAAAAACGGTGGAAGTAACCTTTTCTTATTTCCGGACGCATGCGCAAACTATAGTAAGTCATTATGACGTAGAATGTGCTTACTTTGTTGAATCCATTTATGAAATAAAACACGTTTTCTAAAAACTCCTGTTTTTTTCAAAATCATGTAAACCTTCTAGAAGCTGTGATTTTAAAAAACGGGGGAAGTAAGCTTTTCTTATTTCCAAACGCATGCCCAAACTATAGAAAGTCGTTATGACTTAGAATGTGCATACTTTGTTGGTTCCATTTATGAAATAAAACACGTTTTCTAAAAACTCGTGTTTTTACAAAATCATGTAAACCTTCTTGAAGCTGTGATTTTAAAAAACGGTGGAAGTAAGCTTTTCTTATTTCCGGACGCATGCGCAAACTATAGAAAGGCGTTATGACGTAGAATGTGCATTCTTTGTAGATTCCATTTATGAAATAAAACACATTTTCTAAAAACTCGTGTTTTTTACGAAATCATGTAAACTTTCTAGAAGGTGTGATTTTAAAAAACGGTGGAAGTAAGCTTTTCTTATTTCCAGACGCATGCGCAAACTATAGAAAGTCATTATGACGTAGAATGTGCATATTTAGTTGATTCCATTTATGAAATAAAACACATTTTCTAAAAACTCGTGGTTTTTAAGAAATCATGTAAACCTTCTAAAAGCTGTGATTTTAAAAAACGGGGGAAGTGAGCTTTTCTTATTTCCAAATGCATGCGCAAACTATAGAAAGTCGTTATGACGTAGAATGTGCATACTTTGTTGATTCCATTTATGAAATAAAACACATTTTCTAAAAACTCGTGTTTTTTAAGAAATCATGTAAACCTTCTAGAAGCTGTGGTTTTAAAAAATGGGGGAAGTAAGCTTTTCTTATTTCCAAACGCATGTGCAAACTATAGAAAGTCGTTATGACGTAGAATGTGCATACTTTGTTGATTCCATTTATGAAATAAAACAAATTTTCTAAAAACTCGTGTCTTTTAAGAAATCATGTAAACCTTCTAGAGGCTGTGATTTTAAAAAATGGGGGAAGTAAGCTTTTCTTATTTCCGGAAGCATGCGCAAACTATAGAAAGTCGTTATGACGTAGAATCTGCATACTTTGTAGATTCCATTTATGAAATAAAACACATTTTCTAAAAACTCGTGTTTTTTACGAAATCATGTAAACCTTCTAGAAGCTGTGATTTTAAACAACAGTGGAAGTAAGCTTTTCTTATTTCCGGATGCATGCGCAAACTATAGAAAGTCGTTATGACGTAGAATGTGCATACTTTGTAGATTCCATTTATGAAATAAAACACATTTTCTAAAAACTTGTGTTTTTTACGAAATCATGTAAACCTTCTAGAAGCTGTGATTTTAAAAAACGGGGGAAGCAAGCTTTTCTTATTTCCAAACTTATGCGCAAACTATAGAAAGTCGTTATAACGTAGAATGTGCATACTTTGTTGATTCCATTTATGAAATAAAACATATTTTCTAAAAACTCATGTTTTTAAAGAAATCATGTAAACCTTCTAGAAGCTGTGATTTTAAAAAACGGGGGAAGTAAGCTTTTCTTATTTCCGGACACATGCGCAAACTATAGAAGTCGTTATGACGTAGAATGTGCATACTTTGTAGATTCCATTTATGAAATAAAACACATTTTCTAAAAACTCGTGTTTTTTACGAAATCATGTAAACCTTCTAGACGCTGTGATTTTAAAAAACGGTGGAAGTAAGCTTTTCTTATTTCCGGACAAATGCACAAACTATAGAAAGTGGTTATGACGTAGAATGTGCATACTTTCTTGATTCCATTTATGAAATAAAACACATTTTCTAAAAACTCGTGTTTTTTAAGAAATCATGTAAACCTTCTAGAAGCTATGATTTTAAAAAACGGTTGAAGTAAGCTTTTCTTATTTCCGCACGAATGCGCAAACTATAGAAAGTCGTTATGAGGTAGAACGTGTATACTTTGTTGATTCCATTTATGAAACAAAACACATTTTCTAAAAACTCGTGTTTTTTAAGAAACATGTAAACCTTCTAGAAGCTGTGATTTTAAAAAACGGTAGAAGTAAGCTTTTCTTATTTCCGGACGCATGCGCAAACTATAGAAAGTCGTTATGACATAGAATGTGCATACTTTGTACATTCCATTTATGAAATAAAACACATTTTCTAAAAACTCGTGTTTTTTACGAAATCATGTAAACCTTTTAGAAGCTATGATTTTAAAAAACAGGGGAAGTAAGCTTTTCTTATTTCCGGACGAATGCACAAACTATAGAAAGTTGTTATGACCTAGAATGTGCATACTTTGATGATTCCATTTATGAAATAAAACACATTTTATAAAAACTCGTGTTTTTTAAGAAATCATGTAAACCTTCTAGAAGCTGTGATTTTAAAAAACGGGGGAAGTAAGCTTTTCTTATTTCCAAACGCATGCGCAAACTATAGAAATTCGTTATGACGTAGAATGTGCATACTTTGTTGATTCCCTTTATGAAATAAAACACGTTTTCTAAAAACTCATGTTTTTTTCAAAATCATGTAAACCTTCTAGAAGTTGTGATTTTAAAAAACGGTGGAAGTAAGATTTTCTTACTTCCGGACGCATGCGCAAACTATAGAAAGGCGTTATGACGTAGAATGTGCATACTTTGTATATTCCATTTATGAAGTAAAACACATTTTCTAAAAACTCGTGTTTTTTACGAAATCATGTAAACCCTCTAGAAGGTGTGATTTTAAAAAATGGTGGAAGTAAGCTTTTCTTATTTCCGGACGAATGCACAAACTATAGAAAGTTGTTATGACGTAGAATGTGCATACTTTGTTGATTCCATTTATGAAATAAAACACATTTTCTAAAAACTCGTGTTTTTTAAGAAATCATGTAAACCTTCTAGAAGCTGTGATTTTAAAAAACGGGGGAAGTAAGATTTTCTTATTTCCAAACGCATGCGCAAACTATAGAAAGTCGTTATGACGTAGAATGTGCATACTTTGTTGGTTCCATTTATGAAATAAAACACGTTTTCTAAAAACTCGTGTTTTTTACAAAATCATGTAAATCTTCTAGAAGCTGTGATTTTAAAAAACGGTGGAAATAAGCTTTTCTTATTTCCGGACGCATGCACAAACTATAGAAAGGCGTTATGACGTAGAATGTGCATACTTTGTAGATTCCATTTATGAAATAAAACACATTTTCTAAAAACTGTTGTTTTTTAAGAAATCATGTAAACCTTCTAGAAGCTGTGATTTTAAAAAACCGTGGAAGTAAGCTTTTCTTATTTCCGGACGAATGCACAAACTATAGAAAGTCATTATGACGTAGAATGTGCATATTTTGTTGATTCCATTTATGAAATAAAACACATTTTCTAAAAACTCGTGTTTTTTAAGAAATCATTTAAACCTTCTAGAAGCTCTGATTTTAAAAAACGGGGGAAGTAAGCTTTTCTTATTTCCAAACGCATGCGCAAACTATAGAAAGTCGTTATGACGTAGAATGTGCATACTTTGTTGATTCCATTTATGAAATAAAACACGTTTTCTAAAAACTCGTGTTTTTTTCAAAATCATGTAAACCTTCTAGAAGCTGTGATTTTAAAAAACGGTGGAAGTAAGCTTTTCTTACTTCCGGACGCATGCGCAAACTATAGAAAGGCGTTATGACGTAGAATGTGCATACTTTGTATATTCCATTTATGAAATAAAACACATTTTCTAAAAACTCGTGTTTTTTACGAAATCATGTAAACCTGCTAGAAGCTGTGATTTAAAAAAACGTGGGAAGTAAACTTTTTTTATTTCCGGACGAATGCACAAACTATAGAAAGTCATTATGACATAGAATGTGCATACTTTGTTGATTCCATTTATGAAATAAAACACATTTTCTAAAAACTCGTGTTTTGTACGAAATCATGTAAACCTTCTGGAAGCTGTGATTTTAAATATCGGTGGAAGTAACCTTTTCTTATTTCCGGACGCATGCGCAAACTATAGAAATTCTTTATGACGTAGATTGTGCATACTTTGTAGATTCCATTTATGAAATAAAACACATTTTCTAAAAACTCATGTTTTTTACGAAATCATGTAAACCTTCTAGAAGCTGTGATTTTAAAAAACGGTGGAAGTAAGCTTTTCTTTTTTCCGGACGCATGCGCAAACTATAGAAAGTCGTTATGATGTAGAATGTGCATACTTTGTTGTTTCCATTTATGAAATCAAATACATTTTCTAAAAACTCGTGTTTTTTAAGAAATCATGTAAACCTTCTAGAAGCTGTGATTTTAAAAAACGGGGGAAGTAAGCTTTTCTTATTTCCAAACGCATGGAAAAACTATAGAAATTCGTTATGACGTAGAATGTGCATAATTTGTTGGTTCCATTTATGAAATAAAACACGTTTTCTAAAAACTCGTGTTTTTTACAAAATCATGTAAACCTTCTAGAAGCTGTGATTTTAAAAAACGATGGAAGTAAGCTTTTCTTATTTCCGGACGCATGCGCAAACTATAGAAAGGCGTTATGACGTAGAATGTGCATACTTTGTAGATTCCATTTATGAAATAAAACACATTTTCTGAAAAATCGTGTTTTTTAAGAAATCATGTAAACCTTTTAGAAGCTGTGATTTTAAAAAACCGTGGAAGTAAGCTTTTCTTATTTCCGGACGAATGCACAAACTATAGAAAGTCGTTATGACGTAGAATGTGCATACTTTGTTGATTCCATTTTTGAAATAAAACACATTTTCTAAAAACTCGTGTTTTTTAAGAAATCATGTAAACCTTCTAGAAGCTGTGATTTTAAAAAACGGGGGAAGTAAGCTTTTCTTATTTCCAAACGCATGCGCAAACTATAGAAAGTCGTTATGACGTAGAATGTGCATACTTTGTTGATTCCATTTATGAAATAAAACACGTTTTCTAAAAACTCGTGTTTTTTTCAAAATCATGTAAACCTTCTAGAAGCTGTGATTTTAAAAAACGGTGGAAGTAAGCTTTTCTTACATCCGGACGCATGCGCAAACTATAGAAAGGCGTTATGACGTAGAATGTGCATACTTTGTATATTCCATTTATGAAATAAAACACATTTTCTAAAAACTCGTGTTTTTTACGAATCATGTAAACCTGCTAGAAGCTGTGATTTTAAAAAACGTGGGAAGTAAACTTTTCTTATTTCCGGACGAATGCACAAACTGTAGAAAGTCGTTATGACGTAGAATGTGCATACTTTGTTGATTCCATTTATGAAATAAAACACATTTTCTAAAAACTCGTGTTTTTTACGAAATCATGTAAACCTTCTAGAAGTTGTGATTTTAAAAATCGGTGGAAGTAACCTTTTCTTATTTCCGGACGCATGCGCAAACTATAGAAAGTCATTATGACGTAGATTGTGCATACTTTGTAGATTCCATTTATGAAATAAAACACATTTTCTAAAAACTCGTGTTTTTTACGAAATCATGTAAACCTTCTAGAAGCTGTGATTTTAAAAAACAGGGGAAGTAAGCTTTTCTTATTTCCGGACGCATGCACAAACTATAGAAAGTCGTTATGATGTAGAATGTGCATACTTTGTTGTTTCCATTTATGAAATCAAATACATTTTCTAAAAACTCGTGTTTTTTAAGAAATCATGTAAACCTTCTAGAAGCTGTGATTTTAAAAAACGGGGGAAGTAAGCTTTTCTTATTTCCAAACGCATGCAAAAACTATAGAAATTCGTTATGACGTAGAATGTGCATACTTTGTTGGTTCCATTTATGAAATAAAACACGTTTTCTAAAAACTCGTGTTTTTTACAAAATCATGTAAACCTTCTAGAAGCTGTGATTTTAAAAAACGGTGGAAGTAAGCTTTTCTTATTTCCGGACGCATGCGGAAACTATAGAAAGGCGTTATGACGTAGAATGTGCATACTTTTTAGATTCCATTTATGAAATAAAACACATTTTCTGAAAACTCGTGTTTTTTAAGAAATCATGTAAACCTTCTAGAAGCTGTGATTTTAAAAAACCGTGGAAGTAAGCTTTTCTTATTTCCGGACGAATGCACAAACTATAGAAAGTCGTTATGACGTAGAATGTGCATACTTTTTTGATTCCATTTTTGAAATAAAACACATTTTCTAAAAACTCGTGTTTTTCAAGAAATCATGTAAACCTTCTAGAAGCTGTGATTTTAAAAAACGGGGGAAGTAAGCTTTTCTTATTTCCAAACGCATGCGCAAACTATAGAAAGTCGTTATGACGTAGAATGTGCATACTTTGTTGATTCCATTTATGAAATAAAACACGTTTTCTAAAAACTCGTGTTTTTTTCAAAATCATGTAAACCTTCTAGAAGCTGTGATTTTAAAAAAGGGTGGAAGTAAGATTTTCTTACTTCCGGACGCATGCGCAAACTATAGAAAGGCGTTATGACGTAGAATGTGAATACTTTGTATATTCCATTTATGAAATAAAACACATTTTCTAAAAACTCGTGTTTTTTACGAAATCATGTAAACCTGCTAAAAGCTGTGATTTTAAAAAATGTGGGAAGTAAGCTTTTCTTATTTCCGGACGAATGCACAAACAGTAGAAAGTCGTTATGACGTAGAATGTGCATACTTTGTTGATTCCATTTATGAAATAAAACACATTTTCTAAAAACTCGTGTTTTTTACGAAATCATGTAAACCTTCTAGAAGCTGTGATATTAAAAAACGGGGGAAGTAAGCTTTTCTTATTTCCAAACTTATGCGCAAACTATAGAAAGTCGTTATAACGTAGAATGTGCATACTTTGTTGATTCCATTTATGAAATAAAACATATTTTCTAAAAACTCATGTTTTTAAAGAAATCATGTAAACCTTCTAGAAGCTGTGATTTTAAAAAACGGGGGAAGTAAGCTTTTCTTATTTCCGGACACATGCGCAAACTATAGAAAGTCGTTATGACGTAGAATGTGCATACTTTGTAGATTCCATTTATGAAATAAAACACATTTTCTAAAAACTCGTGTTTTTTACGAAATCATGTAAACCTTCTAGACGCTGTGATTTTAAAAAACGGTGGAAGTAAGCTTTTCTTATTTCCGGACAAATGCACAAACTATAGAAAGTGGTTATGACGTAGAATGTGCATACTTTGTTGATTCCATTTATGAAATAAAACACATTTTCTAAAAACTCGTGTTTTTTAAGAAATCATGTAAACCTTCTAGAAGCTATGATTTTAAAAAACGGTTGAAGTAAGCTTTTCTTATTTCCGCACGAATGCGCAAACTATAGAAAGTCGTTATGACGTAGAACGTGTATACTTTGTTGATTCCATTTATGAAACAAAACACATTTTCTAAAAACTCGTGTTTTTTATGAAACATGTAAACCTTCTAGAAGCTGTGATTTTAAAAAACGGTGGAAGTAAGCTTTTCTTATTTCCGGACGCATGCACAAACTATAGAAAGTCGTTATGACATAGAATGTGCATACTTTGTAGATTCCATTTATGAAATAAAACACATTTTCTAAAAACTCGTGTTTTTTACGAAATCATGTAAACCTTTTAGAAGCTATGATTTTAAAAAACAGGGGAAGTAAGCTTTTC
Source organism: Larix kaempferi (assembly GCA_027924585.1). Taxonomy (NCBI): domain Eukaryota; kingdom Viridiplantae; phylum Streptophyta; class Pinopsida; order Pinales; family Pinaceae; genus Larix; species Larix kaempferi. The sequence continues at coordinate 366,312 of BSBM01001607.1, forward strand.
TTATTTCCGGACGAATGCACAAACTATAGAAAGTTGTTATGACCTAGAATGTGCATACTTTGATGATTCCATTTATGAAATAAAACACATTTTATAAAAACTCGTGTTTTTTAAGAAATCATGTAAACCTTCTAGAAGCTGTGATTTTAAAAAACGGGGGAAGTAAGCTTTTCTTATTTCCAAACGCATGCGCAAACTATAGAAATTCGTTATGACGTAGAATGTGCATACTTTGTTGATTCCCTTTATGAAATAAAACACGTTTTCTAAAAACTCATGTTTTTTTAAAAATCATGTAAACCTTCTAGAAGTTGTGATTTTAAAAAACGGTGGAAGTAAGATTTTCTTACTTCCGGACGCATGCGCAAACTATAGAAAGGCGTTATGACATAGAATGTGCATACTTTGTATATTCCATTTATGAAGTAAAACACATTTTCTAAAAACTCGTGTTTTTTACGAAATCATGTAAACCCTCTAGAAGGTGTGATTTTAAAAAATGGTGGAAGTAAGCTTTTCTTATTTCCGGACGAATGCACAAACTATAGAAAGTTGTTATGACGTAGAATGTGCATACTTTGTTGATTCCATTTATGAAATAAAACACATTTTCTAAAAACTCGTGTTTTTTAAGAAATCATGTAAACCTTCTAGAAGCTGTGATTTTAAAAAACGGGGGAAGTAAGATTTTCTTATTTCCAAATGCATGCGCAAACTATAGAAAGTCGTTATGACGTAGAATGTGCATACTTTGTTGGTTCCATTTATGAAATAAAACACGTTTTCTAAAAACTCGTGTTTTTTACAAAATCATGTAAATCTTCTAGAAGCTGTGATTTTAAAAAACGGTGGAAGTAAGCTTTTCTTATTTCCGGACGCATGCACAAACTATAGAAAGGCGTTATGACGTAGAATGTGCATACTTTGTAGATTCCATTTATGAAATAAAACACATTTTCTAAAAACTCTTGTTTTTTAAGAAATCATGTAAACCTACTAGAAGCTGTGATTTTAAAAAACCGTGGAAGTAAGCTTTTCTTATTTCCGGACGAATGCACAAACTATAGAAAGTCGTTATGACGTAGAATGTGCATACTTTGTTGATTCCATTTATGAAATAAAACACATTTTCTAAAAACTCGTGTTTTTTAAGAAATCATGTAAACCTTCTAGAAGCTGTGATTTTAAAAAACGGGGGAAGTAAGCTTTTCTTATTTCCAAACGCATGCGCAAACTATAGAAAGTCGTTATGACGTAGAATGTGCATACTTTGTTGATTCCATTTATGAAATAAAACACGTTTTCTAAAAACTCGTGTTTTTTTCAAAATCATGTAAACCTTCTAGAAGCTGTGATTTTAAAAAACGGTGGAAGTAAGCTTTTCTTACTTCCGGACGCATGCGCAAACTATAGAAAGGCGTTATGACGTAGAATGTGCATACTTTGTATATTCCATTTATGAAATAAAACACATTTTCTAAAAACTCGTGTTTTTTACGAAATCATGTAAACCTGCTAGAAGCTGTGATTTTAAAAAACGTGGGAAGTAAACTTTTTTTATTTCCGGACGAATGCACAAACTATAGAAAGTCATTATGACATAGAATGTGCATACTTTGTTGATTCCATTTATGAAATAAAACACATTTTCTAAAAACTCGTGTTTTTTACGAAATCATGTAAACCTTCTGGAAGCTGTGATTTTAAAAATCGGTGGAAGTAACCTTTTCTTATTTCCGGACGCATGCGCAAACTATAGAAATTCATTATGACGTAGATTGTGCATACTTTGTAGATTCCATTTATGAAATAAAACACATTTTCTAAAAACTCATGTTTTTTACGAAATCATGTAAACCTTCTAGAAGCTGTGATTTTAAAAAACGGTGGAAGTAAGCTTTTCTTATTTCCGGACGCATGCGCAAACTATAGAAAGTCGTTATGATGTAGAATGTGCATACTTTGTTGTTTCCATTTATGAAATCAAATACATTTTCTAAAAACTCGTGTTTTTTAAGAAATCATGTAAACCTTCTAGAAGCTGTGATTTTAAAAAACGGGGGAAGTAAGCTTTTCTTATTTCCAAACGCATGGAAAAACTATAGAAATTCGTTATGACGTAGAATGTGCATAATTTGTTGGTTCCATTTATGAAATAAAACACGTTTTCTAAAAACTCGTGTTTTTTACAAAATCATGTAAACCTTCTAGAAGCTGTGATTTTAAAAAACGATGGAAGTAAGCTTTTCTTATTTCCGGACGCATGCGCAAACTATAGAAAGGCGTTATGACGTAGAATGTGCATACTTTGTAGATTCCATTTATGAAATAAAACACATTTTCTGAAAAATCGTGTTTTTTAAGAAATCATGTAAACCTTTTAGAAGCTGTGATTTTAAAAAACCGTGGAAGTAAGCTTTTCTTATTTCCGGACGAATGCACAAACTATAGAAAGTCGTTATGACGTAGAATGTTCATACTTTGTTGATTCCATTTTTGAAATAAAACACATTTTCTAAAAACTCGTGTTTTTTAAGAAATCATGTAAACCTTCTAGAAGCTGTGATTTTAAAAAACGGGGGAAGTAAGGTTTTCTTATTTCCAAACGCATGCGCAAACTATAGAAAGTCGTTATGACGTAGAATGTGCATACTTTGTTGATTCCATTTATGAAATAAAACACGTTTTCTAAAAACTCGTGTTTTTTTCAAAATCATGTAAACCTTCTAGAAGCTGTGATTTTAAAAAACGGTGGAAGTAAGCTTTTCTTACATCCGGACGCATGCGCAAACTATAGAAAGGCGTTATGACGTAGAATGTGCATACTTTGTATATTCCATTTATGAAATAAAACACATTTTCTAAAAACTCGTGTTTTTTACGAATCATGTAAACCTGCTAGAAGCTGTGATTTTAAAAAACGTGGGAAGTAAACTTTTCTTATTTCCGGACGAATGCACAAACTGTAGAAAGTCGTTATGACGTAGAATGTGCATACTTTGTTGATTCCATTTATGAAATAAAACACATTTTCTAAAAACTCGTGTTTTTTACGAAATCATGTAAACCTTCTAGAAGTTGTGATTTTAAAAATCGGTGGAAGTAACCTTTTCTTATTTCCGGACGCATGCGCAAACTATAGAAAGTCATTATGACGTAGATTGTGCATACTTTGTAGATTCCATTTATGAAATAAAACACATTTTCTAAAAACTCGTGTTTTTTACGAAATCATGTAAACCTTCTAGAAGCTGTGATTTTAAAAAACAGGGGAAGTAAGCTTTTCTTATTTCCGGACGCATGCACAAACTATAGAAAGTCGTTATGATGTAGAATGTGCATACTTTGTTGTTTCCATTTATGAAATCAAATACATTTTCTAAAAACTCGTGTTTTTTAAGAAATCATGTAAACCTTCTAGAAGCTGTGATTTTAAAAAACGGGGGAAGTAAGCTTTTCTTATTTCCAAACGCATGCAAAAACTATAGAAATTCGTTATGACGTAGAATGTGCATACTTTGTTGGTTCCATTTATGAAATAAAACACGTTTTCTAAAAACTCGTGTTTTTTACAAAATCATGTAAACCTTCTAGAAGCCGTGATTTTAAAAAACGGTGGAAGTAAGCTTTTCTTATTTCCGGACGCATGCGCAAACTATAGAAAGGCGTTATGACGTAGAATGTGCATACTTTGTAGATTCCATTTATGAAATAAAACACATTTTCTGAAAACTCGTGTTTTTTAAGAAATCATGTAAACCTTCTAGAAGCTGTGATTTTAAAAAACCGTGGAAGTAAGCTTTTCTTATTTCCGGACGAATGCACAAACTATAGAAAGTCGTTATGACGTAGAATGTGCATACTTTTTTGATTCCATTTTTGAAATAAAACACATTTTCTAAAAACTCGTGTTTTTCAAGAAATCATGTAAACCTTCTAGAAGCTGTGATTTTAAAAAACGGGGGAAGTAAGATTTTCTTATTTCCAAACGCATGCGCAAACTATAGAAAGTCGTTATGACGTAGAATGTGCATACTTTGTTGATTCCATTTATGAAATAAAACACGTTTTCTAAAAACTCGTGTTTTTTTCAAAATCATGTAAACCTTCTAGAAGCTGTGATTTTAAAAAAGGGTGGAAGTAAGATTTTCTTACTTCCGGACGCATGCGCAAACTATAGAAAGGCGTTATGACGTAGAATGTGAATACTTTGTATATTCCATTTATGAAATAAAACACATTTTCTAAAAACTCGTGTTTTTTACGAAATCATGTAAACCTGCTAAAAGCTGTGATTTTAAAAAATGTGGGAAGTAAGCTTTTCTTATTTCCGGACGAATGCACAAACAGTAGAAAGTCGTTATGACGTAGAATGTGCATACTTTGTTGATTCCATTTATGAAATAAAACACATTTTCTAAAAACTCGTGTTTTTTACGAAATCATGTAAACCTTCTAGAAGCTGTGATTTTAAAAAACGGGGGAAGTAAGCTTTTCTTATTTCCAAACTTATGCGCAAACTATAGAAAGTCGTTATAACGTAGAATGTGCATACTTTGTTGATTCCATTTATGAAATAAAACATATTTTCTAAAAACTCATGTTTTTAAAGAAATCATGTAAACCTTCTAGAAGCTGTGATTTTAAAAAACGGGGGAAGTAAGCTTTTCTTATTTCCGGACACATGCGCAAACTATAGAAAGTCGTTATGACGTAGAATGTGCATACTTTGTAGATTCCATTTATGAAATAAAACACATTTTCTAAAAACTCGTGTTTTTTACGAAATCATGTAAACCTTCTAGACGCTGTGATTTTAAAAAACGGTGGAAGTAAGCTTTTCTTATTTCCGGACAAATGCACAAACTATAGAAAGTGGTTATGACGTAGAATGTGCATACTTTGTTGATTCCATTTATGAAATAAAACACATTTTCTAAAAACTCGTGTTTTTTAAGAAATCATGTAAACCTTCTAGAAGCTATGATTTTAAAAAATGGTTGAAGTAAGCTTTTCTTATTTCCGCACGAATGCGCAAACTATAGAAAGTCGTTATGACGTAGAACGTGTATACTTTGTTGATTCCATTTATGAAACAAAACACATTTTCTAAAAACTTGTGTTTTTTAAGAAACATGTAAACCTTCTAGAAGCTGTGATTTTAAAAAACGGTGGAAGTAAGCTTTTCTTATTTCCGGACGCATGCACAAACTATAGAAAGTCGTTATGACATAGAATGTGCATACTTTGTAGATTCCATTTATGAAATAAAACACATTTTCTAAAAACTCGTGTTTTTTACGAAAGCATGTAAACCTTTTAGAAGCTATGATTTTAAAAAACAGGGGAAGTAAGCTTTTCTTATTTCCGGACGAATGCACAAACTATAGAAAGTTGTTATGACCTAGAATGTGCATACTTTGATGATTCCATTTATGAAATAAAACACATTTTATAAAAACTCGTGTTTTTTAAGAAATCATGTAAACCTTCTAGAAGCTGTGATTTTAAAAAACGGGGGAAGTAAGCTTTTCTTATTTCCAAACGCATGCGCAAACTATAGAAATTCGTTATGACGTAGAATGTGCATACTTTGTTGATTCCCTTTATGAAATAAAACACGTTTTCTAAAAACTCATGTTTTTTTCAAAATCATGTAAACCTTCTAGAAGTTGTGATTTTAAAAAACGGTGGAAGTAAGATTTTCTTACTTCCGGACGCATGCGCAAACTATAGAAAGGCGTTATGACGTAGAATGTGCATACTTTGTATATTCCATTTATGAAGTAAAACACATTTTCTAAAAACTCGTGTTTTTTACGAAATCATGTAAACCCTCTAGAAGGTGTGATTTTAAAAAATGGTGGAAGTAAGCTTTTCTTATTTCCGGACGAATGCACAAACTATAGAAAGTTGTTATGACGTAGAATGTGCATACTTTGTTGATTCCATTTATGAAATAAAACACATTTTCTAAAAACTCGTGTTTTTTAAGAAATCATGTAAACATTCTAGAAGCTGTGATTTTAAAAAACGGGGGAAGTAAGATTTTCTTATTTCCAAACGCATGCGCAAACTATAGAAAGTCGTTATGACGTAGAATGTGCATACTTTGTTGGTTCCATTTATGAAATAAAACACGTTTTCTAAAAACTCGTGTTTTTTACAAAATCATGTAAATCTTCTAGAAGCTGTGATTTAAAAAAACGGTGGAAGTAAGCTTTTCTTATTTCCGGACGCATGCACAAACTATAGAAAGGCGTTATGACGTAGAATGTGCATACTTTGTAGATTCCATTTATGAAATAAAACACATTTTCTAAAAACTCTTGTTTTTTAAGAAATCATGTAAACCTACTAGAAGCTGTGATTTTAAAAAACCGTGGAAGTAAGCTTTTCTTATTTCCGGACGAATGCACAAACTATAGAAAGTCGTTATGACGTAGAATGTGCATACTTTGTTGATTCCATTTATGAAATAAAACACATTTTCTAAAAACTCGTGTTTTTTAAGAAATCATGTAAACCTTCTAGAAGCTGTGATTTTAAAAAACGGGGGAAGTAAGCTTTTCTTATTTCCAAACGCATGCGCAAACTATAGAAAGTCGTTAAGATGTAGAATGTGCATACTTTGTTGATTCCATTTATGAAATAAAACACGTTTTCTAAAAACTCGTGTTTTTTTCAAAATCATGTAAACCTTCTAGAAGCTGTGATTTTAAAAAACGGTGGAAGTAAGCTTTTCTTACTTCCGGACGCATGCGCAAACTATAGAAAGGCGTTATGACGTAGAATGTGCATACTTTGTATATTCCATTTATGAAATAAAACACATTTTCTAAAAACTCGTGTTTTTTACGAAATCATGTAAACCTGCTAGAAGCTGTGATTTTAAAAAACGTGGGAAGTAAACTTTTTTTATTTCCGGACGAATGCACAAACTATAGAAAGTCATTATGACATAGAATGTGCATACTTTGTTGATTCCATTTATGAAATAAAACACATTTTCTAAAAACTCGTGTTTTTTACGAAATCATGTAAACCTTCTGGAAGCTGTGATTTTAAAAATCGGTGGAAGTAACCTTTTCTTATTTCCGGACGCATGCGCAAACTATAGAAATTCATTATGACGTAGATTGTGCATACTTTGTAGATTCCATTTATGAAATAAAACACATTTTCTAAAAACTCAAGTTTTTTACGAAATCATGTAAACCTTCTAGAAGCTGTGATTTTAAAAAACGGTGGAAGTAAGCTTTTCTTATTTCCGGACGCATGCGCAAACTATAGAAAGTCGTTATGATGTAGAATGTGCATACTCTGTTGTTTCCATTTATGAAATCAAATACATTTTCTAAAAACTCGTGTTTTTTAAGAAATCATGTAAACCTTCTAGAAGCTGTGATTTTAAAAAACGGGGGAAGTAAGCTTTTCTTATTTCCAAACGCATGGAAAAACTATAGAAATTCGTTATGACGTAGAATGTGCATAATTTGTTGGTTCCATTTATGAAATAAAACACGTTTTCTAAAAACTCGTGTTTTTTACAAAATCATGTAAACCTTCTAGAAGCTGTGATTTTAAAAAACGATGGAAGTAAGCTTTTCTTATTTCCGGACGCATGCGCAAACTATAGAAAGGCGTTATGACGTAGAATGTGCATACTTTGTAGATTCCATTTATGAAATAAAACACATTTTCTGAAAAATCATGTTTTTTAAGAAATCATGTAAACCTTTTAGAAGCTGTGATTTTAAAAAACCGTGGAAGTAAGCTTTTCTTATTTCCGGACGAATGCACAAACTATAGAAAGTCGTTATGACGTAGAATGTGCATACTTTGTTGATTCCATTTTTGAAATAAAACACATTTTCTAAAAACTCGTGTTTTTTAAGAAATCATGTAAACCTTCTAGAAGCTGTGATTTTAAAAAACGGGGGAAGTAAGTTTTTCTTATTTCCAAACGCATGCGCAAACTATAGAAAGTCGTTATGACGTAGAATGTGCATACTTTGTTGATTCCATTTATGAAATAAAACACGTTTTCTAAAAACTCGTGTTTTTTTCAAAATCATGTAAACCTTCTAGAAGCTGTGATTTTAAAAAACGGTGGAAGTAAGCTTTTCTTACATCCGGACGCATGCGCAAACTATAGAAAGGCGTTATGACGTAGAATGTGCATACTTTGTATATTCCATTTATGAAATAAAACACATTTTCTAAAAACTCGTGTTTTTTACGAATCATGTAAACCTGCTAGAAGCTGTGATTTTAAAAAACGTGGGAAGTAAACTTTTCTTATTTCCGGACGAATGCACAAACTGTAGAAAGTCGTTATGACGTAGAATGTGCATACTTTGTTGATTCCATTTATGAAATAAAACACATTTTCTAAAAACTCGTGTTTTTTACGAAATCATGTAAACCTTCTAGAAGTTGTGATTTTAAAAATCGGTGGAAGTAACCTTTTCTTATTTCCGGACGCATGCGCAAACTATAGAAAGTCATTATGACGTAGATTGTGCATACTTTGTAGATTCCATTTATGAAATAAAACACATTTTCTAAAAACTCGTGTTTTTTATGAAATCATGTAAACCTTCTAGAAGCTGTGATTTTAAAAAACAGGGGAAGTAAGCTTTTCTTATTTCCGGACGCATGCACAAACTATAGAAAGTCGTTATGATGTAGAATGTGCATACTTTGTTGTTTCCATTTATGAAATCAAATACATTTTCTAAAAACTCGTGTTTTTTAAGAAATCATGTAAACCTTCTAGAAGCTGTGATTTTAAAAAACGGGGGAAGTAAGCTTTTCTTATTTCCAAACGCATGCGCAAACCATAGAAAGTTGTTATGACGTAGAATGTGCATACTTTGTTGATTCCATTTATGAAATAAAACACGTTTTCTAAAAACTCGTGTTTTTTTCAAAATCATGTAAACCTTCTAGAAGCTGTGATTTTAAAAAACTGTGGAAGTAAGCTTTTCTTACTTCCGGACGCATGCGCAAACTATAGAAAGGCGTTATAACGTAGAATGTGCATACTTTGTATATTCCATTTATGAAATAAAACACATTTTCTAAAAACTCGTGTTTTTTACGAAATCATGTAAACCTTCTAGAAGGTATGATTTTAAAAAATGGTGGAAGTAAGTTTTTCTTATTTCCGGACGAATGCACAAACTATAGAAAGTTGTTATTACGTAGAATGTGCATACTTTGTTGATTCCATTTATGAAATAAAACACATTTTCTAAGAACTCGTGTTTTTTAAGAAATCATGTAAACCTTCTAGAAGCTGTGATTTTAAAAAACGGGGGAAGTAAGATTTTCTTATTTCCAAATGCATGCGCAAACTATAGAAAGTCGTTATGACTTAGAATGTGCATACTTTGTTGGTTCCATTTATGAAATAAAACACGTTTTCTAAAAACTCGTGTTTTTTACAAAATCATGTAAACCTTCTTCAAGCTGTGATTTTAAAAAACGGTGGAAGTAAGCTTTTCTTATTTCCGGACGCATGCGCAAACTATAGAAAGGCGTTATGACGTAGAATGTGCATACTTTGTAGATTCCATTTATGAAATAAAACACATTTCTAAAAACTCGTGTTTTTTACGAAATCATGTAAACCTTCTAGAAGGTGTGATTTTAAAAAATGGTGGAAGTAAGCTTTTCTTATTTCCGGACGCATGCGCAAACTATAGAAAGTCATTATGACGTAGAATGTGCATATTTTGTTGATTCCATTTATAAAATAAAACACATTTTCTAAAAATTCGTGGTTTTAAAGAAATCATGTAAACCTTCTAAAAGCTGTGATTTTAAAAAACGGGGGAAGTAAGCTTTTCTTATTTCCAAATGCATGCGCAAACTATAGAAAGTCACTATGACACAGAATGTGCATACTTTGTTGATTCCATTTATGAAATAAAACACATTTTCTAAAAACTCATGTTTTTTAAGAAATCATGTAAACCTTCTAGAAGCTGTGGTTTTAAAAAATGGGGGAAGTAAGCTTTTCTTATTTCCAAACGCCTGCGCAAACTATAGAAAGTCGTTATGACGTTGAATGTGCATACTTTGTTGATTCCATTTATGAAATAAAACAAATTTTCTAAAAACTCATGTTTTTTAAGAAATCATGTAAACCTTCCAGAGGCTGTGATTTTAAAAAACGGGGGAAGTAAGCTTTTCTTATTTCCGAACGCATGCGCAAACTATAGACAGTCGTTATGATGTAGAATGTGCATACTTTGTTGATTCCATTTATTAAATAAAGCACATTTTTTAAAAACTCGTAATTTCCGGGGGAAGAAAGTCGTTATGACGTAGAATGTCCATACTTTGTTGATTCCATTTATGAAATAAAACACATTTTCTAAAAACTCGTGTTTTTTAAGAAATCATGTAAACCTTCTAGAAGCTGTGATTTTAAAAAACGGGGGAAGTAAGCTTTTCTTATTTCCAAATGCTTGCGCAAACTATAGAAAGTCGTTATGACGTAGAATGTGCATACTTTGTTGATTCCATTTATGAAGTAAAACACATTTCTAGAATCTCGTGTTTTTTAAGAAATCATGTAAACCTTCTAGAAGCTGTGATTTTAAAAAACGGTGGAAGTAAGATTTTCTTATTTCCGGATGCATGCGCAAACTATAGAAAGTCGTTATGACGTAGAATGTGCATACTTTGTTGATTCCATTTATGAAATAAAACACATTTTCTAAAAACTCGTGTTTTTTAAGAAATCATGTAAACCTTCTAGAAGCTGTGATTTTAAAAAACGGTGGAAGTAAGCTTTTCTTATTTCCAAACGCATGCGCAAACTATAGAAAGTTGTTATGACGTAGAATGTGCATAATTTGTATATTCCATTTATGAAATAAAACACATTTTCTAAAAACTCGTGTTTTTTACGAAATCATGTAAACCTTCTAGAAGGTGTGATTTTAAAAAACGGGGGAAGTAAGATTTTCTTATTTCCGGACGCATGCGCAAACTATAAAAAGTCATTATGACGTAGAATGTGCATATTTTATTGATTCCATTTATGAAATAAAACACGTTTTCTAAAAACTCGTGGTTTTTAAGAAATCATGTAAACCTTCTAAAAGCTGTGATTTTAAAAAACGGGGGAAGTAAGCTTTTGTTATTTCCAAATGCATACGCAAACTATAGAAAGTCGTTATGACGTAGAATGTGCATACTTTGTTGATTCCATTTATGAAATAAAACACATTTTCTAAAAACTCGTGTTTTTTAAGAAATCATGTAAACCTTCTAGAAGCTGTGGTTTTAAAAAATGGGGGAAGTAAGCTTTTCTTATTTCCAAATGCATGCGCAAACTATAGAAAGTCGTTATGACGTAGAATGTGCATACTTTGTTGATTCCATTTATGAAATAAAAAAATTTTCTAAAAACTCGTGTCTTTTAAGAAATCATGTAAACCTTCTAGAGGCTGTGATTTTAAAAAACGGGGGAAGTAAGCTTTTCTTATTTCCGGGAGCATGCGCAAACTATAGAAAGTCGTTATGACGTAGAATATGCATACTTTGTAGATTCCATTTATGAAATAAAACACATTTTCTAAAAACTCGTGTTTTTTACGAAATCATGTAAACCTTCTAGAAGCTGTGATTTTAAAAAACAGTGGAAGTAAGCTTTTCTTATTTCCGGATGCATGCGCAAACTATAGAAAGTCGTTATGACGTAGAATGTGCATACTTTGTAGATTCCATTTATGAAATAAAACACATTTTCTAAAAACTCGTGTTTTTTACGAAATCATGTAAACCTTCTAGAAGCTGTGATTTTAAAAAACGGGGGAAGTAAGCTTTTCTTATTTCCAAACTTATGCGCAAACTATAGAAAGTCGTTATGACGTAGAATGTGCATACTTTGTTGATTCCATTAATGAAATAAAACATATTTTCTAAAAACTCGTGTTTTTAAAGAAATCATGTAAACCTTCTAGAAGCTGTGATTTTAAAAAACGGTGGAAGTAAGCTTTTCTTATTTCCGGATGCATGCGCAAACTATAGAAAGTCGTTATGACGTAGAATGTGCATACTTTGTAGATTCCATTTATGAAATAAAACACATTTTCTAAAAACTCATGTTTTTTACGAAATCATGTAAACCTTCTAGAAGCTGTCATTTTAAAAAACGGTGGAAGTAAGCTTTTCTTATTTCCGGACGAATGCGCAAACTATAGAAAGTGGTTATGACGTAGAATGGGCATACTTTGTTGATTCCATTTATGAAATAAAACACATTTTCTAAAAACTCGTGTTTTTTAAGAAATCATGTAAATCTTCTAGAAGCTATGATTTTAAAAAACGGTTGAAGTAAGCTTTTCTTATTTCCGCGCGAATGCACAAACTATAGAAAGTCGTTATGACGTAGAAGGTGTATACTTTGTTGATTCCATTTATGAAACAAAACACATTTTCTAAAAACTCGTGTTTTTTAACAAACATGTAAACCTTCTAGAAGCTGTGATTTTAAAAAACGGTGGAAGTAAGCTTTTCTTATTTCCGGACGCATGCGCAAACTATAGAAAGTCGTTATGACGTAGAATGTGCATACTTTGTAGATTCCATTTATGAAATAAAACACATTTTCTAAAAACTCGTGTTTTTTACGAAATCATGTAAACCCTCTAGAAGGTGTGATTTTAAAAAATGGTGGAAGTAAGCTTTTCTTATTTCCAAACGCATGCAAAAACTATAGAAAGTTGTTATGACGTAGAATGTGCATACTTTGTTGATTCCATTTATGAAATAAAACACATTTTCTAAAAACTCGTGTTTTTTAAGAAATCATGTAAACCTTCTAGAAGCTGTGATTTTAAAAAACGGGGGAAGTAAGCTTTTCTTATTTCCAAACGCATGCGCAAACTATAGAAAGTCGTTATGACGTAGAATGTGCATACTTTGTTGGTTCCATTTATGAAATAAAACACGTTTTATAAAAACTCGTGTTTTTTACAAAATCATGTAAATCTTCTAGAAGGTGTGATTTTAAAAAACGGTGGAAGTAAGCTTTTCTTATTTCCGGACACATGCACAAACTATCGAAAGGCGTTATGACGTAGAATGTGCATACTTTGTAGATTCCATTTATGAAATAAAACACATTTTCTAAAAACTCGTGTTTTTTAAGAAATCATGTAAACCTTCTAGAAGCTGTGATTTTAAAAAACCGTGGAAGTAAGCTTTTCTTATTTCCGGACGAATGCACAAACTATAGAAAGTCGTTATGACGTAGAATGTGCATACTTTGTTGATTCCATTTATGAAATAAAACACATTTTCTAAAAACTCGTGTTTTTTAAGAAATCATGTAAACCTTCTAGAAGCTGTGATTTTAAAAAACGGGGGAAGTAAGCTTTTCTTATTTCCAAACGCATGCGCAAACTATAGAAAGTCGTTATGACGTAGAATGTGCATACTTTGTTGATTCCATTTATGAAATAAAACATGTTTTCTAAAAACTCGTGTTTTTTTCAAAATCATGTAAACCTTCTAGAAGCTGTGATTTTAAAAAACGGTGGAAGTAAGCTTTTCTTACTTCCGGACGCATGCGCAAACTATAGAAACGCGTTATGACGTAGAATGTGCATACTTTGTATATTCCATTTATGAAATAAAACACATTTTCTAAAAACTCGTGTTTTTTACGAAATCATGTAAACCTGCTAGAAGGTGTGATTTTAAAAAACGGGGGAAGTAAGCTTTTCTTATTTCCAAACGCATGCAAAAACTATAAAAATTCGTTATGACGTAGAATGTGCATACTTTGTTGGTTCCATTTATGAAATAAAACACGTTTTCTAAAAACTCGTGTTTTTTACAAAATCATGTAAACCTTCTAGAAGCTGTGATTTTAAAAAACCGTGGAAGTAAGCTTTTCTTATTTCCGGACGCATGCGCAAACTATAGAAAGGCGTTATGACGTAGAATGTGCATACTTTGTAGATTCCATTTATGAAATAACACACATTTTCTAAAAACTCATATTTTTTAAGAAATCATGTAAACCTTCTAGAAGCTGTGATTTTAAAAAACCGTGGAAGTAAGCTTTTCTTATTTCCGGACGAATGCACAAACTATAGAAAGTCGTTATGAGGTAGAATGTGCATACTTTGTTGATTCCATTTTTGAAATAAAACACATTTTCTAAAAACTCGTGTTTTTTAAGAAATCATGTAAACCTTCTAGAAGCTGTGATTTTAAAAAACGGGGGAAGTAAGCTTTTCTTATTTCCAAACTTATGCGCAAACTATAGAAAGTCGTTATGACGTAGAATGTGCATACTTTGTTGATTCCATTTATGAAATAAAACACGTTTTCTAAAAACTCGTGTTTTTTTCAAAATCATGTAAACCTTCTAGAAGCTGTGATTTTAAAAAACAGTGGAAGTAAGCTTTTCTTACTTCCGGACGCATGCTCAAACTATAGCAAGGCGCTATGACGTAGAATGTGGATACTTTGTATATTCCATTTATGAAATAAAACACATTTTCTAAAAACTCGTGTTTTTTACGAAATCATGTAAACCTGCTAGAAGCTGTGATTTTAAAAAACGTGGGAAGTAAGCTTTTCTTATTTCCGGACGAATGCACAAACTGTAGAAAGTCGTTATGACGTAGAATGTGCATACTTTGTTGATTCCATTTATGAAATAAAACACATTTTCTAAAAACTCGTGTTTTTTACGAAATCATGTAAAGCTTCTAGAAACTGTGATTTTAAAAATCGGTGGAAGTAACCTTTTCTTATTTCCGGACGCATGCGCAAACTATAGAAAGTCATTATGACATAGATTGTGCATACTTTGTAGATTCCATTTATGAAATAAAACACGTTTTCTAAAAAGTCGTGTTTTTTACGAAATCATGTAAACCTTCTAGAAGCTGTGATTTTGAAAAACGGTGGAAGTAAGCTTTTCTTATTTCCGGACGCATGCGCAAACTATAGAAAGTCGTTATGATGTAGAATGTGCATACTTTGTTGTTTCCATTTATGAAATCAAATACATTTTCTAAAAACTCGTGTTTTTTAAGAAATCATGTAAACCTTCTAGAAGCTGTGATTTTAAAAAATGGGGGAAGTAAGCTTTTCTTATTTCCAAACGCATGCAAAAACTATAGAAATTCGTTATGACGTAGAATGTGCATACTTTGATGATTCCATTTATGAAATAAACCACATTTTCTAAAAACTCGTGTTTTTTACGAAATCATATAAACCTTCTAGAAGCTGTGATTTTAAAAAACGGTGGAAGTAAGCTTTTCTTATTTCCGGACGCATGCACAAACTATAGAAAGTCGTTTTGACGTAGAATGTGCATACTTTGTTGATTCCATTTATGAAATAAAACACATTTTCTAAAAACTCATGTTTTTTAAGAAATCATGTAAACCTTCTAGAAGCTGTGATTTTAAAAAATAGTGGAAGTAAGCTTTTCTTATTTCCAAACGCATGTGAAAACTATAGAAAGTCGTTATGACATAGAATGTGCATACTTTGTTCATTCCATTTATGAAATAAAACACATTTTCTAAAAACTCGTGTTTTTTAGGAAATCATGTAAACCTTCTAGAAGCTGTGATTTTAAAAAATGGTGGAAGTAAGCTTTTCTTATTTCCGGACGCATGCGCAAACTATAGAAAGTCGTTTTGACGTAGAATGTGCATACTTTGTAGATTCCATTTATGAAATAAAGCACATTTTCTAAAAACTCGTGTTTTTAAAGAAATCATGTAAACCTTCTAAAATCTGTGATTTTAAAAAACGGGGGAAGTAAGCTTTACTTATTTCCGGACACATGCGCAAACTATAGAAAGTCGTTATGACGTAGAATGTGCATACTTTGTAGATTCCATTTATGAAATAAAACACATTTTCTAAAAACTCATGTTTTTTACGAAATCATGTAAACCTTCTAGAAGCTGTGATTTTAAAAAACGGTGGAAGTAAGCTTTTCTTATTTCCGGACGAATGCACAAACTATAGAACGTTGTAATGACGTAGAATGTGCATACTTTGTTGATTCCATTTATGAAATAAAACACATTTTCTAAAAACTCTTGTTTTTTAAGAAATCATGTAAACCTTCTAGAAGCTATGATTTTAAAAAACGGTTGAAGTAATCTTTTCTTATTTCCGCACGAATGCACAAACTATAGAAATTCGTTATGACGTAGAATGCGTATACTTTGTTGATTCCATTTATGAAACAAAACACATTTTCTAAAAACTCGTGTTTTTTAAGAAACATGTAAACCTTCTAGAAGCTGTGATTTTAAAAAATGGTGGAAGTAAGCTTTTCTTATTTCCGGACGCATGCGCAAACTATAGAAAGTCGTTATGACGTAGAATGTGCATACTTTGTAGATTCCATTTATGAAATAAAACACATTTTCTAAAAACTCGTGTTTTTTACGAAATCATGTAAACTTTCTAGAAGCTATGATTTTAAAAAACAGGGGAAGTAAGCTTTTCTTATTTCCGGACGAATGCACAAACTATAGAAAGTTGTTATGACGTAGAATGTGCATACTTTGTTGATTCCACTTATGAAATAAAACACATTTTCTAAAAACTCGTGTTTTTTAAGAAATCATGTAAACCTTCTAGAAGCTGTGAATTTAAAACACGGGGGAAGTTAGCTTTTCTTATTTCCAAACGCATGCGCAAACTATAGAAAGTCGTTATGACGTAGAATGTGCTTACTTTGTTGATTCCATTTATGAAATAAAACACGTTTTCTAAAAACTCATGTTTTTTTCAAAATCATGTAAACCTTCTAGAAGCTGTGATTTTAAAAAACGGTGGAAGTAAGCTTTTCTTACTTCCGGACGCATGCGCAAACTATAGAAAGGCGTTATGACGTAGAATGTGCATACTTTGTATATTCCATTTATGAAATAAAACACATTTTCTAAAAACTCATGTTTTTTAAGAAATCATGTAAACCTTCTAGAAGCTGTGATTTTAAAAAACGGTGGAAGTAAGCTTTTCTTATTTCCGGACAAATGCAGAAACTATAGAAAGTCGTTATGACATAGAATGTGCATACTTTGTTGATTCCATTTATGAAATAAAACACATTTTCTAAAAACTCGTGTTTTTTACGAAATCATGTAAACCTTCTAGAAGCTGTGATTTTCAAAAACGGGGGAAGTAAGCTTTTCTTATTCCCAAACGCATGTGCAAACTATAGAAAGTCGTTATGACGTAGAATGTGCATACTTTGTTGATTCCAATTATGAAATAAAACACATTTTCTAAAAAGTCGTGTTTTTTAAGAAATCATGTAAACCTTTTAGAAGCTGTGGTTTTAAAAAATGGGGGAAGTAAGCTTTTCTTATTTCCAAACGCATGCGCAAACTATAGAAAGTCGTTATGACGTAGAATGTGCATAATTTTTTGATTCCATTTATGAAATAAAACACATTTTCTAAAAACTCGTGTTTTTTAAGAAATCATGTAAACCTTCTAGAAGCTGCGATTTTAAAAAACAGGGGAAGTAAGCTCTTGTTATTTCCAAATGACGGCGCAAACTATAGAAATTCGTTATGACGTAGAATGTGCATACTTTGTTGATTCCATTTATGAAATAAAACACATTTTCTAAAAACTCGTGTTTTTTAAGAAATCATGTAAACCTTCTAGAAGCTGCGATTTTAAAAAACAGGGGAAGTAAGCTCTTGTTATTTCCAAATGACGGCGCAAACTATAGAAATTCGTTATGACGTAGAATGTGCATACTTTGTTGATTCCATTTATGAAATAAAACACATTTTCTAAAAACTCGTGTTTTTTAAGAAATCATGTAAACCTTCTAGAAGCTGTGATTTTAAAAAACAGCGGAATTAAGCTTTTCTTATTTCCGGACGCATGCGCAAACTATAGAAAGTCGTTATATCGTAGAATGTGCATACTTTGTAGATAATATTTATGAAATAAAACACCATTACTAAAAACTCGTGTTTTTTACGAAATCATGTAAACCTTCTAGAAGCTGTGATTTTAAAAAATAGTGGAAGTAAGATTTTCTTATTTCCGGAGGAATGCGCAAACTATAGAAAGTCGTTATGACATAGAATGTGCATACTTTGTTGATTCCATTTATGAAATAAAACACATTTTCTAAAAACTTGTGTTTTTTACGAAATCATGTAAACCTTCTAGAAGCTGTGATTTTAAAAAACAGTGGAAGTAAGCTTTTCTTATTTCCGGATGCATGCACAAACTATAGAAAGTTGTTATGACGTAGAATGTGCATACTTTGTAGATTCCATTTATGAAATAAAACACATTTTCTAAAAACTCGTGTTTTTTACGAAATCATGTAAACCTTCTAGAAGCTGTGATTTTAAAAAACGGGGGAAGTAAGCTTTTCTTATTTCCAAACTTATGCGCAAACTATAGAAAGTCGTTATGACGTAGAATGTGCATACTTTGTTGATTCCATTTATGAAATAAAACATATTTTCTAAAAACTCGTGTTTTTAAAGAAATCATGTAAACCTTCTAGAAGCTGTGATTTTAAAAAACGGGGGAAGTAAGCTTTTCTTATTTCCGGACACATGCGCAAACTATAGAAAGTCGTTATGACGTAGAATGTGCATACTTTGTAGATTCCATTTATGAAATAAAACACATTTTCTAAAAACTCGTGTTTTTTAAGAAATCATGTAAACCTTCTAGAAGCTATGATTTTAAAAAACGGTTGAAGTAAGCTTTTCTTATTTCCGCACGAATGCGCAAACTATAGAAAGTCGTTATGACGTAGAATGTGTATACTTTGTTGATTCCATTTATGAAACAAAACACATTTTCTAAAAACTCGTGTTTTTTAAGAAACATGTAAACCTTCTAGAAGCTGTGATTTTAAAAAACGGTGGAAGTAAGCTTTTCTTATTTCCGGACGCATGCGCAAACTATAGGAAGTCGTTATGACGTAGAATGTGCATACTTTGTAGATTCCATTTATGAAATAAAACACATTTTCTAAAAACTAGTGTTTTTTACGAAATCATGTAAACGTTCTAGAAGCTATGATTTTAAAAAACAGGGGAAGTAAGCTTTTCTTATTTCCGGACAAATGCACAAACTATAGAAAGTTGTTATGACGTAGAATGTGCATACTTTTTTGATTCCATTTATGAAATAAAACACATTTTCTAAAAACTCGTGGTTTTTAAGAAATCATGTAAACATTCTAGAGGCTGTGATTTTAAAAAAAGGGGGAAGTAAGCTTTTCTTATTTCCGGACGCATGCGCAAACTATAGAAAGTCGTTATGACGTAGAATGTGCATACTTTGTTGATTCCATTTATGAAATAAAACACATTTTCTAAAAACTCATGATTTTTAAGAAATCATGTAAACCTTCTAGAAGCTGTGATTTTAAAAAACGGGGTTAGAAAGCTTTTCTTATTTCCGGACGCATGCGCAAACTATAGAAGGTCGTTATGACGTAGAATGTGCATACTTTGTTGATTCCATTTATGATATAAAACACATTTTCTAAAAACTCGTGTTTTTTAAGAAATCATGTAAACCTTCTAGAAGCTGTGATTTTAAAAAACGGGGGAAGTAAGCTTTTCTTATTTCCAAATGCATTCGCAAACTATAGAAAGTCGTTATGACGTAGAATGTGCATACTTTGTTGATTCCATTTATGAAGTAAAACACATTTTCTAGAAACTCGTGTCTTTTAAGAAATCATGTAAACCTTCTAGAAGCTGTGATTTTAAAAAAAAGGGGAAGTAAGCTTTTCTTATTTCCAAATGCATGCGCAAACTATAGAAAGTCGTTATGACGTAGAATGTGCATACTTTGTTGATTCCACTTATGAAATAAAACACATTTTCTAAAAGGTCGTGTTTTTTAAGAAATCATGTAAACCTTCTAGAAGCTGTGATTTTAAAAAACGGGGGAAGTAAGCTTTTCTAATTTCCGGACACATGCGCAAACTATAGAAAGTCGTTATGACGTAGAATGTGCATACTTTGTTGATTCCATTTATGAAATAAAACACATTTTCTAAAAACTCGTGTTTTTTACGAAATCATGTAAAGCTTCTAGAAGCTGTGATTTTAAAAAACGGTGGAAGTAAGCTTTTCTTATTTCCGGACGAATGCACAAACTATAGAAAGTTGTTATGATGTAGAATGTGTATACTTAGTTGATTCCATTTATGAAATAAAACACATTTTCTAAAAACTCGTGTTTTTTAAGAAATCATGTAAACCTTCTAAAAGCTCTGATTTTAAAAAACGGTTGAATTAAGCTTTTCTTATTTCCGCACGAATGCGCAAACTATAGAAAGTCGTTATGACGTAGAATGTGTATACTTTGTTGATTCCATTTATTAAACAAAACACATTTTCTAAAAACTCGTGTTTTTAAAGAAATCATGTAAACCTTCTGGAAGCTGTGATTTTAAAAAACGGGGGAAGTAAGCTTTTCTTATTTCCGGACACATGCCCAAACTATAGAAAGTCATTATGACGTAGAATGTGTATACTTTGTTGATTCCATTTATGAAACAAAACACATTTTCTAAAAACTCGTGTTTTTTAAGAAACATGTAAACCTTCTAGAAGCTGTGATTTTAAAAAACGGTGGAAGTAAGCTTTTCTTATTTCCGGACGCATGCACAAACTATAGGAAGTCGTTCTGACGTAGAATGTGCATACTTTGTAGATTCCATTTATGAAATAAAACACATGTTCTAAAAACTAGTGTTTTTTACGAAATCATGTAAACATTCTAGAAGCTATGATTTTAAAAAACAGGGGAAGTAAGCTTTTCTTATTTCCGGACAAATGCACAAACTATAGAAAGTTGTTATGACGTAGAATGTGCATACTTTGTTGATTCCATTTATGAAATAAAACACATTTTCTAAAAACTCGTGTTTTTTAAGAAATCATGTAAACCTTCTAGAGGCTGTGATTTTAAAAAACGGGGGAAGTAAGCTTTTCTTATTTCCGGACGTATGCGCAAACTATAGAAAGTCGTTATGACGTAGAATGTGCATACTTTGTTGATTCCATTTATGAAATAAAACACATTTTCTAAAAACTAATGACTTTTAAGAAATCATGTAAACCTTCTAGAAGCTATGATTTTAAAAAACGGGGGAAGAAAGCTTTTCTTATTTCCGGACGCATGCGCAAACTATAGAAAGTCGTTATGACGTAGAATGTGCATACTTTGTTGATTCCATTTATGAAATAAAACACATTTTCTAAAAACTCGTGTTTTTTAAGAAATCATGTAAACCTTCTAGAAGCTGTGATTTTAAAAAACGGGGGAAGTAAGCTTTTCTTATTTCCAAACGCATGCGCAAACCATAGAAAGTTGTTATGACGTAGAATGTGCATACTTTGTTGATTCCATTTATGAAATAAAATACGTTTTCTAAAAACTCGTGTTTTTTTCAAAATCATGTAAACCTTCTAGAATCTGTGATTTTAAAAAATGGTGGAAGTAAGCTTTTCTTACTTCCGGACGCATGCGCAAACTATAGAAAGGCGTTATGACGTAGAATGTGCATACTTTGTATATTCCATTTATGAAGTAAAACACATTTTCTAAAAACTCGTGTTTTTTACGAAATCATGTAAACCCTCTAGAAGGTGTGATTTTAAAAAACGGTGGAAGTAAGCTTGTCTTATTTCCGGACGAATGCACAAACTATAGAAAGTTGTTATGACGTAGAATGTGCATACTTTGTTGATTCCATTTATGAAATAAAACACATTTTCTAAAAACTCGTGTTTTTTAAGAAATCATGTAAACCTTCTAGAAGCTGTGATTTTAAAAAACGGTGTAAGTAAGATTTTCTTATTTCCAAACGCATGCGCAAACTATTGAAAGTCGTTATGACGTAGAATGTGCATACTTTGTTGGTTCCATTTATGAAATAAAACACGTTTTCTAAAAACTCATGTTTTTGACAAAATCATGTAAACCTTCTAGAAGCTGTGATTTTAAAAATAGGTGGAAGTAAGCTTTTCTTATTTCCGGACGCATGCGCAAACTATAGAAAGGCGTTATGACGTAGAATGTGCATACTTTGTAGATTCCATTTATGAAATAAAACACATTTTCTAAAAACTCGTGTTTTTTAAGAAATCATGTAAACCTTCTAGAAGCTGTGATTTTAAAAAACGGTGGAAGTAAGCTTTTCTTATTTCCGGACGAATGCACAAACTATAGAAAGTCGTTATGACGTAGAATGTGCATACTTTGTTGATTCCATTTATGAAATAAAACACATTTTCTAAAAACTCGTGTTTTTTAAGAAATCATGTAAACCTTCTAGAAGCTGTGATTTTAAAAAACGGGGGAAGTAAGCTTTTCTTATTTCCAAACGCATGCGCAAACTATAGAAAGTCGTTATGACGTAGAATATGCATACTTTGTTGATTCCATTTATGAAATAAAAGACGTTTTCTAAAAACTCGTGTTTTTACAAAATCATGTAAACCTTCTTGAAGCTGTGATTTTAAAAAACGGTGGAAGTAAGCTTTTCTTATTTCCAGACGAATGCAGAAACTATAGAAAGTCGTTATGACGTAGAATGTGCATACTTTGTTGATTCCATTTATGAAATAAAACACATTTTCTAAAAACTCGTGTTTTTTAAGAAATCATGTAAACCTTCTAGAAGCTGTGATTTTAAAAAACGTGGGAAGTAAGCTTTTCTTATTTCCAAACGCATGCGCAAACTATAGAAAGTCGTTATGACGTAGAATATGCATACTTTGTTGATTCCATTTATGAAATAAAACACGTTTTCTAAAAACTCGTGTTTTTAAAGAAATCATGTAAACCTTCTGGAAGCTGTGATTTTAAAAAACGGGGGAAGTAAGCTTTTCTTATTTCTGGACACATGCCCAAACTATAGAAAGTCGTTATGACGTAGAATGTGTACACTTTGTTGATTCCATTTATGAAACAAAACACATTTTCTAAAAACTCGTGTTTTTTAAGAAACATGTAAACCTTCTAGAAGCTGTGATTTTAAAAAACGGTGGAAGTAAGCTTTTCTTATTTCCGGACGCATGCGCAAACTATAGGAAGTCGTTCTGACGTAGAATGTGCATACTTTGTAGATTCCATTTATGAAATAAAACACATTTTCTAAAAACTAGTGTTTTTTACGAAATCATGTAAACATTCTAGAAGCTATGATTTTAAAAAACAGGGGAAGTAAGCTTTTCTTATTTCCGGACAAATGCACAAACTATAGAAAGTTGTTATGACGTAGAATGTGCATACTTTGTTGATTCCATTTATGAAATAAAACACATTTTCTAAAAACTCGTGTTTTTTAAGAAATCATGTAAACCTTCTAGAGGCTGTGATTTTAAAAAACGGGGGAAGTAAGCTTTTCTTATTTCCGGACGCATGCGCAAACTATAGAAAGTCGTTATGACGTAGAATGTGCATACTTTGTTGATTCCATTTATGAAATAAAACACATTTTCTAAAAACTCATGATTTTTAAGAAATCATGTAAACCTTCTAAAAGCTATGATTTTAAAAAACGGTGGAAGAAGGCTTTTCTTATTTCCGGACGCATGCCAAAACTATAGAAATTCGTTATGACGTAGAATGTGCATACTTTGTTGATTCCATTTATGAAATAAAACTCATTTTCTAAAAACTCGTGTTTTTTAAGAAATCATGTAAACCTTCTAGAAGCTGTGATTTTAAAAAACGGGGGAAGTAAGCTTTTCTTATTTCCAAACGCATGCGCAAACCATAGAAAGTCGTTATGACATAGAATGTGCATACTTTGTTGATTCCATTTATGAAATAAAATACGTTTTCTAAAAACTCGTGTTTTTTTCAAAATCATGTAAACCTTCTAGAATCTGTGATTTTAAAAAACGGTGGAAGTAAGCTTTTCTTCCTTTCGGACGCATGCGCAAACTATAGAAAGGCGTTATGACGTAGAATGTGCATACTTTGTATATTCCATTTATGAAGTAAAGCACATTTTCTAAAAACTCGTGTTTTTTACGAAATCATGTAAACCCTCTAGAAGGTGTGATTTTAAAAAACGGTGGAAGTAAGCTTGTCTTATTTCCGGTTGAATGCACAAACTATAGAAAGTTGTTATGACGTAGAATGTGCATACTTTGTTGATTCCATTTATGAAATAAAACACATTTTCTAAAAACTCGTGTTTTTTAAGAAATCATGTAAACCTTCTAGAAGTTGTGATTTTAAAAAACGGGGTCAGTAAGATTTTCTTATTTCCAAATGCATGCGCAAACTATTGAAAGTCATTATGACGTAGAATGTGCATACTTTGTTGGTTCCATTTATGAAATAAAACACGTTTTCTAAAAACTCATGTTTTTGACAAAATCATGTAAACCTTCTAGAAGCTGTGATTTTAAAAATAGGTGGAAGTAAGCTTTTCTTATTTCCGGACGCATGCGCAAACTATAGAAAGGCGTTATGACGTAGAATGTGCATACTTTGTAGATTCCATTTATGAAATAAAACACATTTTCTAAAAACTCGTGTTTTTTAAGAAATCATGTAAACCTTCTAGAAGCTGTGATTTTAAAAAACGGTGGAAGTAAGCTTTTCTTATTTCCGGACGAATGCACAAACTATAGAAAGTCGTTATGACGTAGAATGTGCATACTTTGTTGATTCCATTTATGAAATAAAACACATTTTCTAAAAACTCGTGTTTTTTAAGAAATCATGTAAACCTTCTAGAAGCTGTGATTTTAAAAAACGGGGGAAGTAAGCTTTTCTTATTTCCAAACGCATGCGCAAACTATAGAAAGTCGTTATGACGTAGAATATGCATACTTTGTTGATTCCATTTATGAAATAAAACACGTTTTCTAAAAACTCGTGTTTTTACAAAATCATGTAAACCTTCTTGAAGCTGTGATTTTAAATAACGGTGGAAGTAAGCTTTTCTTATTTCCAGACGAATGCAGAAACTATAGAAAGTTGTTATGACGTAGAATGTGCATACTTTGTTGATTCCATTTATGAAATAAAACACATTTTCTAAAAACTCGTGTTTTTTAAGAAATCATGTAAACCTTCTAGAAGCTGTGATTTTAAAAAACGGGGGAAGTAAGCTTTTCTTATTTCCAAACGCATGCGCAAACTATAGAAAGTCGTTATGACGTAGAATATGCATACTTTGTTGATTCCATTTATGAAATAAAACACGTTTTCTAAAAACTCGTGTTTTTTTCAAAATCATGTAAACCTTCTAGAAGCTGTGATTTTAAAAAACGGTGGAAGTAAGCTTTTCTTACTTCCGGACGCATGCGCAAACTATAGAAAGGCGTTATGACATAGAATGTGCATACTTTGTATATTCCATTTATGAAATAAAACACATTTTCTAAAAACTCGTGTTTTTTACGAAATCATGTAAACCTGCTAGAAGCTGTGATTTTAAAAAACGTGGGAAGTAAGCTTTTCTTATTTCCGGACGAATGCACAAACTGTAGAAAGTCGTTATGACGTAGAATGTGCATACTTTGTTGATTCCATTTATGAAATAAAACACATTTTCTAAAAACTCGTGTTTTTTACGAAATCATGTAAAACTTCTAGAAGCTATGATTTTAAAAAACGGTGGAAGTAACCTTTTCTTATTTCCGGACGCATGCGCAAACTATAGAAAGTCATTATGACGTAGATTGTGCATACTTTGTAGATTCCATTTATGAAATAAAACACATTTTCTAAAAGCTCGTGTTTTTTACGAAATCATGTAAACCTTCTAGAAGCTGTGATTTTAAAAAACGGTGGAAGTAAGCTTTTCTTATTTCCGGACGCATGCGCAAAATATAGAAATTCGTTATGACGTAGAATGTGCATACTTTGTAGTTTCCATTTATGAAATCAAATACATTTTCTAAAACCTCGTGTTTTTTAAGAAATCATGTAAACCTTCTAGAAGCTGTGATTTTAAAAAACGGGGGAAGTAAGCTTTTCTTATTTCCAAACGCATGCAAAAACTATAGAATTCGTTATGACGTGGAATGTGCAGACTTTGATGATTCCATTTATGAAATAAAACGCATTTTCTAAAAACTCGTGTTTTTTAAGAAATCATGTTAACCTTCTAGAAGCTGTGATTTTAAAAAACAGGGGAAGTAAGCTTTTCTTATTTTCGGACGCATGCGCAAACTATAGAAAGTTGTTATAACGTAGAATGTGCATACTTTGTAGATTCCATTTATGAAATAAAACACATTTTCTAAAAACTCGTGTTTTTTACGAAATCATGTAGACCTTCTAGAAGCTGTAATTTTAAAAAACGGTGGAAGTAAGCTTTTCTTATTTCCGGACGCATGCACAAGCTATAGAAAGTCGTTATGACGTAGAATGTGCATACTTTGTTGATTCCATTTCTGAAATAAAACACATTTTCTAAAAAGTCATGTTTTTTAAGAAATCATGTAAACCTTCTAGAAGCTGTGATTTTAAAAAATGGTGGAAGTAAGCTTTTCTTATTTCCGGACACATGCGCAAACTATAGAAAGTCGTTATGACGTAGAATGTGCATACTTTGTTGATTCCATTTATGAAATAAAACACATTTTCTAAAAACTCGTGTTTTTTAGGAAATCATGTAAACCTTCTAGAAGCTGTGATTTTAAAAAATGGTGGAAGTAAGCTTTTCTTATATCCAGACGCATGCGCAAACTATAGAAAGTCGTTATGACGTAGAATGTGCATACTTTTTAGATTCCATTTATAAAAATAAAGCACATTTTCTAAAAACTCGTGTTTTTTACGAAATCATGTAAAACTTCTAGAAGCTGTGATTTTAAAAAACGGTGGAAGTAAGCTTTTCTTATTTCTGGACGAATACGCAAACTATAGAAAGTCGTTATGACGTAGAATGTGCATACTTTGTTGATTCCATTTACGAAATAAAACACATTTTCTAAAAACTCGTGTTTTTTACGAAATCATGTAAACCTTCTAGAAGCTGTGATTTTAAAAAACGGCGGAAGTAAGCTTTTCTTATTTCCACACATATGCGCAAACTATAGAAAGTCGTTATGACATAGAATGTGCATACTTTGTTGATTCCATTTATGAAATAAAACATATTTTCTAAAAACTTGTGTTTTTAAAGAAATCATGTAAACCTTCTAAAAGCTGTGATTTTAAAAAACGGGGGAAGTAAGCTTTTCTTATTTCCGGACACATGCGCAAACTATAGAAAGTCGTTATGACGTAGAATGTGCATACTTTGTAGATTTCATTTATGAAATAAAACACATTTTCTAAAAACTCGTGTTTTTTACGAAATCATGTAAACCTTCTAGAAGCTGTGATTTTAAAAAACGGTGGAAGTAAGCTTTTCTTATTTCCGGATGAATGCACAAACTATAGAAAGTTGTTATGACGTAGAATGTGCATACTTTGTTGATTCCATTTATGAAATAAAACACATTTTCTAAAAACTCGTGTTTTTTAAGAAATCATGTAAACCTTCTAGAAGCTATGATTTTGAAAAACGATTGAAGTAAGCTTTTCTTATTTCCGCATGAATGTGCAAACTATAGAAAGTCGTTATGATGTAGAATGTGTATACTTTGTTGATTCCATTTATAAAACAAAACACATTTTCTAAAAACTCGTGTTTTTTAAGAAACATGTAAACCTTTATGAAGCTGTGATTTTAAAAAATGGTGGAAGTAAGCTTTTCTTATTTCCGGACGCATGCGCAAACTATAGAAAGTCGTTATGACGTAGAATGTGCATACTTTGTAGATTCCATTTAGGAAATAAAACACATTTTCTAAAAACTCGTGTTTTTTACGAAATCATGTAAACTTTCTAGAAGCTGTGAATTTAAAAAATGGGGGAAGTAAGATTTTCTTATTTCCAAACGCATGCGCAAACTATAGAAAGTCGTTATGACGTAGAATGTGCTTACTTTGTTGATTCTATTTATGAAATAAAACACGTTTTCTAAAAACTCCTGTTTTTTTTAAAATCATGTAAACCTTCTAGAAGCTGTGATTTTAAAAAACGGTGGAAGTAAGCTTTTCTTACTTCCGGATGCATGCGCAAACTATAGAAAGGCGTTATGAATTAGAATGTGCATACTTTTTATATTCCATTTATGAAATAAAACACATTTCCTAAAAACTCGTGTTTTTTAAGAAATCATGTAAACCTTCTAGAAGCTGTGATTTTAAAAAACGGTGGAAGTAAGCTTTTCTTATTTCCGGACGAATGCACAAACTATAGAAAGTCCTTATGACGTAGAATGTGCATACTTTGTTGATTCCATTTATGAAATAAAACACATTTTCTAAAAACTCGTGTTTTTTAAGAAATCATGTAAACCTTCTAGAAGCTGTGATTTTAAAAAACGGGGGAAGTAAGCTTTTCTTATTTCCAAATGCATGCGCAAACTATAGAAAGTCGTTATGACGTAGAATGTGCATACTTTGTTAATTCCATTTATGAAATAAAACACGTTTTCTAAAAACTCGTGTTTTTTTCAAAATCATGTAAACCTTCTAGAAGCTGTGATTTTAAAAAACGGGGGAAGTAAGCTTTTCTTATTTCCAAACGCATGCGCAAACTATAGAAAGTCGTTATGACGTAGAATGTGCATACTTTGTTGGTTCCATTTATGAAATAAAACACGTTTTCTAAAAACTCGTGTTTTTTACAAAATCATGTAAATCTTCTAGAAGCTGTGATTTTAAAAAACGGTGGAAGTAAGCTTTTCTTATTTCCGGACACATGCACAAACTATAGAAAGGCGTTATGACGTAGAATGTGCATACTTTGTAGATTCCATTTATGAAATAAAACACATTTTCTAAAAACTCGTGTTTTTTAAGAAATCATGTAAACCTTCTAGAAGCTGTGATTTTAAAAAATGGGGGAAGTAAGATTTTCTTATTTCCAAACGAATGCGCAAACTATAGAAAGTCGTTATGACTTAGAATGTGCATACTTTGTTGGTTCCATTTATGAAATAAAACACGTTTTCTAAAAACTCTTTTTTTTTTACAAAATCATGTAAACCTTCTTGAAGCTGTGATTTTAAAAAACGGTGGAAGTAAGCTTTTCTTATTTCCGGACGCATGCGCAAACTATAGAAAGGCGTTATGACGTAGAATGTGCATACTTTGTAGATTCCATTTATGAAATAAAACACATTTTCTAAAAACTCTTGTTTTTTACGAAATCATGTAAACCTTCTAGAAGGTGTGATTTTAAACAACGGTGGAAGTAAGCTTTTCTTATTTCCGGACGCATGCGCAAACTATAGAAAGTCATTATGACGTAGAATGTGCATATTTTGTTGATTCCATTTATGAAATAAAACACATTTTCTAAAAACTCGTGGTTTGTAAGAAATCATGTAAACATTCTTAAAGCTGTGATTTTAAAAAACGGGGGAAGTAATCTTTTCTTATTTCCAAATGCATGCGCAAACTATAGAAAGTCGTTATGACGTAGAATGTGCATACTTTGTTGATTCCATTTATGAAATAAAACACATTTTCTAAAAACTCGTGTTTTTTAAGAAATCATGTAAACCTTCTAGAAGCTGTGGTTTTAGAAAATGGGGGAAGTAAGCTTTTCTTATTTCCAAACGCATGCGCAAACTATAGAAAGTCGTTATGACGTAGAATGTGCATACTTTGTTGATTCCATTTATGAAATAAAACAAATTTTCTAAAAACTCGTGTCTTTTAAGAAATCATGTAAACCTTCTAGAGGCTGTGATTTTAAAAAACGGGGGAAGTAAGCTTTTCTTATTTTCCGGACGCATGCGCAAACTATAGAAAGTTGTTATGACGTAGAATGTGCATACTTTGTAGATTCCATTTATGAAATAAAACACATTTTCTAAAAACTCGTGTTTTTTACGAAATCATGTAAACCTTCTAGAAGCTGTGATTTTAAAAAACAGTGGAAGTAAGCTTTTCTTATTTCTCGATGCATGCGCAAACTATAGAAAGTCGTTATGACGTAGAATGTGCATACTTTGTAGATTCCATTTATGAAATAAAACACATTTTCTAAAAATTCGTGTTTTTTACGAAATCATGTAAACCTTCTAGAAGCTGTGATTTTAAAAAACGGGGGAAGTAAGCTTTTCTTATTTCCAAACTTATGCGCAAACTATAGAAAGTCGTTATGACGTAGAATGTGCATACTTTGTTGATTCCATTTATGAAATAAAACATATTTTCTAAAAACTCGTGTTTTTAAAGAAATCATGTAAACCTTCTAGAAGCTGTGATTTTAAAAAAGGGGGGAAGTAAGCTTTTCTTATTTTCGGACACATGCGCAAACTATAGAAAGTCGTTATGACGTAGAATGTGCATACTTTTTTGATTCCATTTATGAAATAAAACACAGTTTCTAAAAACTCGTGTTTTTTAAGAAATCATGTAAACCTTCTAGAAGCTATGATTTTAAAAAACGGTTGAAGTAAGCTTTTCTTATTTCCGCACGAATGCGCAAACTATAGAAAGTCGTTATGACGTAGAATGTGTATACTTTGTTGATTCCATTTATGAAACAAAACACATTTTCTAAAAACTCGTGTTTTTTAAGAAACATGTAAACCTTCTAGACGCTGTGATTTTAAAAAACGGTGGAAGTAAGCTTTTCTTATTTCCGGACGCATTCGCAAACTATAGAAAGTCGTTATGACGTAGAATGTGCATACTTTGTAGATTCCATTTATGAAATAAAACACATTTTCTAAAAATTCGTGGTTTTTACGAAATCATGTAAACTTTCTAGAAGCTATGATTTTAAAAAATAGGGGAAGTAAGCATTTCTTATTTCCGGACGAATGCACAAACTATAGAAAGTTTTTATGACGTAGAATGTGCATACTTTGTTGATAACATTTATGAAATAAAACAGATTTTCTAAAAACTCGTGTTTTTTAAGAAATCATGTTAACCTTCTAGAAGCTGTGATTTTAAAAAACAGGGGAAGTAAGCTTTTCTTATTTCCGGACGCATGCGCAAACTATAGAAAGTTGTTATGACGTAGAATGTGCATACTTTGTAGATTCCATTTATGAAATAAAACACATTTTCTAAAAACTCATGTTTTTTAAGAAATCATGTAAACCTTCTAGAAGCTGTGATTTTAAAAAATGGGGGAAGTAAGCTTTTCTTATTTCCAAACGCATGTGAAAACTATAGAAAGTCGTTATGACATAGAATGTGCATACTTTGTTGATTCCATTTATGAAATAAAACACATTTTCTAAAAACTCGTGTTTTTTAGGAAATCATGTAAACCTTCTAGAAGCTGTGATTTTAAAAAATGGTGGAAGTAAGCTTTTCTTATTTCCGGACGCATGCGCAAACTATAGAAAGTCGGTATGACGTAGAATGTGCATACTTTGTAGATTCCATTTGTGAAATAAAGCACATTTTCTAAAAACTCGCGTTTTTTACGAAATCATGGAAAACTTCTAGAAGCTGTGATTTTAAAAAACGGTGGAAGTAAGCTTTTCTTATTTCTGGACGAATACGCAAACTATAGAAATTCGTTATGAAGTAGAATGTGCATACTTTGTTGATTCCATTTACGAAATAAAACACATTTTCTAAAAACTCGTGTTTTTTAAGAAATCATGTAAACCTTCTAGAAGCTGTGATTTTAAAAAACAATGGAATTAAGCTTTTCTTATTTCCGGACGCATGCGCAAACTATAGAAAGTCGTTATATCGTAGAATGTGCATACTTTGTAGATTCCATTTATGAAATAAAACAAATTTTCTAAAAACTCGTGTTTTTTAGGAAATCATGTAAACCTTCTAGAAGCTGTGATTTTAAAAAATGGTTGAAGTAAGCTTTTCTTATTTCCGGACGCATGCGCAAACTATAGAAAGTCGTTATGACGTAGAATGTGCATACTTTGTAGATTCCATTTATGAAATAAAGCAAATTTTCTAAAAACTCGTGTTTTTTACGAAATCATGTAAAACTTCTAGAAGCTGTGATTTTAAAAAACGGTGGAAGTAAGCTTTTCTTATTTCTAGACGAATGGGCAAACTATAGAAAGTCGTTATGACGTAGAATGTGCATACTTTGTTGATTCCATTTACGAAATAAAACAGATTTTCTAAAAACTCGTGTTTTTTACGAAATCATGTAAACCTTCTAGAAGCTGTGATTTTAAAAAACGGGGGAAGTAAGCTTTTCTTATTTCCACACTTATGCGCAAACTATAGAAATTCGTTATGACATAGAATGTGCATACTTTGTTGATTCCATTTATGAAATAAAACATATTTTCTAAAAACTCGTGTTTTTAAAGAAATCATGTAAACCTTCTAAAAGGTGTGATTTTAAAAAATGGGGGAAGTAAGCTTTTCTTATTTCCGGACACATGCGCAAACTATAGAAAGTCATTATGACGTAGAATGTGCATACTTTGTAGATTCCATTTATGAAATAAAACACATTTTCTAAAAACTCGTGTTTTTTACGAAATCATGTAAACCTTCTAGAAGCTGTGATTTTAAAAAACGGTGGAAGTAAGCTTTTCTTATTTCCGGACGAATGCACAAACTATAGAAAGTTGTTATGACGTAGAATGTGCATACTTTGTTGATTCCATTTATGAAATAAAACACATTTTCTAAAAACTCGTGTTTTTTAAGAAATCATATAAACCTTCAAGAAGTTATGATTTTTAAAAACGGTTGAAGTAAGCTTTTCTTATTTCCGCACGAATGCGCAAACTATAGAAAGTCGTTATGACGTAGAATGTGTATACTTTGTTGATTCCATTTATGAAACAAAAGACATTTTCTAAAAACTCGTGTTTTTTAAGAAACATGTAAACCTTCTTGAAACTGTGATTTTAAAAAATGGTGGAAGTAAGCTTTTCTTATTTCCGGACGCATGCGCAAACTATAGAAAGTCGTTATGACGTAGAATGTGCATACTTTGTAGATTCCATTTATGAAATAAAACACATTTTCTAAAAACTTGTGTTTTTTACGAAATCACTTAAACTTTCTAGAAGCTATGATTTTAAAAAACAGGGGAAGTAAGCTTTTTTTATTTCCGGACGAATGCACAAACTATAGAAAGTTGTTATGACGTAGAATGTGCATACTTTGTTGATTCCATTTATGAAATAAAACACATTTTCTAAAAACTCGTGTTTTTTAAGAAATCATGTAAACCTTCTAGAAGCTGTGAATTTAAAAAATGGGGGAAGTAAGCTTTTCTTATTTCCAAACGCATGCGCAAACTATAGAAAGTCGTTATGACGTAGAATGTGCTTACTTTGTTGAATCCATTTATGAAATAAAACACGTTTTCTAAAAACTCCTGTTTTTTTCAAAATCATGTAAACCTTCTAGAAGCTGTGATTTTAAAAAACGGTGGAATTAAGCTTTTCTTACTTCCGGATGTATGCGCAAACTATAGAAAGGCGTTATGACGTAGAATGTGCATACTTTGTATATTCCATTTATGAAATAAAACACATTTTCTAAAAACTCGTGTTTTTTAAGAAATCATGTAAACCTTCTAGAAGCTGTGATTTTAAAAAACGGGGGAAGTAAGCTTTTCTTATTTCCAAACGCATGCCCAAACTATAGAAAGTCGTTATGACGTAGAATGTGCATACTTTGTTGATTCCATTTATGAAATAAAACACGTTTTCTAAAAACTCGTGTTTTTTTCAAAATCATGTAAACCTTCTAGAAGCTGTGATTTGAAAAAACGGTGGAAGTAAGCTTTTCTTACTTCCGGACGCATGCGCAAACTATAGAAAGGCGTTATGACGTAGAATGTGCATACTTTGTATATTCCATTTATGAAATAAAACACATTCTCTAAAAACTCGTGTTTTTTACGAAATCATGTAAACCTTCTAGAAGGTATGATTTTAAAAAACGGTGGAAGTAAGCTTTTCTTATTTCCGGACGAATGCACAAACTATAGAAAGTTGTTATGACGTAGAATGTGCATACTTTGTTGATTCCATTTATGAAATAAAACACATTTTCTAAAAACTCGTGTTTTTTAAGAAATCATGTAAACCTTCTAGAAGCTGTGATTTTAAAAAACGGGGGAAGTAAGATTTTCTTATTTCCAAACGCATGCGCCGACTATAGAAAGTCGTTATGACTTAGAATGTGCATACTTTGTTGGTTCCATTTATGAAATAAAACACGTTTTCTAAAAACTCGTGTTTTTACAAAATCATGTAAACCTTCTTGAAGCTGTGATTTTAAAAAATGGTGGAAGTAAGCTTTTCTTATTTCCGGACGCATGCGCAAACTATAGAAAGGCGTTATGACGTAGAATGTGTATACTTTGTAGATTTCATTTATGAAATAAAACACATTTTCTAAAAACTCGTGTTTTTTACGAAATCATGTAAACCTTCTAGAAGGTGTGATTTTAAAAAACGGTGGAAGTAAGCTTTTCTTATTTCCGGACGCATGCGCAAACTATAGAAAGACATTATGACATAGAATGTGCATATTTTGTTGATTCCATTTATGAAATAAAACACATTTTCTAAAAACTCGTGGTTTTTAAGAAATCATATAAACCTTCTAAAAGCTGTGATTTTAAAAAACGGGGGAAGTAAGCTTTTCTTATTTCCAAATGCATGCGCAAACTATAGAAAGTCGTTATGACGTAGAATGTGCATACTTTGTTGATTCCATTTATGAAATAAAACACATTTTCTAAAAACTCGTGTTTTTTAAGAAATCATGTAAACCTTCTAGAAGCTGTGGTTTTAAAAAATGGGGGAAGTAAGCTTTTCTTATTTCCAAACGCATGCGCAAACTATAGAAAGTCGTTATGACGTAGAATGTGCATACTTTGTTGATTCCATTTATGAAATAAAACAAATTTTCTAAAAACTCGTGTCTTTTAAGAAATCATGTAAACCTTCTAGAGGCTGTGATTTTAAAAAACGGGGGAAGTAAGCTTTTCTTATTTCCGGACGCATGCGCAAACTATAGAAAGTCGTTATGACGTAGAATGTGCATACTTTGTAGATTCCATTTATGAAATAAAACACATTTTCTAAAAAGTCATGTTTTTTACGAAATCATGTAAACCTTCTAGAAGCTGTGATTTTAAAAAACAGTGGAAGTAAGCTTTTCTTATTTCCGGATGCATGCGCAAACTATAGAAAGTCGTTATGACGTAGAATGTGCATACTTTGTAGATTCCATTTATGAAATAAAACACATTTTCTAAAAACTCGTGTTTTTTACGAAATCATGTAAACCTTCTAGAAGCTGTGATTTTAAAAAACGGGGGAAGTAAGCTTTTCTTATTTCCAAACTTATGCGCAAACTATAGAAAGTCGTTATGACGTAGAATGTGCATACTTTGTTGATTCCATTGATGAAATAAAACATATTTTTCTAAAAACTCATGTTTTTAAAGAAATCATGTAAACCTTCTAGAAGCTGTGATTTTAAAAAACGGGGGAAGTAAGCTTTTCTTATTTCCGGACACATGCGCAAACTATAGAAAGTCGTTATGACGTAGAATGTGCATACTTTGTAGATTCCATTTATGAAATAAAACACATTTTCTAAAAACTCGTGTTTTTTTTGAAATCATGTAAACCTTCTAGAAGCTGTGATTTTAAAAAACGGTGGAAGTAAGCTTTTCTTATTTCCGGACGAATGCACAAACTATAGAAAGTTGTTATGACGTAGAATGTGCATACTTTGTTGATTCCATTTATGAAATAAAACACATTTTCTAAAAACTCGTGTTTTTTAAGAAATCATGTAAACCTTCTAGAAGCTATGATTTTAAAAAAGGGTTGAAGTAAGCTTTTCTTATTTCCGCACGAATGCGCAAACTATAGAAAGTCGTTATGACGTAGAATGTGTATACTTTGTTGATTCCATTAATGAAACAAAACACATTTTCTAAAAACTCGTGTTTTTTAAGAAACATGTAAAGCTTCTAGAAGCTGTGATTTTAAAAAACGGGGGAAGTAAGCTTTTCTTATTTCCAAACGCATGCGCAAACTATAGAAAGTCGTTATGATGTAGAATGTGCATACTTTGTTGATTCCATTTATGAAATAAAACACATTTTCTAAAAACTCGTGTTTTTTAAGAAATCATGTAAACCTTCTAGAAGCTGTGATTTTAAAAAACGGTGGAAGTAAGCTTTTCTTATTTCCGGACGAATGCGCAAACTATAGAAAGTCGTTACGACGTAGAATGTGCATACTTTGTAGATTCCATTTATGAAATAAAACACATTTTCTAAAAACTCGTGTTTTTTACGAAATCATGTAAACTTTCTAGAAGCTATGATTTTAAAAAACAGGGGAAGTAAGCTTTTCTTATTTCCGGACGAATGCACAAACTATAGAAAGTTTTTATGACGTAGAATGTGCATACTTTGTTGATTCCATTTATGAAATAAAACACATTTTCTAAAAACTCGTGTTTTTTAAGAAATCATGTAAACCTTCTAGAAGCTGTGATTTTAAAAAACGGGGGAAGTAAGCTTTTCTTATTTCCAAACGCATGCGCAAACTATAGAAAATCGTTATGACGTAGAATGTGCATACTTTGTTGATTCCATTTATGAAATAAAACACGTTTTCTAAAAACTCGTGTTTTTTTCCAAATGATGTAAACCTTCTAGAAGCTGTGATTTTAAAAAACGGTGGAAGTAAGCTTTTCTTACTTCCGGACGCATGCGCAAACTATAGAAAGCCGTTATGACGTAGAATGTGCATACTTTGTAAATTCCATTTATGAAGTAAAACACATTTTCTAAAAACTCATGTTTTTTACGAAATCATGTAAACCCTCTAGAAGGTGTGATTTTAAAAAACGGTGGAAGTAAGCTTTTCTTATTTCCGGACGAATGCACAAACTATAGAAAGTTGTTATGACGTAGAATGTGCATACTTTGTTGATTCCATTTATGAAATAAAACACATTTTCTAAAAACTCGTGTTTTTTAAGAAATTATGTAAACCTTCTAGAAGCTGTGATTTTAAAAAACGGGGGGAGTAAGATTTTCTTATTTCCAAACGCATGCGCAAACTATAGAAAGTCGTTATGACGTAGAATGTGCATAATTTGTTGGTTCCATTTATGAAATAAAACACGTTTTCTAAAAACTCGTGTTTTTTACAAAATCATGTAAACGTTCTAGAAGCTGTGATTTTAAAAAACGGTGGAAGTAAGCTTTTCTTATTTCCGGACGCATGCGCAAACTATAGAAAGGCGTTATGACGTAGAATGTGCATACTTTGTAGATTCCATTTATGAAATAAAACAAATTTTCTAAAAACTCGTGTTTTTTAAGAAATCATGTAAACCTTCTAGAAGCTGTGATTTTAAAAAACGGTGGAAGTAAGCTTTTCTTATTTCCGGACGAATGCACAAACTATAGAAAATCGTTATGACATAGAATAGGCATACTTTGTTGATTCCATTTATGAAATAAAACACATTTTCTAAAAACTCGTGTTTTTTAAGAAACCATGTAAACCTTCTAGAAGCTGTGATTTTAAAAAACGGGGGAAGTAAGCTTTTCTTATTTCCAAACGCATGCGCAAACTATAGAAAGTCGTTATGATGTAGAATATGCATACTTTGTTGATTCCATTTATGAAATAAAACACGTTTTCTAAAAACTCGTGTTTTTTTCAAAATCATGTAAACCTTCTAGAAGCTGTGATTTTTAAAAACGGTGGAAGTAAGCTTTTCTTACTTCCGGACGCATGCGAAAACTATAGAAAGGCGTTATGACATAGAATGTGCATACTTTGTATATTCCATTTATGAAATAAAACACATTTTCTAAAAACTCGTGTTTTTTACGAAATCATGTAAACCTCCTAGAAGCTGTGATTTTAAAAAACGTGGGAAGTAAGCTTTTCTTATTTATGGACGAATGCACAAACTGTAGAAAGTCGTTATGACGTAGAATGTGCATACTTTGTTGATTCCATTTATGAAATAAAACACATTTTCTAAAAACTCGTGTTTTTTACGAAATCATGTAAAACTTCTAGAAGCTGTGATTTTAAAAAACGGTGGAAGTAACCTTTTCTTATTTCCGGACGCATGCGCAAACTATAGAAAGTCATTATGACGTAGATTGTGCATACTTTGTAGATTCCATTTATGAAATAAAACACATTTTCTAAAAACTCGTGTTTTTTACGAAATCATGTAAACCTTCTAGAAGCTGTGATTTTAAAAAACGGTGGAAGTAAGCTTTTCTTATTTCCGGACGCATGCGCAAACTATAAAAAGTCGTTATGACGTAGAATGTGCTTACTTTGTTGTTTCCATTTATGAAATCAAATACATTTTCTAAAAACTCGTGTTTTTTAAGAAATCATGTAAACCTTCTAGAAGCTGTGATTTTAAAAAACGGGGGAAGTAAGCTTTTCTTATTTCCAAACGCATGCAAAAACTATAGAAATTCGTTATGACATAGAATGTGCATACTTTGATGATTCCATTTATGAAATAAAACGCATTTTCTAAAAACTCGTGTTTTTTAAGAAATCATGTTAACCTTCTAGAAGCTGTGATTTTAAAAAACAGGGGAAGTAAGCTTTTCTTATTTCCGGACGCATGCGCAAACTATAGAAAGTTGTTATGACGTAGAATGTGCATACTTTGTAGATTCCATTTATGAAATAAAACACATTTTCTAAAAACTCGTGTTTTTTACGAAATCATGTAAACCTTCTAGAAGCTGTGATTTTAAAAATCAGGGGAAGTAAGCTTTTCTTATTTCCGGACGCATGCACAAACTATAGAAAGTCGTTATGACGTAGAATGTGCATACTTTGTTGATTCCATTTATGAAATAAAACACATTTTCTAAAAACTCATGTTTTTTAAGAAATCATGTAAACCTTCTAAAAGCTGTGATTTTAAAAAATGGGGGAAGTAAGCTTTTCTTATTTCCAAACGCATGTGCAAACTATAGAAAGTCGTTATGACGTAGAATGTGCATACTTTGTTGATTCCATTTATGAAATAAAACACATTTTCTAAAAACTCGTGTTTTTTAGGAAATCATGTAAACCTTCTAGAAGATGTGATTTTAAAAAATTGTGGAAGTAAGCTTTTCTTATTTCCGGACGCATGCGCAAACTATAGGAAGTCGTTATGACGTAGAATGTGCATACTTTGTAGATTCCATTTATGAAATAAAGCACATTTTCTAAAAACTCGTGTTTTTTACGAAATCATATAAAACTTCTAGAAGCTGTGATTTTAAAAAACGGTGGAAGTAAGCTTTTCTTATTTCTGGACGAATACGCAAACTATAGAAAGTCGTTATGTCGTAGAATGTGCATAATTTGTAGATTCCATTTATGAAATAAAACACATTTTCTAAAAACTCGTGTTTTTTACGAAATCATGTAAACCTTCTAGAAGCTGTGATTTTAAAAAACGGGGGAAGTAAGCTTTTCTTATTTCCAAACTTATGCGCAAACTATAGAAAGTCGTTATGACGTAGAATGTGCATACTTTGTTGATTCCATTTATGAAATAAAACATATTTTCTAAAAACTCGTGTTTTTAAAGAAATCATGTAAACCTTCTAGAAGCTATGATTTTAAAAAACGGTTGAAGTAATCTTTTCTTATTTCCGCACGAATGCACAAACTGTAGAAATTCGTTATGACGTAGAATGCGTATACTTTGTTGATTCCATTTATGAAACAAAACACATTTTCTAAAAACTCGTGTTTTTTAAGAAACATGTAAACCTTCTAGAAGCTGTGATTTTAAAAAATGGTGGAAGTAAGCTTTTCTTATTTCCGGACGCATGCGCAAACTATAGAAAGTCGTTATGACGTAGAATGTTCATACTTTGTAGATTCCATTTATGAAATAAAACACATTTTCTAAAAACTCGTGTTTTTTATGAAATCATGTAAACTTTCTAGAAGCTATGATTTTAAAAAACAGGGGAAGTAAGCTTTTCTTATTTCCGGACGAATGCACAAACTATAGAAAATTGTTATGACGTAGAATGTGCATACTTTGTTGATTCCATTTATGAATTAAAACACATTTTCTAAAAACTCGTGTTTTTTAAGAAATCATGTAAACCTTCTAGAAGCTGTGAATTTAAAAAATGGGGGAAGTAAGCTTTTCTTATTTCCAAACGCATGCGCAAACTATAGAAAGTCGTTATGAAGTAGAATGTGCTTACTTTGTTGATTCCATTTATGAAATAAAACATATTTTCTAAAAAATCGTGTTTTTAAAGAAATCATGTAAACCTTCTAGAAGCTGTGATTTTAAAAAACGGGGGAAGTAAGCTTTTCTTATTTCCGGACACATGCGCAAACTATAGAAAGTCGTTATGACGTAGAATGTGCATACTTTGTAGATTCCATTTATGAAATAAAACACATTTTCTAAAAACTCGTGTTTTTTACGAAATCGTGTAAACCTTCTAGAAGCTGTGATTTTAAAAAACGGTGGAAGTAAGCTTTTCTTATTTCCGGACGAATGCACAAACTATAGAAAGTTGTTATGACGTAGAATGTGCATACTTTGTTGATTCCATTTATGAAATAAAACACATTTTCTAAAAACTCGTGTTTTTTACGAAATCGTGTAAACCTTCTAGAAGCTGTGATTTTAAAAAACGGTGGAAGTAAGCTTTTCTTATTTCCGGACGAATGCACAAACTATAGAAATTCGTTATGACGTAGAATGCGTATACTTTGTTGATTACATTTATGAAACAAAACACATTTTCTAAAAACTCGTGTTTTTTAAGAAACATGTAAACCTTCTAGAAGCTGTGATTTTAAAAAACGGTGGAAGTAAGCTTTTCTTATTTCCGGACGCATGCGCAAACTATAGAAAGTCGTTATGACGTAGAATGTGCATACTTTGTAGATTCCATTTATGAAATAAAACACATTTTCTAAAAACTCGTGTTTTTTACGAAATCATGTAAACTTTCTAGAAGCTATGATTTTAAAAAATAGGGGAAGTAAGCTTTTCTTATTTCCGGACGAATGCACAAACTATAGAAAGTTTTTATGACGTAGAATGTGCATACTTTGTTGATTCCATTTATGAAATAAAACACATTTTCTAAAAACTCGTGTTTTTTAAGAAATCATGTAAACCTTCTAGAAGCTGTGATTTTAAAAAACGGGGGAAGTAAGCTTTTCTTATTTCCAAACGCATGCGCAAACTATAGAAAGTCGTTATGACGTAGAATGTGCATACTTTGTTGATTCCATTTATGAAATAAAACACGTTTTCTAAAAACTCGTGTTTTTTTCAAAATCATGTAAACCTTCTAGAAGCTGTGATTTTCAAAAACGGTGGAAGTAAGCTTTTCTTACTTCCGGACGCATGCGCAAACTATAGAAAGCCGTTATGACGTAGAATGTGCATACTTTTTTTATTCCATTTATGAAGTAAAACACATTTTCTAAAAACTCGTGTTTTTTACGAAATCATGTAAACCCTCTAGAAGGTGTGATTTTAAAAAACGGTGGAAGTAAGCTTTTCTTATTTCCGGACGAATGCACAAACTATAGAAAGTTGTTATGACGTAAATGTGCATACTTTATTGATTCCATTTATGAAATAAAACACATTTTCTAAAAACTCGTGTTTTTTAAGAAATCATGTAAACCTTCTAGAAGCTGTGATTTTAAAAAACGGGGGAAGTAAGATTTTCCTATTTCCAAACGCATGCGCAAACTATAGAAAGTCGTTATGACGTAGAATGTGCATACTTTGTTGGTTCCATTTATGAAATAAAACACGTTTTCTAAAAACTCGTGTTTTTTACAAAATCATGTAAACCTTCTAGAAGCTGTGATTTTATAAAACGGTGGAAGTAAGCTTTTCTTATTTCCGGACGCATGCGCAAACTATAGAAAGGCGTTATGACGTAGAATGTGCATACTTTGTAGATTCCATTTATGAAATAAAACAAATTTTCTAAAAACTCTTGTTTTTTAAGAAATCATGTAAACCTTCTAGAAGCTGTGATTTTAAAAAACGGTGGAAGTAAGCTTTTCTTATTTCCGGACGAATGCAGAAACTATAGAAAGTCGTTATGACGTAGAATAGGCATACTTTGTTGATTCCATTTATGAAATAAAACACATTTTCTAAAAACTCGTGTTTTTTAAGAAACCATGTAAACCTTCTAGAAGCTGTGATTTTAAAAAACGGGTGAAGTAAGCTTTTCTTATTTCCAAACGCATGCGCAAACTATAGAAAGTCGTTATGATGTAGAATATGCATACTTTGTTGATTCCATTTATGAAATAAAACACGTTTTCTAAAAACTCGTGTTTTTTTCAAAATCATGTAAACCTTCTAGAAGCTGTGGTTTTAAAAAACGGTGGAAGTAAGCTTTTCTTATTTCTGGACGAATACGCAAACTATAGAAAGTCGTTATGTCGTAGAATGTGCATAATTTGTAGATTCCATTTATGAAATAAAACACATTTTCTAAAAACTCGTGTTTTTTACGAAATCATGTAAACCTTCTAGAAGCTGTGATTTTAAAAAACGTGGGAAGTAAGCTTTTCTTATTTCCAAACTTATGCGCAAACTATAGAAAGTCGTTATGACGTAGAATGTGCATACTTTGTTGATTCCATTTATGAAATAAAACATATTTTCTAAAAACTCGTGTTTTTAAAGAAATCATGTAAACCTTCTAAAAGCTGTGATTTTAAAAAACGGGGGAAGTAAGCTTTTCTTATTTCCGGACACATTCGCAAACTATAGAAAGTCGTTATGACGTAGAATGTGCATACTTTGTAGATTCCATTTATCAAATAAAACACATTTTCTAAAAACTCGTGTTTTTTACGAAATCATGTAAACCTTCTAGAAGCTGTGATTTTAAAAAACGGTGGAAGTAAGCTTTTCTTATTTCCGAACGAATGCACAAACTATAGAAAGTTGTTATGACGTAGAATGTGCATACTTTGTTGATTCCATTTATGAAATAAAATACATTTTCTAAAAACTCGTGTTTCTTAAGAAATCATGTAAACCTTCTAGAAGCTATGATTTTAAAAAACAGTTGAAGTAAGCTTTTCTTATTTCCGCACGAATGCGCAAACTATAGAAAGTCGTTATGACGTAGAAAGTGTATACTTTGTTGATTCCATTTATGAAACAAAACACATTTTCTAAAAACTCGTGTTTTTTAAGAAACATGTAAACCTTCTAGAAGCTGTGATTTTAAAAAATGGTGGAAGTAAGCTTTTCTTATTTCCGGACGCATGCGCAAACTATAGAAAGTCGTTATGACGTAGAATGTGCATACTTTGTAGATTCCATTTATGAAATAAAACACATGTTCTAAAAACTCGTGTTTTTTACGAAATCATGTAAACTTTCTAGAAGCTATGATTTTAAAAAACAGGGGAAGTAAGCTTTTCTTATTTCCGGACGAATGCACAAACTATAGAAAGTTGTTATGACGTAGAATGTGCATACTTTGTTGATTCCATTTATAAATTAAAACACATTTTCTAAAAACTCGTGTTTTTTAAGAAATCATGTAAACCTTCTAGAAGCTGTGAATTTAAAAAATGGGGGAAGTAAGCTTTTCTTATTTCCAAACGCATGCGCAAACTATAGAAAGTCGTTATGACATAGAATGTGCTTACTTTGTTGATTCCATTTATGAAATAAAACACGTTTTCTAAAAACTCATGTTTTTTTCAAAATCATGTAAAGCTTCTAGAAGCTGTGATTTTAAAAAACGGTGGAAGTAAGCTTTTCTTACTTCCGGACGCATGCGCAAACTATAGAAAGGCGTTATGACATAGAATGTGCATACTTTGTATATTCCATTTATGAAATAAAACACATTTTCTAAAAACTCGTGTTTTTTAAGAAATCATGTAAACCTTCTAGAAGCTGTGATTTTAAAAAACGGTGGAAGTAAGCTTTTCTTATTTCCGGACGAAGCACAAACTATAGAAAGTCGTTATGATGTAGAATGTGCATACTTTGTTGATTCCATTTATGAAATAAAACACATTTTCTAAAAACTCGTTTTTTTTAAGAAATCATGTAAACCTTCTAGAAGCTGTGATTTTAAAAAACGGGGGAAGTAAGCTTTTCTTATTTCCAAATGCATGCCCAAACTATAGAAAGTCGTTATGACGTAGAATGTGCATACTTTGTTGATTCCATTTATGAAATAAAACACGTTTTCTAAAAACTCGTGTTTTTTACAAAATCATGTAAACCTTCTTGAAGCTGTGATTTTAAAAAACGGTGGAAGTAAGCTTTTCTTATTTCCGGACGCATGCACAAACTATAGAAAGGTGTTATGACGTAGAAGGTGCATACTTTGTAGATTCCATTTATGAAATAAAACACATTTTCTAAAAACTCGTGTTTTTTACGAAATC
Source organism: Larix kaempferi (assembly GCA_027924585.1). Taxonomy (NCBI): domain Eukaryota; kingdom Viridiplantae; phylum Streptophyta; class Pinopsida; order Pinales; family Pinaceae; genus Larix; species Larix kaempferi. The sequence continues at coordinate 410,791 of BSBM01001607.1, forward strand.
ATGTAAACCTCCTAGAAGGTGTGATTTTAAAAAACGGTGGAAGTAAGCTTTTCTTATTTTCGGACGCATGCGCAAACTATAGAAAGTCATTATGACGTATAATGTGCATATTTTGTTGATTCCATTTATGAAATAAAACACATTTTCTAAAAACTCGTGGTTTTTACGAAATCATGTAAACCTTCTAAAAGCTGTGATTTTAAAAAACGGGGGAAGTAAGCTTTTCTTATTTCCAAATCCATGCGCAAACTATAGAAAGTCGTTATGACGTAGAATGTGCATACTTTGTTGAATCCATTTATGAAATAAAACACATTTTCTAAAAACTCGTGTTTTTTAAGAAATCATGTAAACCTTCTAGAAGCTGTGGTTTTAAAAAATGGGGGAAGTAAGCTTTTCTTATTTCCAAACGCATGCACAAACTATAGAAAGTCGTTATGACGTAGAATGTGCATACTTGGTTGATTCCATTTATGAAATAAAACAAATTTTCTAAAAACTCGTGTTTTTTAAGAAATCATGTAATCCTTCTAGAGGCTGTGATTTTAAAAAACGGGGGAAGTAAGCTTTTCTTATTTCTGGACGCATGCTCAAACTATAGAAAGTCGTTATGACGTAGAATCTGCATACTTTGTTGATTCCATTTATGAAATAAAACACATTTTCTAAAAACTCATGATTTTCAAGAAATCATGTAAACCTTCTAGATGCTTTGATTTTAAAAAACGGGGAAAGAAAGCTTTTCTTAATTCCAAACGCATGCGCAAACTATAGAAAGTCGTTATGATGTAGAATGTGCATACTTTGTTGATTCCATTTATGAAATAAAACACATTTTCTAAAAACTCGTGTTTTTTAAGAAATCATGTAAACCTTCCAGAAGCGGTGATTTTAAAAAATGGGGAAAGTAAGCTTTTGTTATTTCCAAATGCATGCGCAAACTGTAGAAAGTCGTTATGACGTAGAATGTGCATACTTTTTAGATTCCATTTATGAAATAAAACACATTTTCTAAAAACTTGTGTTTTTTACGAAATCATGTAAACCTTGTAGACGCTATGATTTTAAAAAACGGTGGAAGTAAGCTTTTCTTATTTCCGGACGCATGCGCAAACTATAGAAAGTCGTTATGATGTAGAATGTGCATACTTAGTTGATTCCATTTATGAGATAAAACACATTTTCTAAAAACTCGTGTTTTTTAAGAAATCATGTAAACCTTCTAGAAGCTGTGATTTTAAAAAACGGGGGAAGTAATCTTTTCTTATTTCCGGACGCATGCGCAAACTATAGAAAGTTGTTATATCGTAGAATGTGCATACTTTGTAGATTCCATTTATGAAATAAAACACATTTTCTAAAAACTCGTGTTTTTTTTGAAATCATGTAAACCTTCAAGAAGCTGTGATTTTAAAAAACAGTGGAAGTAAGCTTTTCTTATTTCCGGATGCATGCGCAAACTATAGAAAGTCGGTATGACGTAGAATGTGCATACTTTGTAGATTCCATTTATGAAATAAAACACATTTTCTAAAAACTCGTGTTTTTTACGAAATCATGTAAACCTTCTAGACGCTGTGATTTTAAAAAACGGTGGAAGTAAGCTTTTCTTATTTCCGGACGAATGCGCAAACTATAGAAAGTCGTTATGACGTACAATGTGCATACTTTGTTGATTCCATTTATGAATTAAAACACATTTTCTAAAAACTCGTGTTTTTTAAGAAATCATGTAAACCTTCTAGAAGCTGTGATTTTAAAAAACGGGGGAAGTAAGCTTTTCTTATTTCCAAACGCATGCGCAAACTATAGAAAGTCGTTATGACGTAGAATGTGCATACTTTGTTGATTCCATTTATGAAATAAAACACGTTTTCTAAAAACTCGTGTTTTTTAAGAAATCATGTAAACCTTCTAGAAGCTGTGATTTTAAAAAACGGGGGAAGTAAGCTTTTCTTATTTCCAAAAGTATGCGAAAATTATGGAAAGTCGTTATGACATAGAATGTGTATACTTTGTTGATTCCATTTATGAAATAAAACACATTTTCAGAAAACTCATGTTTTTTAAGAAATCATGTAAACCTTCTAGAAGCTGTGATTTTAAAAAACGGTGGAGGTAAGCTTTTCTTATTTCCGGACGCATGCGCAAACTATCGAAAGTAATTATGATGTAGAATGTGCATACTTTGTTGATTCCATTTATGAAATAAAAAACATTTTCTAAAAACTCGTGTTTTTTAAGAAATCATGTAAACCTTCTAGAAGCCGTGATTTTAAAAAACGGCGGAAGTAAGCTTTTCTTATTTCCGGACGCATGCGCAAAATATAGAAAGTCGTTATGACTGTAGTGCCCCTAGACTACTCTAGACATTGAGGGCACCTACCGAGTCACCCGACTGTTTGAAACATTAATAAAATAACCCTATGATTTTATTTTGAGCATATTTATGATTACGATTGATTGATATATGTGCATTTGGGTAGTTATTGTGAATGGACGATTTCATGTTGTTTAACGATTAACTTTGATATGAAAATTGTACACATGAATAATGCTTAACGAATAGCTGTATGGTGATTATGTATTTGGCGACGAAATGTATATTTGATAAGATGAATGAGCAGTTAGAATAAATCATAAATGTTTAACAATGCTAGAGTTAGAAACCAGATGATGATTGTTGAGAACAGTGCTACTGATAATTTGTTGTGAGAAGTGTGTGTAGAAACAAGTGAGACGGTTCACCAACGGACACACAAAGTAACATGGAGGGTCGTAGAGTACGGGTAAATCACACACAGGGGAAGCGACGACGATGTCGACTTCCGACAAGAATACCATGCATGAGCAGATAAGCATTGATCCGCTTGCTCAAGAGGAATGCGTGAGGGCGTACGAGGTGGGCCACGACGGAGCTGGTCACGTACGAGTTGAGGGGCGCGCAGTGAGAACGGACTCACTCCTCAGCGCCATTAGTCCCTAGATAGCATGTAGACGGAGGATGGATGGTAACGATTCCTAAAATCCCTACAAGAGTTCCCGCAAGTCAAAACGGAAAGATGGTGGCAGAAGGGCCCAACGATGCGGTACCCTGTCGAGAACGGAAAGAATGGACGCAAGGACCCAACGAGGTGGTACCATGCCAAGGAATGGAAACCATGGATGATTGGACCCGACGGAGTGGTGCCATGTCAGGGGATTAAAAAAATTAAGGAACCAGGAGCCCAACGACGCGGCACCGTGATCCTAGTGAGTTTGATTGTTAAATTAAACTGCATAAAAACTTAGGAGAATAACTCTAGATTATTACTTAGCAAATGCATAACAATAGCTTAGACATTTGCACATGAATAGTTATTTTGTTAAGCATTTAAAATAATAGAAATTATTATTTAGGAGCAAAATAGATTAGACACCTAGTCAACTAAAAGCTAGGAGTTGATTAAAATATCTGGGGGACAAACTAGAGCAAACTTAGGGATGTAGGTGCACTTCCCAGAGAAATTGACACTTGGATGGGTGAGTGTTTTAATTAAATAAATAATTAAAAATATTTAATTATGCATGAAGCGACATGTGTCGCAGGAGATTTCCCTTTATAAGGAAGGGTTAAGGAATGGGTAAGGGGGCCCATAATTTGGACGATTGTCGTAATTTTCGAATGCCTCAAAGACTTGCTGCTATTTAAGGGTTTGGCTTAGAAATCCTGGTGGGAAGGGAAGCCCAAGCTGAATTTCTGAAATACTTGTGTGAGCTCTACGACCCAAAGCTCGGGGGAGGCCATGCGACTGAAAGCATGAGCCTATGGTTGGGTGGCGAAGCTAACGGTTGCTTCGCCTATGGTTATACGAGCTTTGCTGGAGGGATCCTACGGAAGATGCAGACAACAATGGACCAGCTGGATCGGGTTGACAGGTTAAGGTTTGCTTATTTTTGTTAAGTTATTCACTCTTTTATTTTATTTTTCCAATAACTATAATGGCTAATTTGTTTGTATGAAGTTTTTAAAGTTTCAGGTTCAGTTCAAGGGGACCCTAAAGGAGGGGTCCTACATTTGGTATCAGAGCCAGTCGAGCCTTGAGGGCACCGGACTCATATTCTACAGGGGTTTTCGGTATCTTTGTCAAATCTGTGTTGATCGGACAATCAAATCGATTGCTACTACAATGATCTACTCCACTTTGAATTCGACTTTCGAATCAGGTTCAAAACTCTTTTATAGATTATTTTGTTTCAGTATTTGAGATTTTTGAAAAAGTTTTAAACTATGTTCTCAACATTTATATATGCCGATTTCATTTGGAAACGCAGAGATGTAGGCCCAGTTTCTATGAAATTTTAAACTCTATCTAGTTTTTGTACTCTCGAAACCTGGTGAAAACGCAGAGGTTTTAGATCTGGAATTTTAAAAAAAAAAATTTAAACTCTGTTCTCAACATTTATATATGCCGATTTCATATGGAAACGCAGAGATGTAGGCCGAGTTTCTATGAAATTTTAAACTCTATCTAGTTTTTGTACTCTCGAAACCTGGTGAAAACGCAGAGGTTTTAGATCTGGAATTTTAAAAAAAAAAGTTTTAAATCTCTGTCTGTGTAAACATTTATTTCCAGATCAGATCTGAGTCTGCACCCATCTATGCTTGTGTAGAAATCATTTCAAATTGAATCCGAGTTTGTCCATCTCTGTCGTGTGAGTATTCTTTTTCAGATCGAATTCGAATTTGTATTCAGCTCTCTACAGGAATCACGTTTTTATCATCTGGAAATGAATGCGTTGGTAGTATCTCCTTTAGCGTACAACTGCTCATGTATGTACCTGTTCGATAGTGAGCCTCGGGATCGCCGTAGGTACCGATCTATCTCTAGCGTATCCCTTGATCCTCTCGGCTATGTAACCTTAAGTCAAACTCCGAATAAAATAATCTCCGTCAATCTCCAGAATCAAACCGCACTTCTGCACTACATTCACATTAATGATTGATTATGACGAACCGCACTCCTGTGCTGTCAAATTAAGTCTTAGATCAGGCTTTCATTCTAAAGTTGTATTCAACCTTTATGCGTATAAAATTTATTGATTCATGATCATAACCGCATCTCCCTGTACATTGTAGAATCCTGTCTAATTCCAACTAAATTCTTGCTGTGTAATTCGAATCTCATTCTGGACTATCCGTAAATCTTACAGCTACCCATACTAGCACAACAACCACTTTAGTTAATGCCTCATTGTATTGAATGAAACTTACGGTTGATGACTGTGTGATCCATGTCTTCACCCTGTAATCACGATGGAGTATCATTATCGAGTTTACCCACGTCTTGTTGATGCCGTGAAATGAAAGAACACGTGTTGTTGTAGTTTAGGTTGCGGTTTACCCTTGTGGATATTTTAGGTTTTCAATTTTATTTTTTTTGGGGGGGAAAGAATTATATAGTATTTAATTAAAATACATGTGTCTATTAGAACTATGATTATTAATTGATTATAACAATGGGATCAATGCCGTAACAATGTTCAATTCGGTTAAAATGATTTTAAAGCCGTAAATGTTTTTAGCTATATGAAAATACTCACATATAGTGAATTAGTAGAATGGAAAAGGTGAATCTCTATTATTAAAGGATCAACTCCTTTTAGAATTGCATGTATTTTTGTAAGAAAAGATTTGGAGGAAATCTTTCGAATGATACAGTGGTATTTGTTTTAGCTATAGGGAATCTGGATGTTGAAAGAGTAGAAATCGAAACTGAAGGACGAATCTTACATGAGTTCAGTTTGCATTTAATTAAATTCAGAAATTCGATTCGGTGTAAATGCGGTGTGACTCAAACTGAAGTTAATCGCTGTTCGATGTTTAATTAGAACAATGTTGAGACAGAATCTCAATTAACCCAAATCAAGATTTAGTTATAGGTTATAAGTTAATTGCAGAAGAATAACTCACAAATGCAATTCGGAAGAATCGTTGGATGTTAATTATTTGTGAATGTAAGAGTTATAGGTTACAATTTTTTTTTGCACAATCGTAACTTACGAATGCACTTCACGAGAATTTGAAGGTTAATTATTTGTGAATTTGAAAATTCTAGGTTATAATTATATTGAAGAAAAGCACTTTACGAATGTACCTTAGAATAAATGATAGATGTCAACTAATTATGGATTAAAGAATTATATGGAAAAGTTTCTTACGAATGCACTTTGAGGATGAGTGCGAGATGTAAAACACTAGTGAAATTAAAGGATTACATGATGTAATCTAAGTGTAGGAAAGTTCCCTATAAATGCACATTTGGAACCTAATGTTAGGAGTTAAAATAGTTGGGAAACTTAAAGCATTATAGGCTATTCATTATGTTTGCAACGTGTTCATAAGGATTTATATATTTCTAATATTGAATTATTGCATATTTGTCCATCTCCTTTCAAGTTGAGTAAGATTGCATAGTATTTTATATGGTTCTTGGAAAGAATGATGTAAAGTAAAGTATAAGGAATTATATATTTATGATGTTTAAATTTTATAATAGTTTCTTTGGAAAGAATGATGCAAATTAAAAGCAAAAGATTTGTAGATGTAGATGGCATTTAATTTATTGTGTAAAATGCTAATTATGTCTAGAGCCAAATTGTAAGGATTTTATGATATAACTATATGTGCCTTTTGTTTTAGAAAAGAGATGTACATTAAATCTAAGGAATTATATACATATGTGGCACTTCAATTATAGAGGAATAGTATGTGTCTAGTATGTTGGAATTTTAGGATATATGTATATCCAAGAGTAAGTTGTACTTAATATTATAGAAGGGGGTAATATATATAGTGAGTTTTATCATAGTTATATATGAAGTATAGTGAAATAGAAGGATGTTTGCATATCACTATTCTTGTAGATTAGGTGGGAGGTAGAAATGAACATGTAGGTAATTCAAGTACTAGCAAGACCCTCTCCTACATGTGTTCGAATTATAAATTTCTTAGATTATACTTAAAAAGAAAAAGGGATTTAAAGCCTCAAAGAATGTGTAGGAATGTTAGATTATTTAATTGGTACCGTCCTAGCTTTTATAACTATGTGATAATGCAAAATATTGGGTCACATGATTATTAGATTAATAGTGGTTTATTTTAGGATTTATAATAAATTATAGTAATTATGTTTGGTAGCAAATTATATGTTGATGAAATCATATTTGAAGTAGTCAAATGTTTGAATTGTATGCAGCTATATAGACACGATTATAGTCATAACTATAAGGGACTAGGTGATAGTGCAACCCACTAGGAACTTTCGATCATTGAATTTAGTATATACATTTGAAATTAATAGCATCTAAGACTTAATTTAAAAGTGGATATAATTACCCAGTAAACACCTGTGTAAAAAAAAAAAAAAAAAAAAAAAAGCCCTTATATATTTGGATAATATATAGATACACTTTATGTCACAACATGAAGGTACTGCCTTTGCTTATTTAAATTTGTTTTAGGTGGCTGGAACATAAAGATTCATTATAAATAATTTGGATTTGTAGTATGCAACTCTTTTGATATATATTTGATGCTATAATAGGAAAGTTCTTTTCATAAAAAAAAAAAATTTGAGATTGGGTTTTGTGCTTGAAAGTTATATATATGGATGTCTCATGATATATATTTGAATATATGTATAATTGATGTAGTTAAAAATTCATGACATATATATATTTTGGAAAAGGTTCATGATAAATAATTCATGTGTATGAGGTTATTTTACAATGTGAGTTACCTTAGCTTTATCCGTTGAAGGATGGATTCATATCCTTTATATTAATTACCTATGTCAAGATATGCTTACGCATAACATTAAATTCATGAACTATATATGTTTATTTATGTTGAGATCATCTTATGCATATGCATTGAATATATGAATTTCATACATTATAAAAATTTGCGTTCATTTGTGATTAAGAATAGATTTGTCTCACTCATTTTGCACACTCGAGTCTAAATATATCTATGGATATCAAGTCATTTACTTAACTTTATAGTTTTAGCATGTGAGATAAATGTATTACTTATGAATATTAAAAGGAATTAGATATCATATTTTATAGTTGTACATATTGAAACATATGTTGATATGAAAAGGAAACGCCGACCTAGATCTAAGCTTATTCAATCTCTGACTGTTAGTTGACGATTCCTTGGACCAAGTCTCGTATATCTTGTTCCTTCAATATCTTGTTAGTTGACGATTCCTTGGACCAAGTCTCTTGCTCAACCGTTACCTCACGCCGAGCTCTGCTTTAAATTAACGATTCTCAATGAGTTAGTAATGGCCACCGAGGTATGTGGAATTGATGTCGGTGGGCTGTCATACACCAATACTCGAGAGTGGGAGCAGGTTGAAATCCTGTTACCACTTGTCGAGAACTCCAGCAGGCGTATTGACACGGTATGCCACCAGTGACCTGGCGTCCAAGGGATGAGCTCGACCATATTGATGAACTCGGTTGTATCCTTAATCACTACTCTTTTCTTTTTGTATTTGACATAATGCTTTTATTCATGTGAATTTATATTTCAAGTAAAATGCTTATATTGAAGTCAATTGACATTCCAAAGGTAGAAGCAAAATGCTCATATTTCATACTTCAAAAGTAGAACTTAGGTAAAAATGCCTTATTTATGACAATTTATATTTCAAGGTAGGATTGAAATGAAATACTTTTAATTATGTCAATTATAATTGAAACACAGAAGGGGAATGCATTCATTTATGTCCATTCATATTTGAAAATAGAAAAGTTGAAGATATTTTTCTTTATCAACATAAAGAGGTATGAACATGAAGAGGTGTATTAGTTTTTAAAAAAAAATTAAAGGTTTATAATTTTTCTTATGAACATAAAGAGGTGTTCTAGTTTCTAAAAGTTGAAGGTTTATATTTTGCTTTATGAACATAAAGAGGTGTATTAGTTTGTAAAAGTTAAAGGTTTATAATTTTTCTTTATGAATATAAAGAGATGTATTTTGAAGGAATAGTTTATGTATTAAAATTGTAATTTATATTTAGTAGGAAGAAAAGGGGAATTTATAGACCATATATCTAATTGTAAATTGTATTTAGGAGGATGAAATTGAAGAATAGATACATCAACCATTTATCTAATAGTAGATATTACTTAATGTTATAGAGGTGGAGAATATACATTTATACGCCTCAATATAGTTGTATGAAGTGGCATGGACTATGATAATGAACATGTTATGACTTGGAAGGTATAAGCAATCATTGCCTAGAAATATTTTGATAACTACAATGATGACTAGAACCAAATAGAGATTTATTAGATGCATCACAAGAAACTTATTAAATCTATTGCATTGGGATTGAAGGACCATGTGAAAGTAAAGGAACGAATGAATATAGGCTAGGATACTTTCTCTCCTACATAGCCATGATATGAAGATGAGTGGATAGATATATTTGATGAGTTTAGTAAATGGTGGGAAATTGATAAACTGACAAGACACCTAGATGCTCAGATTGATGAGACTTTAAAGAGATTGTTGAGGGAGAAGAACAGGCTTAAAAATTTGGAAAAATAAAATAAAAAATGATATCAATGTTAATAACACCAAAATTTGAGCACAATGATGCTAACCACTTGAGGATGTGCAACTTAATAAAGAGACAACTAGTTCTGATGATAAGACTCGATGAGACTTTATAGACACATTAGATGAAAATAGGAAATTCCACCGAAGAGGACCAAAAAAAAAAAAGACGATTTTAGTAAAATGATGTATGGAGATTGACGTGGAAAAATTGAGAGCTGCGGTTTTACTTCTTCTTCTTCGGTAAGGATACTCCCAGCTTCTCGAACAGGTTAGAATTATTCTCCTCTAAATTGGCTAGTATATAAGATTGAATTGCATTCAGGGTTTGTTTACTTTTGATGAAGGGTTTTGCATCAAGAATTTTATCAATTGGTTGTAAATGCTTATTTTGTAAATCAATACAATGACTTCATGGGTATGCACTACCAATTGTAATCATGCTTTGGATGGTGAAAAGAGAGAAGTTATACTTACGTTGAATTATAGGATCTTGAGTAAGGAAGAGAAGAAAGCCTTATGTAACTTTGTTCATAAAATTGAGATTATACTTTTAAAATGGCCCTTCAGTATTTAATTGTACCTTGGATTATGAGAAGAGAGAGGTTGTATGTAAGATTAGTTTATGAATGGCTGTATTGCAGAATAGAAATTGGAAGGGTTAACTCTTATTTTGAAATTCAGATACTGTTTAAAATACATGATAGCTATACGTAGCTATAGAAAATGGAGAAATTGGGATTGAATATTTTATCCCTTATGTTGAAATGTGTCAGTGCTTTAAGGATTTTCGTAAATGATGTACTTAATAGTTTTGTTAAATGAAAGGAATTTGTCTTAGACGATTTCAATCCCGGTTACAATTAGCGATGTCAAGGGAGAACTGCTGTGGGGATTGCAACACTACGAAAGAAATGGAGGTGAAAAGGAAGTGAAAACTCACCGTGGAAGCACATGAGACTTAACTTCGGGACGAAGTTTTAATAAGAGGGGGTGTATGTAATGCCCACCTCGGTACCTTAACTGTTTAGAATAATGAGGTACTAGTTTCGAAATGAACCGGCTAAGTAAAACACGAACCATTTGAATTTACTTTGAAAATGCTTGAAGGATGGTTATAGAAACTATTACTTTACTTGATGAATGCTCGACTGATTGAGATAGAATGACTGAATGTTGGATATGCTCAACTGATTGAGATAGAATGTAATGCCCCTAGAATGACTGTGGACCTTAAGGGCACCTGTCGAGTGACCCAGCTGACAAACTTCGATATAATGGTCTCTTGAGCCTTGTTATGTCTTAACCGATTGAGGAAAACTTGAAGATGGGAATGACGACAATAATTGATAAATGAATTAAGGAATTAAATTATACATGTGGAGTGGGATAATTGATTGATTACATCTTGCTTAATGATTAGCCCTGTTTGATTAAGTCAAAGTGCAGTAGGACAGTTACAGTCCTAGCTCTACGATTTGGGAGGATGCAACTGAGATGCGTCATAACTTTCCATTTTTATTCTGAACTTCGGGACGAAGTTCTAAATAAGTATGGGTGTATGTAGTGCCCCCAGACTACTGTAGACATTGAGGGCACCTACTGAGTCACCCGACTGTTTGAAACATTAATAAAATAACCCTATGATTTTATTTTGAGCATATTTATGATTACGATTGATTGATATATGTGCATTTGGGTAGTTATTGTGAATGGACGATTTCATGTTGTTTAACGATTAACTTTGATATGAAAATTGTACACATGAATAATGCTTAACGACTAGCTGTATGGTGATTATGTATTTGGCGACGAAATGTATATTTGATAAGATGAATGAGCAGTTTGAATAAATCATAAATGTTTAACAATGCTAGAGTTAGAAACCAGATGATGATTGTTGAGAACAGTGCTACTGATAATTTGTTGTGAGAAGTGTGTGTAGAAACAAGTGAGACGGTTCACCAACGGACACACAAAGTAACATGGAGGGTCGTAGAGTACGGGTAAATCACACACAGGGGAAGCGACGACGATGTCGACTTCCGACAAGAATACCACGCATGAGCAGATAAGCATTGATCCGCTTTCTCAAGAGGAATGCGTGAGGGCGTACGAGGTGGGCCACGACGGAGCTGGTCACGTACGAGTTGAGGGGCGCGCAGTGAGAACGGACTCACTCCTCAGCGCCATTAGTCCCTAGATAGCATGTAGACGGAGGATGGATGGTAACGATTCCTAAAATCCCTACAAGAGTTCCCGCAAGTCAAAACGGAAAGATGGTGGCAGAAGGGCCCAACGATGCGGTACCCTGTCGAGAACGGAAAGAATGGACGCAAGGACCCAACGAGGTGGTACCATGCCAAGGAATGGAAACCATGGATGATTGGACCCGACGGAGTGGTGCCATGTCAGGGGATTAAAAAAATTAAGGAACCAGGAGCCCAACGACGCGGCACCGTGATCCTAGTGAGTTTGATTGTTAAATTAAACTGCATAAAAACTTAGGAGAATAACTCTAGATTATTACTTAGCAAATGCATAACAATAGCTTAGACATTTGCACATGAATAGTTATTTTGTTAAGCATTTAAAATAATAGAAATTATTATTTAGGAGCAAAATAGATTAGACACCTAGTCAACTAAAAGCTAGGAGTTGATTAAAATATCTGGGGGACAAACTAGAGCAAACTTAGGGATGTAGGTGCACTTCCCAGAGAAACTGACACTTGGATGGGTGAGTGTTTTAATTAAATAAATAATTAAAAATATTTAATTATGCATGAAGCGACATGTGTCGCAGGAGATTTCCCTTTATAAGGAAGGGTTAAGGAATGGGTAAGGGGGCCCATAATTTGGACGATTGTCGTAATTTTCGAATGCCTCAAAGACTTGCTGCTATCTAAGGGTTTGGCTTAGAAATCCTGGTGGGAAGGGAAGCCCAAGCTGAATTTCTGAAATACTTGTGTGAGCTCTACGACCCAAAGCTCGGGGGAGGCAATGCGACTGAAAGCATGAGCCTATGGTTGGGTGGCGAAGCTAACGGTTGCTTCGCCTATGGTTATACGAGCTTTGCTGGAGGGATCCTACGGAAGATGCAGACAACAATGGACCAGCTGGATCGGGTTGACAGGTTAAGGTTTGCTTATTTTTGTTAAGTTATTCACTCTTTTATTTTATTTTTCCAATAACTATAATGGTTAATTTGTTTGTATGAAGTTTTTAAAGTTTCAGGTTCAGTTCAAGGGGACCCTAAAGGAGGGGTCCTACAATGACATAGAATGTGCATACTTTGTTGATTCCATTTATGAAATAAAACAGATTTTCTAAAAACTCGTGTTTTTTAAGAAATCATGTAAACCTTCTAGAGGCTGTGATTTTAAAAAACGGGGGAAGTAAGATTTTCTTATTTCCGGATGCATGCGCAAACTATAGAAAGTCGTTATGACGTAGAATGTGCATTCTTTGTTGATTCCATTTATGAAATAAAACACATTTTCTAAAAACTCGTGTTTTTTAAGAAATCATGTAAACCTTCTAGAAGCTGTGATTTTAAAAAACGGTGGAAGTAAGCTTTTCTTATTTCCAAACGCATGCCCAAACTATAGAAAGTCGTTATGACGTAGAATATGCATACTTTGTTGATTCCATTTATGAAATAAAACACGTTTTCTAAAAACTCGAGTTTTTTTCAAAAACATGTAAACCTTCTAGAAGCTGTGATTTTAAAAAACGGTGGAAGTAAGCTTTTCTTACTTTCGGACGCATGCGCAAACTATAGAAAGGCATTATGACATAAAATGTGCATACTTTGTATATTCCATTTATGAAATAAAACACATTTTCTAAAAACTCGTGTTTTTTACGAAATCATGTAAACCTGCTAGAAGCTGTGATTTTAAAAAACGTGGGAAGTAAGTTTTTCTTATTTCCGGACGAATGCACAAACTCTAGAAAGTCGTTATGACGTAGAATGTGCATACTTTGTTGATTCCATTTATGAAATAAAACACATTTTCTAAAAACTCGTGTTTTTTAAGAAATCATGTAAACCTTCTAGAAGCTGTGATTTTAAAAAACGGGGGAAGTAAGCTTTTCTTATTTCCAAACGCATGCCCAAACTATAGAAAGTCGTTATGACGTAGAATGTGCATACTTTGTTGATTCCATTTATGAAATAAAACACATTTTCTAAAAACTCGTGTTTCTTACGAAATCATGTAAAACTTCTAGAAGCTGTGATTTTAAAAAACGGTGGAAGTAACCTTTTCTTATTTCCGGACGCATGCGCAAACTATAGAAAGTCATTATGACGTAGAATGTGCATACTTTGTAGATTCCATTTATGAAATAAAACACGTTTTTTAAAAACTCGTGTTTTTTACGAAATCATGTAAACCTTCTAGAAGCTGTGATTTTAAAAAACGGTGGAAGTAAGCTTTTCTGATTTCCGGACGCATGCACAAACTATAGAAAGTCGTTATGACGTAGAATGTGCATACTTTGTTGATTCCATTTATGAAATAAAACACATTTTCTAAAAACTCATGTTTTTTAAGAAATCATGTAAACCTTCTAGAAGCTGTGATTTTAAAAAATGGGGGAAGTAAGCTTTTATTATTTCCAAACGCATGTGCAAACTATAGAAAGTCGTTATGACGTAGAATGTGCATACTTTGTTGATTCCATTTATGAAATAAAACACATTTTCTAAAAACTCGTGTTTTTTAGGAAATCATGTAAACCTTCTAGAAGCTGTGATTTTAAAAAATTGTGGAAGTAAGCTTTTCTTATTTTCGAACGCATGCGGAAACTATAGAAAGTCGTTATGACGTAGAATGTGCATACTTTGTAGATTCCATTTATGAAATAAAGCATATTTTCTAAAACCTCGTGTTTTTTACGAAATCATGTAAAACTTCTAGAAGCTGTGATTTTAAAAAACGGTGGAAGTAAGATTTTCTTATTTCCGGATGCATGAGCAAACTATAGAAAGTCGTTATGACGTAGAATGTGCATACTTTGTTGATTCCATTTATGAAATAAAACACATTTTCTAAAAACTCGTGTTTTTTAAGAAATCATTTAAACCTTCTAGAAGCTGTGATTTTAAAAAACGAGGGAAGTAAGCTTTTCTTATTTCCAAACTTATGCGCAAACTATAGAAAGTCGTTATGACGTAGAATGTGCATACTTTGTTGATTCCATTTATGAAATAAAACATATTTTCTAAAAACTCGTGTTTTTTTCAAAATCATGTAAACCTTCTAGAAGCTGTGATTTTAAAAAACGGTGGAAGTAAGCTTTTCTTACTTCCGGACCCATGCGCAAACTATAGAAAGGCGTTATGACGTAGAATGTCCATACTTTGTTGATTCCATTTATGAAATAAAACACATTTTCTAAAAACTCGTGTTTTTTAAGAAATCATGTAAACCTTCTAGAAGCTGTGATTTTAAAAAATGGGGGAAGTAACCTTTTCTTATTTCCAAACGCATGCCCAAACTATAGAAAGTCATTATGACGTAGAATGTGCATACTTTGTTGATTCCATTTATGAAATAAAACACGTTTTCTAAAAAGTCATGTTTTTTTCAAAATCATGTAAACCTTCTAGAAGCTGTGATTTTAAAAAACGGTGGAAGTAAGCTTTTCTTACTTCCGGACGCATGCGCAAACTATAGAAAGGCGTTATGTCGTAGAATGTGCATACTTTGTATATTCCATTTATGAAATAAAACACATTTTCTAAAAACTCATGTTTTTTACGAAATCATGTAAACCTTCTAGAAGGTATGATTTTAAAAAACGGTGGAAGTAAGCTTTTCTTATTTCCGGACGAATGCACAAACTATAGAAAGTTGTTATGACGTAGAATGTGCATACTTTGTTGATTCCATTTATGAAATAAAACACATTTTCTAAAAACTCGTGTTTTTTAAGAAATCATGTAAACCTTCTGGAAGCTGTGATTTTAAAAAACGGGGGAAGTAAGCTTTTCTTATTTCCGGACACATGCGCAAACTATAGAAAGTCGTTAAGACGTAGAATGTGCATACTTTGTAGATTCCATTTATGAAATAAAACACATTTTCTAAAAACTCGTGTTTTTTACGAAATCATGTAAACCTTCTAGAAGCTGTGATTTTAAAAAACGGTGGAAGTAAGATTTTCTTATTTCCGGATGCATGAGCAAACTATAGAAAGTCGTTATGACGTAGAATGTGCATACTTTGTTGATTCCATTTATGAAATAAAACACATTTTCTAAAAACTCGTGTTTTTTAAGAAATCATTTAAACCTTCTAGAAGCTGTGATTTTAAAAGACAGGGGAAGTAAGCTCTTGTTATTTCCAAATGCATGCGCAAACTATAGAAAGTCGTTATGACGTAGAATTTGCATACTTTGTTGATTCCATTTATGAAATAAAACACATTTTCTAAAAACTCATGTTTTTTAAGAAATCATGTAAACCTTCTAGAAGCTGTGATTTTAAAAAACAGCGGAATTAAGCTTTTCTTATTTCCGGACGCATGCGCAAACTATAGAAAGTCGTTATATCGTAGAATGTGCATACTTTGTAGATTCCATTTATGAAATAAAACACATTTTCTAAAAACTCATGTTTTTTACGAAATCATGTAAACCTTCTAGAAGCTGTGATTTTAAAAACAGTGGAAGTAATCTTTTCTTATTTCCGGATGCATGCGCAAACTATAGAAAGTCGTTATGACGTAGAATGTGCATACTTTGTAGTTTCCATTTATGAAATAAAACACATTTTCTAAAAACTCGTGTTTTTTACGAAATCATGTAAACCTTCTAGAAGCTGTGATTTTAAAAAACGGGGGAAGTAAGCTTTTCTTATTTCCAAACGCATGTGCAAACTATAGAAAGTCGTTATGACGTAGAATGTGCATACTTTGTTGATTCCAATTATGAAATAAAACACATTTTCTAAAAACTCGTGTTTTTTAAGAAATCATGTAAACCTTTTAGAAGCTGTGGTTTTAAAAAACGGGGGAAGTAAGCTTTTCTTATTTCCAAACGCATGCGCAAACTATAGAAAGTCGTTATGACGTAGAATGTGCATACTTTTTTGATTCCATTTATGAAATAAAACACATTTTCTAAAAACTCGTGTTTTTTAAGAAATCATGTAAACCTTCTAGAGGCTGTGATTTTAAAAAACGGGGGAAGTAAGCTTTTCTTATTTCCGGATGCATGCGCAAACTATAGAAAGTCGTTATGACGTAGAATGTGCATACTTTGTTGATTCCATTTATGAAATAAAACACATTTTCTAAAAACTCGTGTTTTTTAAGAAATCATGTAAACCTTCTAGAAGCTGTGATTTTAAAAAACAGGGGAAGTAAGCTCTTGTTATTTCCAAATGCATGCGCAAACTATAGAAAGTCGTTATGACGTAGAATGTGCATACTTTGTTGATTCCATTTATGGAATAAAACACATTTTCTAAAAACTCATGTTTTTTAAGAAATCATGTAAACCTTCTAGAAGTTGTGATTTTAAAAAACAGCGGAATTAAGCTTTTCTTATTTCCGGACGCATGCGCAAACTATAGAAAGTCGTTATATCGTAGAATGTGCATACTTTGTAGATTCCATTTATGAAATAAAACACATTTTCTAAAAACTCGTGTTTTTTACGAAATCATAAAAACCTTCTAGAAGCTGTGATTTTAAAAAATAGTGGAAGTAAGCTTTTCTTATTTCCGGATGCATGCGCAAACTATAGAAAGCTGTTATGACGTAGAATGTGCATACTTTGTAGATTCCATTGATGAAATAAAACACATTTTCAAAAACTCGTGTTTTTTACGAATTCATGTAAACCTTCTAGAAGCTGTGATTTTAAAAAACGGGGGAAGTAAGCTTTTCTTATTTCCAAACTTATGCGCAAACTCTAGAAAGTCGTTATGACGTAGAATGTGCATACTTTGTTGATTCCATTTATGAAATAAAACATATTTTCTAAAAACTCGTGTTTTTAAAGAAATCATGTAAACCTTCTAGAAGCTGTGATTTTAAAAAACGGGGGAAGTAAGCTTTTCTTATTTCCGGACACATGCGCAAACTATAGAAAGTCGTTATGACGTAGAATGTGCATACTTTGTAGATTCCATTTATGAAATAAAACACATTTTCTAAAAACTCGTGTTTTTTACGAAATCATGTAAACCTTCTAGAAGCTGTGATTTTAAAAAAAAGTGGAAGTAAGCTTTTCTTATTTCCGGAAGAATGCACAAACTATAGAAAGTTGTTATGACGTAGAATGTGCATACTTTGTTGATTCCATTTATGAATTAAAACACATTTTTTCAAAACTCGTGTTTTTTAAGAAATCATGTAAACCTTCTAGAAGCTATGATTTTAAAAAACGGTTGAAGTAAGCTTTTCTTATTTCCGCACGAATGCGCAAACTATAGAAAGTCATTATGACGTAGAATGTGTATACTTTGTTGATTGCATTTATTAAACAAAACACATTTTCTAAAAACTCGTGTTTTTTAAGAAACATGTAAACCTTCTAGAAGCTGTGATTTTAAAAAACGGTGGAAGTAAGCTTTTCTTATTCCCGGACGCATGCGCAAACTATAGAAAGTCGTTATGACGTAGAATGTGCATACTTTGTAGATTCCATTTATGAAATAAAACAGATTTTCTAAAATCTCGTGTTTTTTACGAAATCATGTAAACTTTCTAGAAGCTATGATTTTAAAAAACAGGGGAAGTAAGCTTTTCTTATTTTCGGACGAATGCACAAACTATAGAAAGTTTTTATGACGTAGAATGTGCATACTTTGTTGATTCCATTTATGAAATAAAACACATTTTCTAAAAACTCGTGTTTTTTAAGAAATCATGTAAATCTTCTAGAAGCTGTGATTTTAAAAAACGGGGGAAGTAAGCTTTTCTTATTTCCAAACGCATGCGCAAACTATAGAAAGTCATTATGACGTAGAATGTGCATACTTTGTTGATTCCATTTATGAAATAAAACACGTTTTCTAAAAACTCGTGTTTTTTTCAAAATCATGTAAACCTTCTAGAAGCTGTGATTTTAAAAAACGGTGGAAGTAAGCTTTTCTTACTTCCGGACGCATGCGCAAACTATAGAAAGGCGTTATGACGTAGAATGTGCATACTTTGTAGATTCCATTTATGAAATAAAACACATTTTCTAAAAACTCGTGTTTTTTACGAAATCATGTAAACTTTCTAGAAGCTTTGATTTTAAAAAACAGGGGAAGTAAGCTTTTGTTATTTCCGGACGAATGCACAAACTATAGAAAGTTGTTATGACGTAGAATGTGCATACTTTGTAGATTCCATTGATGAAATAAAACACATTTTCTAAAAACTCGTGTTTTTTAAGAAATCATGTAAACCTTCTAGAAGCTGTGATTTTAAAAAACGGGGGAAGTAAGCTTTTCTTATTTCCGGACACATGCGCAAACTATAGAAAGTCATTATGACGTAGATTGTGCATACTTTGTAGATTCCATTTATGAAATAAAACACATTTTCTAAAAACTCGTGTTTTTTACGAAATCATGTAAACCTTCTAGAAGCTGTGATTTTAAAAAACGGTGGAAGTAAGCTTTTCTTACTTCCGGACGCATGCGCAAACTATAGAAAGTCGTTATGACGTAGAATGTGCATACTTTGTTGTTTCCATTTATGAAATCAAATACATTTTCTAAAAACTCGTGTTTTTTAAGAAATCATGTAAACCTTCTAGAAGCTGTGATTTTAAAAAACGGGGGAAGTAAGCTTTTCTTATTTCCAAACGCATGCAAAAACTATAGAAATTCGTTATGACGTAGAATGTGCATACTTTGATGATTCCATTTATGAAATAAAACACATTTTCTAAAAACTCGTGTTTTTTAAGAAATCATGTTAACCTTCTAGAAACTGTGATTTTAAAAAACAGGGGAAGTAAGCTTTTCTTATTTCTGGACGCATGCGCAAACTATAGAAAGTTGTTATGACGTAGAATGTGCATACTTTGTAGATTCCATTTATGAAATAGAACACATTTTCTAAAAACTCATGTTTTTTACGAAATCATGTAATCCTTCTAGAAGCTGTGATTTTAAAAAACGGTGGAAGTAAGCTTTTCTTATTTCCGGACGCATGCACAAACTATAGAAAGTCGTTATGACGTAGAATGTGCATACTTTGTTGATTCCATTTATGAAATAAAACACATTTTCTAAAAACTCATGTTTTTTAAGAAATCATGTAAACCTTCTAGAAGCTGTGATTTTAAAAAATGGGGGAAGTAAGCTTTTCTTATTTCCAAACGCATGTGAAAACTATAGAAAGTCGTTATGACGTAGAATGTGCATACTTTGTTGATTCCATTTATGAAATAAAACACATTTTCTAAAAACTCGTGTTTTTTAGGAAATCATGTAAACCTTCTAGAAGCTGTGATTTTAAAAAATGGTGGAAGTAAGCTTTTCTTATTTCCGGACGCATGCGCAAACTATAGAAATTCGTTGTGACGTAGAATGTGCATACTTTGTAGATTCCATTTATGAAATAAAGCACATTTTCTAAAAACTCGTGTTTTTTACGAAATCATGTAAAACTTCTAGAAGCTGTGATTTTAAAAAACGGTGGAAGTAAGCTTTTCTTATTTCTGGACGAATACGCAAACTATAGAAAGTCGTTATGACGTAGAATGTGCATACTTTGTTGATTCCATTTATGAAATAAAACACATTTTCTAAAAACTCGTGTTTTTTACGAAATCATGTAAACCTTCTAGAAGCTGTGATTTTAAAAAACGGGGGAAGTAAGCTTTTCTTATTTCCAAACTTATGCGCAAACTATAGAAAGTTGTTATGACATAGAATGTGCATACTTTGTTGATTTCATTTATGAAGTAAAACATATTTTCTAAAAACTCGTGTTTTTAAAGAAATCATGTAAACCTTCTAAAAGCTGTGATTTTAAAAAACGGGGGAAGTAAGCTTTTCTTATTTCCGGACACATGCGCAAACTATAGAAAGTCGTTATGACGTACAATGTGCATACTTTGTAGATTCCATTTATGAAATGAAACACATTTTCTAAAAACTCGTGTTTTTTACGAAATCATGTAAACCTTCTAGAAGCTGTGATTTTAAAAAACGGTGGAAGTAAGCTTTTCTTATTTCCGGAAGAATGCACAAACTATAGAAAGTTGTTATGACGTAGAATGTGCATACTTTGTTGATTCCATTTATGAAATAAAACACATTTTCTAAAAACTCGTGTTTTTTAAGAAATCATGTAAACCTTCTAGAAGCTATGATTTTAAAAAACGGTTGAAGTAAGCTTTTCTTATTTCCGCACGAATGCGCAAAATATAGAAACTCGTTATGACGTAGAATGTGTATACTTTGTTGATTCCATTTATGAAACAAAACACATTTTCTAAAAACTCGTGTTTTTTAAGAAACATGTAAACCTTCTAGAAGCTGTGATTTTAAAAAATGGTGGAAGTAAGCTTTTCTTATTTCCGGATGCATGCGCAAACTATAGAAAGTCGTTATGACGTAGAATGTGCATACTTTGTAGATTCCATTTATGAAATAAAACACATTTTCTAAAAACTCGTGTTTTTTACGAAATCATGTAAACTTTCTAGAAGCTATGATTTTAAAAAACAGGGGAAGTAAGCTTTTCTTATTTCCGGACGAATGCACAAACTATAGAAAGTTGTTATGACGTAGAATGTGCATACTTTGTTGATTCCATTTATGGAATAAAACACATTTTCTAAAAACTCGTGTTTTTTAAGAAATCATGTAAACCTTCTAGAAGCTGTGATTTTAAAAAACGGGGGAAGTAAGCTTTTCTTATTTCCAAACGCATGCACAAACTATAGAAAGTCGTTATGACGTAGAATGTGCATACTTTTTTGATTCCAATTATGAATTAAAACACATTTTCTAAAAACTCGTGTTTTTTAGGAAATCATGTAAACCTTCTAGAAGCTGTGATTTTAAAAAATGGTGGAAGTAAGCTTTTCTTATTACCGGACGCATGCGCAAACTATAGAAAGTCGTTGTGACGTAGAATGTGCATACTTTGTAGATTCCATTTATGAAATAAAGCACATTTTCTAAAAACTCGTGTTTTTTACGAAATCATGTAAAACTTCTAGAAGCTGTGATTTTAAAAAACGGTGGAAGTAAGCTTTTCTTATTTCTGGACGAATACGCAAACTATAGAAAGTCGTTATGACGTAGAATGTGCATAATTTGTTGATTCCATTTATGAAATAAAGCACATTTTCTAAAAACTCGTGTTTTTTACGAAATCATGTAAAACTTCTAGAAGCTATGATTTTAAAAAACGGTGGAAGTAAGCTTTTCTTACTTCCGGACGCATGCGCAAACTATAGAAAGGCGTTATGACGTAGAATGTGCATACTTTGTTGATTCCATTTATGAAATAAAACACATTTTCTAAAAACTCGTGTTTTTTAAGAAATCATGTAAACCTTCTAGAAGCTGTGATTTTAAAAAACGGTGGAAGTAAGCTTTTCTTACTTCCGGACGCATGCGCAAACTATAGAAAGGCGTTATGACGTAGAATGTGCATACTTTGTAGATTCCATTTATGAAATAAAACACATTTTCTAAAAACTCATGTTTTTTAAGAAATCATGTAAACCTTCTAGAAGCTGTGATTTTAAAAAACGGTGGAAGTAAGCTTTTCTTATTTCCGGACGAATGCACAAACTATAGAAAGTCGTTATGACGTAGAATGTGCATACTTTGTTGATTCCATTTATGAAATAAAACACATTTTCTAAAAACTCGTGTTTTTTAAGAAACCATGTAAACCTTCTAGAAGCTGTGATTTTAAAAAATGGGGGAAGTAAGCTTTTCTTATATCCAAACGCATGCGCAAACTATAGAAAGTCGTTATGACGTAGAATATGCATACTTTGTTGATTCCATTTATGAAATAAAACACGTTTTCTAAAAACTCGAGTTTTTTTCAAAATCATGTAAACCTTCTAGAAGCTGTGATTTTAAAAAACGGTGGAAGTAAGCTTTTCTTACTTTCGGACGCATGCGCAAACTATAGAAAGTCGTTATGACATAAAATGTGCATACTTTGTATATTCCATTTATGAAATAAAACACATTTTCTAAAAACTCGTGTTTTTTACGAAATCATGTAAACCTGCTAGAAGCTGTGATTTTAAAAAACGTGGGAAGTAAGTTTTTCTTATTTCCGCACGAATGCACAAACTCTAGAAAGTCGTTATGACGTAGAATGTGCATACTTTGTTGATTCCATTTATGAAATAAAACACATTTTCTAAAAACTCGTGTTTTTTAAGAAATCATGTAAAACTTCTAGAAGCTGTGATTTTAAAAAACGGTGGAAGTAACCTTTTCTTATTTCCGGACGCATGCGCAAACTATAGAAAGTCATTATGACGTAGATTGTGCATACTTTGTAGATTCCATTTATGAAATAAAACAAATTTTCTAAAAACTCGTGTTTTTTACGAAATCATGTAAACCTTCTAGAAGCTGTGATTTTAAAAAACGGTGGACGTAAGCTTTTCTTATTTCCGGACGCATGCGCAAACTATAGAAAGTCGTTATGACGTAGAATGTGCATACTTTGTTGTTTCCATTTATGAAATCAAATACATTTTCTAAAAACTCGTGTTTTTTAAGAAATCATGTAAACCTTCTAGAAGCTGTGATTTTAAAAAACGGGGGAAGTAATCTTTTCTTATTTCCAAATGCATGCAAAAACTATAGAAATTCGTTATGACGTAGAATGTGCATACTTTGATGATTCCATTTATGAAATAAAACGCATTTTCTAGAAACTCGTGTTTTTTAAGAAATCATGTAAACCTTCTAGAAGCTATGATTTTAAAAAATAGGGGAAGTAAGCTTTTCTTATTTCCGGACGCATGCGCAAGCTATAGAAAGTTTTTATGACGTAGAATGTGCATACTTTGTAGATTCCATTTATGAAATAAAACACATTTTTTAAAAACTCATGTTTTTTACGAAATCATGTAAACCTTCTAGAAGCTGTGATTTTAAAAAACGGTGGAAGTAAGCTTTTCTGATTTCCGGACGCATGCACAAACTATAGAAAGTCGTTATGACGTAGAATGTGCATACTTTGTTGATTCCATTTATGAAATAAAACACATTTTCTAAAAACTCATGTTTTTTAAGAAATCATGTAAACCTTCTAGAAGCTGTGATTTTAAAAAATGGGGGAAGTAAGCTTTTATTATTTCCAAACGCATGTGCAAACTATAGAACGTCGTTATGACGTAGAATGTGCATACTTTGTTGATTCCATTTATGAAATAAAACACATTTTCTAAAAACTCGTGTTTTTTAGGAAATCATGTAAACCTTCTAGAAGCTGTGATTTTAAAAAATTGTGGAAATAAGCTTTTCTTCTTTTCGAACGCATGCGCAAACTATAGAAAGTCGTTATGACGTAGAACGTGCATACTTTGTAGATTCCATTTATGAAATAAAGCACATTTTCTAAAACCTCGTGTTTTTTACGAAATCATGTAAAACTTCTAGAAGCTGTGATTTTAAAAAACGGTGGAAGTAAGCTTTTCTTATTTCTGGACGAATACGCAAACTATAGAAAGTCGTTATGACGTAGAATGTGCATACTTTGTAGATTCCATTTATGAAAAAAAACACATTTTCTAAAAACTCGTGTTTTTTACGAAATCATGTAAACCTTCTAGAAGCTGTGATTTTGGGGAAGTAAGCTTTTCTTATTTCCAAACTTATGCGCAAACTATAGAAAGTCGTTATGACGTAGAATGTGCATACTTTGTTGATTCCATTTATGAAATAAAACATATTTTCTAAAAACTCGTGTTTTTTTCAAAATCATGTAAACCTTCTAGAAGCTGTGATTTTAAAAAACGGTGGAAGTAAGCTTTTCTTACTTCCGGACGCATGCGCAAACTATAGAAAGGCGTTATAACGTAGAATGTGCATACTTTGTTGATTCCATTTATGAAATAAAACACATTTTCTAAAAACTCGTGTTTTTTAAGAAATCATGTAAACCTTCTAGAAGCTGTGATTTTAAAAAACGGGGGAAGTAAGCTTTTCTTATTTCCAAACGCATGCCCAAACTATAGAAAGTCGGTATGACGTAGAATGTGCATACTTTGTTGATTCCATTTATAAAATAAAACACGTTTTCTAAAAACTCGTGTTTTTTTCAAAATCATGTAAACCTTCTAGAAGCTGTGATTTTAAAAAACGGTGGAAGTAAGCTTTTCTTACTTCCGGACGCATGCGCAAACTATAGAAAGGCGTTATGACGTAGAATGTGCATACTTTGTATATTCCATTTATAAAATAAAACACATTTTCTAAAAACTCATGTTTTTTACGAAATCATGTAAACCTTCTAGAAGGTATGATTTTAAAAAACGGTGGAAGTAAGCTTTTCTTATTTCCGGACGAATGCACAAACTATAGAAAGTTGTTATGACGTAGAATGTGCATACTTTGTTGATTCCATTTATGAAATAAAACACATTTTCTAAAAACTCATACTTTGTTGATTCCATTTATGAAAGTTGTTACTTTGTTGATTCCATTTATGACGTAGAATGTGCATACTTTGTTGATTCCATTTATGAAATAAAGCACATTTTCTAAAAACTCGTGTTTTTTAAGAAATCATGTAAACCTTCTGGAAGCTGTGATTTTAAAAAACGGGGGAAGTAAGCTTTTCTTATTTCCGGACAGATGCGCAAACTATAGAAAGACGTTAAGACGTAGAATGTGCATACTTTGTAGATTCCATTTATGAAATAAAACACATTTTCTAAAAACTCGTGTTTTTTACGAAATCATGTAAACCTTCTAGAAGCTGTGATTTTAAAAAACGGTGGAAGTAAGATTTTCTTATTTCCGGATGCATTCGCAAACTATAGAAAGTCGTTATGACGTAGAATGTGCATACTTTGTTGATTCCATTTATGAAATAAAACACATTTTCTAAAAACTCGTGTTTTTTAAGAAATCATGTAAACCTTCTAGAAGCTGTGATTTTAAAAAACAGGGGAAGTAAGCTCTTGTTATTTCCAAATGCATGCGCAAACTATAGAAAGTCGTTATGACGTAGAATTTGCATACTTTGTTGATTCCATTTATGAAATAAAACACATTTTCTAAAAACTCATGTTTTTTAAGAAATCATGTAAACCTTCTAGAAGCTGTGATTTTAAAAAACAGCGGAATTAAGCTTTTCTTATTTCCGGACGCATGCGCAAACTATAGAAAGTCGTTATATCGTAGAATGTGCATACTTTGTAGATTCCATTTATGAAATAAAACACATTTTCTAAAAACTCGTGTTTTTTACGAAATCATGTAAACCTTCTAAAAGCTGTGATTTTGAAAACAGTGGAAGTAAGCTTTTCTTATTTCCGAATGCATGCGCAAACTATAGAAAGTCGTTATGACGTAGAATGTGCATACTTTGTAGTTTCCATTTATGAAATAAAACACATTTTCTAAAAACTCGTGTTTTTTACGAAATCATGTAAACATTCTAGAAGCCGTGATTTTAAAAAAGG
This sequence comes from Larix kaempferi, assembly GCA_027924585.1. Lineage (NCBI taxonomy): Eukaryota > Viridiplantae > Streptophyta > Pinopsida > Pinales > Pinaceae > Larix > Larix kaempferi. The sequence continues at coordinate 437,051 of BSBM01001607.1, forward strand.
GGGAAGTAAGCTTTTCTTATTTCCAAACGCATGTGCAAACTATAGAAACTCGTTATGACGTAGAATGTGCATACTTTGTTGATTCCAATTATGAAATAAAACACATTTTCTAAAAACTCGTGTTTTTTAAGAAATCATGTAAACCTTTTAGAAGCTGTGGTTTTAAAAAACGGGGGAAGTAAGCTTTTCTTATTTCCAAACGCATGCGCAAACTATAGAAAGTCGTTATGACGTAGAATGTGCATACTTTTTTGATTCCATTTATGAAATAAAACACATTTTCTAAAAACTCGTGTTTTTTAAGAAATCATGTAAACCTTCCAGAGGCTGTGATTTTAAAAAACGGGGGAAGTAAGCTTTTCTTATTTCCGGATGCATGCGCAAACTATAGAAAGTCGTTATGACGTAGAATGTGCATACTTTGTTGATTCCATTTATGAAATAAAACACATTTTCTAAAAACTCGTGTGTTTTAAGAAATCATGTAAACCTTCTAGAAGCTGTGATTTTAAAAAACAGGGGAAGTAAGCTCTTGTTATTTCCAAATGCATGCGCAAACTATAGAAAGTCGTTATGACGTAGAATGTGCATACTTTGTAGATTCCATTTATGAAATAAAACACATTTTCTAAAAACTCGTGTTTTTTACGAAATCATGTAAACCTTCTAGAAGCTGTGATTTTAAAAAACAGTGGAAGTAAGCTTTTCTTATTTCCGGACGAATGCACAAACTATAGAAAGTTGTTATGACGTAGAATGTGCATACTTTGTTGATTCCATTTATGAAATAAAACACATTTTCTAAAAACTCGTGTTTTTTAAGAAATCATGTAAATCTTCTAGAAGCTGTGATTTTAAAAAACGGGGGAAGTAAGCTTTTCTTATTTCCAAACGCATGCGCAAACTCTAGAAAGTCGTTATGACGTAGAATGTGCATACTTTGTTGATTCCATTTATGAAATAAAACACGTTTTCTAAAAACTCGTGTTTTTTTCAAAATCATGTAAACCTTCTAGAAGCTGTGATTTTAAAAAACGGTGGAAGTAAGCTTTTCTTACTTCCGGACGCATGCGCAAACTATAGAAATGCGTTATGACGTAGAATGTGCATACTTTGTAGATTCCATTTATGAAATAAAACACATTTTCTAAAAACTCGTGTTTTTTCCGAAATCATGTAAACTTTCTAGAAGCTATGATTTTAAAAAACAGGGGAAGTAAGCTTTTCTTATTTCCGGACGAATGCACAAACTATAGAAAGTTGTTATGACGTAGAATGTGCATACTTTGTTGATTCCATTTATGAAATAAAACACATTTTCTAAAAACTCGTGTTTTTTAAGAAATAATGTAAACCTTCTAAGAGCTGTGATTTTAAAAAACGGGGGAAGTAAGCTTTTCTTATTTCCGGACACATGCGCAAACTATAGAAAGTCATTAACACATAGAATGTGCATACTTTGTAGATTCCATTTATGAAATAAAACACATTTTCTAAAAACTCGTGTTTTTTACGAAATCATGGAAACCCTCTAGAAGGTGTGATTTTAAAAAACGGTGGAAGTAAGCTTTTCTTATTTCCGGACGAATGCACAAAATATAGAAAGTTGTTATGACGTAGAATGTGCATACTTTGTTGATTCCATTTATGAAATAAAACACATTTTCTAAAAACTCATGTTTTTTAAGAAATCATGTAAACCTTCTAGAAGCTGTGATTTTAAAAAACAGGGGAAGTAAGCTCTTGTTATTTCCAAATGCATGCGCAAACTATAGAAAGTCGTTATGACGTAGAATATGCATACTTTGTTGATTCCATTTATGAAATAAAACACATTTTCTAAAAACTCGTGTTTTTTACGAAATCATGTAAAACTTCTAGAAGCTGTGATTTTAAAAAACGGTGGAAGTAACCTTTTCTTATTTCCGGACGCATGCGCAATCTATAGAAAGTCATTATGACGTAGATTGTGCATACTTTGTAGATTCCATTTATGAAATAAAACACATTTTCTAAAAACTCGTGTTTTTTACGAAATCATGTAAACCTTCTAGAAGCTGTGATTTTAAAAAACGGTGGAAGTAAGCTTTTCTTACTTCCGGACACATGCGCAAACTATAGAAAGTCGTTATGACGTAGAATGTGCATACTTTGTTGTTTCCATTTATGAAATCAAATACATTTTCTAAAAACTAGTGTTTTTTAAGAAATCATGTAAACCTTCTAGAAGCTGTGATTTTAAAAAACGGGGGAAGTAAGATTTTCTTATTTCCAAACGCATGCAAAAACTATAGAAATTCGTTATGACGTAGAATGTGCATACTTTGATGATTCCATTTATGAAATAAAACACATTTTCTAAAAACTCGTGTTCTTTAAGAAATCATGTTAACCTTCTAGAAGCTGTGATTTTAAAAAATGGGGGAAGTAAGCTTTTCTTATATCCAAACGCATGCGCAAACTATAGAAAGTCGTTATGACGTAGAATATGCATACTTTGTTGATTCCATTTATGAAATAAAACACGTTTTCTAAAAACTCGAGTTTTTTTCAAAATCATGTAAACCTTCTAGAAGCTGTGATTTTAAAAAACGGTGGAAGTAAGCTTTTCTTACTTTCGGACGCATGCGCAAACTATAGAAAGTCGTTATGACATAAAATGTGCATACTTTGTATATTCCATTTATGAAATAAAACACATTTTCTAAAAACTCGTGTTTTTTACGAAATCATGTAAACCTGCTAGAAGCTGTGATTTTAAAAAACGTGGGAAGTAAGTTTTTCTTATTTCCGGACGAATGCACAAACTCTAGAAAGTCGTTATGACGTAGAATGTGCATACTTTGTTGATTCCATTTATGAAATAAAACACATTTTCTAAAAACTCGTGTTTTTTACGAAATCATGTAAAACTTCTAGAAGCTGTGATTTTAAAAAACGGTGGAAGTAACCTTTTCTTATTTCCGGACGCATGCGCAAACTATAGAAAGTCATTATGACGTAGATTGTGCATACTTTGTAGATTCCATTTATGAAATAAAACAAATTTTCTAAAAACTCGTGTTTTTTACGAAATCATGTAAACCTTCTAGAAGCTGTGATTTTAAAAAACGGTGGACGTAAGCTTTTCTTATTTCCGGACGCATGCGCAAACTATAGAAAGTCGTTATGACGTAGAATGTGCATACTTTGTTGTTTCCATTTATGAAATCAAATACATTTTCTAAAAACTCGTGTTTTTTAAGAAATCATGTAAACCTTCTAGAAGCTGTGATTTTAAAAAACGGGGGAAGTAATCTTTTCTTATTTCCAAATGCATGCAAAAACTATAGAAATTCGTTATGACGTAGAATGTGCATACTTTGATGATTCCATTTATGAAATAAAACGCATTTTCTAGAAACTCGTGTTTTTTAAGAAATCATGTAAACCTTCTAGAAGCTATGATTTTAAAAAATAGGGGAAGTAAGCTTTTCTTATTTCCGGACGCATGCGCAAGCTATAGAAAGTTTTTATGACGTAGAATGTGCATACTTTGTAGATTCCATTTATGAAATAAAACACATTTTTTAAAAACTCATGTTTTTTACGAAATCATGTAAACCTTCTAGAAGCTGTGATTTTAAAAAACGGTGGAAGTAAGCTTTTCTGATTTCCGGATGCATGCACAAACTATAGAAAGTCGTTATGACGTAGAATGTGCATACTTTGTTGATTCCATTTATGAAATAAAACACATTTTCTAAAAACTCATGTTTTTTAAGAAATCATGTAAACCTTCTAGAAGCTGTGATTTTAATAAATGGGGGAAGTAAGCTTTTATTATTTCCAAACGCATGTGCAAACTATAGAACGTCGTTATGACGTAGAATGTGCATACTTTGTTGATTCCATTTATGAAATAAAACACATTTTCTAAAAACTCGTGTTTTTTAGGAAATCATGTAAACCTTCTAGAAGCTGTGATTTTAAAAAATTGTGGAAATAAGCTTTTCTTCTTTTCGAACGCATGCGCAAACTATAGAAAGTCGTTATGACGTAGAACGTGCATACTTTGTAGATTCCATTTATGAAATAAAGCACATTTTCTAAAACCTCGTGTTTTTTACGAAATCATGTAAAACTTCTAGAAGCTGTGATTTTAAAAAACGGTGGAAGTAAGCTTTTCTTATTTCTGGATGAATACGCAAACTATAGAAAGTCGTTATGACGTAGAATGTGCATACTTTGTAGATTCCATTTATGAAAAAAAACACATTTTCTAAAAACTCGTGTTTTTTACGAAATCATGTAAACCTTCTAGAAGCTGTGATTTTGGGGAAGTAAGCTTTTCTTATTTCCAAACTTATGCGCAAACTATAGAAAGTCGTTATGACGTAGAATGTGCATACTTTGTTGATTCCATTTATGAAATAAAACATATTTTCTAAAAACTCGTGTTTTTTTCAAAATCATGTAAACCTTCTAGAAGCTGTGATTTTAAAAAACGGTGGAAGTAAGCTTTTCTTACTTCCGGACGCATGCGCAAACTATAGAAAGGCGTTATAACGTAGAATGTGCATACTTTGTTGATTCCATTTATGAAATAAAACACATTTTCTAAAAACTCGTGTTTTTTAAGAAATCATGTAAACCTTCTAGAAGCTGTGATTTTAAAAAACGGGGGAAGTAAGCTTTTCTTATTTCCAAACGCATGCCCAAACTATAGAAAGTCGGTATGACGTAGAATGTGCATACTTTGTTGATTCCATTTATAAAATAAAACACGTTTTCTAAAAACTCGTGTTTTTTTCAAAATCATGTAAACCTTCTAGAAGCTGTGATTTTAAAAAACGGTGGAAGTAAGCTTTTCTTACTTCCGGACGCATGCGCAAACTATAGAAAGGCGTTATGACGTAGAATGTGCATACTTTGTATATTCCATTTATAAAATAAAACACATTTTCTAAAAACTCATGTTTTTTACGAAATCATGTAAACCTTCTAGAAGGTATGATTTTAAAAAACGGTGGAAGTAAGCTTTTCTTATTTCCGGACGAATGCACAAACTATAGAAAGTTGTTATGACGTAGAATGTGCATACTTTGTTGATTCCATTTATGAAATAAAACACATTTTCTAAAAACTCATACTTTGTTGATTCCATTTATGAAAGTTGTTACTTTGTTGATTCCATTTATGACGTAGAATGTGCATACTTTGTTGATTCCATTTATGAAATAAAGCACATTTTCTAAAAACTCGTGTTTTTTAAGAAATCATGTAAACCTTCTGGAAGCTGTGATTTTAAAAAACGGGGGAAGTAAGCTTTTCTTATTTCCGGACAGATGCGCAAACTATAGAAAGACGTTAAGACGTAGAATGTGCATACTTTGTAGATTCCATTTATGAAATAAAACACATTTTCTAAAAACTCGTGTTTTTTACGAAATCATGTAAACCTTCTAGAAGCTGTGATTTTAAAAAACGGTGGAAGTAAGATTTTCTTATTTCCGGATGCATTCGCAAACTATAGAAAGTCGTTATGACGTAGAATGTGCATACTTTGTTGATTCCATTTATGAAATAAAACACATTTTCTAAAAACTCGTGTTTTTTAAGAAATCATGTAAACCTTCTAGAAGCTGTGATTTTAAAAAACAGGGGAAGTAAGCTCTTGTTATTTCCAAATGCATGCGCAAACTATAGAAAGTCGTTATGACGTAGAATTTGCATACTTTGTTGATTCCATTTATGAAATAAAACACATTTTTTAAAAACTCATGTTTTTTAAGAAATCATGTAAACCTTCTAGAAGCTGTGATTTTAAAAAACAGCGGAATTAAGCTTTTCTTATTTCCGGACGCATGCGCAAACTATAGAAAGTCGTTATATCGTAGAATGTGCATACTTTGTAGATTCCATTTATGAAATAAAACACATTTTCTAAAAACTCGTGTTTTTTACGAAATCATGTAAACCTTCTAAAAGCTGTGATTTTGAAAACAGTGGAAGTAAGCTTTTCTTATTTCCGAATGCATGCGCAAACTATAGAAAGTCGTTATGACGTAGAATGTGCATACTTTGTAGTTTCCATTTATGAAATAAAACACATTTTCTAAAAACTCGTGTTTTTTACGAAATCATGTAAACATTCTAGAAGCCGTGATTTTAAAAAAGGGGGAAGTAAGCTTTTCTTATTTCCAAACGCATGTGCAAACTATAGAAACTCGTTATGACGTAGAATGTGCATACTTTGTTGATTCCAATTATGAAATAAAACACATTTTCTAAAAACTCGTGTTTTTTAAGAAATCATGTAAACCTTTTAGAAGCTGTGGTTTTAAAAAACGGGGGAAGTAAGCTTTTCTTATTTCCAAACGCATGCGCAAACTATAGAAAGTCGTTATGACGTAGAATGTGCATACTTTTTTGATTCCATTTATGAAATAAAACACATTTTCTAAAAACTCGTGTTTTTTAAGAAATCATGTAAACCTTCCAGAGGCTGTGATTTTAAAAAACGGGGGAAGTAAGCTTTTCTTATTTCCGGATGCATGCGCAAACTATAGAAAGTCGTTATGACGTAGAATGTGCATACTTTGTTGATTCCATTTATGAAATAAAACACATTTTCTAAAAACTCGTGTGTTTTAAGAAATCATGTAAACCTTCTAGAAGCTGTGATTTTAAAAAACAGGGGAAGTAAGCTCTTGTTATTTCCAAATGCATGCGCAAACTATAGAAAGTCGTTATGACGTAGAATGTGCATACTTTGTAGATTCCATTTATGAAATAAAACACATTTTCTAAAAACTCGTGTTTTTTACGAAATCATGTAAACCTTCTAGAAGCTGTGATTTTAAAAAACAGTGGAAGTAAGCTTTTCTTATTTCCGGACGAATGCACAAACTATAGAAAGTTGTTATGACGTAGAATGTGCATACTTTGTTGATTCCATTTATGAAATAAAACACATTTTCTAAAAACTCGTGTTTTTTAAGAAATCATGTAAATCTTCTAGAAGCTGTGATTTTAAAAAACGGGGGAAGTAAGCTTTTCTTATTTCCAAACGCATGCGCAAACTCTAGAAAGTCGTTATGACGTAGAATGTGCATACTTTGTTGATTCCATTTATGAAATAAAACACGTTTTCTAAAAACTCGTGTTTTTTTCAAAATCATGTAAACCTTCTAGAAGCTGTGATTTTAAAAAACGGTGGAAGTAAGCTTTTCTTACTTCCGGACGCATGCGCAAACTATAGAAATGCGTTATGACGTAGAATGTGCATACTTTGTAGATTCCATTTATGAAATAAAACACATTTTCTAAAAACTCGTGTTTTTTCCGAAATCATGTAAACTTTCTAGAAGCTATGATTTTAAAAAACAGGGGAAGTAAGCTTTTCTTATTTCCGGACGAATGCACAAACTATAGAAAGTTGTTATGACGTAGAATGTGCATACTTTGTTGATTCCATTTATGAAATAAAACACATTTTCTAAAAACTCGTGTTTTTTAAGAAATCATGTAAACCTTCTAAGAGCTGTGATTTTAAAAAACGGGGGAAGTAAGCTTTTCTTATTTCCGGACACATGCGCAAACTATAGAAAGTCATTAACACATAGAATGTGCATACTTTGTAGATTCCATTTATGAAATAAAACACATTTTCTAAAAACTCGTGTTTTTTACGAAATCATGGAAACCCTCTAGAAGGTGTGATTTTAAAAAACGGTGGAAGTAAGCTTTTCTTATTTCCGGACGAATGCACAAAATATAGAAAGTTGTTATGACGTAGAATGTGCATACTTTGTTGATTCCATTTATGAAATAAAACACATTTTCTAAAAACTCATGTTTTTTAAGAAATCATGTAAACCTTCTAGAAGCTGTGATTTTAAAAAACAGGGGAAGTAAGCTCTTGTTATTTCCAAATGCATGCGCAAACTATAGAAAGTCGTTATGACGTAGAATATGCATACTTTGTTGATTCCATTTATGAAATAAAACACATTTTCTAAAAACTCGTGTTTTTTACGAAATCATGTAAAACTTCTAGAAGCTGTGATTTTAAAAAACGGTGGAAGTAACCTTTTCTTATTTCCGGACGCATGCGCAATCTATAGAAAGTCATTATGACGTAGATTGTGCATACTTTGTAGATTCCATTTATGAAATAAAACACATTTTCTAAAAACTCGTGTTTTTTACGAAATCATGTAAACCTTCTAGAAGCTGTGATTTTAAAAAACGGTGGAAGTAAGCTTTTCTTACTTCCGGACACATGCGCAAACTATAGAAAGTCGTTATGACGTAGAATGTGCATACTTTGTTGTTTCCATTTATGAAATCAAATACATTTTCTAAAAACTAGTGTTTTTTAAGAAATCATGTAAACCTTCTAGAAGCTGTGATTTTAAAAAACGGGGGAAGTAAGATTTTCTTATTTCCAAACGCATGCAAAAACTATAGAAATTCGTTATGACGTAGAATGTGCATACTTTGATGATTCCATTTATGAAATAAAACACATTTTCTAAAAACTCGTGTTCTTTAAGAAATCATGTTAACCTTCTAGAAGCTGTGATTTTAAAAAACAGGGGAAGTAAGCTTTTCTTATTTCCGGACGCATGCGCAAACTATAGAAAGTTGTTATGACGTAGAATGTGCATACTTTGTAGATTCCATTTATGAAATATAACACATTTTCTAAAAACTCATGTTTTTTACGAAATCATGTAATCCTTCTAGAAGCTGTGATTTTAAAAAACAGTGGAAGTAAGCTTTTCTTGTTTCCGGACGCATGCACAAACTATAGAAAGTCGTTATGACGTAGAATGTGCATACTTTGTTGATTCCATTTATGAAATAAAACACATTTTCTAAAAACTCATGTTTTTTAAGAAATCATGTAAACCTTCTAGAAGCTGTGATTTTAAAAAATGGGGGAAGTAAGCTTTTCTTATTTCCAAACGCATGTGCAAACAATAGAAAGTCGTTATGACGTAGAATGTGCATACTTTGTTGATTCCATTTATGAAATAAAATACATTTTCTAAAAACTCGTGTTTTTTAGGAAATCATGTAAACCTTCTAGAAGCTGTGATTTTAAAAAATGGTGGAAGTAAGCTTTTCTTATTTCCGGACGCATGCGCAAACTATAGAAAGTCGTTGTGACGTAGAATGTGCATACTTTGTAGATTCCATTTATGAAATAAAGCACATTTTCTAAAAACTCATGTTTTTTACGAAATCATGTAAAACTTCTAGAAGCTGTGATTTTAAAAAACGGTGGAAGTAAGCTTTTCTTATTTCTGGACGAATACACAAACTATAGAAAGTCGTTATGACGTAGAATGTGCATACTTTGTTGATTCCATTTATGAAATAAAACACATTTTCTAAAAACTCGTGTTTTTTACGAAATCATGTAAACCTTCTAGAAGCTGTGATTTTAAAAAACGGGGGAAGTAAGCTTTTCTTATTTCCAAACTTATGCGCAAACTATAGAAAGTCGTTATGACATAGAATGTGCATACTTTGTTGATTTCATTTATGAAATAAAACATATTTTCTAAAAACTCGTGTTTTTAAAGAAATCATGTAAACCTTCTAAAAGCTGTGATTTTAAAAAACGGGGGAAGTAAGCTTTTCTTATTTCCGGACACATGCGCAAACTATAGAAAGTCGTTATGACGTACAATGTGCATACTTTGTAGATTCCATTTATGAAATGAAACACATTTTCTAAAAACTCATGTTTTTTACGAAATCATGTAAACCTTCTAGAAGCTGTGATTTTAAAAAACGGTGGAAATAAGCTTTTCTTATTTCCGGACGAATGCAAAAACTATAGAAAGTTGTTATGACGTAGAATGTGCATACTTTGTTGATTCCATTTATGAAATAAAACACATTTTCTAAAAACTCGTGTTTTTTAAGAAATCATGTAAACCTTCTAGAAGCTATGATTTTAAAAAACGGTTGAAGTAAGCTTTTCTTATTTCCGCACGAATGCGCAAAATATAGAAAGTCGTTATGACGTAGAATGTGTATACTTTGTTGATTCCATTTATGAAACAAAACACATTTTCTAAAAACTCGTGTTTTTTAAGAAACATGTAAACCTTCTAGAAGCTCTGATTTTAAAAAATGGTGGAAGTAAGCTTTTCTTATTTCCGGATGCATGCGCAAACTATAGGAAGTCGTTATGACGTAGAATGTGCATACTTTGTAGATTCCATTTATGAAATAAAACACATTTTCTAAAAACTCGTGTTTTTTACGAAATCATGTAAACTTTATAGAAGCTATGATTTTAAAAAACAGGGGAAGTAAGCTTTTCTTATTTCCGGACGAATGCACAAACTATAGAAAGTTGTTATGACGTAGAATGTGCATACTTTGTTGATTCCATTTATGGAATAAAACACATTTTCTAAAAACTCGTGTTTTTTAAGAAATCATGTAAACCTTCTAGAAGCTGTGATTTTAAAAAACGGGGGAAGTAAGCTTTTCTTATTTCCAAACGCATGCACAAACTAGAGAAAGTCGTTATGACGTAGAATGTGCATACTTTTTTGATTCCAATTATGAATTAAAACACATTTTCTAAAAACTCATGTTTTTTAGGAAATCATGTAAACCTTCTAGAAGCTGTGATTTTAAAAAATGGTGGAAGTAAGCTTTTCTTATTTCCGGACGCATGCGCAAACTATAGAAAGTCGTTGTGACGTAGAATGTGCATACTTTGTAGATTCCATTTATGAAATAAAGCACATTTTCTAAAAACTCGTGTTTTTTACGAAATCATGTAAAACTTCTAGAAGCTGTGATTTTAAAAAACGGTGGAAGTAAGCTTTTCTTATTTCTGGACGAATACGCAAACTATAGAAAGTCGTTATGACGTAGAATGTGCATAATTTGTTGATTCCATTTATGAAATAAAACACATTTTCTAAAAACTCTTGTTTTTTACGAAATCATGTAAACCTTCTAGAAGCTGTGATTTTAAAAAACGGGGGAAGTAAGCTTTTCTTATTTCCAAACTTATGCGCAAACTATAGAAAGTCGTTATGACATAGAATGTGCATACTTTGTTGATTTCATTTATGAAATAAAACATATTTTCTAAAAATTCGTGTTTTTAAAGCAATCATGTAAACGTTCTAAAAGCTGTGATTTTAAAAAACGGGGGAAGTAAGCTTTTCTTATTTCCGGACACATGCGCAAACTATAGAAAGTCGTTATGACGTACAATGTGCATACTTTGTAGATTCCATTTATGAAATGAAACACATTTTCTAAAAACTCGTGTTTTTTACGAAATCATGTAAACCTTCTAGAAGCTGTGATTTTAAAAAATGGTGGAAGTAAGCTTTTCTTATTTCCGGACGAATGCACAAACTATAGAAAGTTGTTATGACGTAGAATGTGCATACTTTGTTGATTCCATTTATGAAATAAAACACATTTTCTAAAAACTCGTGTTTTTTAAGAAATCATGTAAACCTTTTAGAAGCTATGATTTTAAAAAACGGTTGAAGTAAGCTTTTCTTATTTCCGCACGAATGCGCAAAATATAGAAAGTCGTTATGACGTAGAATGTGTATACTTTGTTGATTCAATTTATGAAACAAAACACATTTTCTAAAAACTTGTGTTTTTTAAGAAACATGTAAACCTTCTAGAAAATGTGATTTTAAAAAATGGTGGAAGTAAGCTTTTCTTATTTCCGGATGCATGCGCAAACTATAGAAAGTCGTTATGACGTAGAATGTGCATACTTTGTAGATTCCATTTATGAAATAAAACACATTTTCTAAAAACTCGTGTTTTTTACGAAATCATGTAAACTTTCTACAAGCTATGATTTTAAAAAACAGGGGAAGTAAGCTTTTCTTATTTCCGGACGAATGCACAAACTATAGAAAGTTGTTATGACGTAGAATGTGCATACTTTGTTGATTCCATTTATGGAATAAAACACATTTTCTAAAAACTCGTGTTTTTTAAGAAATCATGTAAACCTTCTAGAAGCTGTGAATTTAAAAAATGGGGGAAGTAAGCTTTTCTTATTTCCAAATGCATGCGCAAACTATAGAAAGTCGTTATGACGTAGAATGTGCTTACTTTGTTGATTCCATTTATGAAATAAAACACGTTTTCTAAAAACTCGTGTTTTTTTCAAAATCATGTAAACCTTCTAGAAGCTGTGATTTTAAAAAACGGTGGAAGTAAGCTTTTCTTACTTCCGGACGCATGCGCAAACTATAGAAAGGCGTTATGACGTAGAATGTGCATACTTTGTATATTCCATTTATGAAATAAAACACATTTTCTAAAAACTCGTGTTTTTTAAGAAATCATGTAAACTTTCTAGAAGCTGTGATTTTAAAAAACGGTGGAAGTAAGCTTTTCTTATTTCCGGACGAATGCACAAACTATAGAAAGTCGTTATGACGTAGAATGTGCATACTTTGTTGATACTATTTATGAAATAAAACACATTTTCTAAAAACTCGTGTTTTTTAAGAAATCATGTAAACCTTCTAGAAGCTGTGATTTTAAAAAACGGGGGAAGTAAGAATTTCTTATTTCCGGACGCATGCGCAAACTATAGAAAGTCGTTATGACGTAGAATGTGCATACTTTGTATATTCCATTTATGAAATAAAACAAATTTTCTAAAAACTCATGTTTTTTACGAAATCATGTAAACCTTCTAGAAGGTATGATTTTAAAAAACGGTGGAAGTAAGCTTTTCTTATTTCCGGACGAATGCACAAACTATAGAAAGTTGTTATGACGTAGAATGTGCATACTTTGTTGATTCCATTTATGAAATAAAACACATTTTCTAAAAACTCGTGTTTTTTAAGAAATCATGTAAACCTTCTGGAAGCTGTGATTTTAAAAAACGGGGGAAGTAAGCTTTTCTTATTTCCGGACAGATGCGCAAACTATAGAAAGACGTTAAGACGTAGAATGTGCATACTTTGTAGATTCCATTTATGAAATAAAACACATTTTCTAAAAACTCGTGTTTTTTACGAAATCATGTAAACCTTCTAGAAGCTGTGATTTTAAAAAACGGTGGAAGTAAGATTTTCTTATTTCCGGATGCATGCGCAAACTATAGAAAGTCGTTATGACGTAGAATGTGCATACTTTGTTGATTCCATTTATGAAATAAAACACATTTTCTAAAAACTCGTGTTTTTTAAGAAATCATGTAAACCTTCTAGAAGCTGTGATTTTAAAAAACAGGGGAAGTAAGCTCTTGTTATTTCCAAATGCATGCGCAAACTATAGAAAGTCGTTATGACGTAGAATTTGCATACTTTGTTGATTCCATTTATGAAATAAAACACATTTTCTAAAAACTCATGTTTTTTAAGAAATCATGTAAACCTTCTAGAAGCTGTGATTTTAAAAAACAGCGGAATTAAGCTTTTCTTATTTCCGGACGCATGCGCAAACTATAGAAAGTCGTTATATCGTAGAATGTGCATACATTGTAGATTCCATTTATGAAATAAAACACATTTTCTAAAAACTCGTGTTTTTTACGAAATCATGTAAACCTTCTAAAAGCTGTGATTTTGAAAACAGTGGAAGTAAGCTTTTCTTATTTCCGGATGCATGCGCAAACTATAGAAAGTCGTTATGACGTAGAATGTGCATACTTTGTAGTTTCCATTTATGAAATAAAACACATTTTCTAAAAACTCGTGTTTTTTACGAAATCATGTAAACATTCTAGAAGCTGTGATTTTAAAAAACGGGGGAAGTAAGCTTTTCTTATTTCCAAACGCATGTGAAAACTATAGAAACTCGTTATGACGTAGAATGTGCATACTTTGTTGATTCCAATTATGAAATAAAACACATTTTCTAAAAACTCGTGTTTTTTAAGAAATCATGTAAACCTTTTAGAAGCTATGGTTTTAAAAAACGGGGGAAGTAAGCTTTTCTTATTTCCAAACGCATGCGCAAACTACAGAAAGTCGTTATGACGTAGAATGTGCATACTTTTTTGATTCCATTTATGAAATAAAACACATTTTCTAAAAACTCGTGTTTTTTAAGAAATCATGTAAACCTTCTAGAGGCTGTGATTTTAAAAAACGGGGGAAGTAAGCTTTTCTTATTTCCGGATGCATGCGCAAACTATAGAAAGTCGTTATGACGTAGAATGTGCATACTTTGTTGATTCCATTTATGAAATAAAACACATTTTCTAAAAACTCGTGTGTTTTAAGAAATCATGTAAACCTTCTAGAAGCTGTGATTTTAAAAAACAGGGGAAGTAAGCTCTTGTTATTTCCAAATGCATGCGCAAACTATAGAAAGTCGTTATGACGTAGAATGTGCATACTTTGTTGATTCCATTTATGAAATAAAACACATTTTCTAAAAACTCGTGTTTTTTAAGAAATCATGTAAACCTTCTAGAAGCTGTGATTTTAAAAAACAGCGGAATAAAGCTTTTCTTATTTCCGGACGCATGCGCAAACTATAGAAAGTCGTTATATCGTAGAATGTGCATACTTTGTAGATTCCATTTATGAAATAAAACACATTTTCTAAAAACTCGTGTTTTTTACGAAATCATAAAAACCTTCTAGAAGCTGTGATTTTAAAAAATACTGGAAGTAAGCTTTTCTTATTTCCGGATGCATGCGCAAACTATAGAAAGCTGTTATGACGTAGAATGTGCATACTTTGTAGATTCCATTGATGAAATAAAACACATTTTCAAAAACTCGTGTTTTTTACGAATTCATGTAAACCTTCTAGAAGCTGTGATTTTAAAAAACGGGGGAAGTAAGCTTTTCTTATTTCCAAACTTACGCGCAAACTCTAGAAAGTCGTTATGACGTAGAATGTGCATACTTTGTTGATTCCATTTATGAAATAAAACATATTCTCTAAAAACTCGTGTTTTTAAAGAAATCATGTAAACCTTCTAGAAGCTGTGATTTTAAAAAACGGGGGAAGTAAGCTTTTCTTATTTCCGGACACATGCGCAAACTATAGAAAGTCGTTATGACGTAGAATGTGCATACTTTGTAGATTCCATTTATGAAATAAAACACATTTTCTAAAAACTCGTGTTTTTTACAAAATCATGTAAACCTTCTAGAAGCTGTGATTTTAAAAAACAGTGGAAGTAAGCTTTTCTTATTTCCGGACGAATGCACAAACTATAGAAAGTTGTTATGACGTAGAATGTGCATACTTTGTTGATTCCATTTATGAATTAAAACACATTTTTTAAAAAATCGTGTTTTTTAAGAAATCATGTAAACCTTCTAGAAGCTATGATTTTCAAAAACGGTTGAAGTAAGCTTTTCTTATTTCCGCACGAATGCGCAAACTATAGAAAGTCATTATGACGTAGAATGTGTATACTTTGTTGATTGCATTTATTAAACAAAACACATTTTCTAAAAACTCGTGTTTTTTAAGAAACATGTAAACCTTCTAGAAGCTGTGATTTTAAAAAACGGTGGAAGTAAGCTTTTTTTATTTCCGGACGCATGCGCAAACTATAGAAAGTCGTTATGACGTAGAATGTGCATACTTTGTAGATTCCATTTATGAAATAAAACACATTTTCTAAAATCTCGTGTTTTTTACTAAATCATGTAAACTTTCTAGAAGCTATGATTTTAAAAAACAGGGGAAGTAAGCTTTTCTTATTTCCGGACGAATGCACAAACTATAGAAAGTTGTTATGACGTAGAATGTGCATACTTTGTTGATTCCATTTATGAAATAAAACACATTTTCTAAAAACTCGTGTTTTTTAAGAAATCATGTAAATCTTCTAGAAGCTGTGATTTTAAAAAACGGGGGAAGTAAGCTTTTCTTATTTCCAAACGCATGCGCAAACTATAGAAAGTCGTTATGACGTAGAATGTGCATACTTTGTTGATTCCATTTATGAAATAAAACACGTTTTCTAAAAACTCGTGTTTTTTTCAAAATCATGTAAACCTTCTAGAAGCTGTGATTTTAAAAAACGGTGGAAGTAAGCTTTTCTTACTTCCGGACGCATGCGCAAACTATAGAAAGGCGTTATGACGTAGAATGTGCATACTTTGTAGATTCCATTTCTGAAATAAAACACATTTTCTAAAAACTCGTGTTTTTTACGAAATCATGTAAACTTTCTAGAAGCTATGATTTTAAAAAACAGGGGAAGTAAGCTTTTCTTATTTCCGGACGAATGCAAAAACTATAGAAAGTTGTTATGACGTAGAATGTGCATACTTTGTTGATTCCATTTATGAAATAAAACACATTTTCTAAAAACTCGTGTTTTTTAAGAAATCATGTAAACCTTCTAGAAGCTGTGATTTTAAAAAACGGGGGAAGTAAGCTTTTCTTATTTCCGGACACATGCGCAAACTATAGAAAGTCATTAACACGTAGAATGTGCATACTTTGTAGATTCCATTTATGAAATAAAACACATTTTCTAAAAACTCGTGTTTTTTACGAAATCATGTAAACCCTCTAGAAGGTGTGATTTTAAAAAACGGTGGAAGTAAGCTTTTCTTATTTCCGTACGAATGCACAAAATATAGAAAGTTGTTATGACGTAGAATGTGCATACTTTGTTGATTCCATTTATGAAATAAAACACATTTTCTAAAAACTCATGTTTTTTAAGAAATCATGTAAACCTTCTAGAAGCTGTGATTTTAAAAAACAGGGGAAGTAAGCTCTTGTTATTTCCAAATGCATGCGCAAACTATAGAAAGTCGTTATGACGTAGAATATGCATACTTTGTTGATTCCATTTATGAAATAAAACACATTTTCTAAAAACTCGTGTTTTTTACGAAATCATGTAAAACTTCTAGAAGCTGTGATTTTAAAAAACGGTGGAAGTAACCTTTTCTTATTTCCGGACGCATGCGCAATCTATAGAAAGTCATTATGACGTAGATTGTGCATACTTTGTAGATTCCATTTATGAAATAAAACACATTTTCTAAAAACTCGTGTTTTTTACGAAATCATGTAAACCTTCTAGAAGCTGTGATTTTAAAAAACGGTGGAAGTAAGATTTTCTTACTTCCGGACGCATGCGCAAACTATAGAAAGTCGTTATGACGTAGAATGTGCATACTTTGTTGTTTCCATTTATGAAATCAAATACATTTTCTAAAAACTCGTGTTTTTTAAGAAATCATGTAAACCTTCTAGAAGCTGTGATTTTAAAAAACGGGGGAAGTAAGCTTTTCTTATTTCCAAACGCATGCAAAAACTATAGAAATTCGTTATGACGTAGAATGTGCATACTTTGATGATTCCATTTATGAAATAAAACACATTTTCTAAAAACTCGTGTTCTTTAAGAAATCATGTTAACCTTCTAGAAGCTGTGATTTTAAAAAACAGGGGAAGTAAGCTTTTCTTATTTCCGGACGCATGCGCAAACTATAGAAAGTTGTTATGACGTAGAATGTGCATACTTTGTAGATTCCATTTATGAAATAGAACACATTTTCTAAAAACTCATGTTTTTTACGAAATCATGTAATCCTTCTAGAAGCTGTGATTTTAAAAAACAGTGGAAGTAAGCTTTTCTTGTTTCCGGACGCATGCACAAACTATAGAAAATCGTTATGACGTAGAATGTGCATACTTTGTTGATTCCATTTATGAAATAAAACACATTTTCTAAAAACTCATGTTTTTTAAGAAATCATGTAAACCTTCTAGAAGCTGTGATTTTAAAAAATGGGGGAAGTAAGCTTTTCTTATTTCCAAACGCATGTGCAAACAATAGAAAGTCGTTATGATGTAGAATGTGCATACTTTGTTGATTCCATTTATGAAATAAAATACATTTTCTAAAAACTCGTGTTTTTTAGGAAATCATGTAAACCTTCTAGAAGCTGTGATTTTAAAAAATGGTGGAAGTAAGCTTTTCTTATTTCCGGACGCATGCGCAAACTATAGAAAGTCGTTGTGACGTAGAATGTGCATACTTTGTAGATTCCATTTATGAAATAAAGCACATTTTCTAAAAACTCATGTTTTTTACGAAATCATGTAAAACTTCTAGAAGCTGTGATTTTAAAAAACGGTGGAAGTAAGCTTTTCTTATTTCTGGACGAATACACAAACTATAGAAAGTCGTTATGACGTAGAATGTGCATACTTTGTTGATTCCATTTATGAAATAAAACACATTTTCTAAAAACTCGTGTTTTTTACGAAATCATGTAAACCTTCTAGAAGCTGTGATTTTAAAAAACGGGGGAAGTAAGCTTTTCTTATTTCCAAACTTATGCGCAAACTATAGAAAGTCGCTATGACATAGAATGTGCATACTTTGTTGATTTCATTTATGAAATAAAACATATTTTCTAAAAACTCGTGTTTTTAAAGAAATCATGTAAACCTTCTAAAAGCTGTGATTTTAAAAAACGGGGGAAGTAAGCTTTTCTAATTTCCGGACACATGCGCAAACTATAGAAAGTCGTTATGACGTACAATGTGCATACTTTGTAGATTCCATTTATGAAATGAAACACATTTTCTAAAAACTCATGTTTTTTACGAAATCATGTAAACCTTCTAGAAGCTGTGATTTTAAAAAACGGTGGAAGTAAGCTTTTCTTATTTCCGGACGAATGCAAAAACTATAGAAAGTTGTTATGACGTAGAATGTGCATACTTTGTTGATACCATTTATGAAATAAAACACATTTTCTAAAAACTCGTGTTTTTTAAGAAATCATGTAAACCTTCTAGAAGCTATGATTTTAAAAAACGGTTGAAGTAAGCTTTTCTTATTTCCGCACGAATGCGCAAAATAGAGAAAGTCGTTATGACGTAGAATGTGTATACTTTGTTGATTCCATTTATGAAACAAAACACATTTTCTAAAAACGCGTGTTTTTTAACAAACATGTAAACCTTCTAGAAGCTCTGATTTTAAAAAATGGTGGAAGTAAGCTTTTCTTATTTCCGGATGCATGCGCAAACTATAGGAAGTCGTTATGACGTAGAATGTGCATACTTTGTAGATTCCATTTATGAAATAAAACACATTTTCTAAAAACTCGTGTTTTTTACGAAATCATGTAAACTTTATAGAAGCTATGATTTTAAAAAACAGGGGAAGTAAGATTTTCTTATTTCCGGACGAATGCACAAACTATAGAAAGTTGTTATGACGTAGAATGTGCATACTTTGTTGATTCCATTTATGGAATAAAACACATTTTCTAAAAACTCGTGTTTTTTAAGAAATCATGTAAACCTTCTAGAAGCTGTGATTTTAAAAAACGGGGGAAGTAAGCTTTTCTTATTTCCAAACGCATGCACAAACTATAGAAAGTTGTTATGACGTAGAATGTGCATACTTTTTTGATTCCAATTATGAATTAAAACACATTTTCTAAAAACTCATGTTTTTTAGGAAATCATGTAAACCTTCTAGAAGCTGTGATTTTAAAAAATGGTGGAAGTAAGCTTTTCTTATTTCCGGACGCATGCGCAAACTATAGAAAGTCGTTGTGACGTAGAATGTGCATACTTTGTAGATTCCATTTATGAAATAAAGCACATTTTCTAAAAACTCGTGTTTTTTACGAAATCATGTAAAACTTCTAGAAGCTGTGATTTTAAAAAACGGTGGAAGTAAGCTTTTCTTATTTCTGGACGAATACGCAAACTATAGAAAGTCGTTATGACGTAGAATGTGCATAATTTGTTGATTCCATTTATGAAATAAAACACATTTTCTAAAAACTCTTGTTTTTTACGAAATCATGTAAACCTTCTAGAAGCTGTGATTTTAAAAAACGGGGGAAGTAAGCTTTTCTTATTTCCAAACTTATGCGCAAACTATAGAAAGTCGTTATGACATAGAATGTGCATACTTTGTTGATTTCATTTATGAAATAAAACATATTTTCTAAAAACTCGTGTTTTTAAAGCAATCATGTAAACGTTCTAAAAGCTGTGATTTTAAAAAACGGGGGAAGTAAGCTTTTCTTATTTCCGGACACATGCGCAAACTATAGAAAGTCGTTATGACGTACAATGTGCATACTTTGTAGATTCCATTTATGAAATGAAACACATTTTCTAAAAACTCGTGTTTTTTACGAAATCATGTAAACCTTCTAGAAGCTGTGATTTTAAAAAACGGTGGAAGTAAGCTTTTCTTATTTCCGGACGAATGCACAAACTATAGAAAGTTGTTATGACGTAGAATGTGCATACTTTGTTGATTCCATTTATGAAATAAAACACATTTTCTAAAAACTCGTGTTTTTTAAGAAATCATGTAAACCTTTTAGAAGCTATGATTTTAAAAAACGGTTGAAGTAAGCTTTTCTTATTTCCGCACGAATGCGCAAAATATAGAAAGTCGTTATGACGTAGAATGTGTATACTTTGTTGATTCAATTTATGAAACAAAACACATTTTCTAAAAACTTGTGTTTTTTAAGAAACATGTAAACCTTCTAGAACATGTGATTTTAAAAAATGGTGGAAGTAAGCTTTTCTTATTTCCGGATGCATGCGCAAACTATAGAAAGTCGTTATGACGTAGAATGTGCATACTTTGTAGATTCCATTTATGAAATAAAACACATTTTCTAAAAACTCGTGTTTTTTACGAAATCATGTAAACTTTCTACAAGCTATGATTTTAAAAAACAGGGGAAGTAAGCTTTTCTTATTTCCGGACGAATGCACAAACTATAGAAAGTTGTTATGACGTAGAATGTGCATACTTTGTTGATTCCATTTATGGAATAAAACACATTTTCTAAAAACTCGTGTTTTTTAAGAAATCATGTAAACCTTCTAGAAGCTGTGAATTTAAAAAATGGGGGAAGTAAGCTTTTCTTATTTCCAAATGCATGCGCAAACTATAGAAAGTCGTTATGACGTAGAATGTGCTTACTTTGTTGATTCCATTTATGAAATAAAACACGTTTTCTAAAAACTCATGTTTTTTTCAAAATCATGTAAACCTTCTAGAAGCTGTGATTTTAAAAAACGGTGGAAGTAAGCTTTTCTTACTTCCGGACGCATGCGCAAACTATAGAAAGGCGTTATGACGTAGAATGTGCATACTTTGTATATTCCATTTATGAAATAAAACACATTTTCTAAAAACTCGTGTTTTTTAAGAAATCATGTAAACTTTCTAGAAGCTGTGATTTTAAAAAACGGTGGAAGTAAGCTTTTCTTATTTCCAGACGAATGCACAAACTATAGAAAGTCGTTATGACGTAGAATGTGCATAATTTGTTGATACTATTTATGAAATAAAACACATTTTCTAAAAACTCGTGTTTTTTAAGAAATCATGTAAACCTTCTAGAAGCTGTGATTTTAAAAAACGGGGGAAGTAAGAATTTCTTATTTCCGGACGCATGCGCAAACTATAGAAAGTCGTTATGACGTAGAATGTGCATACTTTGTATATTCCATTTATGAAATAAAACACATTTTCTAAAAACTCATGTTTTTTACGAAATCATGTAAACCTTCTAGAAGGTATGATTTTAAAAAACGGTGGAAGTAAGCTTTTCTTATTTCCGGACGAATGCAAAAACTATAGAAATTTTTTATGACGTAGAATGTGCATACTTTGTTGATTCCATTTATGAAATAAAACACATTTTCTAAAAACTCGTGTTTTTTAAGAAATCATGTAAACCTTCTAGAAGCTGTGATTTTAAAAAACGGGGGAAGTAAGATTTTCTTATTTCCAAACGCATGCGCAAACTATAGAAAGTCGTTATGACTTAGAATGTGCATACTTTGTTGGTTCCATTTATGAAATAAAACATGTTTTCTAAAAACTCGTGTTTTTTACAAAATCATGTAAACCTTCTTGAAGATGTGATTTTTAAGGACGGTGGAAGTAAGCTTTTCTTATTTCCGGACCCATGCGCAAACTATAGAAAGGCGTTATGACGTAGAATGTGCATACTTTGTAGATTCCATTGATGAAATAAAACACATTTTCTAAAAACTCGTGTTTTTTACGAAATCATGTAAACCTCCTAGAAGGTGTGATTTTAAAAAACAGTGGAAGTAAGCTTTTCTTATTTCCGGACGCATGCGCAAACTATAGAAAGTCATTATGACGTAGAATGTGCATATTTTGTTGATTCCATTTATGAAATAAAACACATTTTCTAAAAACTCGTGGTTTTTACGAAATCATGTAAACCTTCTAAAAGCTGTGATTTTAAAAAACGGGGGAAGTAAGCTTTTCTTATTTCCGGATGCATGCGCAAACTATAGAAAGTCGTTATGACGTAGAATGTGCATACTTTGTTGATTCGATTTATGAAATAAAACACATTTTCTAAAAACTCGTGTTTTTTAAGAAATCATGTAAACCTTCTAGAAGCTGTGGTTTTAAAAAATGGGGGAAGTAAGCTTTTCTTATTTCCAAACGCATGCGCAAACTATAGAAAGTCGTTATGACGTAGAATGTGCATACTTTGTTGATTCCATTTATGAAATAAAACAAATTTTCTAAAAACTCGTGTTTTTTAAGAAATCATGTAATCCTTCTAGAGGATGTGATTTTAAAAAACGGGGGAAGTAAGCTTTTCTTATTTCCGGACGCATGCGCAAACTATAGAAAGTCGTTATGACGTAGAATGTGCATACTTTGTTGATTCGATTTATGAAATAAAACACATTTTCTAAAAACTCATGATTTTTAAGAAATCATGTAAACCTTCTAGAAGCTGTGATTTTAAAGAACGGGGGAAGAAAGCTTTTCTTAATTCCAAACGCATGCGCAAACTATAGAAAGTCGTTATGATGTAGAATGTGCATACTTTGTTGATTCCATTTATGAAATAAAACACATTTTCTAAAAACTCATGTTTTTTAAGAAATCATGTAAACCTTCTAGAAGCTGTGATTTTAAAAAACAGGGGAAGTAAGCTCTTGTTATTTCCAAATGCATGCGCAAACTAGAGAAAGTCGTTATGACGTAGAATGTGCATACTTTTTTGATTCCATTTATGAAATAAAACACATTTTCTAAAAACTCGTGTTTTTTAAGAAATCATGTAAACCTTATAGAAGCTGTGATTTTAAAAAACAGCGGAATTAAGCTTTTCTTATTTCCGGACGCATGCGCAAACTATAGAAAGTCGTTATATCGTAGAATGTGCATACTTTGTAGATTCCATTTATGAAATAAAACACATTTTCTAAAAACTCGTGTTTTTTACAAAATCATGTAAACCTTCTAGAAGCTGTGATTTTAAAAACAGTGGAAGTAAGCTTTTCTTATTTCCGGATGCATGCGCAAACTATAGAAAGTCGTTATGACGTAGAATGTGCATACTTTGTGGATTCCATTTATGAAATAAAACACATTTTCTAAAAACTCGTGTTTTTTACGAAATCATGTAAACCTTCTAGAAGCTGTGATTTTAAAAAACGGGGGAAGTAAGCTTTTCTTATTTCCAAACGCATGTGCAAACTATAGAAAGTCGTTATGACATAGAATATGCATACTTTGTTGATTCCAATTATGAAATAAAACACATTTTCTAAAAACTCATGTTTTTTAAGAAATCATGTAAACCTTTTAGAAGCTGTGGTTTTAAAAAACGGGGGAAGTAAGCTTTTCTTATTTCTGGATGCATGCGCAAACTATAGAAAGTCGTTATGACATAGAATGTGCATACTTTTTTGATTCCATTTATGAAATAAAACACATTTTCTAAAAACTCCTGCTTTTTAAGAAATCATGTAAACCTTCTAGAGGCTGTGATTTTAAAAAACGGGGGAAGTAAGCTTTTCTTATTTCCGGATGCATGCCCAAACTATAGAAAGTCGTTATGACGTAGAATGTGCATACTTTGTTGATTCCATTTATGAAATAAAACACATTTTCTAAAAACTCGTGTTTTTTAAGAAATCATGTAAACCTTCTAGAAGCTGTGATTTTAAAAAACAGGGGAAGTAAACTCTTGTTATTTCCAAATGCATGCGCAAACTATAGAAAGTCGTTATGATGTAGAATGTGCATACTTTGTTGATTCCATTTATGAAATAAAAAACATTTTCTAAAAACTCGTGTTTTTTAAGAAATCATGTAAACCTTCTAGAAGCTGTGATTTTAAAAAACGGCGGAATTAAGCTTTTCTTATTTCCGGACGCATGCGCAAACTATAGAAAGTCGTTATATCGTAGAATGTGCATACTTTGTAGATTCCATTTATGAAATAAAACACATATTCTAAAAACTCGTGTTTTTTACGAAATCATGTAAACCTTCTAGAAGCTGTGATTTTAAAAAATAGTGGAAGTAAGCTTTTCTTATTTCCGGATGCATGCGCAAACTATAGAAAGTCGTTATGACGTAGAATGTGCATACTTTGTAGATTCCATTTATGAAATAAAACACATTTTCTAAAAACTCATGTTTTTTACGAAATCATGTAAACCTTCTAGAAGCTGTGATTTTAAAAAACGGGGGAAGTAAGCTTTTCTTATTTCCAAACTTATGCGCAAACTATAGAAAGTCGTTATGACGTAGAATGTGCATACTTTGTTGATTCCATTTATGAAATAAAACATATTTTCTAAAAACTCGTGTTTTTAAAGAAATCATGTAAACCTTCTAGAAGCTGTGATTTTAAAAAACGGGGGAAGTAAGCTTTTCTTATTTCCGGACACATGCGCAAACTATAGAAATTCGTTATGACGTACAATGTGCATACTTTGTAGATTCCATTTATGAAATAAAACACATTTTCTAAAAACTCGTATTTTTTACGAAATCATGTAAACCTTCTAGAAGCTGTGATTTTAAAAAATGGTAGAAGTAAGCTTTTCTTATTTCCGGACGAATGCACAAACTATAGAAAGTTGTTATGATGTAGAATGTGCATACTTTGTTGATTCCATTTATGAAATAAAACACATTTTCTAAAAACTCGTGTTTTTTAGGAAATCATGTAAACCTTCTAGAAGCTATGATTTTAAAAAACGGTTGAAGTAAGCTTTTATTATTTCCGCACGAATGTGGAAACTATAGAAAGTCGTTATGACGTAGAATGTGTATACTTTGTTGATTCCATTTATGAAACAAAACACATTTTCTAAAAACTCGTGTTTTTTAAGAAACATGTAAACCTTCTAGAAGCTGTGATTTTAAAAAACGGTGGAAGTAAGCTTTTCTTATTTCCGGATGCATGCGCAAACTATAGATAGTCGTTAAGACGTAGAATGTGCATACTTTGTAGATTCCATTTATGAAATAAAACACATTTTCTAAAAACTCGTGTTTTTTACGAAATCATGTAAACCTTCTAGAAGCTGTGATTTTAAAAAACGGGGGAAGTAAGCTTTTCTTATTTCCAAACGCATGCGAGAAACTATAGAAAGTCGTTATGACGTATAATGTGCATACTTTGTTGATTCCATTTATGAAATAAAACACGTTTTCTAAAAACTCGTGTTTTTTTCAAAATCATGTAAACCTTCTAGAAGCTGTGATTTTAAAAAATGGTGGAAGTAAGCTTTTCTTACTTCCGGACGCATGCGCAAACTATAGAAAGGCGTTATGACGTAGAATGTGCATACTTTGTATATTCCATTTATGAAGTAAAACACATTTTCTAAAAACTCGTGTTTTTTACGAAATCATGTAAACCCTCTAGAAGGTGTGATTTTAAAAAACGGTGGAAATAAGCTTTTCTTATTTCCGGACGAATGCACAAACTATAGAAGTTTTTATGACGTAGAATGTGCATACTTTGTTGATTCCATTTATGAAATAAAACACATTTTCTAAAAACTCGTGTTTTTTAAGAAATCATGTAAACCTTCTAGAAGCTGTGATTTTAAAAAAGGGAGGAAGTAGCATTTTCTTATTTCCAAAGGCATGCGCAAACTATAGAAAGTCGTTATGACGTAGAATGTGCATACTTTGTTGGTTCCATTTATGAAATAAAACACGTTTTCTAAAAACTCGTGTTTTTTACAAAATCATGTAAACCTTCGAGAAGCTGTGATTTTAAAAAACGGTGGAAGTAAGCTTTTCTTATTTCCGGACGCATGCGCAAACTATAGAAAGGCGTTATGACGTAGAATGTGCATACTTTGTAGATTCCATTTATGAAATAAAACACATTTTCTAAAAACTCGTGTTTTTTAAGAAATCATGTAAACCTTCTAGAAGCTGTGATTTTAAAAAACGGTGGAAGTAAGCTTTTCTTATTTCCGGACGAATGCACAAACTATAGAAAGTCGTTATGACGTAGAATGTGCATACTTAATTGATTCCATTTATGAAATAAAACACATTTTCTAAAAACTCGTGTTTTTTAAGAAATCATGTAAACCTTCTAGAAGCTGTGATTTTAAAAAACGGGGGAAGTAAGCTTTTCTTATTTCCAAACGCATGCCCAAACTATAGAAAGTCGTTATGACGTAGAATGTGCATACTTTGTTGATTCCAATTATGAAATAAAACATATTTTCTAAAAACTCGTGTTTTTAAAGAAACCATGTAAACCTTCTAAAAGCTGTGATTTTAAAAAACGGGGAAAGTAAGCTTTTCTTATTTCCGGACACATTCGCAAACTATAGAAAGTCGTTATGACGTAGAATGTGCATACTTTGTAGATTCCATTTATGAAATAAAACACATTTTCTAAAAACTCGTGTTTTTTACGAAATCTTGTAAACCTTCTAGAAGCTATGATTTTAAAAAACGGTGGAAGTAAGCTTTTCTTATTTCCGGACGAATGCACAAACTATAGAAAGTTGTTATGATGTAGAATGTGCATACTTTGTTGATTCCATTTATGAAATAAAACACATTTTCTAAAAACTCGTGTTTTTTAAGAAATCATGTAAACCTTCTAGAAGCTGTGAATTTAAAAAACGGGGGAAGTAAGCTTTTCATATTTCCAAACGCATGTGCAAACTATAGAAAGTCGTTATGACTTAGAATGTGCTTACTTTTTTTATTCTATTTATGAAATAAAACACATTTTCTAAAAACTCGTGTTTTTTAAGAAATCATGTAAACCTTCTAGAAGCTATGATTTTAAAAAACGGTTGAAGTAAGCTTTTCTTATTTCCGCACGGATGCGCAAACTATAGAAAGTCGTTATGACGTAGAATGTGTATACTTTGTTGATTCCATTTATGAAACAAAACACATTTTCTAAAAACTCGTGTTTTTTAAGAAACATGTAAACCTTCTAGAAGCTGTGATTTTAAAAAATGCTGGAAGTAAGCTTTTCTTATTTCCGGACGCATGCGCAAACTATAGAAAGTCGTTATGACGTAGAATGTGCATACTTTGTAGATTCCATTTATGAAATAAAACACATTTTCTAAAAACTCATGTTTTTTACGAAATCATGTAAACTTTCTAGAAGCTATGATTTTAAAAAACAGGGGAAGTAAGCTTTTCTTATTTCCGGACGAATGCACAAACTATAGAAAGTTGTTATGACGTAGAATGTGCATACTTTGTTCATTCCATTTATGAAATAAATCACATTTTCTAAAAACTCGTGTTTTTTAAGAAATCATGTAAACCTTCTAGAAGCTGTGAATTTAAAAAACGGGGGAAGTAAGCTTTTCTTATTTCCAAACGCATGCGCAAACTATAGAAAGTCGTTATGACGTAGAATGTGCTTACTTTGTTGATTCCATTTATGAAATAAAACACGTTTTCTAAAAACTCGTGTTTTTTTCAAAATCATGTAAACCTTCTAGAAGGTGTGATTTTAAAAAACGGTGGAAGTAAGCTTTTCTTACTTCCGGACGCATGCGCAAACTATAAAAAGGCGTTATGACGTAGAATGTGCATACTTTGTATATTCCATTTATGAAATAAAACACATTTTCTAAAAACTCATGTTTTTTAAGAAATCATGTAAACCTTCTAGAAGCTGTGATTTTAAAAAACGGTGGAAGTAAGCTTTTCTTATTTCCGGACGAATGCACAATCTATAGAAAGTCGTTATGACGTAGAATGTGCATACTTTGTTTATTCCATTTATGAAATAAAACACATTTTCTAAAAACTCGTGTTTTTTACGAAATCATAAAAACCTTCTAGAAGCTGTGATTTTAAAAAATAGTGGAAGTAAGCTTTTCTTATTTCCGGATGCATGCGCAAACTATAGAAAGCTGTTATGACGTAGAATGTGCATACTTTGTAGATTCCATTGATGAAATAAAACACATTTTCAAAAACTCGTGTTTTTTACGAATTCATGTAAACCTTCTAGAAGCTGTGATTTTAAAAAACGGGGGAAGTAAGCTTTTCTTATTTCCAAACTTACACGCAAACTCTAGAAAGTCGTTATGACGTAGAATGTGCATACTTTGTTGATTCCATTTATGAAATAAAACATATTCTCTAAAAACTCGTGTTTTTAAAGAAATCATGTAAACCTTCTAGAAGCTGTGATTTTAAAAAACGGGGGAAGTAAGCTTTTCTTATTTCCGGACACATGCGCAAACTATAGAAAGTCGTTATGACGTAGAATGTGCATACTTTGTAGATTCCATTTATGAAATAAAACACATTTTCTAAAAACTCGTGTTTTTTACGAAATCATGTAAACCTTCTAGAAGCTGTGATTTTAAGAAATAGTGGAAGTAAGCTTTTCTTATTTCCGGATGCATGCGCAAACTATAGAAAGTCGTTATGACGTAGAATGTGCATACTTTGTAGATTCCATTTATGAAATAAAACACATTTTCTAAAAACTCATGTTTTTTACGAAATCATGTAAACCTTCTAGAAGCTGTGATTTTAAAAAACGGGGGAAGTAAGCTTTTCTTATTTCCAAACTTATGCGCAAACTATAGAAAGTCGTTATGACGTAGAATGTGCATACTTTGTTGATTCCATTTATGAAATAAAACATATTTTCTAAAAACTCGTGTTTTTAAAGAAATCATGTAAACCTTCTAGAAGCTGTGATTTTAAAAAACGGGGGAAGTAAGCTTTTCTTATTTCCGGACACATGCGCAAACTATAGAAATTCGTTATGACGTACAATGTGCATACTTTGTAGATTTCATTTATGAAATAAAACACATTTTCTAAAAACTCGTATTTTTTACGAAATCATGTAAACCTTCTAGAAGCTGTGATTTTAAAAAATGGTAGAAGTAAGCTTTTCTTATTTCCGGACCAATGCACAAACTATAGAAAGTTGTTATGATGTAGAATGTGCATACTTTGTTGATTCCATTTATGAAATAAAACACATTTTCTAAAAACTCGTGTTTTTTAGGAAATAATGTAAACCTTCTAGAAGCTATGATTTTAAAAAACGGTTGAAGTAAGCTTTTATTATTTCCGCACGAATGTGGAAACTATAGAAAGTCGTTATGACGTAGAATGTGTATACTTTGTTGATTCCATTTATGAAACAAAACACATTTTCTAAAAACTCGTGTTTTTTAAGAAACATGTAAACCTTCTAGAAGCTGTGATTTTAAAAAACGGTGGAAGTAAGCTTTTCTTATTTCCGGATGCATGCGCAAACTATAGATAGTCGTTAAGACGTAGAATGTGCATACTTTGTAGATTCCATTTATGAAATAAAACACATTTTCTAAAAACTCGTGTTTTTTACGAAATCATGTAAACTTTCTAGAAGCTATGATTTTAAAAAACAAGGGAAGTAAGCTTTTCTTATTTCCGGATGAATGCACAAACTATAGAAAGTTGTTATGATGTAGAATGTGCATACTTTGTTGATTCCATTTATGAAATAAAACACATTTTCCAAAAACTCATGTTTTTTAAGAAATCATGTAAACCTTCTAGAAGCTGTGATTTTAAAAAACGGGGGAAGTAAGCTTTTCTTATTTCCAAACGCATGCGAGAAACTATAGAAAGTCGTTATGACGTATAATGTGCATACTTTGTTGATTCCATTTATGAAATAAAACACGTTTTCTAAAAACTCGTGTTTTTTTCAAAATCATGTAAACCTTCTAGAAGCTGTGATTTTAAAAAATGGTGGAAGTAAGCTTTTCTTACTTCCGGACGCATGCGCAAACTATAGAAAGGCGTTATGACGTAGAATGTGCATACTTTGTATATTCCATTTATGAAGTAAAACACATTTTCTAAAAACTCGTGTTTTTTACGAAATCATGTAAACCCTCTAGAAGGTGTGATTTTAAAAAACGGTGGAAGTAAGCTTTTCTTATTTCCGGACGAATGCACAAACTATAGAAGTTGTTATGACGTAGAATGTGCATACTTTGTTGATTCCATTTATGAAATAAAACACATTTTCTAAAAACTCGTGTTTTTTAAGAAATCATGTAAACCTTCTAGAAGCTATGATTTTAAAAAAGGGAGGAAGTAGCATTTTCTTATTTCCAAAGGCATGCGCAAACTATAGAAAGTCGTTATGACGTAGAATGTGCATACTTTGTTGGTTCCATTTATGAAATAAAACACGTTTTCTAAAAACTCGTGTTTTTTACAAAATCATGTAAACCTTCGAGAAGCTGTGATTTTAAAAAACGGTGGAAGTAAGCTTTTCTTATTTACGGACGCATGCGCAAACTATAGAAAGGCGTTATGACGTAGAATGTGCATACTTTGTAGATTCCATTTATGAAATAAAACACATTTTCTAAAAACTCGTGTTTTTTAAGAAATCATGTAAACCTTCTAGAAGCTGTGATTTTAAAAAACGGTGGAAGTAAGCTTTTCTTATTTCCGGACGAATGCACAAACTATAGAAAGTCGTTATGACGTAGAATGTGCATACTTAATTGATTCCATTTATGAAATAAAACACATTTTCTAAAAACTCGTGTTTTTTAAGAAATCATGTAAACCTTCTAGAAGCTGTGATTTTAAAAAACGGGGGAAGTAAGCTTTTCTTATTTCCAAACGCATGCCCAAACTATAGAAAGTCGTTATGACGTAGAATGTGCATACTTTGTTGATTCCAATTATGAAATAAAACATATTTTCTAAAAACTCGTGTTTTTAAAGAAACCATGTAAACCTTCTAAAAGCTGTGATTTTAAAAAACGGGGAAAGTAAGCTTTTCTTATTTCCGGACACATTCGCAAACTATAGAAAGTCGTTATGACGTAGAATGTGCATACTTTGTAGATTCCATTTATGAAATAAAACACATTTTCTAAAAACTCGTGTTTTTTACGAAATCTTGTAAACCTTCTAGAAGCTATGATTTTAAAAAACGGTGGAAGTAAGCTTTTCTTATTTCCGGACGAATGCACAAACTATAGAAAGTTGTTATGATGTAGAATGTGCATACTTTGTTGATTCCATTTATGAAATAAAACACATTTTCTAAAAACTCGTGTTTTTTAAGAAATCATGTAAACCTTCTAGAAGCTGTGAATTTAAAAAACGGGGGAAGTAAGCTTTTCATATTTCCAAACGCATGTGCAAACTATAGAAAGTCGTTATGACTTAGAATGTGCTTACTTTTTTTATTCTATTTATGAAATAAAACACATTTTCTAAAAACTCGTGTTTTTTAAGAAATCATGTAAACCTTCTAGAAGCTATGATTTTAAAAAACGGTTGAAGTAAGCTTTTCTTATTTCCGCACGGATGCGCAAACTATAGAAAGTCGTTATGACGTAGAATGTGTATACTTTGTTGATTCCATTTATGAAACAAAACACATTTTCTAAAAACTCGTGTTTTTTAAGAAACATGTAAACCTTCTAGAAGCTGTGATTTTAAAAAATGCTGGAAGTAAGCTTTTCTTATTTCCGGACGCATGCGCAAACTATAGAAAGTCGTTATGACGTAGAATGTGCATACTTTGTAGATTCCATTTATGAAATAAAACACATTTTCTAAAAACTCGTGTTTTTTACGAAATCATGTAAACTTTCTAGAAGCTATGATTTTAAAAAACAGGGGAAGTAAGCTTTTCTTATTTCCGGACGAATGCACAAACTATAGAAAGTTGTTATGACGTAGAATGTGCATACTTTGTTCATTCCATTTATGAAATAAATCACATTTTCTAAAAACTCGTGTTTTTTAAGAAATCATGTAAACCTTCTAGAAGCTGTGAATTTAAAAAACGGGGGAAGTAAGCTTTTCTTATTTCCAAACGCATGCGCAAACTATAGAAAGTCGTTATGACGTAGAATGTGCTTACTTTGTTGATTCCATTTATGAAATAAAACACGTTTTCTAAAAACTCGTGTTTTTTTCAAAATCATGTAAACCTTCTAGAAGCTGTGATTTTAAAAAACGGTGGAAGTAAGCTTTTCTTACTTCCGGACGCATGCGCAAACTATAAAAAGGCGTTATGACGTAGAATGTGCATACTTTGTATATTCCATTTATGAAATAAAACACATTTTCTAAAAACTCGTGTTTTTTAAGAAATCATGTAAACCTTCTAGAAGCTGTGATTTTAAAAAACGGTGGAAGTAAGCTTTTCTTATTTCCGGACGAATGCACAATCTATAGAAAGTCGTTATGACGTAGAATGTGCATACTTTGTTTATTCCATTTATGAAATAAAACACATTTTCTAAAAACTCGTGTTTTTTAAGAAATCATGTAAACCTTCTAGAAGCTATGATTTTAAAAAACGGGGGAAGTAAGCTTTTCTTATTTCCAAACGCATGCCCAAACTATAGAAAGTCGTTATGACGTAGAATGTGCATACATTGTAGATTCCATTTATGAAATAAAACACATTTTCTAAAAACTCGTGTTTTTTACAAAATCATGTAAACCTTCTAGAAGCTGTGATTTTAAAAAACGGTGGAAGTAAGCTTTTCTTATTTCTGGACGAATGCACAAACTATAGAAAGTTGTTATGACGTAGAATGTGCATACTTTGTTGATTCCATTTACGAAATAAAACACATTTTCTAAAAACTCGTGTTTTTTAAGAAATCATGTAAACCTTCTAGAAGCTATGATTTTAAAAAACGGTTGAAGTAAGCTTTTCTTATTTCCGCACGACTGCGCAAACTATAGAAAGTCGTTATGGCGTAGAATGTGTATACTTTGTTGATTGCATTTATGAAACAAAACACATTTTCTAAAAACTCCTGTTTTTTAAGAAACATGTAAACCTTCTAGAAGCTGTGATTTTAAAAAACGGTGGAAGTAAGCTTTTCTTATTTCCGGACGCATGCGCAAACTATAGAAAGTCGTTATGACGTAGAATGTGCATACTTTGTAGATTCCATTTATGAAATAAAACACATTTTCTAAAAACTCGTGTTTTTTACGAAATCATGTAAACTTTCTAGAAGCTATGATTTTAAAAAACAGGGGAAGTAAGCTTTTCTTATTTCCGGACGAATGCACAAACTATAGAAAGTTGTTATGACGTAGAATGTGCACACTTTGTTAATTCCATTTATGAAATAAAACAAATTTTCTAAAAACTCGTGTTTTTTAAGAAATCATGTAAACCTTCTAGAAGCTGTGAATTTAAAAAACGGGGGAAGTAAGCTTTTCTTATTTCCAAACGCATGCGCAAACTATAGAAAGTCGTTATGACGTAGAATTTGCATACTTTCTTCATTCCATTTATGAAATAAAACACGTTTTCTAAAAACTCGTGTTTTTTTCAAAATCATGTAAACCTTCTAGAAGCTGTGATTTTAAAGAACGGTGGAAGTAAGCTTTTCTTACTTCCGGACGCATGCGCAAACTATAGAAAGGCGTTATGACGTAGAATGTGCATACTTTTTATATTCCATTTATGAAATAAAACACATTTTCTAAAAACTCGTGTTTTTTAAGAAATCATGTAAACCTTCTAGAAGCTGTGATTTTAAAAAACGGTGGAAGTAAGCTTTTCTTATTTCCGGACGAATGCACAAACTATAGAAAGTCGTTATGACGTAGAATGTGCATACTTTGTTGATTCCATTTATGAAATAAAACACATTTTCTAAAAACTCGTGTTTTTTAAGAAATCATGTAAACCTTCTAGAAGCTGTGATTTTAAAAAACGGGGGAAGTTAGCTTTTCTTATTTCCAAACGCATGCCCAAACTATAGAAAGTCGTTATGACGTAGAATGTGCATACTTTGTTGATTCCATTTATGAAATAAAACACGTTTTCTAAAAACTCGTGTTTTTTTCAAAATCATGTAAACCTTCTAGAAGCTTTGATTTTAAAAAACGGTGGAAGTAAGCTTTTATTACTTCCGGACGCATGCGCAAACTATAGAAAGGCGTTATGACGTAGAATGTGCATACTTTGTATATTCCATTTATGAAATAAAACACATTTTCTAAAAACTCGTGTTTTTTACGAAATCATGTAAACCTGTTAGAAGCTGTGATTTTAAAAAACGTGGGAAGTAAGCTTTTCTTATTTCCGGACGAATGCACAAACTGTAGAAAGTCGTTATGAAATAAAACGCATTTTCTAAAAACTCGTGTTTTTTAAGAAATCATGTTAACCTTCTAGAAGCTGTGATTTTAAAAAACAGGGGAAGTAAGCTTTTCTTATTTCCGGACGCATGCGCAAACTGTAGAAAGTTGTTATGACGTAGAATGTGCATACTTTGTAGATTCCATTTATGAAATAAAACACATTTTCTAAAAACTCGTGTTTTTTACAAAATCATGTAAACCTTCTAGAAGCTGTGATTTTAAAAAACGGTGGAAGTAAGCTTTTCTTATTTCCGGACGCATGCACAAACTATAGAAAGTCGTTATGACGTAGAATGTGCATACTTTGTTGATTCCATTTATGAAATAAAACACATTTTCTAAAAACTCATGTTTTTTAAGAAATCATGTAAACCTTCTAGAAGCTGTGATTTTAAAAAATGGGGGAAGTAAGCTTTTCTTATTTCCAAACGCATGTGCAAACTATAGAAATTCGTTATGACGTAGAATGTGCATACTTTGTTGATTCCATTTATGAAATAAAACACATTTTCTAAAAACGCGTGTTTTTTAGGAAATCCTGTAAACCTTCTAGAAGCTGTGATTTTAAAAAATGGTGGAAGTAAGCTTTTCTTATTTCCGGACGCATGCGCAAACTATAGAAAGTCGTTATGACGTAGAATGTGCATACTTTGTAGATTCCATTTATGAAATAAAGCACATTTTCTAAAAACTCGTGTTTTTTACGAAATCATGTAAAACTTCTAGAAGCTGTGATTTTAAAGAACGGTGGAAGTAAGCTTTTCTTATTTCTGGACGAATACGCAAACTATACAAAGTCGTTATGATGTAGAATGTGCATACTTTTTTGATTCCATTTATGAAATAAAACACATTTTCTAAAAACTCGTGTTTTTTACGAAATCATGTAAACCTTCTAGAAGCTGTGATTTTAAAAAACGGTGGAAGTAAGCTTTTCTTATTTCCGGACGAATGCACAAACTATAGAAAGTTGTTATGACGTAGAATGTGCATACTTTGTTGATTCCATTTATGAAATAAAATACATTTTCTAAAAACTCGTGTTTTTTAAGAAATCATGTAAACCTTGTAGAAGCTATGATTTTAAAAAACGGTTGAAGTAAGCTTTTCTTATTTCCGCACGAATGCGCAAA
The DNA here is from genome assembly GCA_027924585.1 of Larix kaempferi. Taxonomy (NCBI): domain Eukaryota; kingdom Viridiplantae; phylum Streptophyta; class Pinopsida; order Pinales; family Pinaceae; genus Larix; species Larix kaempferi. The sequence continues at coordinate 472,610 of BSBM01001607.1, forward strand.
CTATAGAAAGTCGTTATGACGTAGAATGTGTATACTTTGTTGATTCCATTTATGAAACAAAACACATTTTCTAAAAACTCGTGTTTTTTAAGAAACATGTAAACCTTCTAGAAGCTGTGATTTTAAAAAATGGTGGAAGTTAGCTTTTCTTATTTCCGGACGCATGTGCAAACTATAGAAAGTCGTTATGACGTAGAATGTGCATACTTTGTAGATTCCATTTATGAAATAAAACACATTTTCTAAAAACTCGTGTTTTTTACGAAATCATGTAAACTTTCTAGAAGCTATGATTTTAAAAAACAGGGGAAGTAAGCTTTTCTTATTTCCGGACGAATGCACAAACTATAGAAAGTTGTTATGACGTAGAATGTGCATACTTTGTTCATTCCATTTATGAAATAAAACACATTTTCTAAAAACTCGTGTTTTTTAAGAAATCATGTAAACCTTCTAGAAGCTGTGAATTTAAAAAACGGGGGAAGTAAGCTTTTCTTATTTCCAAACGCATGCGCAAACTATAGAAAGTCGTTATGACGTAGAATGTGCTTACTTTGTTGATTCCATTTATGAAATAAAACACGTTTTCTAAAAACTCGTGTTTTTTTCAAAATCATGTAAACCTTCTAGAAGCTGTGATTTTAAAAAAACGGTTGAAGTAAGCTTTTCTTACTTCCGGACGCATGCGCAAACTATAGAAAGGCATTATGACGTAGAATGTGCATACTTTGTATATTCCATTTATGAAATAAAACGCATTTTCTAAAAACTCGTGTTTTTTAAGAAATCATGTAAACCTTCTAGAAGCTATGATTTTAAAAAACGGTGGAAGTAAGCTTTTCTTATTTCCGGACGAATGCACAAACTATAGAAAGTCGTTATGACGTAGAATGTGCATACTTTGTTGATTCCATTTATGAAATAAAACACATTTTCTAAAAACTCGTGTTTTTTAAGAAATCATGTAAACCTTCTAGAAGCTGTCATTTTAAAAAACAGGGGAAGTAAGCTTTTCTTATTTCCAAACTTTTGCGCAAACTATAGAAAGTCGTTATGACGTAGAATGTGCATACTTTGTTGATTCCGTTTATGAAATAAAACACATTTTCTAAAAACTCGTGTTGTTTAGGAAATCCTGTAAACCTTCTAGAAGCTGTGATTTTAAAAAATGGTGGAAGTAAGCTTTTCTTATTTCCGGACGCATGCGAAAACTATAGAAAGTCGTTATGACGTAGAATGTGCATACTTTGTTGATTCCATTTATGAAATAAAACATATTTTCTAAAAACTCGTGTTTTTAAAGAAATCATGTAAACCTTCTAAAAGCTGTGATTTTAAAAAACGGGGGAAGTAAGCTTTTCTTATTTCCGGTCACATTCGGAAACTATAGAAAGTCGTTATGACGTAGAATGTGCATACTTTGTAGATTCCATTTATGAAATAAAACACATTTTCTAAAAACTCGTGTTTTTTACGAAATCATGTAAACCTTCTAGAAGTTGTGAATTTAAAAAACGGGGGAAGTAAGCTTTTCTTATTTCCAAACAGATGAGCAAACTATAGAAAGTCGTTATGACATAGAATGTGCTTACTTTGTTGATTCCATTTATGAAATAAAACACGTTTTCTAAAAACTCGTGTTTTTTTCAAAATCATGTAAACCTTCTAGAAGCTGTGATTTAAAAAAACGGTGGAAGTAAGCTTTTCTTACTTCCGGACACATGCGCAAACTATTGAAAGGCGTTATGACGTAGAATGTGCATACTTTGTATATTCCATTTATGAAATAAAACACATTTTCTAAAAACTCGTGTTTTTTAAGAAATCATGTAAACCTTCTAGAAGCTGTGATTTTAAAAAACGGTGGAAGTAAGCTTTTCTTATTTCCGGACGAATGCACAAACTATAGAAAGTCGTTATGACGTAGAATGTGCATACTTTGTTGATTCCATTTATGAAATAAAACACATTTTCTAAAAACTCGTGTTTTTTAAGAAATCATGTAAACCTTCTAGAAGCTGTGATTTTAAAAAACGGGGGAAGTAAGCTTTTCTTATTTCCAAACGCATGCCCAAACTATAGAAAGTCCTTATGACGTAGAATGTGCATACTTTGTTGATTCCATTTATGAAACAAAACACGTTTTCTAAAAACTCATGTTTTTTTCAAAATCGTCTAAACCTTCTAGAAGCTGTGATTTTAAAAAACGGTGGAAGTAAGCTTTTCTTACTTCCGGACGCATGCGCAAACTATAGAAAGTCGTTATGACTTAGAATGTGCATACTTTGTTGGTTCCATTTATGAAATAAAACACGTTTTCTAAAAACTCGTGTTTTTTACAAAATCATGTAAACCTTCTTGAAGCTGTGATTTTAAAAAACGGTTGAAGTAAGCTTTTCTTATTTCCGGACGCATGCACAAACTATAGAAAGGCGTTATGACGTAGAATGTGCATACTTTGTATATTCCATTTATGAAATAAAACACATTTTCTAAAAACTCGTGTTTTTAACGAAATCATGTAAACCTTCTAGAAGGTGTGATTTAAAAAAACGGTGGAAGTAAGCTTTTCTTATTTCCGGACGCATGCGCAAACTATAGAAAGTCATTATGACGTAGAATGTGCATATTTTGTTGATTCCATTTATGAAATAAAACACATTTTCTAAAAACTCGTGGTTTTTACGAAATCATGTAAACCTTCTAAAAGCTGTGATTTTAAAAAACGGGGGAAGTAAGCTTTTCTTATTTCCAAATGAATGCGCAAATTATAGAAATTCGTTATGACGTAGAATGTGCATACTTTGTTGATTCCATTTATGAAATAAAACACATTTTCTAAAAACTCGTGTTTTTTAAGAAATCATGTAAACCTTCTAGAAGCTGGGGTTTTAAAAAATGGGGGAAGTAAGCTTTTCTTATTTCCAAAGGCATGTGCAAACTATAGAAAGTCGTTATGACGTAGAATGTGCATACTTTGTTGATTCCATTTATGAAATAAAACAAATTTTCTAAAAACTCGTGTTTTTCAAGAAATCATGTAATCCTTCTAGAGGCTGTGATTTTAAAAAACGGGGGAAGTAAGCTTTTCTTATTTCCGGACGCATGCGCAAACTATAGAAAGTCGTTATGACGTAGAATGTGCATACTTTGTTGATTCCATTTATGAAATAAAACATATTTTCTAAAAACTCATGATTTTTAAGAAATCATGTAAACCTTCTAGAAGCTGTGATTTTAAAAAACGGGGGAAGAAAGCTTTTCTTAATTCCAAACGCATGCGCAAACTATAGAAAGTCGTTATGATGTAGAATGTGCATACTTTGTTGATTCCATTTATGAAATAAAACACATTTTCTAAAAACTCGTGTTTTTTAAGAAATCATGTAAACAATCCAGAAGCGGTGATTTTAAAAAATGGGGGAAGTAAGCTTTTGTTATTTCCAAATGCATGTGCAAACTATAGAAAGTCGTTATGACGTAGAATGTGCATACTTTTTAGATTCCATTTACGAAATAAAACACATTTTCTAAAAACTCATGTTTTTTACGAAATCATGTAAACCTTCTAGAAGTTGTGATTTTAAAAAACGGGGGAAGTAAGATTTTCTTATTTCCAAACGCATGCGCAAACTATAGAAAGTCGTTATGAAGTAGAATGTGCATACTTTGTTGGTTCCATTTATGAAATAAAAAACGTTTTCTAAAAACTCATGTTTTTTACAAAATCATGTAAACCTTCTAGAAGCTGTCATTTTAAAAAATGGTGGAAGTAAGCTTTTCTTATTTCCGGACGCATGTGCAAACTATAGAAAGGCGTTATGACGTAGAATGTGCATACTTTGTAGATTCCATTTATGAAATCAAACACATTTTCTAAAAACTCGTGTTTTTTAAGAAATCATGTAAACCTTCTATAAGCTGTGATTTTAAAAAATGGTGGAAGTAAGCTTTTCTTATTTCCGGACGAATGCACAAACTATAGAAAGTCGTTATGACTTAGAATGTGCATACTTTGTTGATTCCATTTATGAAATAAAACACATTTTCTAAAAACTCGTGTTTTTTAAGAAACCATGTAAACCTTCTAGAAGCTGTTATTTTAAAAAATGGGGGAACTAAGTTTTTCTTATTTCCAAACGCATGCGCAAACTATAGAAAGTCGTTATGACGTAGAATATGCATACTTTGTTGATTACATTTATGAAATAAAACACGTTTTCTAAAAACTCGTGTTTTTTTCAAAATCATGTAAACCTTCTAGAAGCTGTGATTTTAAAAAACGGTGGAAGTAAGCTTTTCTTACTTTCGGACGCATGCGCAAACTATAGAAAGGCGTTATGACATAAAATGTGCATACTTTGTATATTCCATTTATGAAATAAAACACATTTTCTAAAAACTCGTGTTTTTTAAGAAATCATGTAAACCTTCTAGAAGCTATGATTTTAAAAAACGGGGGAAGTAAGCTTTTCTTATTTCCAAACGCATGCCCAAACTATAGAAAGTCGTTATGACGTAGAATGTGCATACTTTGTAGATTCCATTTATGAAATAAAACACATTTTCTAAAAACTCGTGTTTTTTACAAAATCATGTAAACCTTCTAGAAGCTGTGATTTTAAAAAACGGTGGAAGTAAGCTTTTCTTATTTCTGGACGAATGCACAAACTATAGAAAGTTGTTATGACGTAGAATGTGCATACTTTGTTGATTCCATTTACGAAATAAAACACATTTTCTAAAAACTCGTGTTTTTTAAGAAATCATGTAAACCTTCTAGAAGCTATGATTTTAAAAAACGGTTGAAGTAAGCTTTTCTTATTTCCGCACGACTGCGCAAACTATAGAAAGTCGTTATGGCGTAGAATGTGTATACTTTGTTGATTGCATTTATGAAACAAAACACATTTTCTAAAAACTCCTGTTTTTTAAGAAACATGTAAACCTTCTAGAAGCTGTGATTTTAAAAAACGGTGGAAGTAAGCTTTTCTTATTTCCGGACGCATGCGCAAACTATAGAAAGTCGTTATGACGTAGAATGTGCATACTTTGTAGATTCCATTTATGAAATAAAACACATTTTCTAAAAACTCGTGTTTTTTACGAAATCATGTAAACTTTCTAGAAGCTATGATTTTAAAAAACAGGGGAAGTAAGCTTTTCTTATTTCCGGACGAATGCACAAACTATAGAAAGTTGTTATGACGTAGAATGTGCACACTTTGTTAATTCCATTTATGAAATAAAACAGATTTTCTAAAAACTCGTGTTTTTTAAGAAATCATGTAAACCTTCTAGAAGCTGTGAATTTAAAAAACGGGGGAAGTAAGCTTTTCTTATTTCCAAACGCATGCGCAAACTATAGAAAGTCGTTATGACGTAGAATTTGCATACTTTCTTCATTCCATTTATGAAATAAAACACGTTTTCTAAAAACTCGTGTTTTTTTCAAAATCATGTAAACCTTCTAGAAGCTGTGATTTTAAAGAACGGTGGAAGTAAGCTTTTCTTACTTCCGGACGCATGCGCAAACTATAGAAAGGCGTTATGACGTAGAATGTGCATACTTTTTATATTCCATTTATGAAATAAAACACATTTTCTAAAAACTCGTGTTTTTTAAGAAATCATGTAAACCTTCTAGAAGCTGTGATTTTAAAAAACGGTGGAAGTAAGCTTTTCTTATTTCCGGACGAATGCACAAACTATAGAAAGTCGTTATGACGTAGAATGTGCATACTTTGTTGATTCCATTTATGAAATAAAACACATTTTCTAAAAACTCGTGTTTTTTAAGAAATCATGTAAACCTTCTAGAAGCTGTGATTTTAAAAAACGGGGGAAGTTAGCTTTTCTTATTTCCAAACGCATGCCCAAACTATAGAAAGTCGTTATGACGTAGAATGTGCATACTTTGTTGATTCCATTTATGAAATAAAACACGTTTTCTAAAAACTCGTGTTTTTTTCAAAATCATGTAAACCTTCTAGAAGCTTTGATTTTAAAAAACGGTGGAAGTAAGCTTTTATTACTTCCGGACGCATGCGCAAACTATAGAAAGGCGTTATGACGTAGAATGTGCATACTTTGTATATTCCATTTATGAAATAAAACACATTTTCTAAAAACTCGTGTTTTTTACGAAATCATGTAAACCTGTTAGAAGCTGTGATTTTAAAAAACGTGGGAAGTAAGCTTTTCTTATTTCCGGACGAATGCACAAACTGTAGAAAGTCGTTATGAAATAAAACGCATTTTCTAAAAACTCGTGTTTTTTAAGAAATCATGTTAACCTTCTAGAAGCTGTGATTTTAAAAAACAGGGGAAGTAAGCTTTTCTTATTTCCGGACGCATGCGCAAACTGTAGAAAGTTGTTATGACGTAGAATGTGCATACTTTGTAGATTCCATTTATGAAATAAAACACATTTTCTAAAAACTCGTGTTTTTTACAAAATCATGTAAACCTTCTAGAAGCTGTGATTTTAAAAAACGGTGGAAGTAAGCTTTTCTTATTTCCGGACGCATGCACAAACTATAGAAAGTCGTTATGACGTAGAATGTGCATACTTTGTTGATTCCATTTATGAAATAAAACACATTTTCTAAAAACTCATGTTTTTTAAGAAATCATGTAAACCTTCTAGAAGCTGTGATTTTAAAAAATGGGGGAAGTAAGCTTTTCTTATTTCCAAACGCATGTGCAAACTATAGAAATTCGTTATGACGTAGAATGTGCATACTTTGTTGATTCCATTTATGAAATAAAACACATTTTCTAAAAACGCGTGTTTTTTAGGAAATCCTGTAAACCTTCTAGAAGCTGTGATTTTAAAAAATGGTGGAAGTAAGCTTTTCTTATTTCCGGACGCATGCGCAAACTATAGAAAGTCGTTATGACGTAGAATGTGCATACTTTGTAGATTCCATTTATGAAATAAAGCACATTTTCTAAAAACTCGTGTTTTTTACGAAATCATGTAAAACTTCTAGAAGCTGTGATTTTAAAGAACGGTGGAAGTAAGCTTTTCTTATTTCTGGACGAATACGCAAACTATACAAAGTCGTTATGATGTAGAATGTGCATACTTTTTTGATTCCATTTATGAAATAAAACACATTTTCTAAAAACTCGTGTTTTTTACGAAATCATGTAAACCTTCTAGAAGCTGTGATTTTAAAAAACGGTGGAAGTAAGCTTTTCTTATTTCCGGACGAATGCACAAACTATAGAAAGTTGTTATGACGTAGAATGTGCATACTTTGTTGATTCCATTTATGAAATAAAATACATTTTCTAAAAACTCGTGTTTTTTAAGAAATCATGTAAACCTTGTAGAAGCTATGATTTTAAAAAACGGTTGAAGTAAGCTTTTCTTATTTCCGCACGAATGCGCAAACTATAGAAAGTCGTTATGACGTAGAATGTGTATACTTTGTTGATTCCATTTATGAAACAAAACACATTTTCTAAAAACTCGTGTTTTTTAAGAAACATGTAAACCTTCTAGAAGCTGTGATTTTAAAAAATGGTGGAAGTTAGCTTTTCTTATTTCCGGACGCATGTGCAAACTATAGAAAGTCGTTATGACGTAGAATGTGCATACTTTGTAGATTCCATTTATGAAATAAAACACATTTTCTAAAAACTCGTGTTTTTTACGAAATCATGTAAACTTTCTAGAAGCTATGATTTTAAAAAACAGGGGAAGTAAGCTTTTCTTATTTCCGGACGAATGCACAAACTATAGAAAGTTGTTATGACGTAGAATGTGCATACTTTGTTCATTCCATTTATGAAATAAAACACATTTTCTAAAAACTCGTGTTTTTTAAGAAATCATGTAAACCTTCTAGAAGCTGTGAATTTAAAAAACGGGGGAAGTAAGCTTTTCTTATTTCCAAACGCATGCGCAAACTATAGAAAGTCGTTATGACGTAGAATGTGCTTACTTTGTTGATTCCATTTATGAAATAAAACACGTTTTCTAAAAACTCGTGTTTTTTTCAAAATCATGTAAACCTTCTAGAAGCTGTGATTTTAAAAAACGGTTGAAGTAAGCTTTTCTTACTTCCGGACGCATGCGCAAACTATAGAAAGGCATTATGACGTAGAATGTGCATACTTTGTATATTCCATTTATGAAATAAAACGCATTTTCTAAAAACTCGTGTTTTTTAAGAAATCATGTAAACCTTCTAGAAGCTATGATTTTAAAAAACGGTGGAAGTAAGCTTTTCTTATTTCCGGACGAATGCACAAACTATAGAAAGTCGTTATGACGTAGAATGTGCATACTTTGTTGATTCCATTTATGAAATAAAACACATTTTCTAAAAACTCGTGTTTTTTAAGAAATCATGTAAACCTTCTAGAAGCTGTCATTTTAAAAAACAGGGGAAGTAAGCTTTTCTTATTTCCAAACTTTTGCGCAAACTATAGAAAGTCGTTATGACGTAGAATGTGCATACTTTGTTGATTCCGTTTATGAAATAAAACACATTTTCTAAAAACTCGTGTTGTTTAGGAAATCCTGTAAACCTTCTAGAAGCTGTGATTTTAAAAAATGGTGGAAGTAAGCTTTTCTTATTTCCGGACGCATGCGAAAACTATAGAAAGTCGTTATGACGTAGAATGTGCATACTTTGTTGATTCCATTTATGAAATAAAACATATTTTCTAAAAACTCGTGTTTTTAAAGAAATCATGTAAACCTTCTAAAAGCTGTGATTTTAAAAAACGGGGGAAGTAAGCTTTTCTTATTTCCGGTCACATTCGGAAACTATAGAAAGTCGTTATGACGTAGAATGTGCATACTTTGTAGATTCCATTTATGAAATAAAACACATTTTCTAAAAACTCGTGTTTTTTACGAAATCATGTAAACCTTCTAGAAGTTGTGAATTTAAAAAACGGGGGAAGTAAGCTTTTCTTATTTCCAAACAGATGAGCAAACTATAGAAAGTCGTTATGACATAGAATGTGCTTACTTTGTTGATTCCATTTATGAAATAAAACACGTTTTCTAAAAACTCGTGTTTTTTTCAAAATCATGTAAACCTTCTAGAAGCTGTGATTTAAAAAAACGGTGGAAGTAAGCTTTTCTTACTTCCGGACACATGCGCAAACTATTGAAAGGCGTTATGACGTAGAATGTGCATACTTTGTATATTCCATTTATGAAATAAAACACATTTTCTAAAAACTCGTGTTTTTTAAGAAATCATGTAAACCTTCTAGAAGCTGTGATTTTAAAAAACGGTGGAAGTAAGCTTTTCTTATTTCCGGACGAATGCACAAACTATAGAAAGTCGTTATGACGTAGAATGTGCATACTTTGTTGATTCCATTTATGAAATAAAACACATTTTCTAAAAACTCGTGTTTTTTAAGAAATCATGTAAACCTTCTAGAAGCTGTGATTTTAAAAAACGGGGGAAGTAAGCTTTTCTTATTTCCAAACGCATGCCCAAACTATAGAAAGTCCTTATGACGTAGAATGTGCATACTTTGTTGATTCCATTTATGAAACAAAACACGTTTTCTAAAAACTCATGTTTTTTTCAAAATCGTCTAAACCTTCTAGAAGCTGTGATTTTAAAAAACGGTGGAAGTAAGCTTTTCTTACTTCCGGACGCATGCGCAAACTATAGAAAGTCGTTATGACTTAGAATGTGCATACTTTGTTGGTTCCATTTATGAAATAAAACACGTTTTCTAAAAACTCGTGTTTTTTACAAAATCATGTAAACCTTCTTGAAGCTGTGATTTTAAAAAACGGTTGAAGTAAGCTTTTCTTATTTCCAGACGCATGCACAAACTATAGAAAGGCGTTATGACGTAGAATGTGCATACTTTGTATATTCCATTTATGAAATAAAACACATTTTCTAAAAACTCGTGTTTTTAACGAAATCATGTAAACCTTCTAGAAGGTGTGATTTAAAAAAACGGTGGAAGTAAGCTTTTCTTATTTCCGGACGCATGCGCAAACTATAGAAAGTCATTATGACGTAGAATGTGCATATTTTGTTGATTCCATTTATGAAATAAAACACATTTTCTAAAAACTCGTGGTTTTTACGAAATCATGTAAACCTTCTAAAAGCTGTGATTTTAAAAAACGGGGGAAGTAAGCTTTTCTTATTTCCAAATGAATGCGCAAATTATAGAAATTCGTTATGACGTAGAATGTGCATACTTTGTTGATTCCATTTATGAAATAAAACACATTTTCTAAAAACTCGTGTTTTTTAAGAAATCATGTAAACCTTCTAGAAGCTGGGGTTTTAAAAAATGGGGGAAGTAAGCTTTTCTTATTTCCAAAGGCATGTGCAAACTATAGAAAGTCGTTATGACGTAGAATGTGCATACTTTGTTGATTCCATTTATGAAATAAAACAAATTTTCTAAAAACTCGTGTTTTTCAAGAAATCATGTAATCCTTCTAGAGGCTGTGATTTTAAAAAACGGGGGAAGTAAGCTTTTCTTATTTCCGGACGCATGCGCAAACTATAGAAAGTCGTTATGACGTAGAATGTGCATACTTTGTTGATTCCATTTATGAAATAAAACATATTTTCTAAAAACTCATGATTTTTAAGAAATCATGTAAACCTTCTAGAAGCTGTGATTTTAAAAAACGGGGGAAGAAAGCTTTTCTTAATTCCAAACGCATGCGCAAACTATAGAAAGTCGTTATGATGTAGAATGTGCATACTTTGTTGATTCCATTTATGAAATAAAACACATTTTCTAAAAACTCGTGTTTTTTAAGAAATCATGTAAACAATCCAGAAGCGGTGATTTTAAAAAATGGGGGAAGTAAGCTTTTGTTATTTCCAAATGCATGCGCAAACTATAGAAAGTCGTTATGACGTAGAATGTGCATACTTTTTAGATTCCATTTACGAAATAAAACACATTTTCTAAAAACTCATGTTTTTTACGAAATCATGTAAACCTTCTAGAAGTTGTGATTTTAAAAAACGGGGGAAGTAAGATTTTCTTATTTCCAAACGCATGCGCAAACTATAGAAAGTCGTTATGAAGTAGAATGTGCATACTTTGTTGGTTCCATTTATGAAATAAAAAACGTTTTCTAAAAACTCATGTTTTTTACAAAATCATGTAAACCTTCTAGAAGCTGTCATTTTAAAAAATGGTGGAAGTAAGCTTTTCTTATTTCCGGACGCATGTGCAAACTATAGAAAGGCGTTATGACGTAGAATGTGCATACTTTGTAGATTCCATTTATGAAATCAAACACATTTTCTAAAAACTCGTGTTTTTTAAGAAATCATGTAAACCTTCTATAAGCTGTGATTTTAAAAAATGGTGGAAGTAAGCTTTTCTTATTTCCGGACGAATGCACAAACTATAGAAAGTCGTTATGACTTAGAATGTGCATACTTTGTTGATTCCATTTATGAAATAAAACACATTTTCTAAAAACTCGTGTTTTTTAAGAAACCATGTAAACCTTCTAGAAGCTGTTATTTTAAAAAATGGGGGAACTAAGTTTTTCTTATTTCCAAACGCATGCGCAAACTATAGAAAGTCGTTATGACGTAGAATATGCATACTTTGTTGATTACATTTATGAAATAAAACACGTTTTCTAAAAACTCGTGTTTTTTTCAAAATCATGTAAACCTTCTAGAAGCTGTGATTTTAAAAAACGGTGGAAGTAAGCTTTTCTTACTTTCGGACGCATGCGCAAACTATAGAAAGGCGTTATGACATAAAATGTGCATACTTTGTATATTCCATTTATGAAATAAAACACATTTTCTAAAAACTCGTGTTTTTTACGAAATCATGTAAACCTGCTAGAAGCTGTGATTTTAAAAAACGTGGGAAGTAAGTTTTTCTTATTTCCGGACGAATGCACAAACTGTAGAAAGTCGTTATGACGTAGAATGTGCATACTTTGATGATTCCATTTATGAAATAAAACGCATTTTCTAAAAACTCGTGTTTTTTAAGAAATCATGTAAACCTTCTAGAAGCTATGATTTTAAAAAACAGGGGAAGTAAGCTTTTCTTATTTACGGACGCATGCGCAAGCTATAGAAAGTTGTTATGACGTAGAATGTGCATACTTTGTAGATTCCATTTATGAAATAAAACACATTTTCTAAAAACTCGTGTTTTTTACGAAATCATGTAAACCTTCTAGAAGCTGTGATTTTAAAAAACGGTGGAAGTAAGCTTTTCTTATTTCCGGACGTATGCACAAACTATAGAAAGTCGTTATGACGTAGAATGTGCATACTTTGTTGATTCCATTTACGAAATACAACACATTTTCTAAAAACTCATGTTTTTTAAGAAATCATGTAAACCTTCTAGAAGCTGTGATTTTAAAAAATGGGGGAAGTAAGCTTTTCTTATTTCCAAACCCATGTGCAAACTATAGAAAGTCGTTATGACGTAGAATGTGCATACTTTGTTGATTCCATTTATGAAATAAAACACATTTTCTAAAAACTCGTGTTTTTTAGGAAATCATGTAAACCTTCTAAAAGCTGTGATTTTAAAAAATTGTGGAAGTAAGCTTTTCTTATTTTCGGACGCATGCACAAACTATAGAAATTCGTTATGACGTAGAATGTGCATACTTTGTAGATTCCATTTATGAAATAAAGCACATTTTTTAAAACCTCATGTTTTTTACGAAATCATGTAAAACTTCTAGAAGCTGTGATTTTAAAAAACGGTGGAAGTAAGCTTTTCTTATTTCTGGATGAATACGCAAACTATAGAAAGTCGTTATGACGTAGAATGTGCATACTTTGTAGATTCCATTTATGAAATAAAACACATTTTCTAAAACTCGTGTTTTTTAAGAAATCATGTAAACCTTCTAGAAGCTGTGATTTTAAAAAACGGGGGAAGTAAGCTTTTCTTATTTCCAAACGCATGCCCAAACTATAGAAAGTCGTTATGACGTAGAATGTGCATACTTTGTTGATTCCATTTATGAAATAAAACACGTTTTCTAAAAACTCGTGTTTTTTTCAAAATCATGTAAACCTTCTAGAAGCTGTGATTTTAAAAAACGGTGGAAGTAAGCTTTTCTTACTTCCGGACGCATGCGCAAACTATAGAAAGGCGTTATGACGTAGAATGTGCATACTTTGTATATTCCATTTATGAAATAAAACACATTTTCTAAAAACTCATGTTTTTTACGAAATCATGTAAACCTTCTAGAAGGTATGATTTTAAAAAACGGTGGAAGTAAGCTTTTCTTATTTCCGGACGAATGCACAAACTATAGAAAGTTGTTATGACGTAGAATGTGCATACTTTGTTGATTCCATTTATGAAATAAAACACATTTTCTAAAAACTCGTGTTTTTTAAGAAATCATGTAAACCTTCTAGAAGCTGTGATTTTAAAAAACGGGGGAAGTAAGCTTTTCTTATTTCCGGACACATGCGCAAAGTATAGAAAGTCGTTAAGATGTAGAATGTGCATACTTTGTAGATTCCATTTATGAAATAAAACACATTTTCTAAAAACTCGTGTTTTTTACGAAATCATGTAAACCTTCTAGAAGCTGTGATTTTAAAAAACGGTGGAAGTAAGATTTTCTTATTTCCGGATGCATGCGCAAACTATAGAAAGTCGTTATGACGTAGAATGTGCATACTTTGTTGTTTCCATTTATGAAATAAAACACATTTTCTAAAAACTCGTGTTTTTTAAGAAATCATGTAAACCTTCTAGAAGCTGTGATTTTAAAAAACAGGGGAAGTAAGCTTTTCTTATTTCCGGACGCATGCGCAAACTATAGAAAGTCGTTATATCGTAGAATGTGCATACTTTGTAGATTCCATTTATGAAATAAAACACATTTTCTAAAAACTCGTGTTTTTTACGAAATCATGTAAACCTTCTAGAAGCTGTGATTTTAAAAACAGTGGAAGTAAGCTTTTCTTATTTCCGGATGCATGCGCAAACTATAGAAAGTCGTTATGACGTAGAATGTGCATACTTTGTAGTTTCCATTTATGAAATAAAACACATTTTCTAAAAACTCGTGTTTTTTACGAAATCATGTAAACCTTCTAGAAGCTGTGATTTTAAAAAACGGGGGAAGTAAGCTTTTCTTATTTCCAAACGCATTTGCAAACTATAGAAAGTCGTTATGACGTAGAATGTGCATACTTTGTTGATTCCAATTATGAAATAAAACACATTTTCTAAAAACTCGTGTTTTTTAAGAAATCATGTAAACCTTTTAGAAGCTGTGGTTTTAAAAAACGGGGGAAGTAAGCTTTTCTTATTTCCGGACGCATGCGCAAACTATAGAAAGTCGTTATGACGTAGAATGTGCATACTTTGTTGATTCCATTTATGAAATAAAACACATTTTCTAAAAACTCGTGTTTTTTAAGAAATCATGTAAACCTTCTAGAAGCTGTGATTTTAAAAAACAGGGGAAGTAAGCTCTTGTTATTTCCAAATGCATGCGCAAACTATAGAAAGTCGTTATGACGTAGAATGTGCATACTTTGTTGATTCCATTTATGAAATAAAACACATTTTCTAAAAACTCGTGTTTTTTAAGAAATCATGTAAACCTTCTAGAAGCTGTGATTTTAAAAAACAGCGGAATTAAGCTTTTCTTATTTCCGGACGCATGCGCAAACTATAGAAAGTCGTTATATCGTAGAATGTGCATACTTTGTAGATTCCATTTATGAAATAAAACACATTTTCTAAAAACTCGTGTTTTTTACGAAATCATGTAAACCTTCTAGAAGCTGTGATTTTAAAAAATAGTGGAAGTAAGCTTTTCTTATTTCCGGATGCATGCGCAAACTATAGAAAGTCGTTATGACGTAGAATGTGCATACTTTGTAGATTCCATTTATGAAATAAAACACATTTTCTAAAAACTCGTGTTTTTTACGAAATCATGTAAACCTTCTAGAAGCTGTGATTTTAAAAAACGGTGGAAGTAAGCTTTTCTTATTTCCGGACGTATGCACAAACTATAGAAAGTCGTTATGACGTAGAATGTGCATACTTTGTTGATTCCATTTACGAAATACAACACATTTTCTAAAAACTCATGTTTTTTAAGAAATCATGTAAACCTTCTAGAAGCTGTGATTTTAAAAAATGGGGGAAGTAAGCTTTTCTTATTTCCAAACCCATGTGCAAACTATAGAAAGTCGTTATGACGTAGAATGTGCATACTTTGTTGATTCCATTTATGAAATAAAACACATTTTCTAAAAACTCGTGTTTTTTAGGAAATCATGTAAACCTTCTAAAAGCTGTGATTTTAAAAAATTGTGGAAGTAAGCTTTTCTTATTTTCGGACGCATGCGCAAACTATAGAAAGTCGTTATGACGTAGAATGTGCATACTTTGTAGATTCCATTTATGAAATAAAGCACATTTTTTAAAACCTCATGTTTTTTACGAAATCATGTAAAACTTCTAGAAGCTGTGATTTTAAAAAACGGTGGAAGTAAGCTTTTCTTATTTCTGGATGAATACGCAAACTATAGAAAGTCGTTATGACGTAGAATGTGCATACTTTGTAGATTCCATTTATGAAATAAAACACATTTTCTAAAACTCGTGTTTTTTAAGAAATCATGTAAACCTTCTAGAAGCTGTGATTTTAAAAAACGGGGGAAGTAAGCTTTTCTTATTTCCAAACGCATGCCCAAACTATAGAAAGTCGTTATGACGTAGAATGTGCATACTTTGTTGATTCCATTTATGAAATAAAACACGTTTTCTAAAAACTCGTGTTTTTTTCAAAATCATGTAAACCTTCTAGAAGCTGTGATTTTAAAAAACGGTGGAAGTAAGCTTTTCTTACTTCCGGACGCATGCGCAAACTATAGAAAGGCGTTATGACGTAGAATGTGCATACTTTGTATATTCCATTTATGAAATAAAACACATTTTCTAAAAACTCATGTTTTTTACGAAATCATGTAAACCTTCTAGAAGGTATGATTTTAAAAAACGGTGGAAGTAAGCTTTTCTTATTTCTGGACGAATGCACAAACTATAGAAAGTTGTTATGACGTAGAATGTGCATACTTTGTTGATTCCATTAATGAAATAAAACACATTTTCTAAAAACTCGTGTTTTTTAAGAAATCATGTAAACCTTCTAGAAGCTGTGATTTTAAAAAACGGGGGAAGTAAGCTTTTCTTATTTCCGGACACATGCGCAAAGTATAGAAAGTCGTTAAGATGTAGAATGTGCATACTTTGTAGATTCCATTTATGAAATAAAACACATTTTCTAAAAACTCGTGTTTTTTACGAAATCATGTAAACCTTCTAGAAGCTGTGATTTTAAAAAACGGTGGAAGTAAGATTTTCTTATTTCCGGATGCATGCGCAAACTATAGAAAGTCGTTATGACGTAGAATGTGCATACTTTGTTGTTTCCATTTATGAAATAAAACACATTTTCTAAAAACTCGTGTTTTTTAAGAAATCATGTAAACCTTCTAGAAGCTGTGATTTTAAAAAACAGGGGAAGTAAGCTTTTCTTATTTCCGGACGCATGCGCAAACTATAGAAAGTCGTTATATCGTAGAATGTGCATACTTTGTAGATTCCATTTATGAAATAAAACACATTTTCTAAAAACTCGTGTTTTTTACGAAATCATGTAAACCTTCTAGAAGCTGTGATTTTAAAAACAGATGAAGTAAGCTTTTCTTATTTCTGGATGCATGCGCAAACTATAGAAAGTCGTTATGACGTAGAATGTGCATACTTTGTAGTTTCCATTTATGAAATAAAACACATTTTCTAAAAACTCGTGTTTTTTACGAAATCATGTAAACCTTCTAGAAGCTGTGATTTTAAAAAACGGGGGAAGTAAGCTTTTCTTATTTCCAAACGCATTTGCAAACTATAGAAAGTCGTTATGACGTAGAATGTGCATACTTTGTTGATTCCAATTATGAAATAAAACACATTTTCTAAAAACTCGTGTTTTTTAAGAAATCATGTAAACCTTTTAGAAGCTGTGGTTTTAAAAAACGGGGGAAGTAAGCTTTTCTTATTTCCGGACGCATGCGCAAACTATAGAAAGTCGTTATGACGTAGAATGTGCATACTTTGTTGATTCCATTTATGAAATAAAACACATTTTCTAAAAACTCGTGTTTTTTAAGAAATCATGTAAACCTTCTAGAAGCTGTGATTTTAAAAAACAGGGGAAGTAAGCTCTTGTTATTTCCAAATGCATGCGCAAACTATAGAAAGTCGTTATGACGTAGAATGTGCATACTTTGTTGATTCCATTTATGAAATAAAACACATTTTCTAAAAACTCGTGTTTTTTAAGAAATCATGTAAACCTTCTAGAATCTGTGATTTTAAAAAACAGCGGAATTAAGCTTTTCTTATTTCCGGACGCATGCACAAACTATAGAAAGTCGTTATATCGTAGAATGTGCATACTTTGTAGATTCCATTTATGAAATAAAACACATTTTCTAAAAACTCGTGTTTTTTACGAAATCATGTAAACCTTCTAGAAGCTGTGATTTTAAAAAATAGTGGAAGTAAGCTTTTCTTATTTCCGGATGCATGCGCAAACTATAGAAAGTCGTTATGACGTAGAATGTGCATACTTTGTAGATTCCATTTATGAAATAAAACACATTTTCTAAAAACTTGTGTTTTTTACGAAATCATGTAAACCTTCTAGAAGCTGTGATTTTAAAAAACGGGGGAAGTAAGCTTTTCTTATTTCCAAACTTATGCGCAAACTATAGAAAGTCGTTATGACGTAGAATGTGCATACTTTGTTGATTCCATTTATGAAATAAAACATATTTTCTAAAAACTCGTGTTTTTAAAGAAATCATGTAAACCTTCTAGAAGATGTGATTTTAAAAAACGGGGGAAGTAAGCTTTTCTTATTTCCGGACACATGCGCAAACTATAGAAAGTCGTTATGACGTAGAATGTGCATACTTTGTAGATTCCATTTATGAAATAAAACACATTTTCTAAAAACTCGTGTTTTTTACGAAATCATGTAAACCTTCTAGAAGCTATGATTTTAAAAAACGTGGGAAGTAAGCTTTTCTTATTTCCGGACGAATGCGCAAACTATAGTAAGTTGTTATGACGTAGAATGTGCATACTTTGTTGATTCCATTTATGAAATAAAACACATTTTTTAAAAACTCGTGTTTTTTAAGAAATCATGTAAACCTTCTAGAAGCTATGATTTTAAAAAACGGTTGAAGTAAGCTTTTCTTATTTCCGCACGAATGCGCAAACTATAGAAAGTCGTTATGACGTAGAATGTGTATACTTTGTTGATTGCATTTATTAAACAAAATACATTTTCTAAAAACTCGTGTTTTTTAGGAAACATGTAAACCTTCTAGAAGCTGTGATTTTAAAAAACGGTGGAAGTAAGCTTTTCTTATTTCCGGATGCATGCGCAAACTATAGAAAGTCGTTATGACGTAGAATGTGCATACTTGGTAGATTCCATTTATGAAATAAAACACATTTTCTAAAAACTCGTGTTTTTTACGAAATCATGTAAACTTTCTAGAAGCTATGATTTTAAAAAACAGGGGAAGTAAGCTTTTCTTATTTCCGGACGAATGCACAAACTATAGAAAGTTGTTATGACGTAGAATGTGCATACTTTGTTGATTCCTTTTATGAAATAAAACACATTTTCTAAAAACTCGTGTTTTTTAAGAAATCATGTAAACCTTCTAGAAGCTGTGATTTTAAAAAACGGGGGAAGTAAGATTTTCTTATTTCCAAATGCATGCGCAAACTATAGAAAGTCGTTATGATGTAGAATGTGCATACTTTGTTGATTCCATTTATGAAATAAAACACGTTTTCTAAAAACTCGTGTTTTTTTCAAAATCATGTAAACCTTCTAGAAGCTGTGATTTTAAAAAACGGTGGAAGTAAGCTTTTCTTACTTCCGGACGCATGCGCAAACTATAGAAAGGCGTTATGACGTAGAATGTGCATACTTTGTATATTCCATTTATGAAATAAAACGCATTTTCTAAAAACTCGTGTTTTTTAAGAAATCATGTAAACCTTCTAGAAGCTATGATTTTAAAAAACGGTGGAAGTAAGCTTTTCTTATTTCCGGACGAATGCACAAACTATAGAAAGTCGTTATGACGTAGAATGTGCATACTTTGTTGATTCCATTTATGAAATAAAACACATTTTCTAAAAACTCGTGTTTTTTAAGAAATCATGTAAACCTTCTAGAAGCTGTCATTTTAAAAAACAGGGGAAGTAAGCTTTTCTTATTTCCAAACTTTTGCGCAAACTATAGAAAGTCGTTATGACGTAGAATGTGCATACTTTGTTGATTCCGTTTATGAAATAAAACACATTTTCTAAAAACTCGTGTTGTTTAGGAAATCCTGTAAACCTTCTAGAAGCTGTGATTTTAAAAAATGGTGGAAGTAAGCTTTTCTTATTTCCGGACGCATGCGAAAACTATAGAAAGTCGTTATGACGTAGAATGTGCATACTTTGTTGATTCCATTTATGAAATAAAACATATTTTCTAAAAACTCGTGTTTTTAAAGAAATCATGTAAACCTTCTAAAAGCTGTGATTTTAAAAAACGGGGGAAGTAAGCTTTTCTTATTTCCGGTCACATTCGGAAACTATAGAAAGTCGTTATGACGTAGAATGTGCATACTTTGTAGATTCCATTTATGAAATAAAACACATTTTCTAAAAACTCGTGTTTTTTACGAAATCATGTAAACCTTCTAGAAGTTGTGAATTTAAAAAACGGGGGAAGTAAGCTTTTCTTATTTCCAAACAGATGAGCAAACTATAGAAAGTCGTTATGACATAGAATGTGCTTACTTTGTTGATTCCATTTATGAAATAAAACACGTTTTCTAAAAACTCGTGTTTTTTTCAAAATCATGTAAACCTTCTAGAAGCTGTGATTTAAAAAAACGGTGGAAGTAAGCTTTTCTTACTTCCGGACACATGCGCAAACTATTGAAAGGCGTTATGACGTAGAATGTGCATACTTTGTATATTCCATTTATGAAATAAAACACATTTTCTAAAAACTCGTGTTTTTTAAGAAATCATGTAAACCTTCTAGAAGCTGTGATTTTAAAAAACGGTGGAAGTAAGCTTTTCTTATTTCCGGACGAATGCACAAACTATAGAAAGTCGTTATGACGTAGAATGTGCATACTTTGTTGATTCCATTTATGAAATAAAACACATTTTCTAAAAACTCGTGTTTTTTAAGAAATCATGTAAACCTTCTAGAAGCTGTGATTTTAAAAAACGGGGGAAGTAAGCTTTTCTTATTTCCAAACGCATGCCCAAACTATAGAAAGTCCTTATGACGTAGAATGTGCATACTTTGTTGATTCCATTTATGAAACAAAACACGTTTTCTAAAAACTCATGTTTTTTTCAAAATCGTCTAAACCTTCTAGAAGCTGTGATTTTAAAAAACGGTGGAAGTAAGCTTTTCTTACTTCCGGACGCATGCGCAAACTATAGAAAGTCGTTATGACTTAGAATGTGCATACTTTGTTGGTTCCATTTATGAAATAAAACACGTTTTCTAAAAACTCGTGTTTTTTACAAAATCATGTAAACCTTCTTGAAGCTGTGATTTTAAAAAACGGTTGAAGTAAGCTTTTCTTATTTCCGGACGCATGCACAAACTATAGAAAGGCGTTATGACGTAGAATGTGCATACTTTGTATATTCCATTTATGAAATAAAACACATTTTCTAAAAACTCGTGTTTTTAACGAAATCATGTAAACCTTCTAGAAGGTGTGATTTAAAAAAACGGTGGAAGTAAGCTTTTCTTATTTCCGGACGCATGCGCAAACTATAGAAAGTCATTATGACGTAGAATGTGCATATTTTGTTGATTCCATTTATGAAATAAAACACATTTTCTAAAAACTCGTGGTTTTTACGAAATCATGTAAACCTTCTAAAAGCTGTGATTTTAAAAAACGGGGGAAGTAAGCTTTTCTTATTTCCAAATGAATGCGCAAATTATAGAAATTCGTTATGACGTAGAATGTGCATACTTTGTTGATTCCATTTATGAAATAAAACACATTTTCTAAAAACTCGTGTTTTTTAAGAAATCATGTAAACCTTCTAGAAGCTGGGGTTTTAAAAAATGGGGGAAGTAAGCTTTTCTTATTTCCAAAGGCATGTGCAAACTATAGAAAGTCGTTATGACGTAGAATGTGCATACTTTGTTGATTCCATTTATGAAATAAAACAAATTTTCTAAAAACTCGTGTTTTTCAAGAAATCATGTAATCCTTCTAGAGGCTGTGATTTTAAAAAACGGGGGAAGTAAGCTTTTCTTATTTCCGGACGCATGCGCAAACTATAGAAAGTCGTTATGACGTAGAATGTGCATACTTTGTTGATTCCATTTATGAAATAAAACATATTTTCTAAAAACTCATGATTTTTAAGAAATCATGTAAACCTTCTAGAAGCTGTGATTTTAAAAAACGGGGGAAGAAAGCTTTTCTTAATTCCAAACGCATGCGCAAACTATAGAAAGTCGTTATGATGTAGAATGTGCATACTTTGTTGATTCCATTTATGAAATAAAACACATTTTCTAAAAACTCGTGTTTTTTAAGAAATCATGTAAACAATCCAGAAGCGGTGATTTTAAAAAATGGGGGAAGTAAGCTTTTGTTATTTCCAAATGCATGTGCAAACTATAGAAAGTCGTTATGACGTAGAATGTGCATACTTTTTAGATTCCATTTACGAAATAAAACACATTTTCTAAAAACTCATGTTTTTTACGAAATCATGTAAACCTTCTAGAAGTTGTGATTTTAAAAAACGGGGGAAGTAAGATTTTCTTATTTCCAAACGCATGCGCAAACTATAGAAAGTCGTTATGAAGTAGAATGTGCATACTTTGTTGGTTCCATTTATGAAATAAAAAACGTTTTCTAAAAACTCATGTTTTTTACAAAATCATGTAAACCTTCTAGAAGCTGTCATTTTAAAAAATGGTGGAAGTAAGCTTTTCTTATTTCCGGACGCATGTGCAAACTATAGAAAGGCGTTATGACGTAGAATGTGCATACTTTGTAGATTCCATTTATGAAATCAAACACATTTTCTAAAAACTCGTGTTTTTTAAGAAATCATGTAAACCTTCTATAAGCTGTGATTTTAAAAAATGGTGGAAGTAAGCTTTTCTTATTTCCGGACGAATGCACAAACTATAGAAAGTCGTTATGACTTAGAATGTGCATACTTTGTTGATTCCATTTATGAAATAAAACACATTTTCTAAAAACTCGTGTTTTTTAAGAAACCATGTAAACCTTCTAGAAGCTGTTATTTTAAAAAATGGGGGAACTAAGTTTTTCTTATTTCCAAACGCATGCGCAAACTATAGAAAGTCGTTATGACGTAGAATATGCATACTTTGTTGATTACATTTATGAAATAAAACACGTTTTCTAAAAACTCGTGTTTTTTTCAAAATCATGTAAACCTTCTAGAAGCTGTGATTTTAAAAAACGGTGGAAGTAAGCTTTTCTTACTTTCGGACGCATGCGCAAACTATAGAAAGGCGTTATGACATAAAATGTGCATACTTTGTATATTCCATTTATGAAATAAAACACATTTTCTAAAAACTCGTGTTTTTTAAGAAATCATGTAAACCTTCTAGAAGCTATGATTTTAAAAAACGGGGGAAGTAAGCTTTTCTTATTTCCAAACGCATGCCCAAACTATAGAAAGTCGTTATGACGTAGAATGTGCATACTTTGTAGATTCCATTTATGAAATAAAACACATTTTCTAAAAACTCGTGTTTTTTACAAAATCATGTAAACCTTCTAGAAGCTGTGATTTTAAAAAACGGTGGAAGTAAGCTTTTCTTATTTCTGGACGAATGCACAAACTATAGAAAGTTGTTATGACGTAGAATGTGCATACTTTGTTGATTCCATTTACGAAATAAAACACATTTTCTAAAAACTCGTGTTTTTTAAGAAATCATGTAAACCTTCTAGAAGCTATGATTTTAAAAAACGGTTGAAGTAAGCTTTTCTTATTTCCGCACGACTGCGCAAACTATAGAAAGTCGTTATGGCGTAGAATGTGTATACTTTGTTGATTGCATTTATGAAACAAAACACATTTTCTAAAAACTCCTGTTTTTTAAGAAACATGTAAACCTTCTAGAAGCTGTGATTTTAAAAAACGGTGGAAGTAAGCTTTTCTTATTTCCGGACGCATGCGCAAACTATAGAAAGTCGTTATGACGTAGAATGTGCATACTTTGTAGATTCCATTTATGAAATAAAACACATTTTCTAAAAACTCGTGTTTTTTACGAAATCATGTAAACTTTCTAGAAGCTATGATTTTAAAAAACAGGGGAAGTAAGCTTTTCTTATTTCCGGACGAATGCACAAACTATAGAAAGTTGTTATGACGTAGAATGTGCACACTTTGTTAATTCCATTTATGAAATAAAACAGATTTTCTAAAAACTCGTGTTTTTTAAGAAATCATGTAAACCTTCTAGAAGCTGTGAATTTAAAAAACGGGGGAAGTAAGCTTTTCTTATTTCCAAACGCATGCGCAAACTATAGAAAGTCGTTATGACGTAGAATTTGCATACTTTCTTCATTCCATTTATGAAATAAAACACGTTTTCTAAAAACTCGTGTTTTTTTCAAAATCATGTAAACCTTCTAGAAGCTGTGATTTTAAAGAACGGTGGAAGTAAGCTTTTCTTACTTCCGGACGCATGCGCAAACTATAGAAAGGCGTTATGACGTAGAATGTGCATACTTTTTATATTCCATTTATGAAATAAAACACATTTTCTAAAAACTCGTGTTTTTTAAGAAATCATGTAAACCTTCTAGAAGCTGTGATTTTAAAAAACGGTGGAAGTAAGCTTTTCTTATTTCCGGACGAATGCACAAACTATAGAAAGTCGTTATGACGTAGAATGTGCATACTTTGTTGATTCCATTTATGAAATAAAACACATTTTCTAAAAACTCGTGTTTTTTAAGAAATCATGTAAACCTTCTAGAAGCTGTGATTTTAAAAAACGGGGGAAGTTAGCTTTTCTTATTTCCAAACGCATGCCCAAACTATAGAAAGTCGTTATGACGTAGAATGTGCATACTTTGTTGATTCCATTTATGAAATAAAACACGTTTTCTAAAAACTCGTGTTTTTTTCAAAATCATGTAAACCTTCTAGAAGCTTTGATTTTAAAAAACGGTGGAAGTAAGCTTTTATTACTTCCGGACGCATGCGCAAACTATAGAAAGGCGTTATGACGTAGAATGTGCATACTTTGTATATTCCATTTATGAAATAAAACACATTTTCTAAAAACTCGTGTTTTTTACGAAATCATGTAAACCTGTTAGAAGCTGTGATTTTAAAAAACGTGGGAAGTAAGCTTTTCTTATTTCCGGACGAATGCACAAACTGTAGAAAGTCGTTATGAAATAAAACGCATTTTCTAAAAACTCGTGTTTTTTAAGAAATCATGTTAACCTTCTAGAAGCTGTGATTTTAAAAAACAGGGGAAGTAAGCTTTTCTTATTTCCGGACGCATGCGCAAACTGTAGAAAGTTGTTATGACGTAGAATGTGCATACTTTGTAGATTCCATTTATGAAATAAAACACATTTTCTAAAAACTCGTGTTTTTTACAAAATCATGTAAACCTTCTAGAAGCTGTGATTTTAAAAAACGGTGGAAGTAAGCTTTTCTTATTTCCGGACGCATGCACAAACTATAGAAAGTCGTTATGACGTAGAATGTGCATACTTTGTTGATTCCATTTATGAAATAAAACACATTTTCTAAAAACTCATGTTTTTTAAGAAATCATGTAAACCTTCTAGAAGCTGTGATTTTAAAAAATGGGGGAAGTAAGCTTTTCTTATTTCCAAACGCATGTGCAAACTATAGAAATTCGTTATGACGTAGAATGTGCATACTTTGTTGATTCCATTTATGAAATAAAACACATTTTCTAAAAACGCGTGTTTTTTAGGAAATCCTGTAAACCTTCTAGAAGCTGTGATTTTAAAAAATGGTGGAAGTAAGCTTTTCTTATTTCCGGACGCATGCGCAAACTATAGAAAGTCGTTATGACGTAGAATGTGCATACTTTGTAGATTCCATTTATGAAATAAAGCACATTTTCTAAAAACTCGTGTTTTTTACGAAATCATGTAAAACTTCTAGAAGCTGTGATTTTAAAGAACGGTGGAAGTAAGCTTTTCTTATTTCTGGACGAATACGCAAACTATACAAAGTCGTTATGATGTAGAATGTGCATACTTTTTTGATTCCATTTATGAAATAAAACACATTTTCTAAAAACTCGTGTTTTTTACGAAATCATGTAAACCTTCTAGAAGCTGTGATTTTAAAAAACGGTGGAAGTAAGCTTTTCTTATTTCCGGACGAATGCACAAACTATAGAAAGTTGTTATGACGTAGAATGTGCATACTTTGTTGATTCCATTTATGAAATAAAATACATTTTCTAAAAACTCGTGTTTTTTAAGAAATCATGTAAACCTTGTAGAAGCTATGATTTTAAAAAACGGTTGAAGTAAGCTTTTCTTATTTCCGCACGAATGCGCAAACTATAGAAAGTCGTTATGACGTAGAATGTGTATACTTTGTTGATTCCATTTATGAAACAAAACACATTTTCTAAAAACTCGTGTCTTTTAAGAAACATGTAAACCTTCTAGAAGCTGTGATTTTAAAAAATGGTGGAAGTTAGCTTTTCTTATTTCCGGACGCATGTGCAAACTATAGAAAGTCGTTATGACGTAGAATGTGCATACTTTGTAGATTCCATTTATGAAATAAAACACATTTTCTAAAAACTCGTGTTTTTTACGAAATCATGTAAACTTTCTAGAAGCTATGATTTTAAAAAACAGGGGAAGTAAGCTTTTCTTATTTCCGGACGAATGCACAAACTATAGAAAGTTGTTATGACGTAGAATGTGCATACTTTGTTCATTCCATTTATGAAATAAAACACATTTTCTAAAAACTCGTGTTTTTTAAGAAATCATGTAAACCTTCTAGAAGCTGTGAATTTAAAAAACGGGGGAAGTAAGCTTTTCTTATTTCCAAACGCATGCGCAAACTATAGAAAGTCGTTATGACGTAGAATGTGCTTACTTTGTTGATTCCATTTATGAAATAAAACACGTTTTCTAAAAACTCGTGTTTTTTTCAAAATCATGTAAACCTTCTAGAAGCTGTGATTTTAAAAAACGGTTGAAGTAAGCTTTTCTTACTTCCGGACGCATGCGCAAACTATAGAAAGGCATTATGACGTAGAATGTGCATACTTTGTATATTCCATTTATGAAATAAAACGCATTTTCTAAAAACTCGTGTTTTTTAAGAAATCATGTAAACCTTCTAGAAGCTATGATTTTAAAAAACGGTGGAAGTAAGCTTTTCTTATTTCCGGACGAATGCACAAACTATAGAAAGTCGTTATGACGTAGAATGTGCATACTTTGTTGATTCCATTTATGAAATAAAACACATTTTCTAAAAACTCGTGTTTTTTAAGAAATCATGTAAACCTTCTAGAAGCTGTCATTTTAAAAAACAGGGGAAGTAAGCTTTTCTTATTTCCAAACTTTTGCGCAAACTATAGAAAGTCGTTATGACGTAGAATGTGCATACTTTGTTGATTCCGTTTATGAAATAAAACACATTTTCTAAAAACTCGTGTTGTTTAGGAAATCCTGTAAACCTTCTAGAAGCTGTGATTTTAAAAAATGGTGGAAGTAAGCTTTTCTTATTTCCGGACGCATGCGAAAACTATAGAAAGTCGTTATGACGTAGAATGTGCATACTTTGTTGATTCCATTTATGAAATAAAACATATTTTCTAAAAACTCGTGTTTTTAAAGAAATCATGTAAACCTTCTAAAAGCTGTGATTTTAAAAAACGGGGGAAGTAAGCTTTTCTTATTTCCGGTCACATTCGGAAACTATAGAAAGTCGTTATGACGTAGAATGTGCATACTTTGTAGATTCCATTTATGAAATAAAACACATTTTCTAAAAACTCGTGTTTTTTACGAAATCATGTAAACCTTCTAGAAGTTGTGAATTTAAAAAACGGGGGAAGTAAGCTTTTCTTATTTCCAAACAGATGAGCAAACTATAGAAAGTCGTTATGACATAGAATGTGCTTACTTTGTTGATTCCATTTATGAAATAAAACACGTTTTCTAAAAACTCGTGTTTTTTTCAAAATCATGTAAACCTTCTAGAAGCTGTGATTTAAAAAAACGGTGGAAGTAAGCTTTTCTTACTTCCGGACACATGCGCAAACTATTGAAAGGCGTTATGACGTAGAATGTGCATACTTTGTATATTCCATTTATGAAATAAAACACATTTTCTAAAAACTCGTGTTTTTTAAGAAATCATGTAAACCTTCTAGAAGCTGTGATTTTAAAAAACGGTGGAAGTAAGCTTTTCTTATTTCCGGACGAATGCACAAACTATAGAAAGTCGTTATGACGTAGAATGTGCATACTTTGTTGATTCCATTTATGAAATAAAACACATTTTCTAAAAACTCGTGTTTTTTAAGAAATCATGTAAACCTTCTAGAAGCTGTGATTTTAAAAAACGGGGGAAGTAAGCTTTTCTTATTTCCAAACGCATGCCCAAACTATAGAAAGTCCTTATGACGTAGAATGTGCATACTTTGTTGATTCCATTTATGAAACAAAACACGTTTTCTAAAAACTCATGTTTTTTTCAAAATCGTCTAAACCTTCTAGAAGCTGTGATTTTAAAAAACGGTGGAAGTAAGCTTTTCTTACTTCCGGACGCATGCGCAAACTATAGAAAGTCGTTATGACTTAGAATGTGCATACTTTGTTGGTTCCATTTATGAAATAAAACACGTTTTCTAAAAACTCGTGTTTTTTACAAAATCATGTAAACCTTCTTGAAGCTGTGATTTTAAAAAACGGTTGAAGTAAGCTTTTCTTATTTCCGGACGCATGCACAAACTATAGAAAGGCGTTATGACGTAGAATGTGCATACTTTGTATATTCCATTTATGAAATAAAACACATTTTCTAAAAACTCGTGTTTTTAACGAAATCATGTAAACCTTCTAGAAGGTGTGATTTAAAAAAACGGTGGAAGTAAGCTTTTCTTATTTCCGGACGCATGCGCAAACTATAGAAAGTCATTATGACGTAGAATGTGCATATTTTGTTGATTCCATTTATGAAATAAAACACATTTTCTAAAAACTCGTGGTTTTTACGAAATCATGTAAACCTTCTAAAAGCTGTGATTTTAAAAAACGGGGGAAGTAAGCTTTTCTTATTTCCAAATGAATGCGCAAATTATAGAAATTCGTTATGACGTAGAATGTGCATACTTTGTTGATTCCATTTATGAAATAAAACACATTTTCTAAAAACTCGTGTTTTTTAAGAAATCATGTAAACCTTCTAGAAGCTGGGGTTTTAAAAAATGGGGGAAGTAAGCTTTTCTTATTTCCAAAGGCATGTGCAAACTATAGAAAGTCGTTATGACGTAGAATGTGCATACTTTGTTGATTCCATTTATGAAATAAAACAAATTTTCTAAAAACTCGTGTTTTTCAAGAAATCATGTAATCCTTCTAGAGGCTGTGATTTTAAAAAACGGGGGAAGTAAGCTTTTCTTATTTCCGGACGCATGCGCAAACTATAGAAAGTCGTTATGACGTAGAATGTGCATACTTTGTTGATTCCATTTATGAAATAAAACATATTTTCTAAAAACTCATGATTTTTAAGAAATCATGTAAACCTTCTAGAAGCTGTGATTTTAAAAAACGGGGGAAGAAAGCTTTTCTTAATTCCAAACGCATGCGCAAACTATAGAAAGTCGTTATGATGTAGAATGTGCATACTTTGTTGATTCCATTTATGAAATAAAACACATTTTCTAAAAACTCGTGTTTTTTAAGAAATCATGTAAACAATCCAGAAGCGGTGATTTTAAAAAATGGGGGAAGTAAGCTTTTGTTATTTCCAAATGCATGCGCAAACTATAGAAAGTCGTTATGACGTAGAATGTGCATACTTTTTAGATTCCATTTACGAAATAAAACACATTTTCTAAAAACTCATGTTTTTTACGAAATCATGTAAACCTTCTAGAAGTTTTGATTTTAAAAAACGGGGGAAGTAAGATTTTCTTATTTCCAAACGCATGCGCAAACTATAGAAAGTCGTTATGAAGTAGAATGTGCATACTTTGTTGGTTCCATTTATGAAATAAAAAACGTTTTCTAAAAACTCATGTTTTTTACAAAATCATGTAAACCTTCTAGAAGCTGTCATTTTAAAAAATGGTGGAAGTAAGCTTTTCTTATTTCCGGACGCATGTGCAAACTATAGAAAGGCGTTATGACGTAGAATGTGCATACTTTGTAGATTCCATTTATGAAATCAAACACATTTTCTAAAAACTCGTGTTTTTTAAGAAATCATGTAAACCTTCTATAAGCTGTGATTTTAAAAAATGGTGGAAGTAAGCTTTTCTTATTTCCGGACGAATGCACAAACTATAGAAAGTCGTTATGACTTAGAATGTGCATACTTTGTTGATTCCATTTATGAAATAAAACACATTTTCTAAAAACTCGTGTTTTTTAAGAAACCATGTAAACCTTCTAGAAGCTGTTATTTTAAAAAATGGGGGAACTAAGTTTTTCTTATTTCCAAACGCATGCGCAAACTATAGAAAGTCGTTATGACGTAGAATATGCATACTTTGTTGATTACATTTATGAAATAAAACACGTTTTCTAAAAACTCGTGTTTTTTTCAAAATCATGTAAACCTTCTAGAAGCTGTGATTTTAAAAAACGGTGGAAGTAAGCTTTTCTTACTTTCGGACGCATGCGCAAACTATAGAAAGGCGTTATGACATAAAATGTGCATACTTTGTATATTCCATTTATGAAATAAAACACATTTTCTAAAAACTCGTGTTTTTTACGAAATCATGTAAACCTGCTAGAAGCTGTGATTTTAAAAAACGTGGGAAGTAAGTTTTTCTTATTTCCGGACGAATGCACAAACTGTAGAAAGTCGTTATGACGTAGAATGTGCATACTTTGATGATTCCATTTATGAAATAAAACGCATTTTCTAAAAACTCGTGTTTTTTAAGAAATCATGTAAACCTTCTAGAAGCTATGATTTTAAAAAACAGGGGAAGTAAGCTTTTCTTATTTACGGACGCATGCGCAAGCTATAGAAAGTTGTTATGACGTAGAATGTGCATACTTTGTAGATTCCATTTATGAAATAAAACACATTTTCTAAAAACTCGTGTTTTTTACGAAATCATGTAAACCTTCTAGAAGCTGTGATTTTAAAAAACGGTGGAAGTAAGCTTTTCTTATTTCCGGACGTATGCACAAACTATAGAAAGTCGTTATGACGTAGAATGTGCATACTTTGTTGATTCCATTTACGAAATACAACACATTTTCTAAAAACTCATGTTTTTTAAGAAATCATGTAAACCTTCTAGAAGCTGTGATTTTAAAAAATGGGGGAAGTAAGCTTTTCTTATTTCCAAACCCATGTGCAAACTATAGAAAGTCGTTATGACGTAGAATGTGCATACTTTGTTGATTCCATTTATGAAATAAAACACATTTTCTAAAAACTCGTGTTTTTTAGGAAATCATGTAAACCTTCTAAAAGCTGTGATTTTAAAAAATTGTGGAAGTAAGCTTTTCTTATTTTCGGACGCATGCACAAACTATAGAAATTCGTTATGACGTAGAATGTGCATACTTTGTAGATTCCATTTATGAAATAAAGCACATTTTTTAAAACCTCATGTTTTTTACGAAATCATGTAAAACTTCTAGAAGCTGTGATTTTAAAAAACGGTGGAAGTAAGCTTTTCTTATTTCTGGATGAATACGCAAACTATAGAAAGTCGTTATGACGTAGAATGTGCATACTTTGTAGATTCCATTTATGAAATAAAACACATTTTCTAAAACTCGTGTTTTTTAAGAAATCATGTAAACCTTCTAGAAGCTGTGATTTTAAAAAACGGGGGAAGTAAGCTTTTCTTATTTCCAAACGCATGCCCAAACTATAGAAAGTCGTTATGACGTAGAATGTGCATACTTTGTTGATTCCATTTATGAAATAAAACACGTTTTCTAAAAACTCGTGTTTTTTTCAAAATCATGTAAACCTTCTAGAAGCTGTGATTTTAAAAAACGGTGGAAGTAAGCTTTTCTTACTTCCGGACGCATGCGCAAACTATAGAAAGGCGTTATGACGTAGAATGTGCATACTTTGTATATTCCATTTATGAAATAAAACACATTTTCTAAAAACTCATGTTTTTTACGAAATCATGTAAACCTTCTAGAAGGTATGATTTTAAAAAACGGTGGAAGTAAGCTTTTCTTATTTCCGGACGAATGCACAAACTATAGAAAGTTGTTATGACGTAGAATGTGCATACTTTGTTGATTCCATTTATGAAATAAAACACATTTTCTAAAAACTCGTGTTTTTTAAGAAATCATGTAAACCTTCTAGAAGCTGTGATTTTAAAAAACGGGGGAAGTAAGCTTTTCTTATTTCCGGACACATGCGCAAAGTATAGAAAGTCGTTAAGATGTAGAATGTGCATACTTTGTAGATTCCATTTATGAAATAAAACACATTTTCTAAAAACTCGTGTTTTTTACGAAATCATGTAAACCTTCTAGAAGCTGTGATTTTAAAAAACGGTGGAAGTAAGATTTTCTTATTTCCGGATGCATGCGCAAACTATAGAAAGTCGTTATGACGTAGAATGTGCATACTTTGTTGTTTCCATTTATGAAATAAAACACATTTTCTAAAAACTCGTGTTTTTTAAGAAATCATGTAAACCTTCTAGAAGCTGTGATTTTAAAAAACAGGGGAAGTAAGCTTTTCTTATTTCCGGACGCATGCGCAAACTATAGAAAGTCGTTATATCGTAGAATGTGCATACTTTGTAGATTCCATTTATGAAATAAAACACATTTTCTAAAAACTCGTGTTTTTTACGAAATCATGTAAACCTTCTAGAAGCTGTGATTTTAAAAACAGTGGAAGTAAGCTTTTCTTATTTCCGGATGCATGCGCAAACTATAGAAAGTCGTTATGACGTAGAATGTGCATACTTTGTAGTTTCCATTTATGAAATAAAACACATTTTCTAAAAACTCGTGTTTTTTACGAAATCATGTAAACCTTCTAGAAGCTGTGATTTTAAAAAACGGGGGAAGTAAGCTTTTCTTATTTCCAAACGCATTTGCAAACTATAGAAAGTCGTTATGACGTAGAATGTGCATACTTTGTTGATTCCAATTATGAAATAAAACACATTTTCTAAAAACTCGTGTTTTTTAAGAAATCATGTAAACCTTTTAGAAGCTGTGGTTTTAAAAAACGGGGGAAGTAAGCTTTTCTTATTTCCGGACGCATGCGCAAACTATAGAAAGTCGTTATGACGTAGAATGTGCATACTTTGTTGATTCCATTTATGAAATAAAACACATTTTCTAAAAACTCGTGTTTTTTAAGAAATCATGTAAACCTTCTAGAAGCTGTGATTTTAAAAAACAGGGGAAGTAAGCTCTTGTTATTTCCAAATGCATGCGCAAACTATAGAAAGTCGTTATGACGTAGAATGTGCATACTTTGTTGATTCCATTTATGAAATAAAACACATTTTCTAAAAACTCGTGTTTTTTAAGAAATCATGTAAACCTTCTAGAAGCTGTGATTTTAAAAAACAGCGGAATTAAGCTTTTCTTATTTCCGGACGCATGCGCAAACTATAGAAAGTCGTTATATCGTAGAATGTGCATACTTTGTAGATTCCATTTATGAAATAAAACACATTTTCTAAAAACTCGTGTTTTTTACGAAATCATGTAAACCTTCTAGAAGCTGTGATTTTAAAAAATAGTGGAAGTAAGCTTTTCTTATTTCCGGATGCATGCGCAAACTATAGAAAGTCGTTATGACGTAGAATGTGCATACTTTGTAGATTCCATTTATGAAATAAAACACATTTTCTAAAAACTCGTGTTTTTTACGAAATCATGTAAACCTTCTAGAAGCTGTGATTTTAAAAAACGGTGGAAGTAAGCTTTTCTTATTTCCGGACGTATGCACAAACTATAGAAAGTCGTTATGACGTAGAATGTGCATACTTTGTTGATTCCATTTACGAAATACAACACATTTTCTAAAAACTCATGTTTTTTAAGAAATCATGTAAACCTTCTAGAAGCTGTGATTTTAAAAAATGGGGGAAGTAAGCTTTTCTTATTTCCAAACCCATGTGCAAACTATAGAAAGTCGTTATGACGTAGAATGTGCATACTTTGTTGATTCCATTTATGAAATAAAACACATTTTCTAAAAACTCGTGTTTTTTAGGAAATCATGTAAACCTTCTAAAAGCTGTGATTTTAAAAAATTGTGGAAGTAAGCTTTTCTTATTTTCGGACGCATGCGCAAACTATAGAAAGTCGTTATGACGTAGAATGTGCATACTTTGTAGATTCCATTTATGAAATAAAGCACATTTTTTAAAACCTCATGTTTTTTACGAAATCATGTAAAACTTCTAGAAGCTGTGATTTTAAAAAACGGTGGAAGTAAGCTTTTCTTATTTCTGGATGAATACGCAAACTATAGAAAGTCGTTATGACGTAGAATGTGCATACTTTGTAGATTCCATTTATGAAATAAAACACATTTTCTAAAACTCGTGTTTTTTAAGAAATCATGTAAACCTTCTAGAAGCTGTGATTTTAAAAAACGGGGGAAGTAAGCTTTTCTTATTTCCAAACGCATGCCCAAACTATAGAAAGTCGTTATGACGTAGAATGTGCATACTTTGTTGATTCCATTTATGAAATAAAACACGTTTTCTAAAAACTCGTGTTTTTTTCAAAATCATGTAAACCTTCTAGAAGCTGTGATTTTAAAAAACGGTGGAAGTAAGCTTTTCTTACTTCCGGACGCATGCGCAAACTATAGAAAGGCGTTATGACGTAGAATGTGCATACTTTGTATATTCCATTTATGAAATAAAACACATTTTCTAAAAACTCATGTTTTTTACGAAATCATGTAAACCTTCTAGAAGGTATGATTTTAAAAAACGGTGGAAGTAAGCTTTTCTTATTTCTGGACGAATGCACAAACTATAGAAAGTTGTTATGACGTAGAATGTGCATACTTTGTTGATTCCATTAATGAAATAAAACACATTTTCTAAAAACTCGTGTTTTTTAAGAAATCATGTAAACCTTCTAGAAGCTGTGATTTTAAAAAACGGGGGAAGTAAGCTTTTCTTATTTCCGGACACATGCGCAAAGTATAGAAAGTCGTTAAGATGTAGAATGTGCATACTTTGTAGATTCCATTTATGAAATAAAACACATTTTCTAAAAACTCATGTTTTTTACGAAATCATGTAAACCTTCTAGAAGCTGTGATTTTAAAAAACGGTGGAAGTAAGATTTTCTTATTTCCGGATGCATGCGCAAACTATAGAAAGTCGTTATGACGTAGAATGTGCATACTTTGTTGTTTCCATTTATGAAATAAAACACATTTTCTAAAAACTCGTGTTTTTTAAGAAATCATGTAAACCTTCTAGAAGCTGTGATTTTAAAAAACAGGGGAAGTAAGCTTTTCTTATTTCCGGACGCATGCGCAAACTATAGAAAGTCGTTATATCGTAGAATGTGCATACTTTGTAGATTCCATTTATGAAATAAAACACATTTTCTAAAAACTCGTGTTTTTTACGAAATCATGTAAACCTTCTAGAAGCTGTGATTTTAAAAACAGATGAAGTAAGCTTTTCTTATTTCTGGATGCATGCGCAAACTATAGAAAGTCGTTATGACGTAGAATGTGCATACTTTGTAGTTTCCATTTATGAAATAAAACACATTTTCTAAAAACTCGTGTTTTTTACGAAATCATGTAAACCTTCTAGAAGCTGTGATTTTAAAAAACGGGGGAAGTAAGCTTTTCTTATTTCCAAACGCATTTGCAAACTATAGAAAGTCGTTATGACGTAGAATGTGCATACTTTGTTGATTCCAATTATGAAATAAAACACATTTTCTAAAAACTCGTGTTTTTTAAGAAATCATGTAAACCTTTTAGAAGCTGTGGTTTTAAAAAACGGGGGAAGTAAGCTTTTCTTATTTCCGGACGCATGCGCAAACTATAGAAAGTCGTTATGACGTAGAATGTGCATACTTTGTTGATTCCATTTATGAAATAAAACACATTTTCTAAAAACTCGTGTTTTTTAAGAAATCATGTAAACCTTCTAGAAGCTATGATTTTAAAAAACAGGGGAAGTAAGCTCTTGTTATTTCCAAATGCATGCGCAAACTATAGAAAGTCGTTATGACGTAGAATGTGCATACTTTGTTGATTCCATTTATGAAATAAAACACATTTTCTAAAAACTCGTGTTTTTTAAGAAATCATGTAAACCTTCTAGAATCTGTGATTTTAAAAAACAGCGGAATTAAGCTTTTCTTATTTCCGGACGCATGCACAAACTATAGAAAGTCGTTATATCGTAGAATGTGCATACTTTGTAGATTCCATTTATGAAATAAAACACATTTTCTAAAAACTCGTGTTTTTTACGAAATCATGTAAACCTTCTAGAAGCTGTGATTTTAAAAAATAGTGGAAGTAAGCTTTTCTTATTTCCGGATGCATGCGCAAACTATAGAAAGTCGTTATGACGTAGAATGTGCATACTTTGTAGATTCCATTTATGAAATAAAACACATTTTCTAAAAACTTGTGTTTTTTACGAAATCATGTAAACCTTCTAGAAGCTGTGATTTTAAAAAACGGGGGAAGTAAGCTTTTCTTATTTCCAAACTTATGCGCAAACTATAGAAAGTCGTTATGACGTAGAATGTGCATACTTTGTTGATTCCATTTATGAAATAAAACATATTTTCTAAAAACTCGTGTTTTTAAAGAAATCATGTAAACCTTCTAGAAGATGTGATTTTAAAAAACGGGGGAAGTAAGCTTTTCTTATTTCCGGACACATGCGCAAACTATAGAAAGTCGTTATGACGTAGAATGTGCATACTTTGTAGATTCCATTTATGAAATAAAACACATTTTCTAAAAACTCGTGTTTTTTACGAAATCATGTAAACCTTCTAGAAGCTATGATTTTAAAAAACGTGGGAGGTAAGCTTTTCTTATTTCCGGACGAATGCGCAAACTATAGTAAGTTGTTATGACGTAGAATGTGCATACTTTGTTGATTCCATTTATGAAATAAAACACATTTTTTAAAAACTCGTGTTTTTTAAGAAATCATGTAAACCTTCTAGAAGCTATGATTTTAAAAAACGGTTGAAGTAAGCTTTTCTTATTTCCGCACGAATGCGCAAACTATAGAAAGTCGTTATGACGTAGAATGTGTATACTTTGTTGATTGCATTTATTAAACAAAATACATTTTCTAAAAACTCGTGTTTTTTAGGAAACATGTAAACCTTCTAGAAGCTGTGATTTTAAAAAACGGTGGAAGTAAGCTTTTCTTATTTCCGGATGCATGCGCAAACTATAGAAAGTCGTTATGACGTAGAATGTGCATACTTGGTAGATTCCATTTATGAAATAAAACACATTTTCTAAAAACTCGTGTTTTTTACGAAATCATGTAAACTTTCTAGAAGCTATGATTTTAAAAAACAGGGGAAGTAAGCTTTTCTTATTTCCGGACGAATGCACAAACTATAGAAAGTTGTTATGACGTAGAATGTGCATACTTTGTTGATTCCTTTTATGAAATAAAACACATTTTCTAAAAACTCGTGTTTTTTAAGAAATCATGTAAACCTTCTAGAAGCTGTGATTTTAAAAAACGGGGGAAGTAAGATTTTCTTATTTCCAAATGCATGCGCAAACTATAGAAAGTCGTTATGATGTAGAATGTGCATACTTTGTTGATTCCATTTATGAAATAAAACACGTTTTCTAAAAACTCGTGTTTTTTTCAAAATCATGTAAACCTTCTAGAAGCTGTGATTTTAAAAAACGGTGGAAGTAAGCTTTTCTTACTTCCGGACGCATGCGCAAACTATAGAAAGGCGTTATGACGTAGAATGTGCATACTTTGTAGATTCCATTTATGAAATAAAACACATTTTCTAAAAACTCGTGTTTTTTACGAAATCATGTAAACTTTCTAGAAGCTCTGATTTTAAAAAACAGGGGAAGTAAGCATTTTTTCTTATTTCCGGACGAATGCACAAACTATAGAAAGTTGTTATGACGTAGAATGTGCATACTTTGATCATTCCATTTATGAAATAAAACACATTTTCTAAAAACTCATGTTTTTTAAGAAATCATGTAAACCTTCTAGAAGCTGTGATTTTAAAAAACGGGGGAAGTAAGCTTTTCTTATTTCCGGACACATGCGCAAACTATAGAAAGTCATTAAGACGTAGAATGTGCATACTTTGTAGATTCCATTTATGAAATAAAACACATTTTCTAAAAACTCGTGTTTTTTACGAAATCATGTAAACCCTTTCGAAGGTTTGATTTTAAAAAACGGTGGAAGTAAGCTTTTCTTATTTCCGGACGAATGCACAAAATATAGAAAGTTGTTATGACGTAGAATGTGCATACTTTGTTGATTCCATTTATGAAATAAAACACATTTTCTAGAAACTCATGTTTTTTAAGAAATCATGAAAACCTTCTAAAAGCTGTGATTTTAAAAAATTGTGGAAGTAAGCTTTTCTTATTTTCGGACGCATGCGCAAACTATAGAAAGTTGTTATGACGTAGAATGTGCATACTTTGTAGATTCCATTTATGAAATAAAGCACATTTTCTAAAACCTCATGTTTTTTACGAAATCATGTAAAACTTCTAGAAGCTGTGATTTTAAAAAACGGTGGAAGTAAGCTTTTCTTATTTCTGGACGAATACGCAAACTATAGAAAGTCGTTATGACGTAGAATGTGCATACTTTGTAGATTCCATTTATGAAATAAAACACATTTTCTAAAAACTCGTGTTTTTTACGAAATCATGTAAACCTTCTAGAAGCTGTGATTTTAAAAAATGGGGGAAGTAAGCTTTTCTTATTTCCAAACTTATGCGCAAACTATAGAAAGTCGTTATGACGTAGAATGTGCATACTTTGTTGATTCCATTTATGAAATAAAACATATTTTCTAAAAACTAGTGTTTTTTTCAAAATCATGTAAACCTTCTAGAAGCTGTGATTTTAAAAAACGGTGGAAGTAAGCTTTTCTTACTTACGGACGCATGCGCAAACTATAGAAAGGCGTTATGACGTAGAATATGCATACTTTGTATATTCCATTTATGAAATAAAACACATTTTCTAAAAACTCGTGTTTTTTAAGAAATCATGTAAACTTTCTAGAAGCTGTGATTTTAAAAAACTGTGGAAGTAAGCTTTTCTTATTTCCGGACGAATGCACAAACTATAGAAAGTCGTTATGACGTAGAATGTGCATACTTTGTTGATTCCATTTATGAAATAAAACACATTTTTTAAAAACTCGTGTTTTTTAAGAAATCATGTAAACCTTCTAGAAGCTGTGATTTTAAAAAACGGGGGAAGTAAGCTTTTCTTATTTCCAAACGCATGCCCAAACTATAGAAAGTCGTTATGACGTAGAATGTGCATACTTTGTTGATTCCATTTATGAAATAAAACACGTTTTCTAAAAACTTGTGTTTTTTTCAAAATCATGTAAACCTTCTAGAAGCTGTGATTTTAAAAAACGGTGGAAGTAAGCTTTTCTTACTTCCGGACGCATGCGCAAACTATAGAAAGGCGTTATGACGTAGAATGTGCATACTTTGTATATTCCATTTATGAAATAAAACACATTTTCTAAAAACTCATGTTTTTTACGAAATCATGTAAACCTTCTAGAAGGTATGATTTTAAAAAACGGTGGAAGTAAGCTTTTCTTATTTCCGGACGAATGCACAAACTATAGAAAGTTGTTATGACGTAGAATTTGCATACTTTGTTGATTCCATTTATGAAATAAAACACATTTTCTAAAAACTCGTGTTTTTTAAGAAATCATGTAAACCTTCTAGAAGCTGTGATTTTAAAAAACGGGGGAAGTAAGCTTTTCTTATTTCCGGACACATGCGCAAACTATAGAAAGTCGTTAAGACGTAGAATGTGCATACTTTGTAGATTCCATTTATGAAATAAAACACATTTTCTAAAAACTCGTGTTTTTTACGAAATCATGTAAACCTTCTAGAAGCTGTGATTTTAAAAACAATGGAAGTAAGCTTTTCTTATTTCCGGATGCATGCGCAAACTATAGAAAGTCGTTATGACGTAGAATGTGCATACTTTGTAGTTTCCATTTATGAAATAAAACACATTTTCTAAAAACTCGTGTTTTTTACGAAATCATGTAAACCTTCTAGAAGCTGTGATTTTAAAAAACGGGGGAAGTAAGCTTTTCTTATTTCCAAACGCATGTGCAAACTATAGAAAGTCGTTATGACGTAGAATGTGCATACTTTGTTGATTCCAATTATGAAATAAAACACATTTTCTAAAAACTCGTGTTTTTTAAGAAATCATGTAAACCTTTTAGAAGCTGTGGTTTTAAAAAACGGGGGAAGTAAGCTTTTCTTATTTCCGGACGCATGCGCAAACTATAGAAAGTCGTTATGACGTAGAATGTGCATACTTTTTTTATTCCATTTATGAAATAAAACACATTTTCTAAAAACTCGTGTTTTTTAAGAAATCATGTAAACCTTCTAGAGGCTGTGATTTTAAAAAACGGGGGAAGTAAGCTTTTCTTATTTCCGGATGCATGCGCAAACTATAGAAAGTCGTTATGACGTAGAATGTGCATACTTTGTTGATTCCATTTATGAAATAAAACACATTTTCTAAAAACTCGTGTTTTTTAAGAAATCATGTAAACCTTCCAGAAGCTGTGATTTTAAAAAACAGGGGAAGTAAGCTCTTGTTATTTCCAAATGCATGCGCAAACTATAGAAAGTCGTTATGACGTAGAATGTGCATACTTTGTTGATTCCATTTATGAAATAAAATACATTTTCTAAAAACTCGTGTTTTTTAAGAAATAATGTAAACCTTCTAGAAGCTGTGATTTTAAAAAACAGCGGAATTAAGCTTTTCTTATTTCCGGACGCATGCGGAAACTATAGAAAGTCGTTATATCGTAGAATGTGCATACTTTGTAGATTCCATTTATGAAATAAAACACATTTTCTAAAAACTCGTGTTTTTTACGAAATCATGTAAACCTTCTAGAAGCTGTGATTTTAAAAAATAGTGGAAGTAAGCTTTTCTTATTTCCGGATGCATGCGCAAACTATAGAAAGTCGTTATGACGTAGAATGTGCATACTTTGTAGATTCCATTTATGAAATAAAACACATTTTCTAAAAACTCGTGTTTTTTACGAAATCATGTAAACCTTCTAGAAGCTGTGATTTTAAAAAACGGGGGAAGTAAGCTTTTCTTATTTCCAAACTTATGCGCAAACTATAGAAAGTCGTTATGACGTAGAATGTGCATACTTTGTTGATTCCATTTATGAAATAAAACATATTTTCTAAAAACTCGTGTTTTTAAAGAAATCATGTAAACCTTCTAGAAGCTGTGATTTTAAAAAACGGGGGAAGTAAGCTTTTCTTATTTCCGGACACATGTGCAAACTATAGAAAGTCGTTATGACGTAGAATGTGCATACTTTGTAGATTCCATTTATGAAATAAAACACATTTTCTAAAAACTCGTGTTTTTTACGAAATCATGTAAACCTTCTAGAAGCTGTGATTTTAAAAAACGGTGGAAGTAAGCTTTTCTTATTTCCGGACGAATGCACAAACTATAGAAAGTTGTTATGACGTGGAATGTGCATACATTGTTGATTCCATTTATGAAATAAAACACATTTTTTAAAAACTCGTGTTTTTTAAGAAATCATGTAAACCTTCTAGAAGCTATGATTTTAAAAAACGGTTGAAGTAAGCTTTTCTTATTTCCTTACGAATGCGCAAACTATAGAAAGTCGTTATGACGTAGAGTGTGTATACTTTGTTGATTGCATTTATTAAACAAAACACATTTTCTAAAAACTCGTGTTTTTTAAGAAACATGTAAACCTTCTAGAAGCTGTGATTTTAAAAAACGGTGGAAGTAAGCTTTTCTTATTTCCGGATGCATGCGCAAACTATAGAAAGTCGTTATGACGTAGAATGTGCATACTTGGTAGATTCCATTTATGAAATAAAACACATTTTCTAAAAACTCGTGTTTTTTACGAAATCATGTAAACTTTCTAGAAGCTATGATTTTAAAAAACAGGGGAAGTAAGCTTTTCTTATTTCCGGACGAATGCACAAACTATAGAAATTTGTTAGGACGTTGAATGTGCATACTTTGTTGATTCCTTTTATGAAATAAAACACATTTTCTAAAAACTCGTGTTTTTTAAGAAATCATGTAAACCTTCTAGAAGCTGTGATTTTAAAAAACGGGGGAAGTAAGATTTTCTTATTTCCAAATTCATGCGCAAACTATAGAAAGTCGTTATGACGTAGAATGTGCATACTTTGTTGATTCCATTTATGAAATAAAACACGTTTTCTAAAAACTCGTGTTTTTTTCAAAATCATGTAAACCTTCTAGAAGCTGTGATTTTAAAAAACGGTGGAAGTAAGCTTTTCTTACTTCCGGACGCATGCGCAAACTATAGAAAGGCGTTATGACGTAGAATGTGCATACTTTGTAGATTCCATTTATGAAATAAAACACATTTTCTAAAAACTCGTGTTTTTTACGAAATCATGTAAACTTTCTAGAAGCTATGATTTGAAAAAACAGGTGAAGTAAGCTTTTCTTATTTCTGGACGAATGCACAAACTATAGAAAGTTGTTATGACGTAGAATGTGCATACTTTGTTGATTCCATTTATGAAATAAAACACATTTTCTAAAAACTCGTGTTTTTTAAGAAATCATGTAAACCTTCTAGAAGATGTGATTTTAAAAAACGGGGGAAGTAAGCTTTTCTTATTTCCGGACACATGCGCAAACTATAGAAAGTCATTAAGACGTAGAATGTGCATACTTTGTAGATTCCATTTATGAAATAAAACACATTTTCTAAAAACTCGTGTTTTTTACGAAATCATGTAAACCCTCTAGAAGGTTTGATTTTAAAAAACGGTGGAAGTAAGCTTTTCTTATTTCCGGACGAATGCACAAAATATAGAAAGTTGTTATGACGTAGAATGTGCATACTTTGTTCATTCCATTTATGAAATAAAACACATTTTCTAAAAACTCGTGTTTTTTAAGAAATCATGTAAACCTTCTAGAAGCTGTGATTTTAAAAAACAGGGGAAGTAAGCTCTGGTTATTTCCAAATGCATGCGCAAACTATAGAAAGTCGTTATGACGTAGAATATGCATACTTTGTTGATTCCATTTATGAAATAAAACACATTTTCTAAAAACTCGTGTTTTTTACGAAATCATGTAAAACTTCTAGAAGCTGTGATTTTAAAAAACGGTGGAAGTAACCTTTTCTTATTTCCGGACACATGCGCAAACTATAGAAAGTCATTATGACGTAGATTGTGCATACTTTGTAGATTCCATTTATGAAATAAAACAC
Source organism: Larix kaempferi (assembly GCA_027924585.1). Classification (NCBI taxonomy): domain Eukaryota; kingdom Viridiplantae; phylum Streptophyta; class Pinopsida; order Pinales; family Pinaceae; genus Larix; species Larix kaempferi. The sequence goes on from BSBM01001607.1 coordinate 515,494, forward strand.
ATTTTCTAAAAACTCGTGTTTTTTACGAAATCATGTAAACCTTCTAGAAGCTGTGATTTTAAAAAACGGTGGAAGTAAGCTTTTCTTACTTCCGGACGCATGCGCAAACTATAGAAAGTCGTTATGACGTAGAATGTGCATACTTTGTTGTTTCCATTTATGAAATCAAATACATTTTCTAAAAACTCGTGTTTTTTAAGAAATCATGTAAACCTTCTAGAAGCTGTGATTTTAAAAAACGGGGGAAGTAAGCTTTTCTTATTTCCAAACGCATGCAAAAACTATAGAAATTCGTTATGACGTAGAATGTGCATACTTTGAAGATTCCATTTATGAAATAAAACACATTTTCTAAAAACTCGTGTTTTTTAAGAAATCATGTTAACCTTCTAGAAGCTGTGATTTTAAAAAACAGGGGAAGTAAGCTTTTCTTATTTCCGGACGCATGCGCAAACTATAGAAAGTTGTTATGACGTAGAATGTGCATACTTTGTAGATTCCATTTATGAAATAGAACACATTTTCTAAAAACTCATGTTTTTTACGAAATCATGTAAACCTTCTAGAAGCTGTGATTTTAAAAAACGGTGGAAGTAAGCTTTTCTTATTTCCGGACGCATGCACAAACTATAGAAAGTTGTTATGACGTAGAATGTGCATACTTCGTTGATTCCATTTATGAAATAAAACACATTTTCTAAAAACTCATGTTTTTTAAGAAATCATGTAAACCTTCTAGAAGCTGTGATTTTAAAAAATGGGGGAAGTACGCTTTTCTAATTTCCAAACGCATGTGAAAACTATAGAAAGTCGTTATGACGTAGAATGTGCATACTTTGTTGATTCCATTTATGAAATAAAACACATTTTCTAAAAACTCGTGTTTTTTAGGAAATCATGTAAACCTTCTAGAAGCTGTGATTTTAAAAAATGGTGGAAGTAAGCTTTTCTTATTTCCGGACGCATGCGCAAACTATAGAAAGTCGATGTGACGTAGAATGTGCATACTTTGTAGATTCCGTTTATGAAATAAAGCACATTTTATAAAAACTCGTGTTTTTTACGAAATCATGTAAAACTTCTAGAAGCTGTGATTTTAAAAAACGGTGGAAGTAAGCTTTTCTTATTTCTAGACGAATACGCAAACTATAGAAAGTCGTTATGACGTAGAATGTGCATACTTTATTGATTCCATTTATGAAATAAAACACATTTCCTAAAAACTCGTGTTTTTTACGAAATCATGTAAACCTTCTAGAAGCTGTGATTTTAAAAAACGGGGGAAGTAAGCTTTTCTTATTTCCAAACTTATGCGCAAACTATAGAAAGTCGTTATGACATAGAATGTGCATACTTTGTTGATTTCATTTATGAAATAAAACATATTTTCTAAAAACTCGTGTTTTTAAAGAAATCATGTAAACCTTCTAGAAGATGTGATTTTAAAAAACTGGGGAAGTAAGCTTTTCTTATTTCCGGACACATGCGCAAACTATAGAAAGTCGTTATGACGTAGAATGTGCATACTTTGTAGATTCCATTTATGAAATAAAACACATTTTCTAAAAACTCGTGTTTTTTACGAAATCATGTAAACCTTCTAGAAGCTGTGATTTTAAAAAACGGTGGAAGTAAGCTTTTCTTATTTACGGACGAATGCACAAACTATAGAAAGTTGTTATGACGTAGAATGTGCATACTTTGTTGATTCCATTTATGAAATAAAACACATTTTCTAAAAACTCGTGTTTTTTAAGAAATCATGTAAACCTTCTAGAAGCTATGATTTTAAAAAACGGTTGAAGTAAGCTTTTCTTATTTCCGCACGAATGCGCAAACTATAGAAAGTCGTTATGACGTAGAATGTGTATACTTTGTTGATTCCATTTATGAAACAAAAAACATTTTCTAAAAACTCGTGTTTTTTAAGAAACATGTAAACCTTCTAGACGCTGTGATTTTAAAAAACGGGGGAAGTAAGCTTTTCTTATTTCCAAACTTATGCACAAACTATAGAAAGTCGTTATGACATAGAATGTGCATACTTTGTTGATTTCATTTATGAAATAAAACATATTTTCTAAAAACTCGTGTTTTTAAAGAAATCATGTAAACCTTCTAAAAGCTGTGATTTTAAAAAACGGGGGAAGTAAGCTTTTCTTATTTCCGGACACATGCGCAAACTATAGAAAGTCGTTATGACGTAGAATGTGCATACTTTGTAGATTCCATTTATGAAATGAAACACATTTTCTAAAAACTCGTGTTTTTTACGAAATCATGTAAACCTTCTAGAAGCTGTGATTTTAAAAAACGGTGGAAGTAAGCTTTTCTTATTTCCGGATGCATGCGCAAACTATAGAAAGTCGTTATGACGTAGAATGTGCATACTTTGTAGATTCCATTTATTAAATAAAACACATTTTCTAAAAACTCGTGTTTTTTACGAAATCATGTAAACTTTCTAGAAGCTATCATTTTAAAAAACAGGGGAAGTAAGCTTTTCTTATTTCCGGACGAATGCACAAACTATAGAAAGTTGTTATGATGTAGAATGCGCATACTTTGTTGATTCCATTTATGGAATAAAACACATTTTCTAAAAACTCGTGTTTTTTAAGAAATCATGTAAACCTTCTAGAAGCTGTGAATTTAAAAAACGGGGGAAGTAAGCTTTTCTTATTTCCAAACGCATGCGCAAACTATAGAAAGTCGTTATGACGTAGAATGTGCTTACTTTGTTGATTCCATTTATGAAATAAAACACGTTTTCTAAAAACTCGTGTTTTTTTCAAAATCATGTAAACCTTCTAGAAGCTGTGATTTTAAAAAACGGTGGAAGTAAGCTTTTCTTACTTCCGGACGCATGCGCAAACTATAGAAAGGCGTTATGACGTAGAATGTGCATACTTTGTATATTCCATTTATGAAATAAAACACATTTTCTAAAAACTCGTGTTTTTTAAGAAATCATGTAAACTTTCTAGAAGCTGTGATTTTAAAAAACGGTGGAAGTAAGCTTTTCTTATTTCCGGACGAATGCACAAACTATAGAAAGTCGTTATGACGTAGAATGTGCATACTTTGTTGATACCATTTATGAAATAAAACACATTTTCTAAAAACTCGCGTTTTTTAAGAAATCATGTAAACCTTCTAGAAGCTGTGATTTTAAAAAACGGGGGAAGTAAGCTTTTCTTATTTCCAAACGCATGCCCAAACTATAGAAAGTCATTATGACGTAGAATGTGCATACTTTGTTGATTCTATTTATGAAATAAAACACGTTTTCTAAAAACTTGTGTTTTTTTCAAAATCATGTAAACCTTCTAGAAGCTGTGATTTTAAAAAACGGTGGAAGTAAGCTTTTCTTACTTCCGGACGCATGCGCAAACTATAGAAAGGCGTTATGACGTAGAATGTGCATATTTTGTATACTCCATTTATGAAATAAAACACATTTTCTAAAAACTCATGTTTTTTACGAAATCATGTAAACCTTCTAGAAGGTATGATTTTAAAAAACGGTGGAAGTAAGTTTTTCTTATTTCCGGACGAATGCACAAACTATAGAAAGTTTTTATGACGTAGAATGTGCATACTTTGTTGATTCCATTTATGAAATAAAACACATTTTCTAAAAACTCGTGTTTTTTAAGAAATCATGTAAACCTTCTAGAAGCTGTGATTTTAAAAAACGGGGGAGGTAAGATTTTCTTATTTCCAAACGCATGTGCAAACTATAGAAAGTCGTTATGACTTAGAATGTGCATACTTTGTTGGTTCCATTTATGAAATAAAACATGTTTTTTAAAAACTCGTGTTTTTTACAAAATCATGTAAACCTTCTTGAAGCTGTGATTTTTAAAGACGGTGGAAGTAACCTTTTCTTATTTCCGGACGCATGCGCAAACTATAGAAAGGCGTTATGACGTAGAATGTGCATACTTTGTAGATTCCATTTATGAAATAAAACATATTTTCTAAAAACTCGTGTTTTTTACGAAATCATGTAAACCTCGTAGAAGGTGTGATTTTAAAAAACGGTGGAAGTAAGCTTTTCTTATTTCCGGACGCATGCGCAAACTATAGAAAGTCATTATGACGTAGAATGTGCATATTTTGTTGATTCCATTTATGAAATAAAACACATTTTCTAAAAACTCGTGGTTTTTACGAAATCATGTAAACCTTCTAAAAGCTGTGATTTTAAAAAACGGGGGAAGTAAGCTTTTCTTATTTCCGGGTGCATGCGCAAACTATAGAAAGTCGTTATGACGTAGAATGTGCATACTTTGTTGATTCCATTTATGAAATAAAACACATTTTCTAAAAACTCGTGTTTTTTAAGAAATCATGTAAACCTTCTAGAAGCTGTGGTTTTAAAAAATGGGGGAAGTAAGCTTTTCTTATTTCCAAACGCATGCGCAAACTATAGAAAGTCGTTATGACATAGAATGTGCATACTTTGTTGATTCCATTTATGAAATAAAACAAATTTTCTAAAAACTCGTGTTTTTTAAGAAATCATGTAATCCTTCTAGAGGATGTGATTTTAAAAAACGGGGGAAGTAAGCTTTTCTTATTTCCGGACGCATGCGCAAACTATAGAAAGTCGTTATGACGTAGAATGTGCATACTTTGTTGATTCCATTTATGAAATAAAACACATTTTCTAAAAACTCATGATTTTTAAGAAATCATGTAAACCTTCTAGAAGCTGTGATTTTAAAGAACGGGGGAAGAAAGCTTTTCTTAATTCCAAACGCATGCGCAAACTATAGAAAGTCGTTATGATGTAGAATGTGCATACTTTGTTGATTCCATTTATGAAATAAAACACATTTTCTAAAAACTCGTGTTTTTTAAGAAATCATGTAAACCTTCCAGAAGCTGTGATTTTAAAAAATGGGGGAAGTAAGCTTTTGTTATTTCCAAATGCATGCGCAAACTATAGAAAGTCGTTATGACGTAGAATGTGCATACTTTTTAGATTCCATTTATGAAATAAAAACACATTTTCTAAAAACTCGTGTTTTTTACGAAATCATGTAAACCTTGTAGACGCTATGATTTTAAAAAACGGTGGAAGTAAGCTTTTCTTATTTCCGGACGCATGCACAAACTATAGAAAGTCGTTATGATGTAGAATGTGCATACTTGGTTGATTCCATTTATGAAATAAAACACATTTTCTAAAAACTCGTGTTTTTTAAGAAATCCTGTAAACCTTCTAGAAGCTGTGATTTTAAAAAACGGGGGAAGTAAGATTTTCTTATTTCCGGATGCATGCGCAAACTATAGAAAGTCGTTATGACGTAGAATGTGCATACTTTGTAGATTCCATTTATGAAATAAAACACATTTTCTAAAAACTCGTGTTTTTTACGAAATCATGTATACCTTCTAGAAGCTGTGATTTTAAAAAACGGGGGAAGTAAGCTTTTCTTATTTCCAAACTTATGCGCAAACTATAGAAAGTCGTTATGACGTAGAATGTGCATACTTTGTTGATTCCATTTATGAAATAAAACATATTTTCTAAAAACTCGTGTTTTTAAAGAAATCATGTAAACCTTCTAGAAGCTGAGATTTTAAAAAACGGGGGAAGTAAGCTTTTCTTATTTCCGGACGAATGCGCAAACTATAGAAAGTCGTTATGACGTACAATGTGCATACTTTGTTGATTCCATTTATGAATTAAAACACATTTTCTAAAAACTCATGTTTTTTAAGAAATCATGTAAACCTTCTAGAAGCTGTGATTTTAAAAAACGGGGGAAGTAAGCTTTTCTTATTTCCAAACGCATGTGCAAACTATAGAAAATCGATATCACGTACAATGTGCATACTTTGTTGATTACATTTATGAAATAAAACACATTTTCTAAAAACTCGTGTTTTTTAAGAAATCATGTAAACCTTCTAGAAGCTGTGATTTTAAAAAACGGGGGAAGTAAGCTTTTCTTATTTCCAAACGTATGCGCAAATTATAGAAAGTCGTTATGACATAGAATGTGTATACTTTGTTGATTCCATTTATGAAATAAAACACATTTTCTAAAAACTCGTGTTTTTTAAGAAATCATGTAAACCTTCTAGAAGCTGTGATTTTAAAAAACGGTGGAGGTAAGCTTTTCTTAATTCCGGACGCATGCGCAAATTATAGAAAGTCATTATGATGTAGAATGTGCATACTTTGTTGATTCCATTTATGAAATAAAAAACATTTTCTAAAATCTCGTGTTTTTTAAGAAATCATGTAAACCTTCTAGAAGCCGTGATTTTAAAAAACGGGGGAAGTAAGCTTTTCTTATTTCCGGACGCATGCGCAAAATATAGAAAGTCGTTATGACGTAGAATGTGCATAATTTGTTGATTCCATTTATGAGATAAAACACATTATCTAAATACTCGTGTTTTTTAAGAAATCATGTAAACCTTCTAGAGACTGTGATTTTAAAAAACGGGGGAAGTAAGATTTTCTTATTTCCGGATGCATGCGCAAACTATAGAAAGTCGTTATGACGTAGAATGTGCATACTTTGTTGATTCCATTTATGAAATAAAACACATTTTCTAAAAACTCGTGTTTTTTAAGAAATCATGTAAACCTTCTAGAAGCTGTGATTTTAAAAAACAGGGGAAGTAAGCTCTTGTTATTTCCAAATGCATGCGCAAACTATAGAAAGTCGTTATGACGTAGAATGTGCATACTTTGTTGATTCCATTTATGAAATAAAACACATTTTCTAAAAACTCGTGTTTTTTAAGAAATCATGTAAACCTTATAGAAGCTGTGATTTTAAAAAACAGCGGAATTAAGCTTTTCTTATTTCCGGACGCATGCGCAAACTATAGAAAGTCGTTATATCGTAGAATGTGCATACTTTGTAGATTCCATTTATGAAATAAAACACATTTTCTAAAAACTCGTGTTTTTTACAAAATCATGTAAACCTTCTAGAAGCTGTGATTTTAAAAACAGTGGAAGTAAGCTTTTCTTATTTCCGGATGCATGCGCAAACTATAGAAAGTCGTTATGACGTAGAATGTGCATACTTTGTAGATTCCATTTATGAAATAAAACACATTTTCTAAAAACTCGTGTTTTTTACGAAATCATGTAAACCTTCTAGAAGCTGTGATTTTAAAAAACGGGGGAAGTAAGCTTTTCTTATTTCCAAACGCATGTGCAAACTATAGAAAGTCGTTATGACGTAGAATGTGCATACTTTGTTGATTCCAATTATGAAATAAAACACATTTTCTAAAAACTCGTGTTTTTTAAGAAATCATGTAAACCTTTTAGAAGCTGTGGTTTTAAAAAACGGGGGAAGTAAGCTTTTCTTATTTCCGGACGCATGCGCAAACTATAGATAGTCGTTATGACGTAGAATGTGCATACTTTTTTGATTCCATTTATGAAATAAAACACATTTTCTAAAAACTCGTGTTTTTTAAGAAATCATGTAAACCTTCTAGAGGCTATGATTTTAAAAAACGGGGGAAGTAAGCTTTTCTTATTTCCGGATGCATGCGCAAACTATAGAAAGTCGTTATGACGTAGAATGTGCATACTTTGTTGATTCCATTTATGAAATAAAACACATTTTCTAAAAACTCGTGTTTTTTAAGAAATCATGTAAACCTTCTAGAAGCTGTCATTTTAAAAAACAGGGGAAGTAAGCTCTTGTTATTTCCAAATGCATGCGCAAACTATAGAAAGTCGTTATGACATAGAATGTGCATACTTTGTTGATTCCATTTATGAAATAAAACACATTTTCTAAAAACTCGTGTTTTTTAAGAAATCATGTAAACCTTCTAGAAGCTGTGATTTTAAAAAACAGCGGAATTAAGCTTTTCTTATTTCCGGACGCATGCGCAAACTATAGAAAGTCGTTATATCGTAGAATGTGCATACTTTGTAGATTCCATTTATGAAATAAAACACATTTTCTAAAAACTCGTGTTTTTTACGACATCATGTAAACCTTCTAGAAGCTGTGATTTTAAAAAACAGTGGAAGTAAGCTTTTCTTATTTCCGGATGCATGCGCAAACTATAGAAAGTTGTTATGACGTAGAATGTGCATACTTTGTAGATTCCTTTTATGAAATAAAACACATTTTCTAAAAACTCGTGTTTTTTACGAAATCATGTAAACCTTCTAGAAGCTGTGATTTTAAAAAACGGGGGAAGTAAGCTTTTCTTGTTTCCAAACTTATGCGCAAACTATAGAAAGTCGTTATGACGTAGAATGTGCATACTTTGTTGATTCCATTTATGAAATAAAACATATTTTCTAAAAACTCGTGTTTTTAAAGAAATCATGTAAACCTTCTAGAAGCTGTGATTTTAAAAAACGGGGGAAGTAAGCTTTTCTTATTTCCGGACACATGCGCAAACTATAGAAATTCGTTATGACGTAGAATGTGCATACTTTGTAGATTCCATTTATGAAATAAAACACATTTTCTAAAAACTCGTGTTTTTTACGAAATCATGTAAACCTTCTAGAAGCTGTGATTTTAAAAAACGGTGGAAGTAAGCTTTTCTTATTTCCGGACGAATGCACAAATTATAGAAAGTTGTTATGACATAGAATGTGCATACTTTGTTGATTCCATTTATGAAATAAAACACATTTTCTAAAAACTCGTGTTTTTTAAGAAATCATCTAAACCTTCTAGAAGCTATGATTTTAAAAAACGGTCGAAGTAAGCTTTTCTTATTTCCGCACGACTGCGCAAACTATAGAAAGTCGTTATGACATAGAATGTGTATACTTTGTTGATTGCATTTATTAAACAAAACACATTTTCTAAAAACTCGTGTTTTTTAAGAAACATGTAAACCTTCTAGAAGCTGTGATTTTAAAAAACGGTGGAAGTAAGCTTTTCTTATTTCCGGACGCATGCGCAAACTATAGAAAGTCGTTATGACGTAGAATGTGCATACTTTGTAGATTCCATTTATGAAATAAAACACATTTTCTAAAAACTCGTGTTTTTTACGAAATCATGTAAACTTTCTAGAAGCTATGATTTTAAAAAACAGGGGAAGTAAGCTTTTCTTATTTCCGGACGAATGCACAAACTATAGAAAGTTGTTATGACGTAGAATGTGCATACTTTGTTGATTCCATTTATGAAATAAAACACATTTTCTAAAAACTCATGTTTTTTAAGAAATCATGTAAACCTTCTAGAAGCTGTGATTTTAAAAAACGGGGGAAGTAAGCTTTTCCTATTTCCAAACGCATGCGCAAACTATAGAAAGTCGTTATGACGTAGAATGTGCATACTTTGTTGATTCCATTTATGAAATAAAACACGTTTTCTAAAAACTCGTGTTTTTTTCAAAATCATGTAAACCTTCTAGAAGCTGTGATTTTAAAAAACGGTGGTAGTAAGCTTTTCTTACTTCCGGACGCATGCGCAAACTATAGAAAGGCGTTATGACGTAGAATGTGCATACTTTGTATATTCCATTTATGAAATAAAACACGTTTTCTAAAAACTCGTGTTTTTTTCAAAATCATGTAAACCTTCTAGAAGCTGTGATTTTAAAAAACGGTGGAAGTAAGCTTTTCTTATTTCCGGACGAATGCACAAAATATAGAAAGTTGTTATGACGTAGAATGTGCATACTTTGTTGATTCCATTTATGAAATAAAACACATTTTCTAAAAACTCATGTTTTTTAAGAAATCATGTAAACCTTCTAGAAGCTGTGATTTTAAAAAACGGGGGAAGTAAGATTTTCTTATTTCCAAACGCATGCGCAAACTATAGAAAGTCGTTATGACATAGAATGTGCATACTTTGTTGGTTCCATTTTTTTTTTTTAACAGTAACAGGAAAAAAGATAATATTTATAAAGCTGTGCACAGCTATACATTACAAGCTTGCAAACCAAGTTTTTAACAGAGCAGGGATGATTGGCCTAGCTAACACTACCAAAACTGACTGTATTACATTGTATTTTCTAAGTTTAGACTTCCTGAAAATGTCTAGCATAGAGCTGGTATACACCTTAACAAACTGACTGCAGAGAAGTTTACAGAAATACATAAACCGAAACAAAAAATGAGTGAAACCTGGGCTAAACTAGCCTTTCTTCCTGGGCTTGACAGACGAATCGTCCGCCCTCAGCTGTTGAATTTCCTGATTCACCGTTGTATTCTCATGAATCCAGCTACCCTGCGTCGCTTTGAAATACACAACCAAATCTTCCTGAATTCTGTCAACTTTTCCCATTAGTTCTATGATGTTTCGTTCCAGGTCATCAATCCTGGAATCCTGGCAAGACAACTGATTGCAGACGTGCTTAATGACCGACGCCATATCCGAGTTCTGGTTTACGCTGGTGCAGACTGTCTCGTATGTTCTTCGGACAGCAAATTTGATGTCTGTCAGGGTTCTGCTTAGAGCAGCAATGGCCGCCCTGATAGACGGCATTGTTACCAAATTAACCACCTGCAAAAGACGAGGGGCAGAAGGGGCAAGCTCCCTATCCCAGTTTTCTACCTGCGAGAGACGAGGAGCAGAAGGGGCAATCTCCTCGAGGGACAGACGGCTCAGAGAGTCGGGGAGATGGGAAGGGAGAACCATCGCGAAAGAAGGAGTAAGGAGGGCGGATGGGGGAGTTATGGTAGCCCCGTGGGAGCTGACACTGGGGGGAGGATCCAGGGGACAGGTGGAGGAAAGGACGGGAGGGCAGATGGAGGAGCGAGTGGGAAGAAACGTGGAGTACACGCTCGGGGATGGGGACGAGGAGAGGGGACGTCCAAAGTTTGGCAAAGGGAATGTGGTGACCCTTGAGGCCAAGTCCCTAACCATAAACCACATCACAAATTCAAAGGTCCAAGACATTAAAGGTTAGGGGAGATAATGAAAACCTAGATTTCCTTGATGGTCCTTAGTTTTCCCAATTGAGAGCTTGATTCCTTGATTTGCGGCCAAGTCCGCTACCCTGTTGTTCTCTCGAAGGATGTGGAAGAAGGAGGCCTTTGAAGATAAAGAAATGGTCTTAATTCTTTGGAGGTATCTATCTGCTTTTGATCCTGGCGAGGCATATCCTCTTCGCATGATTTGGATGACATGCCTTGAGTCTCCATAGATTTTGAGATTGGCTATGCTGTAGTTTGAGGCCATTTCTAAGGAAAAGATAAGGGCTAACCATTCTGCCTCGTTATTAGTTTTCCTGCCTAGTCCCCAGGCAAAGCCTGTGATTTTATTTCCGCCGGGATCAAAAAGAATCCCACCCGCACCTGCCACCCCAAGATTCCCTTTGGAAGCCCCATCAAAGAAAATACTGTGACTTTCTTGCTCCTTCCACCACCTGGAGAAAGAATCAGGATCTTTTCTGATTTCCCAAACATAGTTGAAGCATTCATTTTTGGACTGAAGGAAGCTGCCCTTCACGAACATGTTACACCATTGAAGTTCCGAGAGAGTTAGAGGCTCTTGAGCAGGGAGAGAGACCTTTTTTGTGGAGAGTGAGTCTTCGATCATTGCAGTAGCTTTTATGGCTGCTCTGCTGCTGTCTGCCTTCTTGTCCTCGAAGATGCTTTTATTTCGACTTAGCCAAATCTGCCAACATATATTCATGGGGAGCAGGGTCCAGATTCTCTTCATAGTATTTTTAGATTTTTCAGGATAAGCACGCCCCCAATGATCAAAAAGGTCAATGAGGGAAGAAGGGAGAATGGCTGGTCTCCATTGACTACCCAGGACCTTAGCCCAGACTTCCTTAGCAAATGGACACTCCAGAAAAATATGGAAGGAACTTTCTTCTGCATTTTTGCAAAGAGTGCATCTAGTGGGTCCAGTGATTCCCCTTATTCTTAGATTTTCAGCAGTTAGCAACTTACCATGAGTTAGGAGCCAAAAGAAAGTAATGACTTTGGGGATGCCATCAGAGTTCCATATTTGCTTCCATTTTCTGTGGGCTGGGAGGCTGGGAGGAGCAAGTTTCTCGTACCCTGCTTTCACCGAATACGAACCAGGTTTCCCCCATCCCCTGAAGTCATTTTCGCTTATCCTGATCGGGGCTTTTCCATGCAGATGTGAAAGAAGTAATTCATAATCCCCTTGTAGGTTGGTCGGAAGATCCATACTCTTCCAGCTTTTCCAATCTCCGTTTTCCTTCCAGATCGCCAGGTCCTTTAACTTTTTGATATCCATGTTTTCCAGCCAGATTCTGATGGCCTCTAGCCCCTGCACTTTGCCAAGCGGTGTGTCTCCATTTATACTGTCCGTCCAGAGGTTTATTCTTTTACCATTTCCAGGGATCCAGTAAAGATTGTCAGAGATTAAGGTCGCAGAGGAGTTGATGAGTCCCCATATTGCTGTTCCCTTTTTGGAAATGGGCTTGTATAGGCATCTTTGCCTCGAGCTTCTGGTGTATTTCTTTCTTATGACCTCCTTCCACCATTCCTTTTTCCCAGCTACAATCCTCCAAGCTAGCTTGGCCCCCAGCGCTTTACTTACTAAAGCGGGCTCCCGAATTCCAAGTCCTCCCCGCTCTTTCTTTTCTTTGACAGTCTTCCAGTTTACCAAGTGGAATTTTTTGTTTTGGGTTTTTCCACCTTGCCATAAGAAGTTTCTGATTTCCATGCTAAAAGCTTTTTGGATATTAACCGGAGCTAGCATGATGGCAGAGGTAAAAACAGGGAGAGAGGACAAGACAGACTTTATCAGCGTTACTTTTCCAGCCAGATTCAACCATCGAGAGCCCCAGGTGCTTATTCTTGCTTTGAATTTGTCAAGGATGGGAGTCCAGACAGAGGAAGGGGGGTGCTTAAGAGAGATGGGGGTGCCTAGATATTTGAAAGAAGTCCAGTTCATGCAAGGCTTGAAGGCTAGAATGGTTGCAATGAGTCTAATGGTGGCAGGACGGCAATTCCACGTATAAAAATTGCATTTTTGGTCGTTGGTTTTTCCACCAGAGGTCCTGAGAAAGAGGTCAAGGGTGGTTTTAAATCTGGCAGCAATCTGAGGGGAAGCACTGCCTAGAAGAATGGTGTCATCGGCAAACTGGGCATGGTTGATAGCTTGAACATTGCAGGTGAAAGAAATGCCAGGCAGTGAATCTGAGGCTAAGAGAGAGTTGAGCTTTCTGCTTAAGGAATCAGCCATAATTACAAAGAGGAAGGGTGAGAGAGGACACCCTTGTCGCAGACCGCGAGACAGACGGAAAAAGGAGGTTGGCCTTCCATTTAATAGGGGGGCAAGCCAAGGGGCTCCAATGCAGGCTTTTATCCAATTAATAAACTTTTCATCAAAACTGAACTTTCTCAGGACCTCATAAATAAAAACATGTCTTACTCTGTCAAACGCGTTGGCCATGTCCAGTTTTATAGCCATCCCTGTGTCCTTGCTTCGCCTGCTTGAGTGAATAGCCTCTTGCACTAGAAGAATATTGTCATAAATTTGTCTGCCTGGAACGAAACCTCCTTGATTTGGGGAGATTATTTTGGGAAGAATCTTCTTGACCCTGTTTGCTAACACTTTGGTGAGGATTTTGTACGAAGAATTGCATAGCGAGATAGGCCTGAACCTCCCTATCGTGTTTGCTTTTTTCTCCTTCGGAATGAGAGCTATGAAGGAGGAGTTAGTTCCCCCTCCAATTTTCTCACGATTTCTGGTCCAGTTAATCATTCTGAGGAGGTCGGTTTTCAAGAAGTGCCAACACTTTCTGTAGAAGTGTATGGTAAATCCATCAGGTCCCGGGGATTTTTCTGGATGGAGAGTCCATACCGCTTTCCTGACTTCCTCCTCAGTCGCCTTTTCCATGAGCATGTTATTTTCTTCAGCAGTGACAAGGCTGGGGATTTCTCGGCACATTCCTTCCAAGTCTGCCGCAGACAAATCCTCTTCCTTCTTATATAGAGACTCAAAATGGCTTCTGACTTCTATCTTTATCTCATTAGGATTGTCTATCTTGATTCCATTTTCTTTGGTTAAGCTGAGAATGTTGTTTTCCTGTACCTTTCTTTGCACTGTGCATGGAAAAATTTTGTATTCCGATCCCCAGCTTTGAGCCATAGGCATCTTGATCGAAGTCTCCATTCCTCCTCTTCTTTTCTATTCACTTGTTGTATTTTTTCTTCTAGCATTTTCTCCTGCATTAACATGTCTTCTGTTATCTGCTCCTTTTCAATTTGTTCTTGTATGGATTTCAACTCCTCTTGCAATATGAGAATTTCCTCCCCAGGTCCCAGCGAACTTTGCTTTGCCCATCTTTTAAGGAAGGTTTTGGTGTTTTTTAATTTAGTTTCCCAAATATACCCCGGAGAACTTGGGATAAATTGCTTCCAGATACTTTTGACTTCCTCGAGGCAGGTGTCATTCTTCAGCCACTCGGGATTGTATCTAAAGGGGAGAGGCCCGAGATTGTCAGGGGAAGAGAAGAAAAGGGCAATAGGGCGGTGGTCTGAAACAGCAGAAGCCAGAATTTTTGAGTCAGGAAGAAGAGGCTTGTTGAGAAAGGAAGAGCTGAGCAAAAATCTGTCCAGCCTAGCAGCTATGTGCCCGGGCCCAATTCGCTTATTATTCCAGGTAAAATTTCCTTGCAGGGGCTTAATATCCACTAGATTCCAGGAGGCCTGCAGATCTTCTAGCCTTTCTCCGAATTGATCTCGGACCTTTGATCCCCCTCTTCTTTCATCAGCGCTTATGGTGACATTAAAGTCGCCGGCAATTATGCAGGGGGAAAAATTTCTTCCTAAGTGGAGATCTATCAGGTTGTCCCAAAAAAGTTCTTTATGGCCATGGAGCGTAGGCCCATACACATTTCCTATCCAGAATCTCTCATTATTTGACAAAACTTCTAGCTCGACAAAAAGCCAGTTCCTGTTACTTAAAATGGAGTTACAATTGTACATACCTTTTTCCCACCAGGTAATGAGTCCTCCAGAGGCTCCTACCGAACTAACCGACTTTCCTTCTCCTTTGGGCCAGATTTGAGAAAAAGTTTTGAGAAAGTCCGTCTCTTGCATTTTAGTCTCCTGGAGCATGATTATTGAGGGGTTTTCCAGCTTTTTAATCCTTCTGATAGCTTCCGTCTTCTGCTTGCCTCCTAACCCTCTGCAATTCCAGGAGACTATCTTCATTATTTTTTGGAGAGGTTGGGGCCTGTTCTTTCCTTCTTTTCATCCATTGTTCCCTGGGTTTGCTTGGTGTTGGGTAGAATTCTTACATGCGAGTCAAGGCTGGTTTGCTTACCCGCCGCTTTGTCTCTTGCTGCCTCTTGTTCTCTTATGACCTTGTTCATCTTCCTTCCTTTTTTTGTCTGTGGCTCTACTTCTTCTTCCCTACTTTCTGAGGTTTCTTCATGAAATAGTTTGGCTTTTGCTCTGGTGACCGAGCCCATCGAGATTTTGGGGACCTCGTCTTCTTGGTCATTCTGCTGTGCTGGAGATGCTGTACCTATTTCTCCTTCTTCTGGTTGCTGGCAGGCTTTCTCCTTTCTTTCTCCATTTCTAACATTCCCTATAGTTTCCTCTTGTTCCTGGTGAACCTGGTCTGATGGAGGGGTCAACTCATCCTCCCCCATGTCCGAAGCTAAAGGCTGGAACTTATTTGCTTCCCTAGTTGAGTGCTGTTGCTTGCTTGCCATTTCCTTTCTTTTTGGAGATGTGTGAGAGGGTTGGGTGTTTGAAGGTTTCCCACCCTTCCTTCTTATTTCATTCCATTCTCCATCTTGATTTTCTTCTGCTTCCTGCGTCTTCTTTTTAGGGCAAAACCTTGCAAAATGACCATATTCATGGCAAACTTTGCATTTGAAAGGGATTTGTTCGTAATCTACCGTTTGCAGATGGTTCCAACCATCCATCGATAGGCTTATTGCTTCAGGGAGCCCCTTATCTAGTTCGACTTCCCCACAAATCCGGGCACAGGAGAACATTGGGGGTTTTGGCTCAGATTTATCAATGTATTTCCCCAGTGAGTTGCCAATGGCCTTTAGATCTTCATCATTCCAGCAATGTAACGGGAGATGAGGCAGCTTCACCCAAACTGGGACAGCTGAAGGAATGTCCTTTTCAGGATCGAAGGAGAGGTCCCATTTGTTGATGTACATTCCTCTAGGACCCATGAAGTAAGGTCCATTTCTGAATATTAGATCTATGTCTTCCTTTTTTTCAAAGTAGAAAACGAAAAAACCCCTCCCACAGAAGATTTGCTGGACTTCTCCTTGGATGAGAGGACGCCAGTTTTTACTGAGCCATATTTCGATTGACCTCGGAGTTGGCCATAGCCCAGTGAAGTGACCAACCAGTCCTTTTTCTGAAAGGGCGAGAGCTTTGCATTTTGACGCAGTAGAACCGAGTTTAACTTCCGGAATGGCTGATTTTTTAACAAACTTGGAGTCCCCAGGACCCGCAGGCTTGGAGGACGAGGGCTGGGATGCAACCAGCAGGCGGAATAGGTCATCCAGGGGCGCGCGGCCCGGATCAGGCGGCAGGTCCATCAACAAACCCTAGACGCGCTCAAGAGTTCTGAAGTCTTCCATTTTTGAAATAAATCACGTTTTCTAAAAACTCGTGTTTTTTACAAAATCATGTAAACCTTCTAGAAGCTGTGATTTTAAAAAACGGTTGAAGTAAGCTTTTCTTATTTGTGGACGCATGCGCAAACTATAGAAAGGCATTATGACGTAGAATGTGCATACTTTGTAGATTCCATTTATGAAATAAAACACATTTTCTAAAAACTCGTGTTTTTTAAGAAATCATGTAAACCTTCTAGAAGCTGTGATTTTAAAAAACGGTGGAAGTAAGCTTTTCTTATTTCCGGACGAATGCACAAACTATAGAAAGTCGTTATGACGTAGAATGTGCATACTTTGTTGATTCCATTTATGAAATAAAACACATTTTCTAAAAACTCGTGTTTTTTAAGAAATCATGTAAACCTTCTAGAAGCTGTGATTTTAAAAAACGGGGGAAGTAAGCTTTTCTTATTTCCAAACGCATGCGCAAACTATAGAAAGTCGTTATGGCGTAGAATATGCATACTTTGTTGATTCCATTTATCAAATAAAACACGTTTTCTAAAAACTCGTGTTTTTTTCAAAATCATGTAAACCTTCTAGAAGCTGTGATTTTAAAAAACGGTGGCAGTAAGCTTTTCTTACTTCCGGACGCATGCGCAAACTATAGAAAGGCGTTATGACATAGAATGTGCATACTTTTTATATTCCATTTATGAAATAAAACACATTTTCTAAAAACTCGTGTTTTTTACGAAATCATGTAAACCAGCTTGAAGCTGTGATTTTAAAAAACGTGGGAAGTAAGCTTTTCTTATTTCCGGACGAATGCACAAACTGTAGAAAGTCGTTATGACGTAGAATGTGCATACTTTGTTGATTCCATTTATGAAATAAAACACATTTTCTAAAAACTCGTGTTTTTTACGAAATCATGTAAAACTTCTAGAAGCTGTGATTTTAAAAAACGGTGGAAGTAACCTTTTCTTATTTCCGCACGCATCCGCAAACTATAGAAAGTCATTATGAGGTAGATTGTGCATACTTTTTAGATTCCATTTATGAAATAAAAAACATTTTCTAAAAGCTCGTGTTTTTTACGAAATCATGTAAACCTTCTAGAAGCTGTGATTTTAAAAATGGTGGAAGTAAGCTTTTCTTATTTCCGGACGCATGCGCAAACTATAGAAAGTCGTTATGACGTAGAATGTGCATACTTTGGTGTTTCCATTTATGAAATCAAATACATTTTCTAAAAACTCGTGTTTTTTAAGAAATCATGTAAACCTTCTAGAAGCTGTGATTTTAAAAAACGGGGGAAGTAAGCTTTTCTTATTTCCAAACGCATGCAAAAACTATAGAAATTCGTTATGAAATAGAATGTGCATACTTTGATGATTCCATTTATGAAATCAAACGCATTTTCTAAAAACTCGTGTTTTTTAAGAAATCATGTTAACCTTCTAGAAGCTGTGATTTTAAAAAACAGGGGAAGTAAGCTTTTCTTATTTCTGGACGCATGCGCAAACTATAGAAAGTTGTTATGACGTAGAATGTGCATACTTTGTAGATTCCATTTATGAAATAAAACACATTTTCTAAAAACTCGTGTTTTTTACGAAATCATGTAAACCTTCTAGAAGCTGTGATTTTAAAAAACGGTGGAAGTAAGCTTTTCTTATTTCCGGACGCATGCACAAACTATAGAAAGTCGTTATGACGTAGAATGTGCATAATCTGTTGATTCCATTTTTGAAATAAAACACATTTTCTAAAAACTCATGTTTTTTAAGAGATCATGTAAACCTTCTAGAAGCTGTGATTTTAAAAAATGGGGGAAGTAAGCTTTTCTTATTTCCAAACGCATGTGAAAACTATAGAAAGTCGTTATGACGTAGAATGTGCATACTTTGTTGATTCCATTTATGAAATAAAACACATTTTCTAAAAACTCGTGTTTTTTAAGAAATCATGTAAACCTTCTAGAAGCTATGATTTTAAAAAACAGTTGAAGTAAGCTTTTCTTATTTCCGCACGAACGCGCAAACTATAGAAAGTCGTTATGACATAGAATGTGTATACTTTGTTGATTGCATTTATGAAACAAAACACATTTTCTAAAAACTCGTGTTTTTTAAGAAACATGTAAACCTTCTAGAAGCTGTGATTTTAAAAAACGGTGGAAGTAAGCTTTTCTTATTTCCGGACGCATGCGCAAACTATAGAAAGTCGTTATGACGTAGAATGTGCATACTTTGTAGATTCCATTTATGAAATAAAACACATTTTCTAAAAACACGTGTTTTTTACGAAATCATGTAAACTTTCTAGAAGCTATGATTTTAAAAAACAGGGGAAGTAAGCTTTTCTTATTTCCGGACGAATGCACAAACTATAGAAAGTTGTTATGACGTAGAATGTGCATACTTTGTTGATTCCATTTATGAAATAAAACACATTTTCTAAAAACTCGTGTTTTTTAAGAAATCATGTAAACCTTCTAGAAGCTGTGATTTTAAAAAACGGGGGAAGTAAGCTTTTCTTATTTCCAAACGCATGCGCAAACTATAGAAAGTCGTTATGACGTAGAATGTGCATACTTTGTTGATTCCATTTATGAAATAAAACACGTTTTCTAAAAACTCGTGTTTTTTTCAAAATCATGTAAACCTTCTAGAAGCTGTGATTTTAAAAAACGGTGGAAGTAAGCTTTTCTTACTTCCGGACGCATGCGCAAACTATAGAAAGGCGTTATGACGTAGAATGTGCATACTTTGTATATTCCATTTATGAAGTAAAACACATTTTCTAAAAACTTGTGTTTTTTACGAAATCATGTAAACCCTCTAGAAGGTTTGATTTTAAAAAACGGTGGAAGTAAGCTTTTCTTATTTCCGGACGAATGCACAAAATATAGAAAGTTGTTATGACGTAGAATGTGCATACTTTGTTGATTCCATTTATGAAATAAAACACATTTTCTAAAAACTCGTGTTTTTTAAGAAATCATGTAAACCTTCTAGAAGCTGTGATTTTAAAAAACGGGGGAAGTAAGATTTTCTTATTTCCAAACGCATGCGCAAACTATAGAAAGTTGTTATCACGTAGAATGTGCATACTTTGTTGGTTCCATTTTTGAAATAAATCACGTTTTCTAAAAACTCGTGTTTTTTACAAAATCATGTAAACCTTCTAGAAGCTGTGATTTTAAAAAACGGTTGAAGTAAGCTTTTCTTATTTGTGGACGCATGCGCAAACTATAGAAAGGCGTTATGACATAGAATGTGCATACTTTGTAGATTCCATTTATGAAATAAAACACATTTTCTAAAAACTCGTGTTTTTTAAGAAATCATGTAAACCTTCTAGAAGCTGTGATTTTAAAAAACGGTGGAAGTAAGCTTTTCTTATTTCCGGATGAATGCACAAACTATAGAAAGTCGTTATGACGTAGAATGTGCATACTTTGTTGATTCCATTTATGAAATAAAACACATTTTCTAAAAACTCGTGTTTTTTAAGAAATCATGTAAACCTTCTAGAAGCTGTGATTTTAAAAAACGGGGGAAGTAAGCTTTTCTTATTTCAAAACGCATGCGCAAACTATAGAAAGTCGTTATGACGTAGAATATGCATACTTTGTTGATTCCATTTATGAAATAAAACACGTTTTCTAAAAACTCGCGTTTTTTTCAAAATCATGTAAACCTTTTATAAGCTGTGATTTTAAAAAACGGTGGAAGTAAGCTTTTCTTACTTCCGGACGCATGCGCAAACTATAGAAAGGCGTTATGACATAGAATGTGCATACTTTGTATATTCCATTTATGAAATAAAACACATTTTCTAAAAACTCGTGTTTTTTACGAAATCATGTAAACCTGCTTGAAGCTGTGATTTTAAAAAACGTGGGAAGTAAGCTTTTCTTATTTGCGGACGAATGCACAAACTGTAGAAAGACGGTATGACGTAGAATGTGCATACTTTGTTGATTCCATTTATGAAATAAAACACATTTTCTAAAAACTCGTGTTTTTTACGAAATCATGTAAAACTTCTAGAAGCTGTGATTTTAAAAAACGGTGGAAGTAACCTTTTCTTATTTCCGGACGCATCCACAAACTATAGAAAGTCATTATGACGTAGATTGTGCATACTTTGTAGATTCCATTTATGAAATAAAAAACATTTTCTAAAAACTCGTGTTTTTTACGAAATCATGTAAACCTTCTAGAAGCTGTGATTTTAAAAAATGGTGGAAGTAAGCTTTTCTTATTTCCGGACGCATGCGCAAACTATAGAAAGTCGTTATGACATAGAATGTGCATACTTTGTTGTTTCCATTTATGAAATCAAATACATTTTCTAAAAACTCGTGTTTTTTAAGAAATCATGTAAACCTTCTAGAAGCTGTGATTTTAAAAAACGGGGGAAGTAAGCTTTTCTTATTTCCAAACGCATGCAAAAACTATAGAAATTCGTTATGAAATAGAATGTGCATACTTTGATGATTCCATTTATGAAATAAAACGCATTTTCTAAAAACTCGTGTTTTTTAAGAAATCATGTTAACCTTCTAGAAGCTGTGATTTTAAAAAACAGGGGAAGTAAGCTTTTCTTATTTCCAGACGCATGCGCAAACTATAGAAAGTTGTTATGATGTAGAATGTGCATACTTTGTAGATTCCATTTATGAAATAAAACACATTTTCTAAAAACTCGTGTTTTTTACGAAATCATGTAAACCTTTTAGAAGCTGTGATTTTAAAAAACGGGGGAAGTAAGCTTTTCTTATTTCCAAACGCATGTGAAAACTATAGAAAGTCGTTATGACGTAGAATGTGCATACCTTGTTGATTCCATTTATGAAATAAAACACATTTTCTAAAAACTCGTGTTTTTTAGGAAATCATGTAAACCTTCTAGAAGCTGTGATATTAAAAAATGGTGGAAGTAAGCTTTTCTTATTTTCGGACGCATGCGCAAACTATAGAAAGTCGTTATGACGTAGAATGTGCATACTTTGTAGATTCCATTTATGAAATAAAACACATTTTCTAAAAACTCGTGTTTTTTACGAAATCATGTAAACCTTCTAGAAGCTGTGATTTTAAAAAACGGGGGAAGTAAGCTTTTCTTATTTCAAAACTTATGCGCAAACTATAGAAAGTCGTTATGACATAGAATATGCATACTTTGTTGAGTCCATTTATGAAATAAAACATATTTTCTAAAAACTAGTGTTTTTAAAGAAATCATGTAAACCTTCTAAAAGCTGTGATTTTAAAAAACGGGGGAAGTAAGCTTTTCTTATTTCCGGACACATGCGCAAACTATAGAAAGTCGTTATGACGTAGAATGTGCATACTTTGTAGATTCCATTTATGAAATAAAACACATTTTCTAAAAACTCGTGTTTTTTACAAAATCATGTAAACCTTCTAGAAGCTGTGATTTTAAAAAACGGTGGAAGTAAGCTTTTCTTATTTCCGGACGAATGCACAAACTATAGAAAGTTGTTATGACGTAGAATGTGCATACTTTGTTGATTCCATTTAAGAAATAAAACACATTTTCTAAAAACTCGTGTTTTTTAAGAAATCATGTAAACCTTCTAGAAGCTGTGATTTTAAAAAACGGTTGAAGTAAGCTTTTTTTATTTCCGCACGAATGCGCAAACAGTAGAAAGTCGTTATGAGGTAGAATGTGTATACTTTGTTGATTCCATTTATGAAACAAAACACATTTTCTAAAAACTCGTGTTTTTTAAGAAACATGTAAACCTTCTAGAAGCTGTGATTTTAAAAAATGGTGGAAGTAAGCTTTTCTTATTTCTGGACGCATGCGCAAACTATAGAAAGTCGTTATGACGTAGAATGTGCATAATTTGTAGATTCCATTTATGAAATAAAACACATTTTCTAAAAACTCATGTTTTTTACGAAATCATGTAAACTTTCTAGAAGCTATGATTTTAAAAAACAGGGGAAGTAAGCTTTTCTTATTTCCGGACGAATGCACAAACTATAGAAATTTGTTATGACGTAGAATGTGCATACTTTGTTGATTCCATTTATGAAATAAAACACATTTTCTAAAAACTCGTGTTTTTTAAGAAATCATGTGAACCTTCTAGGAGCTGTGAATTTAAAAAACGGGGGAAGTAAGCTTTTCTTATTTCCAAACGCATCCGCAAACTATAGAAAGTCGTTATGACGTAGAATGTGCTTACTTTCTTGATTCCATTTATGAAATAAAACACGTTTTCTAAAAACTCGTGTTTTTTTCAAAATCATGTAAACCTTCTAGAAGCTGTGATTTTAAAAAACGGTGGAAGTAAGCTTTTCTTACTTCCGTACGCATGCGCAAACTATAGAAAGGCGTTATGACGTAGAATGTGCATACTTTGTATATTCCATTTATGAAATAAAACACATTTTCTAAAAACTCGTGTTTTTTAAGAAATCATGTAAACCTTCTAGAAGCTGTGATTTTAAAAAACGGTGGAAGTAAGCTTTTCTTATTTCCGGACGAATGCACAAACTATAGAAAGTCGTTATGACGTAGAATGTGCATACTTAGTTGATTCCATTTATGAAATAAAACACATTTTCTAAAAACTCGTGTTTTTTAAGAAATCATGTAAACCTTCTAGAAGCTGTGATTTTAAAAAACGGGGGAAGTAAGCCTTTCTTATTTTCAAACGCATGCCCAAACTATAGAAAGTCGTTATGACGTAGAATGTGCATACTTTTTTGATTCCATTTATGAAATAAAGCACTTTTTCTAAAAACTCGTGTTTTTTTCAAAATCATGTAAACCTTCTAGAAGCTGTGATTTTAAAAAACGGTTGAAGTAAGCTTTTCTTAATTCCGGACGCATGCGCAAACTATAGAAAGGCGTTATGACGTAGAATGTGCATACTTTGTATATTCCATTTATGTAATAAAACACATTTTCTAAAAACTCGTGTTTTTTACGAAATCATGTAAACCTTGTAGAAGGTATGATTTTAAAAAACGGTGGAAGTAAGCTTTTCTTATTTCCGGACGAATGCACAAACTATAGAAAGTTGTTATGACGTAGAATGTGCATACTTTGTTGATTCCATTTATGAAATAAAACACATTTTCTAAAAACTCGTGTTTTTTAAGAAATCATGTAAACCTTCTAGAAGCTGTGATTTTAAAAAACGGGGGAAGTAAGATTTTCTTATTTCCAAACGCATGCGCAAACTCTAGAAAGTTGTTATGACTTAGAATGTGCATACTTTTTTGGTTCCATTTATGAAATAAAACACGTTTTCTAAAAACTCATGTTTTTTACAAAATCATGTAAACCTTCTTGAAGCTGTGATTTTAAAAAACGGGGGAAGTAAGCTTTTCTTATTTCCGGACGCATGCCCAAACTATAGAAAGTCGTTATGACGTAGAATGTGCATACTTTGTTGATTCCACTTATGAAATAAAACACATTTTCTAAAAGGTCGTGTTTTTTAAGAAATCATGTAAACCTTCTAGAAGCTGTGATTTTAAAAAATGGTGGAAGTAAGATTTTCTTATTTCCGGACGAATGCACAAACTATAGGAAGTCGTTATGACGTAGAATGTGCATACTTTGCTGCTTCCATTTATGAAATAAAACACATTTTATAAAAACTCGTGTTTTTTAAGAAACCATGTAAGCCTTTTAGAAGCTGTGATTTTAAAAAACGGGGGAAGTAAGCTTTTCTTATTTCCGAACGTATGCGCAAACTATAGAAAGTCGTTATGACGTAGAATGTGCATACTTTGTTGATTCCATTTATGAAATAAAGCACATTTTCTAAAAACTCGTGTTTTTTACGAAATCATGTAAACCTTCTAGAAGCTGTGATTTTAAAAAACGGGGGAAGTAAGCTTTTCTTATTTCCAAACGCATGTGCAAACTATTGAAAGTCGTTATGACGTAGAATGTGCATACTTTGTTGATTCCAATTATGAAATAAAACACATTTTCTAAAAACTCGTGTTTTTTAAGAAATCATGTAAACCTTTTAGAAGCTGTGGTTTTAAAAAACGGGGGAGGTAAGCTTTTCTTATTTCCAAACGCATGCGCAAACTATAGAAAGTCGTTATGACGTAGAATGTGGATAGTTTGTTGATTCCATTTATGAAATAAAACACATTTTCTAAAAACTCGTGTTTTTTAAGAAATCATGTAAACCTTCTAGAGGCTGTGATTTTAAAAAACGGGGGAAGTAAGATTTTCTTATTTCCGGATGCATGCGCAAACTATAGAAAGTCGTTATGACGTAGAATGTGCATACTTTGTTGATTCCATTTATGAAATAAAACACACTTTCTAAAAAGTCATGTTTTTTAAGAAATCATGTAAACCTTCTAGAAGCTGTGATTTTAAAAAACAGCGGAATTAAGCTTTTCTTATTTCCGGACGCATGCGCAAACTATAGAAAGTCGTTATATCGTAGAATGTGCATACTTTGTAGATTCCATTTATGAAATAAAACACATTTTCTAAAAACTCGTGTTTTTTACGAAATCATGTAAACCTTCTAGAAGCTGTGATTTTAAAAAACAGTGGAAGTAAGCTTTTCTTATTTCCGGATGCATGCGCAAAGTATAGAAAGTCGTTATGAAGTAGAATGTGCATACTTTGTAGATTCCATTTATGAAATAAAACACATTTTCTAAAAACTCGTGTTTTTTACGAAATCATGTAAACCTTCTAGAAGCTGTGATTTTAAAAAACGGAGGAAGTAAGCTTTTCTTATTTCCAAACTTATACGCAAACTATAGAAAGTCGTTATGACGTAGAATGTGCATACTTTGTTGATTCCATTTATGAAATAAAACATATTTTCTAAAAACTCATGTTTTTAAAGAAATCATGTAAACCTTCTAGAAGCTGTGATTTTAAAAAACGGGGGAAGTAAGCTTTTCTTATTTCCGGACACA
This sequence comes from Larix kaempferi, assembly GCA_027924585.1. Classification (NCBI taxonomy): domain Eukaryota; kingdom Viridiplantae; phylum Streptophyta; class Pinopsida; order Pinales; family Pinaceae; genus Larix; species Larix kaempferi. The sequence goes on from BSBM01001607.1 coordinate 540,954, forward strand.
TGCGCAAACTATAGAAAGTCGTTATGACGTAGAATGTGCATACTTTGTAGATTCCATTTATGAAATAAAACACATTTTCTAAAAACTCGTGTTTTTTACGAAATCATGTAAACCTTCTAGAAGCTGTGATTTTAAAAAACGGTGGAAGTAAGCTTTTCTTATTTCCGGACGAATGCACAAACTATAGAAAGTTGTTATGACGTAGAATGTGCATACTTTGTTGATTCCATTTATGAAATAAAACCTATTTTGTAAAAACTCGTGTTTTTTAAGAAATCATGTAAACCTTCTAGAAGCTATGATTTTAAAAAACGGTTGAAGTAAGCTTTTATTATTTCCGCACGAATGCGCAAACTATAGAAAGTCGTTATGACGTAGAATGTCTATACTTTGTTGATTCCATTTATGAAACAAAACACATTTTGTAAAAATTCGTGTTTTTTAAGAAACATGTAAACCTTCTAGAAGCTGTGATTTTAAAAAACTGTGGAAGTAAGCTTTTCTTATTTCCGGATGCATGCGCAAACTATAGATAGTCGTTAAGACGTAGAATGTGCATACTTTGTAGATTCCATTTATGAAATAAAACACATTTTCTAAAAACTCGTGTTTTTTACGAAATCATGTAAACTTTCTAGAAGCTATGATTTTAAAAAACAGGGGAAGTAAGCTTTTCTTATTTCCGGATGAATGCACAAACTATAGAGAGTTGTTATGACGTAGAATGTGCATACTTTGTTGATTCCATTTATGAAATAAAACACATTTTCTAAAAACTCGTGTTTTTTAAGAAATCATGTAAACCTTCTAGAAGCTGTGATTTTAAAAAACGGGGGAAGTAAGCTTTTCTTATTTCCAAACGCATGCGCAAACTATAGAAAGTCGTTATGACGTATAATGTTCATACTTTGTTGATTCCATTTATGAAATAAGACACGTTTTCTAAAAACTCGTGTTTTTTTCAAAATCATGTAAACCTTCCAGAAGCTGTGATTTTAAAAAACGGTGGAAGTAAGCTTTTCTTACTTCTGGACGCATGCGCAAACTATAGAAAGGCGTTATGACGTAGAATGTGCATACTTTGTATATTCCATTTATGAAGTAAAACACATTTTCTAAAAACTCGTGTTTTTTACGAAATCATGTAAACCCTCTACAAGGTGTGATTTTAAAAAACGGTGGAAGTAAGCTTTTCTTATTTCCGGACGAATGCAGAAACTATAGAAGTTGTTATGACGTAGAATGTGCATACTTTGTTGATTCCATTTATGAAAAAAAACACATTTTCTAAAAACTCGTGTTTTTTAAGAAATCATGTAAACCTTCTAGAAGCTGTGATTTTAAAAAACGGGGGAAGTAGGATTTTCTTATTTCCAAACGCATGCGCAAACTATAGAAATTCGTTATGACGTAGAATGTGCATACTTTGTTGGTTCCATTTATGAAATAAAACACGTTTTCTAAAAACTCGTGTTTTTTACAAAATCATGTAAACCTTCTAGAAGCTGTGATTTTAAAAAACGGTGGAAGTAAGCTTTTCTTATTTCCGGACGCATGCGCAAACTATAGAAAGGCGTTATGACGTAGAATGTGCATACTTTGTAGATTCCATTTAGGAAATAAAACACATTTTCTAAAAACTCGTGTTTTTTAAGAAATCATGTAAACCTTCTAGAAGCTGTGATTTTAAAAAACGGGGGAAGTAAGCTTTTCTTATTTCCAAACGCATGCCCAAACTATAGAAAGTCGTTATGATGTAGAATGTGCATACTTTGTTGATTCCATTTATGAAATAAAACATATTTTCTAAAAACTCGTGTTTTTAAAGAAATCATGTAAACCTTCTAAAAGCTGTGATTTTAAAAAACGGGGAAAGTAAGCTTTTCTTATTTCCGGACACATTCGCAAACTATAGAAAGTAGTTATGACGTAGAATGTGGATACTTTGTAGATTCCATTTATGAAATAAAACACATTTTCTAAAAACTCGTGTTTTTTACGAAATCTTGTAAACCTTCTAGAAGCTGTGATTTTAAAAAACGGTGGAAGTAAGCTTTTCTTATTTCCGGACGAATGCACAAACTATAGAAAGTTGTTATGACGTAGAATGTGCATACTTTGCTGATTCCATTTATGAAATAAAACACATTTTCTAAAAACTCGTGTTTTTTAAGAAATCATGTAAACCTTCTAGAAGCTGTGAATTTAAAAAACGGGGGAAGTAAGCTTTTCTTATTTCCAAACGCATGCGTAAACTATAGAAAGTCGTTATGACTTAGAATGTGCTTACTTTGTTGATTCCATTTATGGAATAAAACACGTTTTCTAAAAACTCGTGTTTTTTTCAAAATCATGTAAACCTTCTAGAAGCTGTGATTTTAAAAAACGGTGGAAGTAAGCTTTTCTTACTTCCGGACGCATGCGCAAACTATAGAAAGGCGTTATGACATAGAATGTGCATACTTTGTTGATTCCATTTATGAAACAAAACACATTTTCTAAAAACTCGTGTTTTTTAAGAAACATGTAAACCTTCTAGAAGCTGTGATTTTAAAAAATGGTGGAAGTAAGCTTTTCTTATTTCCGGACGCATGCGCAAACTATAGAAAGTCGTTATGACGTAGAATGTGTATACTTTGTTGATTCCATTTATGGAACAAAACACATTTTCTAAAAACTCATGTTTTTTAAGAAACATGTAAACCTTCTAGAAGCTGTGATTTTAAAAAATGGTGGAAGTAAGCTTTTCTTATTTCCGGACGCATGCGCAAACTATAGAAAGTCGTTATGACGTAGAATGTGCATACTTTGTAGATTCCATTTATGAAATAAAACACATTTTCTAAAAAGTCGTGTTTTTTACGAAATCATGTAAACTTTCTAGAAGCTATGATTTTAAAAAACAAGGGAAGTAAGCTTTTCTTATTTCCGGACGAATGCACAAACTATAGAAAGTTGTTATGACGTAGAATGTGCATACTTTGTTGATTCCATTTATGAAATAAAACACATTTTCTAAAAACTCGTGTTTTTTAAGAAATCATGTAAACCTTCTAGAAGCTGTGAATTTAAAAAACAGGGGAAGTAAGCTTTTCTTATTTCCAAATGCATGCGTAAACTATAGAAAGTCGTTATGACTTAGAATGTGCTTACTTTGTTGATTCCATTTATGAAATAAAACACGTTTTCTAAAAACTCGTGTTTTTTTCAAAATCATGTAAACCTTCTAGAAGTTGTGATTTTAAAAAACGGTGGAAGTAAGCTTTTCTTACTTCCGGACGCATGCGCAAACTATAGAAAGGCGTTATGACGTAGAATGTGCATACTTTGTATATTCCATTTGTGAAATAAAACACATTTTCTAAAAACTCGTGTTTTTTAAGAAATCTTGTAAACCTTCTAGAAGCTGTGATTTTAAAAAACGGTGGAAGTAAGCTTTTCTTATTTCCGGACGAATGCACAAACTATAGAAAGTCGTTATGACGTAGAATGTGCATACTTTGTTGATTCCATTTATGAAATAAAACACATTTTCTAAAAACTCGTGTTTTTTAAGAAATCATGTAAACCTTCTAGAAGCTGTGATTTTAAAAAACGGGGGATGTAAGCTTTTCTTATTTCCAAACGCATGCCCAAACTATAGAATGTCGTTATGACGTAGAATGTGCATACTTTGTTGATTCCATTTATGAAATAAAACCTGTTTTCTAAAAACTCGTGTTTTTTTCAAAATCATGTAAACCTTCTAGAAGCTGTGATTTTAAAAAACGGTGGAAGTAAGCTTTTCTTACTTCCGGACGCATGCGCAAACTATAGAAAGGCGTTATGACATAGAATGTGCATACTTTGTATATTCCATTTATGAAGTAAAACACATTTTCTAAAAACTCGTGTTTTTTACGAAATCATGTAAACCCTCTAGAAGGTGTGATTTTAAAAAACGGTGGAAGTAAGCTTTTCTTATTTCCGGACGAATGCACAAACTATAGAAAGTTGTTATGACGTAGAATATGCATACTTTGTTGATTCCATTTATGAAATAAAGCACATTTTCTAAAAACTCGTGTTTTTTAAGAAATCATGTAAACCTTCTAGAAGCTGTGATTTTAAAAAATGGGTGAAGTAAGCTTTTCTTATTTCCAAACTTATGCGCAAACTATAGAAAGTCGTTATGACGTAGAATGTGCATACTTTGTTCATTCCATTTATGAAATAAAACATATTTTCTAAAAACTCGTGTTTTTAAAGAAATCATGTAAACCTTCTAGAAGCTGTGATTTTAAAAAACGGGGGAAGTAAGGTTTTCTTATTTCCGGACACATGCGCAAACTATAGAAAGTCGTTATGACGTAGAATGTGCATACTTTGTAGATTCCATTTATGAAATAAAACACATTTCTAAAAACTCGTGTTTTTTACGAAATCATGTAAACCTTCTAGAAGCTGTGATTTTAAAAAACGGTGGAAGTAAGCTTATCTTATTTCCGGACGAATGCACAAATTATAGAAAGTTGTTATGACGTAGAATGTGCATACTTTGTTGATTCCATTTATGAAATAAAACACATTTTCTAAAAACTCGTGTTTTTTAAGAAATCATGTAAACCTTCTAGAAGCTATGATTTTAAAAAACGGTTGAAGTAAGCTTTTCTTATTTCCGCACGACTGCGCAAACTATAGAAAGTCGTTATGACATAGAATGTGTATACTTTGTTGATTGCATTTATGAAACAAAACACATTTTCTAAAAACTCGTGTTTTTTAAGAAACATGTAAACCTTCTAGAAGCTGTGATTTTAAAAAACGGTGGAAGTAAGCTTTTCTTATTTTCGGACGCATGCGTAAACTATAGAAAGTCGTTATGACGTAGAATGTGCATACTTTGTAGATTCCATTTATGAAATAAAACACATTTTCTAAAAACTCGTGTTTTTTACGAAATCATGTAAACTTTCTAGAAGCTATGATTTTAAAAAACAGGGGAAGTAAGCTTTTCTTATTTCCGGACGAATGCACAAACTATAGAAAGTTGTTATGACGTAGAATGTGCATACTTTGTTGATTCCATTTATGAAATAAAACACATTTTCTAAAAACTCGTGTTTTTTAAGAAATCATGTAAACCTTCTAGAAGCTGTGATTTTAAAAAACGGGGGAAGTAAGCTTTTCTTATTTCCAAACGCATGCACAAACTATAGAAAGTCGTTATGACGTAGAATGTGCATACTTTGTTGATTCCATTTATGAAATAAAACACGTTTTCTAAAAACTCGTGTTTTTTTCAAAATCATGTAAACCTTCTAGAAGCTGTGATTTTAAAAAACGGTGGAAGTAAGCTTTTCTTACTTCCGGACGCATGCGCAAACTATAGAAAGGCGTTATGACGTAGAATGTGCATACTTTGTATATTCCATTTATGAAGTAAAACACATTTTCTAAAAACTCGTGTTTTTTACGAAATCATGTAAACCCTCTAGAAGGTGTGATTTTAAAAAACGGTGGAAGTAAGATTTTCTTATTTCCCGACGAATGCACAAAATATAGAAAGTTGTTATGATGTAGAATGTGCATACTTTGTTGATTCCATTTATGAAATAAAACACATTTTCTAAAAACACGTGTTTTTTAAGAAATCATGTAAACCTTCTAGAAGCTGTGATTTTAAAAAACGGGGGAACTAAGATTTTCTTATTTCCAAACGCATGCGCAAACTATAGAAAGTCGTTATGACGTAGAATGTGCATACTTTGTTGGTTCCATTTATGAAATAAAACACGTTTTCTAAAAACTCGTGTTTTTTTCAAAATCATGTAAACCTTCTAGAAGCTGTGATTTTAAAAAACGGTTGAAGTAAGCTTTTCTTATTTGCGGACGCATGTGCAAACTATAGAAAGGCGTTATGACGTAGAATGTGCATACTTTGTAGATTCCATTTATGAAATAAAACACATTTTCTAAAAACTCGTGTTTTTTTAGAAATCATGTAAACCTTCTAGAAGCTGTGATTTTAAAAAACGGTGGAAGTAAGCTTTTCTTATTTCCGGACGGATGCACAAACTATAGAAAGTCGTTATGACGTAGAATGTGCATACTTTGTTGATTCCATTTATGAAATAAAACACATTTTCTAAAAACTCGTGTTTTTTAAGAAATCATGTAAACCTTCTAGAAGCTGTGATTTTAAAAAACGGGGGAAGTAAGCTTTTCTTATTTCCAAACGCATGCGCAAACTATAGAAAGTCGTTATGACTTAGAATATGCATACTTTGTTGATTCCATTTATGAAATAAAACACGTTTTCTAAAAACTCTTGTTTTTTTTCAAAATCATGTAAACCTTCTAGAAGCTGTGATTTTAAAAAACGGTGGAAGTAAGCTTTTCTTACTTCCGGACGCATGCGCAAACTATAGAAAGGCGTTATGACATAGAATGTGCATACTTTGTATATTCCATTGATGAAATAAAACACATTTTCTAAAAACTCGTGTTTTTTACGAAATCATGTAAACCTGCTTGAAGCTGTGATTTTAAAAAACGTGGGAAGTAAGCTTTTCTTATTTCCGGACGAATGCACAAACTGTAGAAAGTCGTTATGACGTAGAATGTGCATACTTTGTTGATTCCATTTATGAAATAAAACACATTTTCTAAAAGCTCGTGTTTTTTACGAAATCATGTAAAACTTCTAGAAGCTGTGATTTTAAAAAATGGTGGAAGTAACCTTTTCTTATTTCCGGACGCATCCGCAAACTATAGAAAGTCATTATGACGTAGATTGTGCATACTTTGTAGATTCCATTTATGAAATAAAACACATTTTCTAAAAACTCGTGTTTTTTACGAAATCATGTAAACCTTCTAGAAGCTGTGATTTTAAAAAATGGTGGAAGTAAGCTTTTCTTATTTCCGGACGCATGCGCAAACTATAGAAAGTCGTTATGACGTAGAATGTGCATACTTTGTTGTTTCCATTTATCAAATCAAATACATTTTCTAAAAACTCATGTTTTTTAAGAAATCATGTAAACCTTCTAGAAGCTGTGATTTTCAAAAACGGGGGAAGTAAGCTTTTCTTATTTCTAAACGCATGCAAAAACTATAGAAATTCGTTATGACGTAGAATGTGCATACTTTGATGATTCCATTTATGAAATAAAACGCATTTTCTAAAAACTCATGTTTTTTAAGAAATCATGTTAACCTTCTAGAAGCTGTGATTTTAAAAAACAGGGGAAGTTGTTAGGATATTCCTATACTCCATCCTAGTCCTTCTAACATTTCTGACATTTTCAGTCCTGCATGCAAAATTAGGGTTTTGCATGCAATTAGGGTTTTGCATGCAATTAGGGTTTGCAGCACCAGCACCTAGCCCTTGCCAAACTATCCCCAGGAGCTTCTCTCGGATCAGTCTTAGCTCTCCTAGAGCTTAGTGCGCCCTCTTTTCAGTTATTGCATGATAAGGGCGCCCTTCTTCACCTACCAGTCCAGTTTAGTTCAGTTATCTTCAGTTCTTCCTTGATTTAAGGATTAACTGACTCCTAACTGACCTTATCACTCTTTTGGACCTCCAGTGTGACTAGATAGACTGTTTTGACTCCAGTTAGCTCCATGAGCGCCCCCCACTGAGTCTCCTTCACTATATCAGTGCTTCCATGTGCCAGTTACACCAACCACACTCAGTTAGACTCAGTTTGACTCCCGGTTGATCACTACTTGTGCATTGATGACTTCACCGATGATGAGATAGACTCCTAGTTTGGCACTGATGACTCTCCACTGATTATGGATCTGTGCATGAAGGATAATTCGAATTACACCTAGTGAATTCGAATCCTCATACTCAACATTGTATATTTACCCGGTTACTATTCTGATTAATGTAATGTGTGTAATTATTCTGCCTCTATTGGATCTATGTTCTATTGCTTCTCTCTTCTTCCTAAATTCTTTCATAGTGAGGTTTACATCATCTCTTTGGATCTTATGTGGGCAATTTCACATGGTATCAGAGCCTTGAGAGTATATTCTACCTCCATTCTTGAGAGTTTTTTTGCAGGTATTTTGAAGTTGCAGCAGCAGATTCAGTAGCTTCTATTTTGCACTTGTTCAAGCAATCAAGATGAGCAATTCGAATGATCCTTCCTCTATACTTCTCACTCCTTTCAATTATTTCGAATGGAAGAGGAAGATGATAATACTCTTGCAATCAAGAGGGTTTACTAGAATAGTTGAGGAAAAAGATGCCATACCACATCAAGCTGAAAAGAGAGTCAAGCACCTAAACAAAATGGATGAAGCCTTTGGATTCATATGCCTTCATATTTCTGATGATCTATTGTTTCATGCTGATGGATTGAAGTCTCCATATGATTTATGGATAAAATTGAGGAGTCTTTTTGGCAAACAAGACGAACTGAGAGGCTACATTCTTGAGAATGAATTGGTTGCCCTTCAACCTAGCAATTTCGAGAGCATTCAAGATTTCTTCTCCAAATTTCAGAATTTGGTTTTGCATTGCAAGCAATGTGGCATCACTAAAAGTGATGAGCAATTGATACTCTCTATATTGAGCAAACTTGGATCTCAATTTTCTGTCTTTGTATCTACCTTTCATTCTGTTCGAATGTCCATCCCTGGATGGAATTTTCCCACCTTAAGTAACTTCATTGAGGCTCTCACTCAAGAAGAGAACAAACTGTTTCAAATGGGTGCCATCAAAACCTCCAGAGATCTAGCTCTTTTGGCTGGTGAATCAAGTGGAGCGAATGATAAAGGGGGACAAAAAGGCAAAGGAAAGAAACCTTCAAGATCCAAGAATGACAAACAAAAGAGACCAAATTGTACCTATTGCAAGAGAGGAAACCATCCTGAGCATGCCTGCATGCATAAGAAGATTGATCTTCTAACCAAGCTTCTTGAACAAAACCAAATTGTTGTTCCAAAAGAAGCAAAGATGTCTGATTCTGGAAGTGGATCTGATGATTGTCATGCATTGATGGCTGGTTTTTCAATGACAAAAGCTCTCCTCATAGATTCTGGAGCTTCCAACCACATGATGGCACAAGAAGAATCCTTCTCCTCTTTGGATCTCCAAGATGGGCCTACCATTCATATGGGAGACAACTCTCAGATTTCTGCCAAAGGTTTGGGTACAGTTCATATGAAGCATGGTAAGTTCAAAAATGTCTTATTTGTTCCTTCTCTTACAGCTAATTTGTTATCAGTATATCAAATGACTCATACAGGATCTCCAAAACAAGTGATTTTTGGTCCAGACACAGTAGAGATTACAGAAATCTCCACTGGAAAGGTTATAGCGAATGGGATTGCTAATCATGCCTCAAAAGCATATGAGTTCTCCCACTTCATGCCCTTCTCTCCAACTATCCCTTCAGATTCTGATGAGGATCACAGTGACTTCTCTTCCAGTGACTCCTATTCTAGTGAGGAAGAAGATCAAGATTTTGATGTTGACCTTCTAGTCGCTGTGATTTTAAAAAACGGTGGAAGTAAGCTTTTCTTATTTCCGGACGAATGCGCAAACTATAGAAATTCGTTATGACGTACAATGTGCATACTTTGTTGATTCCATTTATGAATTAAAACACATTTTCTAAAAACTCGTGTTTTTTAAAAAATCATGTAAACCTTCTAGAAGCTGTGATTTTAAAAAACGGGGGAAGTAAGCTTTTCTTATTTCCAAACGCATGCGCAAACTATAGAAAGTCGTTATCACGTAGAATGTGCATACTTTGCTGATTCCATTTATGAAATAAAACAAATTTTCTAAAAACTCGTGTTTTTTAAGAAATCATGTAATCCTTCTAGAGGCTGTGATTTTAAAAAACAGGGGAAGTAAGCTTTTCTTATTTCCGGACGCATGCGCAAACTATAGAAAGTCGTTATAACGTAGAATGTGCATACTTTGTTGATTCCATTTATGAAATAAAACACATTTTCTAAAAACTCATGATTTTTAAGAAATCATGTAAACCTTCTAGAAGTTGTGATTTTAAAAAACGGGGGAAGAAAGCTTTTCTTAATTCCAAATGCATGCGCAAACTATAGAAAGTCGTTATGATGTAGAATGTGCATACTTTGTTGATTCCATTTATGAAATAAAACACATTTTCTAAAAACTCGTGTTTTTTAAGAAATCATGTAAACCTTCCAGATGCGGTGATTTTAAAAAATGGGGGAAGTAAGCTTTTGTTATTTCCAAATGATTGCGCAAACTATAGAAAGTCGTTATGACATAGAATGTGCATACTTTTTAGATTCCATTTATGAAATAAAACACATTTTCTAAAAACTCGTGTTTTTTACGAAATCATGTAAACCTTGTAGACGCTATGATTTTAAAAAACGGTGGAAGTAAGCTTTTCTTATTTCCGGACGCATGCGCAAACTATAGAAAGTCGTTATGATGTAGAATGTGCATACTTGGTAGATTCCATTTATGAAATAAAACACATTTTCTAAAAACTCGTGTTTTTTAAGAAATCATGTAAACCTTCTAGAAGCTGTGATTTTAAAAAACGGGGGAAGTAAGCTTTTCTTATTTCCGGACGCATGCGCAAACTATAGAAAGTCGTTATATCGTAGAATGTGCATACTTTGTAGATTCCATTTGTGAAATAAAACACATTTTCTAAAAACTCGTGTTTTTTACGAAATCATGTAAACCTTCAAGAAGCTGTGATTTTCAAAAACGGTGGAAGTAAGCTTTTCTTATTTCCGGACGCATGCGCAAACTATAGAAAGTCGTTATGACGTAGAATGTGCATACTTTGTAGATTCCATTTATGAAATAAAACACATTTTCTAAAAACTCGTGATTTTTACGAAATCATGTAAACCTTCTAGACGCTGTGATTTTAAAAAACGGTGGAAGTAAGCTTTTCTTATTTCCGGACGAATGCGCAAACTATAGAAAGTCGTTATGACGTACAATGTGCATACTTTGTTGATTCCATTTATGAATTAAAACACATTTTCTAAAAACTCGTGTTTTTTAAGAAATCATGTAAACCTTCTAGAAGCTGTGATTTTAAAAAACGGGGGAAGTAAGCTTTTCTTATTTCCAAACGCATGCGCAAACTATAGAAAGTCGTTATCACGTAGAATGTGCATACTTTGTTGATTCCATTTATGAAATAAAACACATTTTCTAAAAACTCGTGTTTTTTAAGAAATCATGTAAACCTTCTAGAAGCTGTGATTTTAAAAAACGGGGGAAGTAAGCTTTTCTTATTTCCAAACGTATGCGCAAATTATAGAAAGTCGTTATGACATAGAATGTGTATACTTTGTTGATTCCATTTATGAAATAAAACACATTTTCTAAAAACTCGTGTTTTTTAAGAAATCATGTAAACCTTCTAGAAGCTGTCATTTTAAAAAACGGTGGAGGTAAGCTTTTCTTATTTCCGGACGCATGCGCAAACTATAGAAAGTCATTATAATGTAGAATGTGCATACTTTGTTGATTCCATTTATGAAATAAAAAACATTTTCTAAAAACTCGTGTTTTTTAAGAAATCATGTAAACCTTCTAGAAGCCGTGATTTTAAAAAACGGGGGAAGTAAGCTTTTCTTATTTCCGGACGCATGCGCAAAATATAGAAAGTCGTTATGACGTATAATGTGCATACTTTGTTGATTCCATTTATGAAATAAAACACATTTTCTAAAAACTCGTGTTTTTTAAGAAATCATGTAAACCTTCTAGAGGCTGTGATTTTAAAAAACGGGGGAAGTAAGATTTTCTTATTTCCGGATGCATGCGCAAACTATAGAAAGTCGTTATGACGTAGAATGTGCATACTTTGTTGATTCCATTTATGAAATAAAACACATTTTCTAAAAACTCGTGTTTTTTAAGAAATCATGTAAACCTTCTAGAAGCTGTGATTTTAAAAAACAGGGGAAGTAAGCTCTTGTTATTTCCAAATGCATGCGCAAACTATAGAAAGTCGTTATGACGTATAATGTGCATACTTTGTTGATTCCATTTATGAAATAAAACACATTTTCTAAAAACTCGTGTTTTTTAGGAAATCATGTAAACCTTCTGGAAGCTATGATTTTAAAAAACAGCGGAAGTAAGCTTTTCTTATTTCCAGACGCATGCGCAAACTATAGAAAGTCGTTATATCGTAGAATGTGCATACTTTGTAGATTCCATTTATGAAATAAAACACATTTTCTAAAAACTCGTGTTTTTTACGAAATCATGTAAACCTTCTAGAAGCTGTGATTTTAAAAAACAGTGGAAGTAAGCTTTTCGTATTTCCGGATGCATGCGCAAACTATAGAAAGTCGTTATGACGTAGAATGTGCATACTTTGTAGATTCCATTTATGAAATAAAACACATTTTCTAAAAACTCGTGTTTTTTACGAAATCATGTAAACCTTCTAGAAGCTGTGATTTTAAAAAACGGGGGAAGTAAGCTTTTCTTATTTCCAAACTTATGCGCAAACTATAGAAAGTCATTATGACGTAGAATGTGCATACTTTGTTGATTCCATTTATGAAATAAAACATATTTTCTAAAAACTCATGTTTTTAAAGAAATCATGTAAACCTTCTAGAAGCTGTGATTTTAAGAAACGGTGGAAGTAAGCTTTTCTTACTTCCGGACACATGCGCAATGTTAAATTTTGAGTATTAAATCACAATACTATAGGATCTTTGCTGAGAGAATAACATCTACAGTATATCAATGCATGACAATCATAATATGACAAGCATCACAAGCATCACAAGAATCAAAAGCATAGAGACAAGAGACAAAGAGTTTCCGTGGGGAAAACCCTAAGGTGAAAAAGCCCACAACTTCCTCAGAGATAGAGAGAGCAATGGCTCAACCAAAATACAACCAAATAATACAGAGATAGTCTCCTAGCAGATGATCCTCCTCCTCCTCACTAGTGCGCCACTTTTCAGAGAGAGAGATAGATACTTTTCCGAATAAGTAAAATAGAGATCTCCTATCTCTATTTATACTCACCTTTTTGCCCAGTGACCTACTGGGGCCGACTTGTCTACTTGAGTACATCCACATTATAATATATATTAAACAGGGCCGACCCCATATGGTGGTCTAATAACCCATAGGCAAGTACACACACTTGTGACACTTGTCAATCCACATGACGACACTTCCTTATAGAGGAATAACACATCTCTTATAAGGGTACAATAAATATATATAAAATATACAGAAGAAATACATTCCGAAGTTACATATACATCAACACTCCCTCTTAACTAGGAAGGTATTTCTCGACACAGATCTGCTAGACAACTCTTCTTCTCTGGATCATCTTCATCGATGCATCGTCATCATCATCGTCACTGCTGCTGCTATCTCAACCAATCTCTGACTCTACTCGTCATAGGAAGTTCTACAGAGCCAGTCCTTTTTCATACTGGATGTAGGCCCGCCATCTGCAGGTCTTCATCATCACTGGCCATACTGTGGAATCCTCAGGACTTATTACGTGCGTCACAAAACCTGGCTGCAGTATCCCAGGCTATTACGAGCACACAGCTCTACCTGTAGGATCTCCCAGGAGCACATTACATGTGACCCATCACAAAACCTGGAGGAAGCATCCCAGGCTGTTACGAGCACTCGGCTCTACCTGTCAGATCTCCCAGGAGCACATTACATGTGATCTCACCACAAAACCTGGCTGAAGCATCTGAGGCCTTTTTCATCCTGTCCAGATCTCCCAGGAGCAAATTACATGTGGTCCACCACAAAACCTGGCCGAAGCATCTGAGGCCTTTTTCATCCTGTCCAGATCTCCCAGGAGCAAATTACATGTGGTCATGGCAAAACCTGGCTGAAGCATCTGAGGCCTTTTTCATCCTGTCCAGATCTCCCAGGAGCAAATTACATGCCATAGGACAAAACCTCGCAAGAGCATCTGCCAGATATCCCAGGGAACCGAATTACATGCCATAGGAAAAACCTCGAAAGACTATCTGCAGATCTCCCAGGGCACAAATTACATGTCCTCCCAAGCAAAACCTCGCAAGGGCATTTGTCAGATGTCCCAGCGCACCGAATTACATGCCATAGGAAAAACCTCGAAAGACCATCTGCAAATCTCCCAGGGCACAAATTACATGCTTTCCTGCACAACCTGATCCACGGCCATAAAGTATCATCTGATACTCATCAAACATCATCCTGATGTACACATGATCATCCTGATCATCATTACTGCAACATCCTGCTGCATGTCATCTGGAGAAGCTCGTCATCCACGATCATCCAAGTATCCACCTGATACATACATAGATACATGATCCACACAATGTATCCATCAGCATACATGATCTACCTGATCATACAAAGATACATGATCCACACAATGTATCCATCAGTATACATGATCTACCTGATCATACAAAGATACATGATCCACACAATGTATCCATCAGCATACATGATCTACCTGATCATACAAAGATACATGATCCACACAATGTATCCATCAGCATCCAACATGATGCGTTCATACAAAAATACATACACATGATCCATCCGATCATATCCAGCATCCATCATGATGCATATACAAAATACACATGATCCATCTGATCATATCCAGCATCCAACATGATGCATATACAGACACATGATCCAACCGATCATATCCAGCATCCAACATGATGCATACATACATACATATAATGATCCAACTGATCATATCCAGCATCCAACATGATGCATACATACATACATATAATGATCCAACTGATCATATCCAGCATCTAACATGATGCATACACAAAATACATATACATGATCCAACTGATCATATCTAAGCAGAAACCAGAACATCCTCCTGATGTTCATCATCCAGCGCTTACATCCACAGCCATGTGAAGGATCCCCCTTCCAACATGCTTGGAATGGCTTCAGCAAATGTGTCCATCACTTCTTCCTCGAAGTGTCCTCGATCTGAAGAACGCCAAGCTTCTCTCTGAAGTACTCGAACTTCACCCTGGCTAGTGGCTTCGTCAGCACATCTGCAATCTGCTCGTCCGTCGCAACATACAGGAGCTTCACAGCTCCTCTCTGCACCATATCCCTGATATAGTGATATTTGATCTCTATGTGTTTTGACCTGTCATGAAACACTGGGTTCTCGGACAGCTTCACACAACTCTGGTTATCACAGAAGATACCAGTAGCCTCCAACGGGAGATCAAATAACTCAGACAGTAGCTTCCGTAGCCATACTGCCTCACAACTAGCTGAACAGGATGCAACATACTCTGCCTCAGCTGTACTCAGTGCTACGCAGGACTGCTTCCTGCTAAACCAAGAGATCACACCTGATCCCATACTGAAGCAGCATCCAGATGTGCTCTTCCTATCTGCAGCACTGCCAGCCCAATCTGAATCAACATAACCCTGTAGGTTAAACTTTTGATTTGCCTCATATCTGAGCCCATAATCCACTGTACCCTTCAGGTACCTCAGAACATGCTTTACAGCAATCAGGTGAACACTCCTCGGATCCGTCAGGAACTGGCTCAATGTGTTCACAACAAAGCAAATATCTGGTCTCGTGTTCGTCAGGTACATCAAGGACCCAATAATCTGACGATACATAGAAACATCAACTGGCTCAGATGAAGCATCACAAAGAAGCTTCAGATTCGTTGCCATAGGTGTGGCCATGGCTTTGCAATCCATCATCCCAAATCTCTTCAGGATATCTACTGTGTACTTCCCTTGACCAAGGAAGATCCCACCTGCATTCTGCCACACCTCCATACCTAGTAAATAGTGCATCATTCCCAAATCTTTCATATCGAATTCAGCTGCAAGCTTCCTCTTGGTATCTGCAATCATTCTGTCATCTCCTGTCACAAATAGGTCATCCGTATATAGTAGTAGAATCACAGGATTCCCTTCCTCAACCTTGTAGTAAAGGTTGGAATCCGCTTTACTCTTGGTAAAGCCCAAACTAGATAGGAAACTGTCCATCCTACCATACCAGGTTCTGGGAGCTTGCTTCAAGCCATACAAGGCTTTCTTCAATCTGCATACATAAGATTCCCTGTCATGTATTTCAAAGCCGAGTGGCTGTTCCACATATACTTCCTCTTCTACTACACCATTCAGGAAAGCAGTCTTGACGTCCATCTGGTGTATCTTCCATTTCATTGCTGCAGCCAGGGCAAGTACTGTTCTGATGGAAGTATATCTGGCTACAGGTGCAAAGGTTTCTTCATAGTCTATTCCTTCCTTCTGAGAGAAACCACGAGCTACGAATCTTGCTTTATATTTTTCCACACTGCCATCTGCAGCATGCTTGATTTTGTAGATCCACTTGGAAGTCACAACAGACTTCCCTTTAGGTCTTGGGACAACATCCCAAACATCATTCTTCATAATTGATTGATATTCCTCAACCATAGCATCCTTCCATTGTTTCTTTTCTGCCGCTTCTTCATAACTGGAAGGCTCTTTGTTCATGATGTCACAGAGTAAAGCAACATAACTGGTGTGTGATCTGGTTCTCTTCTTTGCTCTGTGTTCTTCTTCTGGAATGCCAAATCTTTCTGCATCATGAATGATCTCTCTAGCCCATACAGGTTTCCTCTTGTGAGTGTTATCCTCACGGGGTGGATCTACAGGTTCTTGTGGATCTTCAAATTCACGAGCAGTTTCTAGAACTGCTTCAGTCATGGTAATGTCCTGAAATCTTGTTTCCTTAGGTTCTTCATAAACTTCGGTAGGTGCCTTTCTTGATTTGATGAATGCTGAATACTCATCAAATGTTACATCCCTACTGACATCAATCTTCTTGAACCCTGGAAAGTATATTCTGTACACCTTTGAGCTTTCACTATAACCCACAAAGATGCCCTTCTTTCCTGAAGGATCTAGTTTAGTCCTCTTCTCTTTTGGGACATGAGTATATACTGGACAACCAAATATTCTGAGATGGCTGACTTCAGGTTTCTTACCAGAAAAGACTTCTTCTGGTGTCTTGTTATCCAATATCTTGTGGGGAGTTCTGTTCTACACATATACAGCTGTTCTAGCTGCTTCTGCCCATAGATGGATAGGAAGATCCCGGTCATGCAACATTGCCCTTGCTGCTTCCATGATGGTTCTGTTCTTCCTTTCTGCAACTCCATTCTGTTGAGGATTATAAGGAGCAGTCAACTCCCTCTTAATCCCTGAATCACTGCAAAGCTTCTTGAAGTCATTTGAGGTGAATTCTCCACCATTGTCAGATCTGAATGTCTTGATTTTCTTGTCAGTTTGATTCTCCATCAAGGTTTTGAATTCCTTGAATTTATCAAGCACCTCATCTTTGCCCTTCAAGAAGTAGACCCAAGCCTTCCTGGAGAAGTCATCAATAAATGACACATAGTAAACATACCCACTTAGGGAACTGGATGACATGGGGCCACATACATCTGAGTGGATGATTTCCAGGATGTCTTTTGCCTTGCTTTCACTGCTTGGGAAAGCCTTCTTAGTGTTCTTACCTTTTGCACATCCTTTGCAAACCCCTTCATGTTTGGTCTTGATTTCAGGAAGACCTTCTACAGCCTTGCTTGCAATTGGAAGTGCTCTATAGTGCATGTGAGCAAGTCTCCTATGCCAAAGTTCACTTGGCTCCATGGATTCATGTATCATGGCATGTTCAGGTTGACTCTTTAGTTTATACAAGCCTCCCTCTTGCTCTCCAATCACTACTGCATCATCTATAGTCTTTCCCTTTGGCCACATTAGTACTTGGCCATCAACAAATGCAACCCTCATACCTTTTGCATCTAGAGCAGAGATGGAGAGTAAGTTCTTCTTGAGCCCAGGTACATAGAGGACTTCCTTCATCTTCAGAGATTTTCCAGAATCTAAGTTGTAAGAGGCTTCACCACTTCCTTTGATTGGATATTGATAATCATCCCCAAGTTTCACCTTATGGGGTGATTCATGTTCAGAAAGGTTCACAAATGATTCCTTGAACCTAGTCATGTGTTTGGAAGCCCCACTATCAATCAACCAATCATTACAACCATGGGAGATGGTACCTGTGAGAGCAGAGATCAGAACATACTCTTCTTCACTTGATGAGTCATCATTACTATCACTTTCTGCCCTAGCCTTCTTCTTTGGAGGTTCATCATCTTCTGCAGCATGAGCATGAAACCTTCTTTTGCCACCCTTCTTCTTCTTGTTGGAGATGTTGTTGTCCTTCTTGTTCTTGGGACAATTTATGGCAATATGTCCTTTCTCATTACAGGTGAAGCATACTCTTCTTTCTTTGAAGTGATGTGAAGATCTCTTGGGGTGAGATGGTTCTTTCTTGGACTTCCCTTTCCTGGTGTGGGCTGCAAGAGCTTGATCTTCTCCTCCCATCTTTTCCTCACGAGCTATAAGTCTAGCTTCTTCTTGAGAACATTCTTCCCGAAGTCTACTGAAGGAGATCAACTTCTTCCTTGCACAAATTCCTTGAATAAAGGAATCCCATGACCTGGGTAGGCCATTTAGAGTGGTCATCACCACTTCACCATTCTCCACCATTTCATCTATTGCTTCTAATTGTTCCTTGATCTGAGAGACCCTTGAAAAGTAGGATTGAATGGTTTCTCCATTCTGAAACTTCACTGCTTTCAATTGGTTCCGCAGGGTCATCTTCCGATTTATGTTCTTTCCTTCAAATAGCTTGGTCAAAGATTCAAACATCTCTTTGGGTGTCTTGAGAGAAGACACATGGGGTATGAGATGGTCTTTGATAGAATCAGCAATGATTCTCTTTGCCTTGACCAAGTTCTTCTTGTGTAATACCTTGGCCTCTTCATCCTCTGGGATAGGGATGTCTTCTTTCACATATGAGTCCAACTCATTCTCTTCCAGGATTAGCCCAATCCTATACTTCCAGGCTCGGAAGTTATCAGCCCCTTCAAGCTTATCCTCAAGCTTGGTGTGAAGAGACATCTTTAAGAGTACTTCAAATGGAAATAGAAAAGATTTAGAACTTACCACTTGAAGTGCTGAAAACTGGATCTGGTCCCGGATTAGGGTTTGTCAGAGAAACCCTAAAAATTCAAAATGTGATTTTCAAAATTTCGAAAGGATAGAAAGATGCGCCTTGGAGAGCTGATCAGCCTAGTACATTCAGAATTTGAGATCAGCAAAGTCTTGCCCTTCAAAATTGCCTTTTTGTCCTCCCGGGTTCACTAGGGAGAGCCCTGAATTAGGGTTTGAGTTTCCCAGAGATCTATCCAGCCAAAAATCTCGATCCAAAGCTCAAAACTTCGATTTTTGCAAGGAGCTTCCAGCTGTGCCTTCAGTTTCCAGAAATTCCTATTTTTGTGGAAACCCTAATTTTTTTAGGGCCAAATCTGAAAATGCTCGGAACTGAATTCTGATTGGACAGATAGATGCGCCTTGATGAGTAGATCCAATCTACTATACTGAATTTCAAAAATATGTGGAGAGAAACACAATAAACAAGGAACACAAGCTTCCGTCACTGCAAAATGTCTTCTTCTCAGTTAAGCTCTGATACCATGTTAAATTTTGAGTATTAAATCACAATACTATAGGATCTTTGCTGAGAGAATAACATCTATAGTATATCAATGCATGACAATCATAATATGACAAGCATCACAAGCATCACAAGAATCAAAAGCATAGAGACAAGAGACACAGAGTTTCCGTGGGGAAAACCCTAAGGTGAAAAACCCCACAACTTCCTCAGAGATAGAGAGAGCAATGGCTCAACCAAAATACAACCAAATAATACAGAGATAGTCTCCTAGCAGATGATCCTCCTCCTCCTCACTAGTGCGCCACTTTTCAGAGAGAGAGATAGATACTTTTCCGAATAAGTAAAATAGAGATCACCTATCTCTATTTATACTCACCTTTTTGCCCAGTGACCTACTGGGGCCGACTTGTCTACTTGAGTACATCCACATTATAATATATATTAAACAGGGCCGACCCCATATGGTGGTCTAATAACCCATAGGCAAGTACACACAGTTGCGACACTTGTCAATCCGCATGACGACACTTCCTTATAGAGGAATAACACATCTCTTATAAGGGTACAATAAATATATATAAAATATACAGAAGAAATATATATAAAACACGTTTTCTAAAAACTCGTGTTTTTTTCAAAATCATGTAAACCTTCTAGAAGCTGTGATTTTAAAAAACGGTGGAAGTAAGCTTTTCTTACTTCCGGACGCATGCGCAAACTATAGAAAGGCATTATGACGTAGAATGTGCATACTTTGTATATTCCATTTATCAAATAAAACACATTTTCTAAAAACTCGTGTTTTTTAAGAAATCATGTAAACCTTCTAAAAGCTGTGATTTTAAAAAACGGTGGAAGTAAGCTTTTCTTATTTCCGGACGAATGCACAAACTATAGAAAGTCGTTATGACGTAGAATGTGCATACTTTGTTGATTCCATTTATGAAATAAAACATATTTTCTAAAAACTCGTGTTTTTTAAGAAATCATGTAAACCTTCTAAAAGCTGTGATTTTAAAAAACGGGGGAAGTAAGCTTTTCTTATTTCCAAACGCATGCCCAAACTATAGAAAGTCGTTATGACGTAGAATGTGCATACTTTGTTGATTCCATTTATGAAATAAAACACGTTTTCTAAAAACTCGTGTTTTTTTCAAAATCATCTAAACCTTCTAGAAGTTGTGATTTTAAAAAACGGTGGAAGTAAGCTTTTCTTACTTCCGGACGCATGCGCAAACTATAGAAAGGCGTTATGACGTAGAATGTGCATACTTTGTATATTCCATTTATGAAATAAAACACATTTTCTAAAAACTCGTGTTTTTTACGAAATCATGTAAACCTTCTAGAAGGTATGATTTTAAAAAATGGTGGAAGTAAGTTTTTCTTATTTCCGAACGAATGCACAAACTATAGAAAGTTGTTATGACATAGAATGTGCATACTTTGTTGATTCCATTTATGAAATAAAACACATTTTCTAAAAACTCGTTTTTTTAAGAAATCATGTAAACCTTCTAGAAGCTGTGATTTTAAAAATGGGGGAAGTAAGATTTTCTTATTTCCAAACGCATGCGCAAACTATAGAAAGTCTTTATGACTTAGAATGTGCATACTTTGTTGGTTCCATTTATGAAATAAAACACGTTTTCTAAAAATTCGTGTTTTTTACAAAATCATGTAAACCTTCTTGAAGCTGTGATTTTAAAAAACGGTGGAAGTAAGCTTTTCTTATTTCCGGAGGCATGCGCAAACTATAGAAAGGCGTTATGACGTAGAATGTGCATACTTTGTAGATTCCATTTATGAAATAAAACACATTTTCTAAAAACTCGTGTTTTTTACGAAATCATGTAAACCTTCTAGAAGGTGTGATTTTAAAAAACGATGGAAGTAAGCTTTTCTTATTTCCGGACGCATGCGCAAACTATAGAAAGTCATTATGACGTAGAATGTGCATATTTTGTTGATTCTATCTATGAAATAAAACACATTTTCTAAAAACTCGTGGTTTTTACGAAATCATGTAAACCTTCTAAAAGTTGTGATTTTAAAAAACGGGGGAAGTAAGCTTTTCTTATTTCCAAATGCATGCGCAAACTATAGAAAGTCGTTATGACGTAGAATGTGCATACTTTGTTGATTCCATTTATGAAATAAAACACATTTTCTAAAAACTCGTGTTTTTTAAGAAATCATGTAAACCTTCTAGAAGCTGTGGTTTTAAAAAATGGGGGAAGTAAGCTTTTCTTATTTCCAAACGCATGCGCAAACTATAGAAAGTCGTTATGACGTAGAATGTGCATACTTTGTTGATTCCATTTATGAAATAAAACAAATTTTCTAAAAACTTGTGATTTTTAAGAAATCATGTAATCCTTCTAGAGGCTGTGATTTTAAAAAATGGGGGAAGTAAGCTTTTCTTATTTCCGAACGCATGCACAAACTATAGAAAGTCGTTATGATGTAGAATGTGCATACTTTGTTGATTCCATTTATGAAATAAAACACATTTTCTAAAAACTCGTGTTTTTTACGAAATCATGTAAACCTTCTAGAAGCTGTGATTTCACAAAACGGTGGAAGTAAGCTTTTCTTATTTCCGGATGCATTCACAAACTATAGAAAGTCGTTATGACGTAGAATGTGCATACTTTGTAGATTCCATTTATGAAATAAATTTTTTTTTCTAAAAAGTTGTGTTTTTTACGAAATCATGTAAACCTTCCAGAAGCGGTGATTTTAAAAAATGGGGGAAGTAAGCTTTTGTTATTTCCAAATGCATGCGCAAACTATAGAAAGTCGTTATGACATAGAATGTGCATACTTTTTAGATTCCATTTATGAAATAAAACACATTTTCTAAAAACTCGTGTTTTTTACGAAATCATGTAAACCTTGTAGACGCTATGATTTTAAAAGACGGTGGAAGTAAGCTTTTCTTATTTCCGGACGCATGCGCAAACTTTAGAAAGTCGTTATGATGTAGAATGTGCATACTTGGTTGATTCCATTTATGAAATAAAACACATTTTCTAAAAACTCGTGTTTTTTAAGAAATCATGTAAACCTTCTAGAAGCTGTGATTTTCAAAAACGGGGGAAGTAAGCTTTTCTTATTTCCGGACGCATGCGCAAACTATAGAAAGTCGTTATATCGTAGAATGTGCATACTTTGTAGATTCCATTTATGAAATAAAACACATTTTGTAAAAACTCATGTTTTTTACGAAATCATGTAAACCTTCAAGAAGCTGTGATTTTAAAAAACGGTGGAAGTAAGCTTTTCTTATTTCCGGAGTCATGCGCAAACTATAGAAAGTCGTTATGACGTAGAATGTTCATACTTTGTAGATTCCATTTATGAAATAAAACACATTTTCTAAAAACTCGTGTTTTTTACGAAATCATGTAAACCTTCAAGACGCTGTGATTTTAAAAAACGGTGGAAGTAAGCTTTTCTTATTTCCGGACGAATGCGCAAACTATAGAAAGTTGTTATGACGTACAATGTGCATACTTTGTTGATTCCATTTATGAAATAAAACACATTTTCTAAAAACTCGTGTTTTTTACGAAATCATGTAAACCTTCTAGAAGCTGTGATTTCACAAAACGGTGGAAGTAAGCTTTTCTTATTTCCGGATGCATTCACAAACTATAGAAAGTCGTTATGACGTAGAATGTGCATACTTTGTAGATTCCATTTATGAAATAAATTTTTTTTTCTAAAAAGTTGTGTTTTTTACGAAATCATGTAAACCTTCCAGAAGCGGTGATTTTAAAAAATGGGGGAAGTAAGCTTTTGTTATTTCCAAATGCATGCGCAAACTATAGAAAGTCGTTATGACATAGAATGTGCATACTTTTTAGATTCCATTTATGAAATAAAACACATTTTCTAAAAACTCGTGTTTTTTACGAAATCATGTAAACCTTGTAGACGCTATGATTTTAAAAGACGGTGGAAGTAAGCTTTTCTTATTTCCGGACGCATGCGCAAACTTTAGAAAGTCGTTATGATGTAGAATGTGCATACTTGGTTGATTCCATTTATGAAATAAAACACATTTTCTAAAAACTCGTGTTTTTTAAGAAATCATGTAAACCTTCTAGAAGCTGTGATTTTCAAAAACGGGGGAAGTAAGCTTTTCTTATTTCCGGACGCATGCGCAAACTATAGAAAGTCGTTATATCGTAGAATGTGCATACTTTGTAGATTCCATTTATGAAATAAAACACATTTTGTAAAAACTCATGTTTTTTACGAAATCATGTAAACCTTCAAGAAGCTGTGATTTTAAAAAACGGTGGAAGTAAGCTTTTCTTATTTCCGGAGTCATGCGCAAACTATAGAAAGTCGTTATGACGTAGAATGTTCATACTTTGTAGATTCCATTTATGAAATAAAACACATTTTGTAAAAACTCGTGTTTTTTACGAAATCATGTAAACCTTCAAGACGCTGTGATTTTAAAAAACGGTGGAAGTAAGCTTTTCTTATTTCCGGACGAATGCGCAAACTATAGAAAGTTGTTATGACGTACAATGTGCATACTTTGTTGATTCCATTTATGAATTAAAACACATTCTCTAAAAACTCGTGTTTTTTAAGAAATCATGTAAACCTTCTAGAAGCTGTGATTTTAAAAAACGGGGGAAGTAAGCTTTTCTTATTTCCAAACGCATGCGCAAACTATAGAAAGTCGTTATCACATAGAATGTGCATACTTTGTTGATTCCATTTATGAAATAAAACACATTTTCTAAAAACTCGTGTTTTTTAAGAAATCATGTAAACCTTCTAGAAGCTGTGATTTTAAAAAACGGGGGAAGTAAGCTTTTCTTATTCCCAAAAGTATGCGCAAATTATAGAAAGTCGTTATGACATAGAATGTGTATACTTTGTTGATTCCATTTATGAAATAAAACACATTTTCTAAAAACTCGTGTTTTTTAAGAAATCATGTAAACCTTCTAGAAGCTGTGATTTTAAAAAATGGTGGAGGTAAGCTTTTCTTATTTCCGGACGCATGCACAAACTATAGAAAGTCATTATGATGTAGAATGTGAATACTTTGTTGATTCCATTTATGAAATAAAAAACATTTTCTAAAAACTCGTGCTTTTTAAGAAATCATGTAAACCTTCTAGAAGCCGTGATTTTAAAAAACGGGGGAAGTAAGCTTTTCTTCTTTCCGGAAGCATGCGCAAAATATAGAAAGTCGTTATGACGTAGAATGTGCATACTTTGTTGATTCCATTTATGAAATAAAACACATTTTCTAAAAACTCGTGTTTTTAAAGAAATCATGTAAACCTTCTAGAAGCTATGATTTTAAAAAACGGGGGAAGTAAGCTTTTCTTACTTCCGGATGCATGCGCAAACTATAGAAAGTCGTTATGATGTAGAATGTGCATACTGTGTTGATTCCATTTATGAAATAAAACACGTTTTCCAAAAACTCGTGTTTTTTTCAAAATAATGTAAACCTTCTAGAGGCCGTGATTTTAAAAAACGGTGGAAGTAAGCTTTTGTTACTTCCGGACGCATGCGCAAACTATAGAAAGGCGTTATGACGTAGAATGTGCATACTTTGTATATTCCATTTATGAAATAAAACACATTTTCTAAAAACTTGTGTTTTTTACGAGATCTTTTAAACCTTCTAGAAGCTATGATTTTAAAAAACGGTGGAAGTAAGCTTTTCTTATTTCCGGACGAATGCACAAACTATAGAAAGTTGTTATGATGCAGAATGTGCATACTTTGTTGATTCCATTTATGAAATAAAACACATTTTCTAAAAACTCGTGTTTTTTAAGAAATCATGTAAACCTTCTAGAGGCTGTAATTTTAAAAAACGGGGGAAGTAAGCTTTTCTTATTTCCAAACGCATGCGCAAACTATAGAAAGTCGTTATGACTTAGAATGTGCATACTTTGTTGGTTCCATTGATGAAATAAAACACGTTTTCTAAAAACTCGTGTTTTTTACAAAATCATGTAAACCTTCTTGAAGCTGTGATTTTAAAAAACGGTGGAAGTAAGCTTTTCTTATTTCCGGACGAATGCACAAACTATAGAAAGTCGTTATCACGTAGAATGTGTAATCTTTGTTGCTTCCATTTATGAAATAAAACACATTTTCTAAAAACTCGTGTTTTTTAAGAAACCATGTAAACCTTCTAGAAGCTGTGATTTAGAAAAATGTGGGAAGTAAGCTTTTCTTATTTCCGGAGGCATGCGCAAACTATAGAAAGTCGTTATGACGTAGAATGTGCATACTTTTTTGATTCCATTTATGAAATAAAACACATTTTCTAAAAACTCGTGTTCTTTACGAAATCATGTAAACCTTCAAGAAGCTGTGATTTTAAAAAACGGGGGAAGTAAGATTTTCTTATTTCCGGACGCATGCGCAAACTATAGAAAGTCGTTATGACGTAGAATGTGCATACTTTGTAGATTCCATTTATGAAATAAAGCACATTATCTAAAAACTCGTGTTTTTTACGAAATCATGTAAACCTTCTAAAAGTTGTGATTTTAAAAAACGGGGGAAGTAACCTTTTCTTATTTCCGGATGCATGCGCAAGCTATAGAAACTCGTTATGACGTAGAATGTGCATACTTTTTTGATTCCATTGATGAAATAAAACACATTTTCTAAAAACTCATGTTTTTTAAGAAATCATGTAAACCTTCTAGAAGCTGTGATTTTAAAAAACGGGGGAAGTAAGAATTTCTTATTTTCGGACGCATGCGCAAACTATAGAAAGTCGTTATGACGTAGAATGTGCATACTTGGTAGATTCCATTTATGAAATAAAGCACATTTTCTAACAACTCGTGTTTTTTACGAAATCATGTAAACCTTCTAGAAGCTGTGATTTTAAAAAACGGTGGAAGTAAGATTTTCTAATTTCCGGACGAATGCGCAAACTATACAAAGTCGTTATGATGTAGAATGTGCATAGTTTGTTGATTCCATTTATGAAATAAAACACATTTTCTAAAAACTCGTGTTTTTTAAGAAATCATGTAAACCTTCTAGAAGCTGTGATTTTAAAAAACGGGGGAAGTAAGCTTTTCTTATTTCCAAACGCATGCGCAAACCATAGAAAGTCGTTATGACGTAGAATGTGCATACTTTGTTGATTCCATTTATGAAATAAAACACATTTTCTAAAAACTCATGTAAACCTTCTAGAAGCTTTGATTTTAAAAAATGGGGGAAGCAAGCTTTTCTTATTTCCGGACGCATGCGCAAACTATAGAAAGTCGTTATGACGTAGAATGTGCATACTTTGTAGATTCCATTTATGAAATAAAGTACATTTTCTAAAAACTCATGTTTCTTACGAAATCATGTAAACCTTCTAGAAGCTGTGATTTTAAAAAACGGTGGAAGTAAGCTTTTCTTATTTCCAGACGAATGCGCAAACTATACAAAGTCGTTATGACGTAGAATGTGCATACTTTGTTGATTCCATTTATGAAATAAAACACATTTTCTAAAAACTCATGTTTTTTAAGAAATCATGTAAACCTTCAAGAAGCTGTGATTTTAAAAAACGGGGGGAAGTAAGCTTTTCTTATTTCCGGACGCATGCGCAAACTATAGAAAGTCATTATGACGTAGAATGTGCATACTTTGTAGATTCCATTTATGAAATAAAGCACATTTTCTAAAAACTCGTGTTTTTTACGAAATCATGTAAACCTTCTAGAAGCTGTGATTTTAAAAAATGGTGGAAGTAAGCTTTTCTTATTTCTGGACGAATTTGCAAACTATAGAAAGTAGTTATGACGTAGAATGTGCATACTTTGTTGATTCCATTTATGAAATAAAACACATTTTCTAAAAACTCGTGTTTTTTAAGAAATCATGTAAACCTTCTACAAGCTGTGATTTTAAAAAACGGTGGAAGTAAGCTTTTCTTATTTCCGGACGCATGCGCAAACTATAGAAAGTCGTTATTACGTAGAATGTGCATACTTTGTTGATTACATTTATGAAATAAAACACATTTTCTAAAAACTCGTGTTTTTTAAGAAATCATGTAAACCTTCTAGAAGCTGTGATTTTAAAAAACGGGGAAAGTAAGCTTTTCTTATTTCCAAACGCATGCGCAAACTATAGAAAGTCGTTATGACGTAGAATGTGCATACTTTGTTGATTCCATTTATGAAATAAAACACATTTTCTAAAAACTCGTGTTTTTTACGAAATCATGTAAACCTTCTAGAAGCTGTGATTTCAAAAAACGGTGGAAGTAAGCTTTTCTTATTTCCCGACGCATGCGCAAACTATAGAAAGTCGTTATGACATAGAATGTGCATACTTTTTAGATTCCATTGATGAAATAAAACACATTTTCTAAAAACTCATGTTTTTTTCGAAATCATGTAAACCTTCTAGAAGCTGTGATTTTAAAAAACATTGGAAGTAAGATTTTCTTATTTCTGGACGAATGCGGAAACTATAGAAAGTCTTTATGACATAGAATGTGCATACTTTGTTGATTCCATTTATGAAATAAAACACATTTTCTAAAAACTCGTGTTTTTTAAGAAATCATGTAAACCTTCTAGAAGCTGTGATTTAAAAAAACGGTGGAAGTAAGCTTTTCTTATTTCCGGACGCATGCGCAAACTATAGAAAGTCGTTATGACGTAGAATGTGCATACTTTGTTGATTCCATTTATGAAATAAAACACGTTTTCTAAAAACTCGTGTTTTTTTCAAAATCATGTAAACCTTCTAGAAGCTGTGATTTTAAAAAACGGTGGAAGTAAGCTTTTCTTACTTCCGGACGCATGCGCAAACTATAGAAAGGCGTTATGACGTAGAATGTGCATACTTTGTATATTCCATTTATGAAGTAAAACACATTTTCTAAAAACTTGTGTTTTTTACGAAATCATGTAAACCCTCTAGAAGGTTTGATTTTAAAAAACGGTGGAAGTAAGCTTTTCTTATTTCCGGACGAATGCACAAAATATAGAAAGTTGTTATGACGTAGAATGTGCATACTTTGTTGATTCCATTTATGAAATAAAACACATTTTCTAAAAACTCGTGTTTTTTAAGAAATCATGTAAACCTTCTAGAAGCTGTGATTTTAAAAAACGGTGGAAGTAAGCTTTTCTTATTTCCGGACGCATGCGCAAACTATAGAAAGTCCTTATGACGTAGATTGTGCATACTTTGTTGATTCCATTTATGAAATAAAACACATTTTCTAAAAACTCCAGTTTTTTAAGAAATCTTGTAAACCTTCTAGAAGCTGTGATTTTAAAAAACGGGGGAAGTAAGCTTTTCTTATTTCCAAACGCATGCGCAAACTATAGAAAGTCGTTATGACGTAGAATGTGCATACTTTGTTGATTCCATTTATGAAATAGAACACATTTTCTAAAAACTCGTGTTTTTTACGAAATCATGTAAACCTTCTAGAAGCTGTGATTTTAAAAAACGGGTGGAAGTAAGCTTTTTTATTTCCGAACGAATGCGCAAACTATAGAAAGTCGTTATTACATAGAATGTTGATACTTTGTTGATTCCTTTTATGAAATAAATCACATTTTCTAAAAACTCGTGTTTTTTAAGAAATCATGTAAACATTCTAGAAGCTGTGATTTTAAAAAACGATGGGAAGTAAGCTTTTCTTATTTCTGGACGCATTCACAAACTATAGAAAGTTTTTATGACGTAGAATGTGTTGAAATATTGTACCTTCAAAGAATATTATATTTGTATATTATTTATTCCGGAGATGTTCCATACCTCCGATGTGATTATACTATGAATCCGGAGATGTTTATTCCTCCGAGAAGTTGTGGTAACTAGGGTTATTAGACCCACCATGTGGGGGTCGGCCCAATCAGTTATAATAGGGTATTTAACCTAATGGTTAAATACGAGCCTACATGTACCTGTGTAAAATATATGTCAATGTAGTGTATAAATAGAGGAGGTGTGTTCCTCATTATACACATTCACTCACTTGTGGAAGAGTGCGCACTTGTCTGGGAGATCTGCTAAGGAGACAAAGAAGGAAGGAGCACATCTTGTATTTTGGTTGATCATCTTATTGAGGAAAGATTTGCTAGGTTTTCTACCCCATGAGGGTTTCCCAGGGTATATTTTGTGTCTATCTTGTGATTGTGTTTCTTTCAGTGATCTTGCTTGTCTATTTGGTTTAAACTTAACATGGTATCAGAGCTAGTCTGAATAAGACATCTTTCACAAGGTAAGAATACCTCTCTCTCTCTCTTTGGTGAAGTTAGGGTTTCATCCCAAAGTTGGTATTATTGATTTTTGGTTGCATGGCTGGATATCTCTTTTCAATACCTTTCTTTTGAGCTATAGATCGAACTTTTTGGTTGGGTAGAACTCCGGGAAATCCAAACCCTAATTCTACCAAAAGTGCGATACGTCAGAATTTGGTTTCAGAAAAAAGTTGTAATTTTTGAATTCTGATTACATGGCTGGATATACCTTCTCAAGAGCATTCTTTTGAGCTATAGATCTAACTTTTTGGTTGGGTAGAACTCTGGGAAATTCAAACCCTAATTCTACCAAAAGTGCGATAAAATTCTGTTCCAGATTCCGAAAAAGTGAAAAGTAACTTCCCAGGTAAGTCTACTCTGTCTCTTGGACTCCCCCAAGAGAAGATGGCTCCAAACACTAAGCTTGAAGACAAGCTAGAAGGTATAGAGAATTTTCGGGCATGGAAATACAGAATTGGTCTCATTCTTGAGGAGAATGATCTTGCTCATTATATCAAGGAGGAAGTTGCAGAACCAGAAGAAGATGAAGCCAAAGAAAAACACAGGAAGGATTTGATTAGGGCAAATAGAATCATAGCTGATTCTATTAAAGACCACTTGATTCCCCAAGTGGCTTCCAAGAAGACTCCAAAGGAAATGTATGATGCCCTAGGAAGAATGTATGAAGAAAAGAACATCAATAGGAAGATGAATCTAAGGACTCATTTGAAGAGTACCAAGATGCACAAAGGAGAATCCATTCACGACTACTTCTCAAGAGTCTCTCTAATCAAAGAGCAACTAGATGCCATTGGTGATACTCTTGATGAAGATGAACTTGTGATGACAGCTCTAAATGGTCTCACTAGACCTTGGGAGTCATTCATTCAAACTATGTGTGCCAGAAAAGAAAGTATGAAGTTTGATGTAGTTTGGGAGGATTGTGTACAAGAGGAGGCTAGGGTTGCAAATCGAGAAGCCTTGCTCAAAGAGGATGACCAAGCCTTGGCTACCCACACCAAAAGAAGAAGGAGTCAATCCTACTCCAAAAAGGGTAGTCACAAGGAGTCTCATCCTCCACACAGATTTCATAAGAAAAGAGGATCTACTCAAAGAAGAGATTACTCTTCTTTCCAGTGCTTTTCTTGTCACAAAATAGGACACATTTCTAGAGATTTCCCTCTACAGAAGAAAAAGGGCACTCACTACAAAAGACACCAAGCACATCTTGCAGAAGATGATAGTGATGAAGAAGAAGTAGAGGAAGAAAGGTCTCACAATAAACGACCTAGAAATGAAGAGGAAGAAGAAGAAAGGACCTTCTTCAAAAGAAGGTCAAGGAGAAATGCAGAAGAAGATGCAGAAGAATATGTTCTCTTCTTTGCACTCTCTGGATATATAACCCCTGGAGAAGGTACATGGCTTATTGACAGTGGTGCTTCAAAGCACATGACAGGACAGAAAAGGACTCTCTCAAATATTGAGGAAAAGACTTCTCCCCAAAAGGTATCTCTAGGAGATGACTATCGATATCCCATTAAGGGAATTGGTGAAGCAAACTACAAACTCGATTCTGGAACTCCCATGAAGATGAAGGAAGTTTTATATGTTCCAGGATTGAAGAAGAATTTGCTTTCAATCTTAGCTTTAGACAAGAAAGGCTATAGAGTTTCATTCATTGATGGACAAGTGTTAATGTGGTCCAAAGGCAAATCTATTAAGGATGCAATTGTTATTGGTGAAGAGGAAGGAGGTTTATATAAACTCAAGGGTCATCCGGAAGCTGCTCTTGTTCATGAAACCTCTAGCCCCAGTGAGCTATGGCATAGAAGACTAGCTCACATTAACTACAAAGCCTTACCCTATGTAAGAAAGGTGGTCATAGGACTACCATATTTGAAGGTTGATCATGATGGCTCATGTAAAGGATGTAAGAAAGGGAAGAATGTCAAGAACCCCTTTCCAAAGAGTGAAACAAAGACTAAGGGTATCTTGGAGTTAATACACTCAGATGTATGTGGTCCAATGCCCACCACCTCTCTAAGTGGATTTGAATACTATCTTTCATTCATTGATGATCATTCAAGGAAAACTTGGATATACTTTCTAAAGGGTAAGAATGAAGTTTTTTGAAAGTTCAAAGAGTTCAAGGCTCTAATAGAAAATCTCTCAGAAAAGAAAATCAAGATTCTCAGAACAGACAATGGTGGAGAATATACTTCAAAAGAGTTTGAAGAATTCTGTAAAAAAGTTGGAATCAAGAGAGAACTAACCACTCCCTACAATCCCCAACAAAATGGGGTTGCAGAAAGGAAAAATAGAACCATCATGGAAGCTGTGAAGACTATGATACATGACCAGGATCTTCCCATGTATCTATGGGCTGAAGCAGCCAAGACAGCAGTATATGTTCAAAATAGATTATCTCATAGTGCTCTTGATTTCAAAACTCCAGAAGAAGTGTTTACTGGAAAGAAGCCCGAGGTAAGCCATCTTAAAATATTTGGGTGTCCTGTGTACATCCACATTCCAAAAGAAAAGAGAACCAAGTTGGATCCTTCTGGTAAGAAAGGAATATTTGTTGGTTATTGTGAATCATCCAAAGCTTTCAGGATTTACATACCAGGCTTTCATCATATAGAAATCAGTAGAGATGTAACTTTTGATGAAGAAGCAGCTCTCAAGAAATCAAGAAAATGCCAACTTGAAGAAATCTATGAAGAAGATCCTTCTTCTAGAAACTCAGAGGCTGTTCACATCCCTGAAGATAATCCACCAGAGGATCATGACATGTTGGAACCACAAGAACCTCCTATCTCAGATTTATCAAAGAAAAGAAGGCCAACATGGGCTAGAGATATTATCCAAGGGGCTGAAAAATATGGTGCTCCTGAAGGCTCCATTAGAGAAAGAAAGAAACCAAAGCTAGTGTCCAACTATATGGCCTTGATGTGTGATCTTGTGGATCAACTACCTACTAGCTATGAAGAAGCATCTCAAAAGAAAGAATGGGTAGAAGCAATGACAGAAGAATATCAGTCGATAATGAAAAATGATGTTTGGGATATAGTCCCCAAACCAAGAGATAAAAGTGTGGTTTCTTCCAAATGGATTTTCAAGATAAAACATGCTGCAGATGGTAGCATTGAAAAATACAAGGCAAGGTTTGTAGCCAGAGGATTCTCTCAAAAGGAGGGAATTGACTATGAAGAAACATTTGCACCTGTTGCTAGGTATACTTCAATTAGAACTATCATGGCACTTGCATCCATGATGAAATGGAAATTGCATCAAATGGATGTTAAGACAGCTTTTCTGAATGGTGTAATTGAAGAAGAAGTATACATAGAACAACCTCAAGGTTTTGAGGTCAAATACGGAAGGACCCATGTATGCAAACTGAAAAAGGCATTATATGGATTGAAGCAAGCTCCCAGGGCTTGGTACGGAAGGATTGACAGTTTCTTAACAAGCATGGGCTTTACCAAAAGTAAAGCTGACCCCAATCTTTATCTTAAAGTGATGGATGATGAACCTGTTATATTGCTGTTATATGTAGATGATCTATTTCTAACCGGAAATGAGAATCAAATCATTGAAAGCAAGAAGAAGCTTTCTTCAGAATTCGAAATGAAAGATCTCAGACTAATGCACTACTTCTTAGGCCTAGAAGTGTGGCAAGAGCCAAAAGGAATCTTTCTAAATCAAGGTAAGTATACTGTGGAGATTCTCAAAAGATTTGATATGTTGGAGTGTAAAGCCATGGCCACTCCCATGGACTCCAACCTGAAACTATTAGTTAATGATTCATCAGAACTAGTGGACATAACCCTATATAGACAAATCATTGGATCATTGATGTATTTGACAAATACTAGGTCGGATATATGCTTTGCTGTAAATACCCTAAGTCAGTATCTAGTAGAACCTAGAAAGGTTCACCTTATAGCTGCAAAGCATATAGTGAGGTACCTAAAAGGTACAGTGGACTTTGGCCTATACTATCTTGGAGGTAATGAACTCAAGTTACATGGTTACTCAGATTCTGATTGGGCAGGTAGTGTCTCAGACAGAAAAAGTACTTCAGGCGGATGTTATGGCCTTGGATCTGCCATGATCTCCTGGTTCAGCAAGAAACAATCTAGTGTGGCCCTCAGTACTGCTGAAGTAGAATATATAGCTGCTTGCTCTGCCAACTGTGAAGCAGTGTGGCTTCGGAAACTCTTATCTGGAATTTTTGACTTAGAAATGGATCCCACTGTGATTATGTGTGATAATCAAAGCTACATTAAGATGACTGAAAATCCTGTGTTCCATGATAAGTCAAAACACATTGAGATCCGTTACTTCTATATACGAGACATGGTGCAGAGAGGAGCCATCAAGCTCGAGTACATAAGCACTGAGGATCAGATTGCCGATATCCTGACTAAACCTTTGTCTCGAGTAAAGTTTGAACACTTCCGAGACATGCTTGGTATAGTCCAGAAGGACCCTCCTCGAAAGGGGGAGTAGTATAGTATTTGATAACAATTTTGTTTTGTTGCACTTAGCTACTTACAATTATTTAGATTTAGAACTCTTATATATCTTTTATTTTTATGGATAAATGTTTTGATGCTAGATGTATTAGTGAGAATACATACTAGATATATACATGTTTTGATGTGATGTATAAATGTTTTGATATTAGATGTATTAGTGAGAATACATGCTAGATGTATACATGTTTTGGTGTTAGAATACATGCTAGTTGTGATGTATACATGTTTTGATGTATTAGTAAGAATACATGCTAGTTGTGATGTATACATGTTTTGATGATTAGATGTATTAGTGAGAATACATGCTAAATGTGATACATGCTCTTGGATATTTGTACCTGTATAGATGAGAATACAGAAGGGGATTGGATCATCCCTGGACTTTCAGTCCTAAAGAGAGCCGTAGACGTGAGGTCTCCGAGAATGAAGTCCTTAGTGGACAGTTGAGGGGATTGGATCATCCCTGGACTTTCAGTCCTAAAGAGATCCATAGACGTGAGGTCTCCGAGAATGAAGTCCTTAGTGGACAGTTGAGGGGATTGGATCATCCCTGGACTTTCAGTCCTAAAGAGAGCCGTAGACGTGAGGTCTCCGAGAATGAAGTCCTTAGTGGACAGTTGAGGGGATTGGATCATCCCTGGACTTTCAGTCCTAAAGCGAGCCGTAGACGTGAGGTCTCCGAGAATGAAGTCCTCAGTGGACAGTTGAGGGGATTGGATCATCCTTGGACTTTCAGTCCTAAAGAGAGCCGTAGACGTGAGGTCTCCGAGAATGAAGTCCTTAGTGGACAGTTGAGGGGATTGGAGCATCCCTGGACTTTCAGTCCTAAAGAGAGCCGTAGACATGAGGTCTCCGAGAATGAAGTCCTTAGTGGACAGTTGAGGGGATTGGATCATCCCTGGACTTTCAGTCCTAAAGAGAGCCGTAGACGTGTGGTCTCCAAGAAGTGGGGATTGTATCATCCCCGGACTTTGGTCCCTGAATTGATCCGTAGACGTGTGGTCTCCGAGAAGTGGGGATTGTATCATCCCCGGACTTCGGTCCCTGAATTGATCCGTAGACGTGTGGTCTCCGAGAAGTGGGGATTGTATCATCCCCAGACTTCGGTCCCTGAATTGATCTGTAGACGTGTGGTCTCTGAGAAGTGGTGATTGTATCATCCCCGGACTTCGGTCCCTGAATTGATCCGTAGACGAATGGTCTCCGAGAAAGTGATTTTATTTGTATTGATGATGTGGTTACTTGTATCGATAGGATACTTGTATTGATGATGTGGTTACTTGTATCGGTAGGATACTTGTATTGATGATGTGGTTACTTGTATCGGTAGGATACTTGTATTGATGATGTGGTTACTTGTATCGGTAGGATACTTGTATTGATGATGTGGTTACTTGTATCAGTAGGATACTTGTATTGATGATGTAATTACTTGTATCGGTATGGATACTTGTATTGATGATGTGGCTACTTGTATCGGTAGGATACTCGTATTGTTGATATGGTTACTTGTATTGGCATGAATACTTGTACTGCTGATCGTGTGATGACGATGCTGCTGATCGTGTGATGATGCTGCTGCTGATCGTGTGATGACGATGCTGTTGATCATGTGATGACGATGCTGCTGATCGTGTGATGACGATGCTGCTGATCGTGTGATGACGATGTTGCTGATCGTGTAATGACGATGTTGCTGATCATGTGAAGACGATGCTGAAGATCATGATGTTGATGTTGATGTTGACATTGATGTACCAGTAACTGTTTGAGTTACTGATGAAGACAAATTGAAGAAAGCTTCCGATGATTTATAGATGTATCATGTATGATGTTGATGACTCCTTGCTCGTGCAGATACTCTTATAATATCCTTCTCGTTAAGGGGGAGTATTGAAATATTGTAACTTCAAAGAATATTATATTTGTATATTATTTATTCCGGAGATGTTCCATACCTCCGATGTGATTATACTATGAATCCGGAGATGTTTATTCCTTCGAGAAGTTGTGGTAACTAGGGTTATTAGACCCACCATGTGGGGGTCGGCCCAGTCAGTTATAATAGGGTATTTAACCTAATGGTTAAATACGAGATTACATGTACCTGTGTAAAATATATGTCAATGTAGTGTATAAATAGAGGAGGTGTGTTCCTCATTATACACATTCACTCACTTGTGGAAGAGTGAGCACTTGTCTAGGAGATCTGCTAAGGAGACAAAGAAGGAAGGAGCACATCTTGTATTTTGGTTGATCATCTTATTGAGGAAAGCTTTGCTGGGTTTTCAACCCCATGAGGGTTTCCCAGGGTATATTCTGTGTCTATCTTGTGATTGTGTTTCTTTCAGTGATCTTGCTTGTCTATTTGGTTTAAACTTAACAGAATGTGCATACTTTGTCGATTCCATTTATGAAAGAAATCACATTTTCTAAAAAGTCATGTTTTTTAGGAAATCATGTAAACCTTCTAGAAGCTGTGATTTTAAAAAATGGTGGAAGTAAGCTTTTCTTATTTCCGGACGCATGCGCAAACTATAGAAAGTCGTTATGACGTAGAATGTTCATACTTTGTTGATTCCATTTATGAAATAAAACACATTTTCTAAAAACTCGTGTTTTTTAAGAAATCATGTAAACCTTCTAGAAGCTGTGATTTTTAAAAACGGGGGAAGTAAGCTTTTCTTATTTCCGGATGCATGCGCAAACTATAGAAAGTCGTTATGATGTAGAATGTGCATACTTTGTAGATTCCATTTATGAAATAAAGCACATTTTCTAAAAACTCGTGTTTTTTACGAAATCATGTAAACCTTCTCGAAGCTGTGATTTTAAAAAATGGGGGAAGTAAGCTTTTCTTATTTCCAAACGCATGCGCAAACTATAGAAAGTAGTTATGACGTAGAATGTGCATACTTTGTTGATTCCATTTATGAAATAAAAAACATTTTCCAAAAACTCATGTTTTTTCAGAAATCATGTAAACCTTCTAGAAGCTGTGACTTTAAAAAATGGTGGAAGTAAGCTTTTCTTATTTTCGGACGAATGCGCAAACTATAGAAAGTTGTTATGATGTAGAATGTGCATACTTTGTTGATTCCATTTATGAAATAAAACACATTTTCTAAAAACTCGTGTTTTCTAAGAAATCATGTAAACCTTCTAGAAGCTGTGATTTTAAAAAACGGTGGAAGTAAGCTTTTCTTATTTCCGGACGCATGCGCAAACTATAGAAAGTCCTTATGACGTAGAATGTGCATACTTTGTTGATTTCATTCATGAAATAAAACACATTTTCTAAAAACTCATGTTTTTTAAGAAATCATGTAAACCTTCTAGAAGCTGTGATTTTAAAAAACGGGGGAAGTAAGCTTTTCTTATTTCCAAACGCATGCGCAAACTATAGAAAGTCGTTATGACGTAGAATTTCCATAAATTGTTGATTCCATTTATGAAATAAAACACATTTTCTAAAAACTTATGTTTTTTACGAAATCATGTAAACCTTCTAGAAGCTGTGATTTCAAAAAATGGTGGAAGTAAGCTTTTCTTATTTCCGGACGCATGCGCAAACTATAGAAAGTCATTATGACGTAGAATGTGTATAGTTTGTAGATTCTATTTATGAAATAAAGCACATTTTCTAAAAACTCGTGTTTTTTACGAAATCATGTAAACCTTCTAGAAGCTGTGATTTTAAAAAACGGTGGAAGTAAGCTTTTCTTATTTCTGGACGCATGCGCAAACTATAGAAAGTCGTTATGACATAGAATGTGCATACTTTGTTGATTCCATTTATGAAATAAAACACATTTTCTAAAAACTCGTGTTTTTTACGAAATCATGTAAACCTTCTATAAGCTGTGATTTTAAAAAACGGGGAAAGTAACCTTTTCTTATTTCCGGATGCATGCGCAAACTATAGAAAGTCGTTATGACGTAGAATGTGCATACTTTGTTGATTCCATTTATGAAATAAAACAAATTTTCTAAAAACTCGTGTTTTTTAAGAAATCATGTAAACCTTCTAGAAGCTGTGATTTTAAAAACCGGGGGAAGTAAGCTTTTCTTATTTCTGGACGCATGCGCAAACTATAGAAAGTCGTTATGACGTAGAATGTGCATACTTTGTAGATTCCATTTATGAAATAAAGCACATTTTCTAGAAACTCGTGTTTTTTACGAAATCATGTAAACCTTATAGAAGCTGTGATTTTAAAAAACGGTGGAAGTAAGCTTTCCTTATATCTGGACGAATGCACAAACTATAGAAAGTCGTTATGACGTAGAATGTGAATACTTTGTTGATTCCATTTATGAAATAAAACACATTTTCTAAAAACTTGTGTTTTTTAAGAAATCATGTAAACCTCCTAGAAGCTATGATTTTTAAAAACGGGGGAAGTAAGCCTTTCTTATTTCCGGACGCATGCGCAAACTATAGAAAGTCATTATGACGTAGAATGTGCATACTTTGTTGATTCCATTTATGAAATAAAACACATTTTCTAAAAACTCGTGTTTTTCAAGAAATCATGTAAACCTTCTAGAAGTTGTGATTTTAAAAAACGGGGAAAGTAAGCTTTTCTTATTTCTGGACGCATGCGCAAACTATAGAAAGTCGTTATGACGTAGAATGTGCATACTTTGTTGATTCCATTTATGAAATCAAACACATTTTCTAAAAACTTGTGTTTTTTACGAAATCATGTAAACCTTCTAGAAGCTGTGATTTCAAAAAACGGTGGAAGTAAGCTTTTCTTATTTCCGAACGCATGCGCAAACTATAGAAAGTCGTTATGACGTAGAATGTGCTTACTTTGTAGATTCCATTTATGAAATAAAACACATTTTCTAAAACTCATGTTTTTTACGAAATCATGTAAATCTTCTAGAAGCTGTGATTTTAAAAAACGGTGGAAGTAAGCTTTTCTTATTTCCGGATGCATGCGCAAACTATAGAAAGTCGTTATGACGTAGAATGTGGATACTTTGTTGATTCCATTTATGAAATAAAAAACATTTTCTAAAAACTGATGTTTTTTAAGATATCATGTAAACCTTCTAGAAGCTGTGATTTTAAAAAACGGGGGAAGTAAGCTTTTCTTATTTCCAAACGCATGCGCAAACTATAGAAAGTCGTTATCACGTAGAATGTGCATACTTTGTTGATTCCATTTATGAAATAAGACAAATTTTCTAAAAACTAATGTTTTTTAAGAAATCATGTAAACCTTCTAGAAGCTGTGATTATAAAAAACGGGGGAAGTAAGCTTTTCTTATTTCCGGATGCATGCGCAAACTATAGAAAGTCGTTATGACGTAGAATGTGCATACTTTGTTGATTCCATTGATGAAATAAAACACATTTTCTAAAAACTCGTGTTTTTTAAGAAATCATGTAAACCTTCTAGAAGCTGTGATTTTAAAAAACGGTGGAAGTAAGCTTTTCTTATTTCCGGACGCATGCGCAAACTATAGAAAGTCCTTATGACGTAGAATGTGCATACTTTGTTGATTCCACTTATGAAATAAAACACATTTTCTAAAAACTCGTGTTTTTTAAGAAATCATGTAAACCTTCTAGAAGCTGTGATTTTAAAAAATGGGGGAAGTAAGCTTTTCTTATTTCCAAACGCATGCGCAAACTATACAAAGTCATTATGACATAGAATGTGCATACTTTGTTGATTCCATTTATGAAATTAAACACATTTTCTAAAAACTCGTGTTTTTTACGAAATCATGTAAACCTTCTAGAAGCCGTGATTTCAAAAAACGGTGGAAGTATGCTTTTGTTATTTCCAAACGCATGCGCAAACTATAGAAAGTCGTTATGACGTAAAATGTGCATACTTTGTAGATTCCATTTATGAAATAAAACACATTTTCTAAAAACTCTTGTTTTTTACGAAATCATGTAAATCTTCTAGAAGCTGTGATTTCAAAAAACGGTGGAAGTAAGCTTTTCTTATTTCCGGACGCATTCGCAAACTATAGAAAGTCGTTATGACGTAGAATGTGCTTACTTTGTAGAATCCGTTTATGAAACAAAACACATTTTCTAAAAACTCATGTTTTTACGAAATCATGTAAACCTTCTAGAAGCTGTGATTTTAAAAAACGGTGGAAGTAAGCTTTTCTTATTTCCGGATGCATGCGCAAACTATAGAAAGTCGTTACGAGGTAGAATGTGCATACTTTGTTGATTCCATTTATGAAATAAAACACATTTTCTAAAAACTCATGTTTTTTAAGATATCATGTAAACCTTCTAGAAACTGTGATTTTAAAAAACGGGGGAAGTAAGATTTTCTTATTTCCAAACGCATGCGCAAACTATAGAAAGTCGTTATGACGTAGAATGTGCATACTTTGTTGATTCGATTTATGAAATAAGACACATTTTCTAAAAACTAATGTTTTTTAAGAAATCATGTAAAGCTTCTAGAAGCTGTGATTTTAAAAAACGGGGGAAGTAAGATTTTCTTATTTCCGGACGCATGCGCAAACTATAGAAAGTCGTTATGACGTAGAATGTGCATAATTTGTAGATTCCATTTATGAAATAAAGCACATTTTCTAAAAACTCGTGCTTTTTACGAAATCATGTAAACCTTCTAGAAGCTGTGATTTTAAAAAACGGTGGAAGTAAGCTTTTCTTATTTCCGGACGCATGCGCAAACTATAGAAAGTCCTTATCATGTAGAATGTGTATACTTTGTTGATTCCATTTATGAAATAAAACACATTTTCTAAAAAATCGTGTTTTTTAAGAAATCATGTAAACCTTCTAGAAGCTGTGATTTTATAAAATGGGGGAAGTAAGCTTTTCTTATTTCCAAAGGCATGCGAAAACTATAGAAAGTCGTTATGACGTAGAATGTGCATACTTTGTTGATTCCATTTATGAAATAAAACACATTTTCTAAAAAATCGTGTTTTTTATGAAATCATGTAAACCTTCTAGAAGCTGTGATTTCAAAAAACGGTGGAAGTAAGCCTTTCTTATTTCCAGACGCATGCGCAAACTATAGAAAGTCGTTATGACGTAGAATGTGCATACTTTGTTGATTCCACTTATGAAATAAAACACATTTTCTAAAAACTCGTGTTTTTTAAGAAATCATGTAAACCTTCTAGAAGCTGTGATTTTAAAAAATGGGGGAAGTAAGCTTTTCTTATTTCCAAACGCATGCGCAAACTATACAAAGTCATTATGACATAGAATGTGCATACTTTGTTGATTCCATTTATGAAATTAAACACATTTTCTAAAAACTCGTGTTTTTTACGAAATCATGTAAACCTTCTAGAAGCCGTGATTTCAAAAAACGGTGGAAGTATGCTTTTGTTATTTCCAAACGCATGCGCAAACTATAGAAAGTCGTTATGACGTAAAATGTGCATACTTTGTAGATTCCATTTATGAAATAAAACACATTTTCTAAAAACTCTTGTTTTTTACGAAATCATGTAAATCTTCTAGAAGCTGTGATTTCAAAAAACGGTGGAAGTAAGCTTTTCTTATTTCCGGACGCATTCGCAAACTATAGAAAGTCGTTATGACGTAGAATGTGCTTACTTTGTAGAATCCGTTTATGAAACAAAACACATTTTCTAAAAACTCATGTTTTTACGAAATCATGTAAACCTTCTAGAAGCTGTGATTTTAAAAAACGGTGGAAGTAAGCTTTTCTTATTTCCGGATGCATGCGCAAACTATAGAAAGTCGTTACGAGGTAGAATGTGCATACTTTGTTGATTCCATTTATGAAATAAAACACATTTTCTAAAAACTCATGTTTTTTAAGATATCATGTAAACCTTCTAGAAACTGTGATTTTAAAAAACGGGGGAAGTAAGATTTTCTTATTTCCAAACGCATGCGCAAACTATAGAAAGTCGTTATGACGTAGAATGTGCATACTTTGTTGATTCGATTTATGAAATAAGACACATTTTCTAAAAACTAATGTTTTTTAAGAAATCATGTAAAGCTTCTAGAAGCTGTGATTTTAAAAAACGGGGGAAGTAAGATTTTCTTATTTCCGGACGCATGCGCAAACTATAGAAAGTCGTTATGACGTAGAATGTGCATAATTTGTAGATTCCATTTATGAAATAAAGCACATTTTCTAAAAACTCGTGCTTTTTACGAAATCATGTAAACCTTCTAGAAGCTGTGATTTTAAAAAACGGTGGAAGTAAGCTTTTCTTATTTCCGGACGCATGCGCAAACTATAGAAAGTCCTTATCATGTAGAATGTGTATACTTTGTTGATTCCATTTATGAAATAAAACACATTTTCTAAAAAATCGTGTTTTTTAAGAAATCATGTAAACCTTCTAGAAGCTGTGATTTTATAAAATGGGGGAAGTAAGCTTTTCTTATTTCCAAAGGCATGCGAAAACTATAGAAAGTCGTTATGACGTAGAATGTGCATACTTTGTTGATTCCATTTATGAAATAAAACACATTTTCTAAAAAATCGTGTTTTTTATGAAATCATGTAAACCTTCTAGAAGCTGTGATTTCAAAAAACGGTGGAAGTAAGCCTTTCTTATTTCCAGACGCATGCGCAAACTATAGAAAGTCGTTATGACGTAGAATGTGCATACTTTGTTGATTCCACTTATGAAATAAAACACATTTTCTAAAAACTCGTG
Source organism: Larix kaempferi (assembly GCA_027924585.1). NCBI lineage: Eukaryota > Viridiplantae > Streptophyta > Pinopsida > Pinales > Pinaceae > Larix > Larix kaempferi. Next base: position 583,992 of record BSBM01001607.1, read on the forward strand.
TTTTTGAAGAAATCATGTAAACCTTCTAGAAGCTGTGATTTTAAAAAACGGGGGAAGTAAGCTTTTCTTATTTCCAAATGCATGCGCAAACTATAGAAAGTCGTTATGACGTAGAATGTGCCTACTTTGTTGATTCCATTTATGAAATAAAACACATTTTCTAAAAACTCGTGTTTTTTACGAAATCATGTAAACCTTCTAGAAGCTGTGATTTTAAAAAACGGTGGAAGTAAGCTTTTGTTATTTCCGGACGCATGCATAAACTATAGAAAGTCATTATGACGTAGAATGTGCATACTTTGTTGATTGCATTTATGAAATAAAACACATTTTCTAAAAACTCGTGTTTTTTATGAAATCATGTAAACCTTCTAGAAGCTATGATTTTAAAAAACGGTGGAAGTAAGATTTTCTTATTTCTGGACGCATGCACAAACTATAGAAAGTCGTTATGACATAGAATGTGCATACTTTGTTTATTCCATTTATGAAATAAAACACATTTTCTAAAAACTCGTGTTTTTTAAGAAATCATGTAAACCTTCTAGAAGCTCTGATTTGAAAAAACGGGGGAAGTAAGCTTTTGTTATTTCCAAACGCATTCGCAAACTATAGAAAGTCGTTATGACGTAGAATGTGCATACTTTTTAGTTTCCATTTATGAAATAAACCACATTTTCTAAAAACTCGTGTTTTTTACGAAATCATGTAAACCTTCTAGAAGCTGTGATTTTAAAAAACGATGGAAGTAAGATTTTCTTATTTCCGGACGAATGCGCAAACTATAGAAAGACGCTATGACGTAGAATGTGCATACTTTGTTGATTCCATTTAAGAAATAAAACACATTTTCTAAAAACTCGTGTTTTTTAAGAAATCATGTAACCCTTCTAGAAGCTATGATTTTAAAAAACGATGGAAGTAAGCTTTTCTTATTTCCGGACGCATGTGCAAACTATAGAAGGTCGTTATAACGTAGAATGTGGATACTTTGTAGATTCCATTTATGAAATAAAGTACATTTTCTAAAAACTCGTGTGTTTTACGAAATCATGTAAACCTTCTAGAAGCTGTGATTTTAAAAAACGAGGAAAGTAAGCTTTTCTTATTTCCAAATGCATGCGCAAACTATAGAAAGTCGTTATGACGTAGAATGTGCATACTTTGTTGATTCCATTTATGAAATAAAACACATTTTCTAAAAACTCATGTTTTTTACGAAATTATGTAAACCTTCTAGAAGCTGTGATTTAAAAAAATGGTGGAAGTAAGGTTTTTTTATTTCCGGACGCATGCGCAATCTATAGAAAGTCCTTATGACGTAGAATGTGCATACTTTGTTGATTCCATTTATGAAATAAAACACATTTTCTAAAAACTCGTGTTTTTTAAGAAATCATGTAAACCTTCTAGAAGTTGTGATTTTAAAAAACGGGGAAAGTAAGCTTTTGTTATTTCCAAACGCATGCGCAAACTATAGAAAGTCATTATGATGTAGAATGTGCATACTTTGTTGATTCCATTTATGAAATAAAACACATTTTCTAAAAACTCGTGTTTTTTACGAAATCATGTAAACCTTCTAGAAGCTGTGATTTCAAAAAATGGTTGAAGTAAGGTTTTTTTATTTCCGGACGCATGCGCAATCTATAGAAAGTCGTTATGATGTATAATGTGCATACTTTGTAGATTCCATTGATGAAATAAAACACATTTTCTAAAAACTCATGTTTTTTACGAAATCATGTAAACCTTCTAGAAGCTGTGATATTAAAAAACGATGGAAGTAAGATTTTCTTATTTTCGGATGAATGCACAAACTATAGAAAGTCGTTATGACGTAGAATGTGCATACTTTGTTGATTCCATTTATGAAATAAAACACATTTTCTAAAAACTCGTGTTTTTAAGAAATCATGTAAACCTTCTAGAAGCTGTGATTTTAAAAAACGGTGGAAGTAAGCTTTTCTAATTTCCGGATGCATGCGCAAACTATAGAAAGTCATTATGACATAGAATGTGCATACTTTGTTGATTCCATTTATGAAATAAAACACATTTTCGAAAAACTCGTGTTTTTAAGAAATCATGTAAACCTTCTAGAAGCTGTGATTTTAAAAAACGGGGAAAGTAAGCTTTTCTTATTTCCGGACGCATGCGAAAACTATAGAAAGTCGTTATGACGTAGAATGTGCATACTTTGTAGATTCAATTTATGAAATAAAGCACATTTTCTAAAAACTCGTGTTTTTTACGAAATCATGTAAACCTTCTAGAAGCTGTGATTTTAAAAAACGGGGGAAGTAAGCTTTTCTTATTTCCAAACGCATGCGCAAACTATAGAAAGTCGTTATTACGTAGAATGTGCATAGTTTGTTTATTCCATTGATTAAATAAATCACATTTTCAAAAAACTCGTGTTTATTAAGAAATCATGTAAACCTTCTAGAAGCTGTGATTTTAAAAAATGGGGGGAAGTAAGCTTTTCTTATTTCCGGACGCATGCGCAAACTATACAAAAGTCGTTATTACGTAGAATATGCATAGTTTGCGCATGCACAAACGATACAAAGTTGTTATGACATAGTTTGTTCATACTTTGTTGATTCCATTTATGAAACAAATGACATTTTCTAAAAACTCGTGTTTTTTTAAGAAATCATGTAAACCTTCTAGAAGCTGTGATTTTAAAAAATGCGGGGAAGTAAGCTTTTCTTATTTCCGGACGCATGTGCAAACTATAGAAAGTCGTTATTAAGTAGAATGTGCATAGTTTGTTGATTCCATTGATTAAATAAATCACATTTTCTAAAAACTCGTGTTTATTAAGAAATCATGTAAACCTTCTAGAAGCTGAGATTTTAAAAAATGGGGGAAAGTAAGCTTTTCTTATTTCCGGACGCATGCGCAAACTATAGAAAGTCGTTATGACGTAGAATGTGCATACTTTTTTGATTCCATTTATGAAATAAATCACATTTTCTAAAAACTCGTGTTTTCTAAGAAACCATGTAAACCTTCTAGAAGCTGTGATTTTAAAACACTGGGGGAAGTAACCTTTTTATATTTCCGGACACATGCGCAAACTATAGAAAGTCATTATTACATAGAATGTGCATAGTTTGCGCATGCGCAAACCATACAAAGTCGTTATGACATAGAATGTGCATACTTTGTTTATTCCATTTATGAAATAAATCACATTTTCTAAAAACTCATGTTTTTTAAGAAATCATGTAAACCTTCTAGAAGTTGCGATTTTAAAAAACGGGGTGAAGTAAGCTTTTGTTATTTCTGGATGCATACGCAAACTATAGAAAGTCGTTAGTACGTAGAATGTGCTTAGTTTGCGCATGCGCAAACTATAGAAAGTCGTTATGACATAGAATGTGCATGCTTTGTTGATTCCATTTATGAAATAAATCACATGTTCGTAAAACTCATGTTTTTTAAGAAATCATGTAATCCTTCTAGAAGCTGTGATTTTAAGAAACGGGGGGAAGTAAGCTTCTCTTATTTCCGGACGAATGCACAAACTATGGAAAGACGTTATGACGTAGAATGTGCATACTTTGTTGATTCCATTTAAGAAATAAAACACATTTTCTAAAAACTCGTGTTTTTTAAGAAATCATGTAACCCTTCTAGAAGCTATGATTTTAAAAAACGATGGAAGTAAGCTTTTCTTATTTCCGGACGCATGTGCAAACTATAGAAGGTCATTATAACGTAGAATGTGCATACTTTGTAGATTCCATTTATGAAATAAAGTACATTTTCTAAAAACTCGTGTGTTTTACGAAATCATGTAAACCTTCTAGAAGCTGTGATTTTAAAAAACGAGGAAAGTAAGCTTTTCTTATTTCCAAACGCATGCGCAAACTATAGAAAGTCGTTATGACGTAGAATGTGCATACATTGTTGATTCCATTTATGAAATAAAACACATTTTCTAAAAACTCATGTTTTTTACGAAATTATGTAAACCTTCTAGAAGCTGTGATTTAAAAAAATGGTGGAAGTAAGGTTTTTTTTATTTCCGGACGCATGCGCAATCTATAGAAAGTCCTTATGACGTAGAATGTGCATACTTTGTTTATTCCATTTATGAAATAAAACACATTTTCTAAAAACTCGTGTTTTTTAAGAAATCATGTAAACCTTCTAGAAGTTGTGATTTTAAAAAACGGGGAAAGTAAGCTTTTCTTATTTCCAAACGCATGCGCAAACTATAGAAAGTCATTATGACGTAGAATGTGCATACTTTGTTGATTCCATTTATGAAATAAAACACATTTTCTAAAAACTCGTGTTTTTTACGAAATCATGTAAACCTTCTAAAAGCTGTGATTTCAAAAAATGGTTGAAGTAAGGTTTTTTTATTTCCGGACGCATGCGCAATCTATAGAAAGTCGTTATGATGTATAATGTGCATACTTTGTAGATTCCATTTATGAAATAAAACACATTTTCTAAAAACTCATGTTTTTTACGAAATCATGTAAACCTTCTAGAAGCTGTGATATTAAAAAACGGTGGAAGTAAGATTTTCTTATTTCCGGATGAATGCACAAACTATAGAAAGTCGTTATGACGTAGAATGTGCATACTTTGTTGATTCCATTTATGAAATAAAATACATTTTCTAAAAACTCGTGTTTTTTAAGAAATCATGTAAACCTTCTAGAAGCTGTGATTTTAAAAAACGGTGGAAGTAAGCTTTTCTTATTTCCGGACGCATGCGCAAACTATAGAAAGTCATTATGACATAGAATGTGCATACTTTGTTGATTCCATTTATGAAATAAAACACATTTTCTAAAAACTCGTGTTTTTAAGAAATCATGTAAACCTTCTAGAAGCTGTGATTTTAAAAAACGGGGAAAGTAAGCTTTTCTTATTTCCGGACGCATGCGAAAACTATAGAAAGTCGTTATGACGTAGAATGTGCATACTTTGTAGATTCAATTTATGAAATAAAGCACATTTTCTAAAAACTCGTGTTTTTTACGAAATCATGTAAACCTTCTAGAAGCTGTGATTTTAAAAAACGGGGGAAGTAAGCTTTTCTTATTTCCAAACGCATGCGCAAACTATAGAAAGTCGTTATGACATAGAATGTGCATACTTTGTTGATTCCATTTATCAAATAAAACACATTTTCTAAAAACTCGTGTTTTTTAAGAAATCATGCAAACCTTCTAGAAGCTGTGATTTTAAAAAACGGGGGAAGTAAGCTTTTCTCATTTCCAAACGCATGCACAAACTATAGAAAGTCGTTATGACATAGAATGTGCATACTTTGTTGATTCCATTTATGAAATAAAACACATTTTCTAAAAACTCGTGTTTTTTACGAAATCTTGTAAACCTTCTAGAAGCTGTGATTTTAAAAAACGGGGGAAGTAAGCTTTTCTTATTTCCAAACGCATGCGCAAACTATAGAAAGTCGTTATGACATAGAATGTGAATACTTTGTTGATTCCATTTATGAAATAAAACACATTTTCTATAAAATTGTGTTTTTTACGAAATCATGTAAACCTTCTAGAAGCTGTCATTTTAAAAAACGGGGGAAGTAAGCTTTTCTTATTTCCGGACGCAAGCGCAAACTATAGAAAGTCGTTATGACGTAGAATGTGCATAATTTGTGGATTCCATTTATGAAATAAAGCACATTTTCTAAAAACTCGTGTTTTTTACGAAATCATGTAAACCTTCTAGAAGCTGTGATTTTAACAAATGGTGGAAGTAAGCTTTTCTTATTTCCGGACGAATGCGCAAAATATAGAAAGTCGTTATGACGTACAATGTGCATAATTTGTAGATTCCATTTATGAAATAAAGCACATTTTCTAAAAACTCGTGTTTTTTACGAAATCATGTAAACCCTCTAGAAGCTATGATTTTAAAAAACGGTGGAAGTTAGCTTTTCTTATTTCCGTACGCATGCGAAAACTATAGAAAGTCGTTATGACGTAGAATGTGCGTACTTTGTTGATTCCATTTATGAAATAAAACACATTTTCTAAAAACTCATTTTTTTTACGAAATCATGTAAACCTTCTAGAAGCTGTGATTTTAAAAAATGTGAGAAGTAAGCTTTTCTTATTTCCAGACGAATGCGCAAACTATAGAAAGTCGTTATGACGTAGAATGTGCATACTTTGTTGATTCCATTTATGAAATAAAACACATTTTCTAAAAACTCGTGTTTTTTACGAAGTCATGTAACATTCTAGAAGCTGTGATTTTAAAAAAATGGGGGAAGTAAGCTTTTCTTATTTCCAAACACATGCGCAAACTATAGAAAGTCGTTATGACGTAGAATGTGCATACTTTGTTGATTCCATTTATGAAATAAAACACATTTTCTAAAAACTCGTGTTTTTTACCAAATCATGTAAACCTTCTAGAAGCTGTGATTCTAAAAAACGGTGGAAGTAAGCTTTTCTTATTTCCGGATGCATGCGCAAACTATAGATAGTCGTTATGACGTAGAATGTGCATACTTTGTAGATTCCATTTATGAAATAAAACACATTTTCTAGAAACTCGTGTTTTTTACGAAATAATGTAAACCTTCTAGAAGCTGTGATTTTAAAAAACGGTGGAAGTAAGCTTTTCTTATTTGCGGACGCATGCGCAAACTATAGAAAGTCGTTATGACATAGAATGTGCATACTTTGTAGATTCCATTTATGAAATAAAACTCATTTTCTAAAAACTCATGTTTTTTACGAAATCATGTAAACCTTCTAGAAGCTGTGATTTTAAAAAACGGTGGAAGTAAGCTTTTCTTATTTCCGGATGCATGCACAAACTATAGAAAGTCGTTATGACATAGAATGTGCATACTTTGTAGAATCCATTTATGAAATAAAGCACATTTTCTAAAAACTCGTGTTTTTTACGAAATCATGTAAACCCTCTAGAAGCTGTGATTTTAAAAAACGGTGGAAGTAAGCTTTTCTTATTTCCGGACGCATGCGCAAACTATAGAAATTCGTTATGACCTAGAATGTGCATACTTTCTTGATTCCATTTATGAAATAAAACACATTTTCTAAAAACTTGTGTTTTTTAAGAAATCATGTAAACCTTCTAAAAGCGGTGATTTTAAAAAACGGTGGAAGTAAGCTTTTCTTTTTTCCGGACGCATGCGCAAACTATAGAAAGTCCTTATGACATAGAATGTGCATACTTTGTTGATTCCATTCATGAAATAAAACACATTTTCTAAAAACTCGTGTTTTTTAGGAAATCATGTAAACCTTCTAGAAGCTGTGATTTTAAAAAACGGGGGAAGTAAGCTTTTCTTATTTCCAAACGAATGCGCAAACTATAGAAAGTCGTTATGATGTAGAATGTGCATACTTTGTAGATTACATTTACGAAATAAAACACATTTTCTAAAAACTCGTGTTTTTTACGAAATCATGTAAACCTTCTAGAAGCTGTGATTTCAAAAAACGGTGGAAGTAAGCTTTTCTTATTTCCGGACGCATGCGCAAACTATAGAAAGTCGTTATGGTGTAGAATGTGCAAACTTTGTAGATTCCATTTATGAAATAAAACACATTTTCTAAAAACTTGTGTTTTTTACGAAATCATGTAAACCTTCTAGAAGCTGTGATTTTAAAAAACGGTGGAAGTAAGATTTTCTTATTTCCGGACGAATGCGCAAACTATAGAAAGTCGTTATGACGTAGAATGTGCATACTTTGTTGACTCCATTGATGAAATAAAACACATTTTCTAAAAACTCGTGCTTTTTAAGAAATCATGTAAACCTTCTAGAAGCTATGATTCTAAAAAACGGTGGAAGTAACCTTTTCTTATTTCCGGACGCATGCGCAAACTGTAGAAAGTCGTTATGACGTAGAATGTGCATACTTTGTTGATTCCATTTATGAAATAAAACACATTTTCTAAAAACTCGTGGTTTTTAAGAAATCATGTAAACCTTCTAGAAGCTGTGATTTTAAAAAACGGGGGAAGTAAGCTTTTCTCATTTCCAAACGCATGCGCAAACTATAGAAAGTCGTTATGATGTAGAATGTGCATGATTTGTTGATTCCATTTATGAAATAAAACACATTTTCTAAAAACTCATGTTTTTTAAGAAATCATGTAAACCTTCTAGAAGCTGTGATTTTAAAAAACGGGGGAAGTAAGCTTTTTTTATTTCCAAACGAATGGGGAAACTATAGAAAGTCGTTATGAGGTAGAATGTGCATACTTTGTTGATTCCATTAATGAAATAAAACACATTTTTTAAAAACTCGTGTTTTTTAAGAAATCATCTAAACCTTCTAGAAGCTGTGATTTTAAAAAACGGTGGAAGTAAGCTTTTCTTATTTCCGGAGGAATGCGCAAATTATAGAAAGTCGTTATGACGTAGAATGTGCATACTTTGTTGATTCCATTTATGAAATAAAACACATTTTCTAAAAACTCGTGTTTTTTAAGAAATCATGTAAACCTTCTAGAAGCTGTGATTTTAAAAAACGGGGGAAGTAAGATTTTCTTATTTCCAAACTCATGCACAAACTATAGAAAGTCGTTATGACGTAGAATGTGCATACTTTGTTGATTCCATTTATGAAATAAAACACATTTTCTAAAAACTCGTGTTTTTTAAGAAATCATGTAAACCTTCTAGAAGCTGTGATTTTAAAAAACGGTGGAAGTAAGCTTTTCTTATTTCCGGACGCATGCGCAAACTATAGAAAGTCCTTATGATGTAGAATGTGCATACTTTGTTGATTCCATTTATGAAACAAAAAACATTTTCTAAAAACTCGTGTTTTTTACGAAATCATGTAAACCTTCTAGAAGCTGTGATTTTAAAAAACGGTGGAAGTAAGCTTTTCTTTTTTCCGGACGCATGCGCAAACTATAGAAAGTCGTTATGAACTAGAATGTGCATACTTTGTAGATTCCATTTATGAAATAAAACACATTTTCTAAAAACTCGTGTTTTTTACGAAATCATGTAAACCTTCTAGAAGCTGTGATTTTAAAAAACGGTGGAAGTAAGATTTTCTTATTTCCGAAGGAATGCGCAAACTATAGAAAGTCGTTATGACGTAGAATGTGCATACTTTGTTGATTTCATTTATGAAATAAAACACATTTTCTAAAATCTTGTGTTTTTTAAGAAATCATGTAAACCTTCTAGAAGCTGTTATTTTAAAAAACGGTGGAAGTAAGATTTTCTTATTTCCGGACGCATGCGCAAACTATAGAAAGTGGTTATGACGTAGAATTTGCATACTTTGTTGATGCCATTTATAAAATAAAACACATTTTCTAAAAACTCGTGTTTTTTAAGAAATCATGTAAACCTTCTAGAAGCTGTGATTTTAAAAAACGGGGGAAGTAAGCTTTTCTTATTTCCAAACGCATGCGCAAACTATAGAAAGTCGTTATGACATAGAATGTGCATAGTTTGTTGATTCCATTTATGAAATAAAACACATTTTCTAAAAACTCGTGTTTTTTACGTAATCATGTAAACCTTCTAGAAGCTGTGATTTTAAAAAACGGGGGAAGTAAGCTTTTCTTATTTCCGGACGCATGCGCAAACTATAGAAAGTCGTTATGATGTAGAATGTGCATAATTTGTAGATTCCATTTATGAAATAAAGCACATTTTCTAAAAACTCGTGTTTTTTACGAAATCATGTAAACCTTCTAGAAGCTTTGATTTTAACAAACGGTGGAAGTAATCTTTTCTTATTTCCGGATGAATGCGCAAACTATAGAAAGTCGTTATGACGTAGAATGTGCATACTTTGTAGATTCCATTTATGAAATAAAGCACATTTTCTAAAAACTCGTGTTTTTTACGAAATCATGTAAACCCTCTAGAAGCTGTGATTTTAAAAAACGGTGGAAGTTAGCTTTTCTTATTTCCGGACGCATGTGAAAACTATAGAAAGTCGTTATGACGTAAAATTTGCGTACTTTTTTGATTCCATTTATGAAATAAAACACATTTTCTAAAAACTCGTTTTTTTTACGAAATCATGTAAACCTTCTAGAAGCTGTGATTTTAAAAAACGGGGGAAGTAAGCTTTTCTTATTTCCGGACACATGCGCAAACTATAGAAAGTCGTTATGACGTAGAATGTGCATACTTTGTTGATTCCATTTATGAAATAAAACACATTTTCTAAAAACTCGTGTTTTTTACGAAGTCATGTAAACATTCTAGAAGCTGTGATTTTAAAAAACGGGGGAAGTAAGCTTTTCTTATTTCCAAACGCATGCGAAACTATATAAAGTCGTTATGACGTAGAATGTGCATACTTTGTTGATTCCATTTATGAAATAAAACACATTTTCTAAAAACTCGTGCTTTTTAAGAAATCATGTAAACCTTCTAGAAGCTGTGATTTTAAAAAACGGGGGAAGTAAGCTTTTCTTATTTCCGGACGCATGCGCAAACTATAGATAGTCGTTATGACGTAGAATGTGCATACTTAGTAGATTTCATTTATGAAATAAAACACATTTTCTAAAAACTCGTGTTTTTTAAGAAATCATGCAAACCTTCTAGAAGCTGTGATTTTAATAAACAGGGGAAGTAAGCTTTTCTTATTTCCAAACTCAGGCGCAAACTATAGAAAGTCGTTATGACGTAGAATGTGCATACTTTGTTGATTCCATTTATGAAATAAAACACATTTTCTAAAAACTCATGTTTTTTAAGAAATCATGTAAACCTTCTAGAAGCTGTGATTTTAAAAAACGGTGGAAGTAAGATTTTCTTATTTCCGGACGAATGCGCAAACTATAGAAAGTCGTTTTGACGTAGAATGTGCATACTTTGTTGATTCCATTTATGAAATAAAACTCATTTTCTAAAAACTCGTGTTTTTTAAGAAATCATGTAAACCTTCTAGAAGCTGTGATTTTAAAAAACGGTGGAAGTAAGCTTTTCTAATTTCCGGACGCATGCGCAAACTATAGAAAGTCCTTATGACGTAGAATGTGCATACTCTGTTGATTCCATTTATGAAACAAAACATATTTTCTAAAAACTCGTGTTTTTTACGAAATCATGTAAACCTTCTAGAAGCTGTGATTTAAAAAAACGGTGGAAGTAAGCTTTTCTTTTTTCCGGACGCATGCGCAAACTATAGAAAGTCTTTATGACCTAGAATGTGCATACTTTGTAGATTCCATTTATGAAATAAAACACATTTTCTAAAAACTCGTGTTTTTTACGAAATCATGTAAACCTTCTAGAAGCTGTGATTTTAAAAAATGGTGGAAGTAAGATTTTCTTATTTCCGAACGAATGCGCAAAATATAGAAAGTCGTTATGACGTAGAATGTGCATACTTTGTTGATTTCATTTATGAAATAAAACACATTTTCTAAAATCTCGTGTTTTTTAAGAAATCATGTAAACCTTCTAGAAGCTGTTATTTTAAAAAATGGTGGAAGTAAGCTTTTCTTATTTCCGGACGCATGCGCAAACTATAGAAAGTCGTTATGACGTAGAATTTGCATACTTTGTAGATGCCATTTATGAAATAAAACACATTTTCTTAAAACTCGTGTTTTTTAAGAAATCATGTAAACCTTCTAGAAGCCGTGATTTTAAAAAACGGGGGAAGTAAGCTTTTCTTATTTCCAAACGCATGCGGAAACTATAGAAAGTCATTATGACGTAGAATGTGCATACTTTGTTGATTCCATTAATGAAATAAAACACATTTTCTAAAAACTCGTGTTTTTTAAGAAATCATGTAAACCTTCTAGAAGCTGTGATTTTAAAAAACGGTGGAAGTAAGCTTTTCTTATTTCCGGAGGAATGCGCAAACTATAGAAAGTCGTTATGACGTAGAATGTGCATACTTTGTTGATTCCATTTATGAAATAAAACACATTTTCTAAAAACTCGTGTTTTTTAAGAAATCATGTAAACCTTCTAGAAGCTGTGATTTTAAAAAACGGGGGAAGTAAGCTTTTCTTATTTCCAAACTCATGCGCAAACTATAGAAAGTCGTTATAACGTAGAATGTGCATACTTTGTTGATTCCATTTATGAAATAAAACACATTTTCGAAAAACTCATGTTTTTTAAGAAATCATGTAAACCTTCTAGAAGCTGTGATTTTAAAAAACGGTGGAAGTAAGCTTTTCTTATTTACGGACGAATGCGCAAACTATAGAAAGTCATTTTGACATAGAATGTGCATACTTTGTTGATTCCATTTATGAAATAAAACACATTTTCTAAAAACTCGTGTTTTTTAAGAAATCATGTAAACCTTCTAGAAGCTGTGATTTTAAAAAACGGTGGAAGTAAGCTTTTCTTATTTCCGGACGCATGCGCAAACTATAGAAAGTCCTTATGACATAGAATGTGCATACTTTGTTGATTCCATGATCCAGGTGGATATTGGTGGCCACCCACCTTTCCAACTGGCTCAAAACAGTTTTATGGCAATTTTGGTATTGTACTATTTTTAGCAGTTTTTCGGGTCCTAAACTTCCGGGGCCATTTTGAGGCCCTAAACGACCTTTTTTGGCAATTTGGGGGGCCAAATGGTTGCCCCGGGCATGCATTTGGCCCCATTTAAAAGTTGTAAATCTCGGATAGACCTTTCCAACGGGCTACCGAGCGCCCCAAACGGAGATCGTATGCAAAAGTTACGACCCCGGGAAGTTGATGTACTAACTTACCCAAACGGGGCCCACATGACTTTTGGCGCTTCATCTCCTAGGGTTAGGTTTTTGGATGTCTAGGTTTTTTCACATTCCTGTTTATTGTAAAAGGCCTTGAGAGCCTCATTGTAACCATCTTCTTGTGAAATGAGAGCAGCCGTCACATCTCTTCTCAGAGATAAGCCGCCACCATCCCAGCAAGCTTGTTTTCCGCTGCATTTTACACTTCTAGCTTATTTCCTTATTGAATAGAAAACCAGTTTTACTGTATCTCTGTTATTTTGTGTTAAGCATCTGATAATAATCTATATTCATTTCGTTCTTCTCATAAAATCCGGATCAGTGGTATCAGAGCGGTCTGCTCCTTGCCGTCTTAATGCATGTCCCCAACGAGGTCAGGGTACAAAGAATTGGGTCTCGAGCTTGTTTCTCTTGAGGGAAAAAGCTCTCGCATGCCCAAGCGACCTCTCATGGCAGGAGAAAAGAAAGATGACGGGACAGGAGATCCTATCAAAATGTTGCTTGAGGAAGCCCTCACGCAACAGAGGAACGAGATGATGGATAATTTCGTGCAAATCCTTCGGCGACTACCAACAAGCGACGCATCTTCCTCGAGCGGAGGCGCCGCCCCCCTTCAAGGTACAAATCAACTTTGATATCCCTATATTTGAAGGACAGATAGACGCAGATGCTGTAGATAAGTGGTTGAATCTACTAGAAGGGTATTTTTCTGTCCATAACTTTTCGAATAAAGAAAAGATTACTTTTGCGCTCCTCAAAGCCGTTCCCCATGTCAAAGATTGGTGGGAAACATTCTGCGAGCAAAAGGACACAGAAGAAGGCTCATTATTTTCAGTCACGGCCACCTGGGAATCCTTCAGGGATGCGATTAAGGAACAATACTACCCTGTTGGAAGTTATGACGATTTGCATACCAAATGGACCACACTGCGACAAGAAAGAGACCAAGCAGTGCCAGAGTTCACAAATATCTTCCATACCTTGCGCACCAAGCTAGGTATCAAAGATTCAGAGCGGCATCTGGTGCTCAAGTATCGCGGTGGGTTGCATAGATACATCCAGACCGAAATGGAATTTCTGGACATCTCTTCCTTGGGCGCGGCCTACCGATATGCTGTCAAAATCGAGCAGAAGCTCAAACAAAAGACACGGCAATTTGGGCCTGGGAACCCTTCACAGCAAAAGACAGGAAAGGGAAACCCCAACCCACAGAATAAAGGACAGAGCAAAGATGGACAGCATCAGGACAACCAGTCCAAGCCGCAAGCAAAGAAGGACACCGGAAAAACAAAGAAAGATACCGGGAAGTGGTGCGACTTCCATAAGAGCCCTTGGCATAACACTGCTGATTGCCGCTCAAAACAGTCGCTGGTGGCTGAATTGAAAGCATCTGAATCAGATGCGGGTTCTGACTCTGAGTCCGAACCAGAAAGGGGAAGACGGATCATTGACGCGGAACCCAGTGCCACCGTTGCCACCACCAAGCTCCAGCCTGATGAACCAGACGAGCCAGAAGAAGGAGAACGCCTCTTCCATTCACAGATGTGGGTAAAAGGCACCCCGCTGCATTTCATCGTTGATAGCGGTAGCCAGAAGAATCTCATCTCAGCAGAGGTCGTCAAGCGCCTGGCCCTACCGACAACGCTGCACCCACAACCCTACACCATTGGATGGCTCCGCAAAGGAAGTGATCTCCGCGTCAGCCAACAGTGCCGGCTGCCATAGAACATCAAGCCCTTCAAGGACGAGGTATTGTGTGATGTTGCTCCTCTCGAAGTTTCAGATGTTCTTTTGGGCCAACCTTATTTATGGAAACGTCATGCTGTATATGAGTCTAGGCCTCGTAGTGTTATTATTTCTTTGAACAGGAAATTGTACAGGATACCCGAGGCAGTCCCTCCTAGTGCTATTTCCTTGATCTCTGCCAAGCAATGCAGGAAGGTCATCTCTCAGACCGGGAAATTTGTCTTCTTCGTGATTCGCTCTCAGAGTGAAAGAAAGATCGCAGCCACATCCCGGGCCTCCGCGACCGATCTATCCACACAACAGAAGCAAGTGGATAAGGTGGTGGAAGGATACTCACCTTGTGGGAGCCCAATCGTGCTGGTGCAGAAGAAAGATGGGACCTGGCGACTCTGCATTGATTACCGGGCCCTGAATAAAATCACAGTCCGTAACCGGTACCCGATTCCCCGAATCGACGACCTCCTTGATCAGTTCACAGGGGCCAAATACTTCAGTAAGATTGATCTGAAGTCGGGCTACCACCAGGTCCCAATAGAACAGACAGATGTATGGAAGACTGCCTTCAAGTCAAAAGAAGGTCTTTTTGAATGGCTGGTCATGCCTTTTGGTTTGACAAATGCTCCAGCAACTTTTATGAGGATGATGGACGATATCCTACGACCTTTCACCAACAATTTTGTAGTGGTGTATCTGGATGACATCCTCATCTACAGCAAGACTTGGGAGGAACACTTGCAGCATATTCAGCAGGTTCTGCACACCCTGCAGAAGCACAAACTATATGCAAACTTGGAAAAATGCTCCTTCGGCATGGACAGGGTCCATTACTTAGGCTACATCGTTGATCGACATGGTGTGCATGTGGATCCAGCCAAGATCCAGGTCATCCGTGACTGGCCAGCCCCAACCACACTCACTGAACTTCGGAGCTTCTTGGGCCTCGCCAATTTCTATCGCCGGTTCGTGCTGGGATTCTCTCATATCGCATGGGCCCTCAGCCAAGTGACCAGGGGTGGTGGTAAGGCAAAATTTGTGTGGGGCCTGTCCCAACAACAAGCCTTCGATGACTTGAAGAAGCGTTTGTGCTCATCGCCGGTACTCTCATTACCGAACCTGCAACATCCCTTTGAGATCGAGACAGATGCTTCAGATTATGCTGTGGGTGCCGTTCTCACTCAACATGGCCACCCCGTGGCATATCATAGTGAGACACTATCATATGCTGTTCGCAAGTACCCTACCTATGACAAAGAAATGTACTCCATTGTACAAGCCTGCCACCAGTGGAGACATTACATTCTTGGGAAGGAGACAGTCATCCACACTGATCACAAGCCACTACAGTTCATGCAGACCCAAGGAAAGTTGCAGAATGACCGCCATCAGAAGTGGTCAACATATTTACAGCAGTTCCACCTCAACATCAAATATAAAACAGGGAGTACCAACCGAGTTGCTGACTGCCTCAGTCGACCTCCAGTCGCGGCACTTACCACGGTGCTAGACTCTTGTGGCCACGAGACCTCCGGATGGCCTCACCTCTACGAGACAGACCCTGACTTCTCCGCCACCTATCAAATGTTGGGCACCAACTCAGTGGTTGCTAATTTCCATCTTCAGGACGGGTTGTTGTGTCATCTGGGCCATCTCTGCGTTCCATCAAGCGAGCGTGCGAAGCTGATTTGGGAAGCTCACTATAGTCGGGTGGCAGGACACTTTGGCATCGAAAAGACAGTGGCAGTGTTGCAGAAACATTTCTACTGGCCGAAACTTCGACAGGATGTCGGCAAGTATATCAGGTCCTGCACCGCTTGCGCTATTGCCAAACCGACCACTAAGAAACAGGGCCTATACACCCCTCTGCCTACTCCTGACAGGCCGTGGGAATCCATCTCAATGGACTACATGTCGGGCCTCCCGTCCACCAAGAGGGGAAACGACTGTGTTTTCGTGGTTGTTGATCGCTTTTCCAAGATGGCGATTCTAGCCGCTTGCAAGAAGAACATCACAGCAGAAGCCACTGCCAAGCTCTTCTTTGAACGAGTATGGGTACATTTTGGGATCCCACAGACCATTATCTCAGACCGTGACAGTCGGTTCCTCAGCTCATTCTGGTCAAGCCTCTGGTCACTGCTGGATACCAAGCTCACCAAATCCATTGCCTTCCACCCCCAGACCGATGGACAAACGGAGGTTGTCAACCGGATGGTCGTACATATCCTGCGCATGTACAATTCAACACACCCCCGCACATGGGATGAGAGTCTCCCCTATGTCCAACATAGCTACAATCGAGCCTTGCATAGCTCAACTGGCCACAGCCCCTTTCAGGTGGGGTTGGGATTCCAACCATTGGGCCCCATAGATGTTGCACTTCCCCTTGCGACCACCTCGGCCGACTCATCCCCAGAAGCTGACAAAGCCACCCGGTTCATTGAACAGATCCAGCATATCCGCCAACAGGTTCAGGATATTCTACAGAAGTCTAATGCCAAGTACAAGCAGCGCCATGATCAACATCGGGTGCCACATAAGTTTCAGGTGGGCGACAAAGTTTGGTTTCATTTGCAGAAAGAACGCCTTACAGGGCCCCATCGAAAGCTTCACCCACTCCGTTATGGGCCGTACACCATCACCAAGGAGGTGGGTGACAATGCTTTTGAGCTCAACATTCCCCCCTTCCTGGGTCTGCATCCAGTCTTCAACGTGGCTCTCCTTCGGCCATATTTCCCACCACTATTAGACACCTCGGAGATAGCAGAGAAGTTGACACCAACAGAGCTCAACCCTGACTGCCTAAAACAAGCATCCAGTGATCATATTGCAGACACACAGATCAAGGGCACTCGACATCAAAGGATCCAGCTTTATCGAGTTGTCAAAGCAGGGCAGCTCCTGCACCAAGGCAAGTGGCTCACCAAAGGCCAAATTCAGCAGAAATTTCCTCATCTGATGGGGGAACTCAATGCAATGGAGACCATTGCTTCCTAAGGAGGGAGGATTGATCCAGGTGGATATTGGTGGCCACCCACCTTTCCAACTGGCTCAAAACAGTTTTATGGCAATTTTGGTATTGTACTATTTTTAGCAGTTTTTCGGGTCCTGAACTTCCGGGGCAATTTTGAGGCCCTAAACGACCTTTTTTGGCAATTTGGGGGGCCAAATGGTTGCCCCTGGCATGCATTTGGCCCCAGTCGAGAGTTGTAAATCTCGGATAGACCTTTCCAACGGGTTACCGAGCGCCCCAAACGGAGATCGTATGCAAAAGTTACGACCCCGGGAAGTTGATGTACTAACTTACCCAAACGGGGCCCACATGACTTTTGGCGCTTCATCTCCTAGGGTTAGGTTTTTGGATGTCTAGGGTTTTTGACATTCCTGTTTATTGTAAAAGGCCTTGAGAGCCTCATTGTAACCATCTTCTTGTGAAATGAGAGCAGCCGTCACATCTCTTCTCAGAGATAAGCCGCCACCATTCCAGCAAGCTTGTTTTCCGCTGCATTTTACACTTCTAGCTTATTTACTTATTGAATAGAAAACCAGTTTTACTGTATCTCTGTTATTTTGTGTTAAGCATCTGATAATAATCTGTATTCATTTCGTTCTGCTCATAAAATCCGGATCATTCCATTTATGAAACAAAACACATTTTCTAAAAACTCGTGTTTTTTACGAAATCATGTAAACCTTCTAGTAGCTGTGATTTAAAAAAATGGTGGAAGTAAGCTTTTCTTTTTTCCGGACGCATGCGCAAACTATAGAAAGTCGTTATGACATAGAATGTGCATAATTTGTAGATTCCATTTATGAAATAAAACACATTTTCTAAAAACTCGTGTTTTTTACGAAATCATGTAAACCTTCTAGAAGCTGTGATTTTAAAAAACGGTGGAAGTAAGATTTTCTTAATTCCGAACGAATGCGCAAACTATAGAAAGTCGTTATGACGTAGAATGTGCATACTTTGTTGATTTCATAGATGAAATAAAACACATTTTCTAAAATCTCGTGTTTTTTAAGAAATCATGTAAACCTTCTAGAAGCTGTTATTTTAAAAAACGGTGGAAGTAAGCTTTTCTTATTTCCGGACGCATGCGCAAACTATAGAAAGTCATTATGACGTAGAATTTGCATACTTTGTTGATGCCATTTATGAAATAAAACACATTTTCTAAAAACTCGTGTTTTTTAAGAAATCATGTAAACCTTCTAGAAGCTGTGATTTTAAAAAACGGGGGAAGTAAGCTTTTCTTATTTCCATACGCATGCGCAAACTATAGAAATTCGTTATGACGTAGAATGTGCATACTTTGTTGATTCCATTTATGAAATAAAACACATTTTCTAAAAACTCGTGGTTTTTAAGAAATCATGTAAACCTTCTAGAAGCTGTGATTTTAAAAAACGGGGGAAGTAAGCTTTTCTCATTTCCAAACGCATGCGCAAACTATAGAAAGTCGTTATGATGTAGAATGTGCATGATTTGTTGATTCCATTTATGAAATAAAACACATTTTCTAAAAACTCATGTTTTTTAAGAAATCATGTAAACCTTCTAGAAGCTGTGATTTTAAAAAACGGGGGAAGTAAGCTTTTTTTATTTCCAAACGAATGGGGAAACTATAGAAAGTCGTTATGAGGTAGAATGTGCATACTTTGTTGATTCCATTAATGAAATAAAACACATTTTTTAAAAACTCGTGTTTTTTAAGAAATCATCTAAACCTTCTAGAAGCTGTGATTTTAAAAAACGGTGGAAGTAAGCTTTTCTTATTTCCGGAGGAATGCGCAAATTATAGAAAGTCGTTATGACGTAGAATGTGCATACTTTGTTGATTCCATTTATGAAATAAAACACATTTTCTAAAAACTCGTGTTTTTTAAGAAATCATGTAAACCTTCTAGAAGCTGTGATTTTAAAAAACGGGGGAAGTAAGATTTTCTTATTTCCAAACTCATGCACAAACTATAGAAAGTCGTTATGACGTAGAATGTGCATACTTTGTTGATTCCATTTATGAAATAAAACACATTTTCTAAAAACTCGTGTTTTTTAAGAAATCATGTAAACCTTCTAGAAGCTGTGATTTTAAAAAACGGTGGAAGTAAGCTTTTCTTATTTCCGGACGCATGCGCAAACTATAGAAAGTCCTTATGATGTAGAATGTGCATACTTTGTTGATTCCATTTATGAAACAAAAAACATTTTCTAAAAACTCGTGTTTTTTACGAAATCATGTAAACCTTCTAGAAGCTGTGATTTTAAAAAACGGTGGAAGTAAGCTTTTCTTTTTTCCGGACGCATGCGCAAACTATAGAAAGTCGTTATGAACTAGAATGTGCATACTTTGTAGATTCCATTTATGAAATAAAACACATTTTCTAAAAACTCGTGTTTTTTACGAAATCATGTAAACCTTCTAGAAGCTGTGATTTTAAAAAACGGTGGAAGTAAGATTTTCTTATTTCCGAAGGAATGCGCAAACTATAGAAAGTCGTTATGACGTAGAATGTGCATACTTTGTTGATTTCATTTATGAAATAAAACACATTTTCTAAAATCTTGTGTTTTTTAAGAAATCATGTAAACCTTCTAGAAGCTGTTATTTTAAAAAACGGTGGAAGTAAGCTTTTCTTATTTCCGGACGCATGCGCAAACTATAGAAAGTGGTTATGACGTAGAATTTGCATACTTTGTTGATGCCATTTATAAAATAAAACACATTTTCTAAAAACTCGTGTTTTTTAAGAAATCATGTAAACCTTCTAGAAGCTGTGATTTTAAAAAACGGGGGAAGTAAGCTTTTCTTATTTCCAAACGCATGCGCAAACTATAGAAAGTCGTTATGACATAGAATGTGCATAGTTTGTTGATTCCATTTATGAAATAAAACACATTTTCTAAAAACTCGTGTTTTTTACGTAATCATGTAAACCTTCTAGAAGCTGTGATTTTAAAAAACGGGGGAAGTAAGCTTTTCTTATTTCCGGACGCATGCGCAAACTATAGAAAGTCGTTATGATGTAGAATGTGCATAATTTGTAGATTCCATTTATGAAATAAAGCACATTTTCTAAAAACTCGTGTTTTTTACGAAATCATGTAAACCTTCTAGAAGCTTTGATTTTAACAAACGGTGGAAGTAATCTTTTCTTATTTCCGGATGAATGCGCAAACTATAGAAAGTCGTTATGACGTAGAATGTGCATACTTTGTAGATTCCATTTATGAAATAAAGCACATTTTCTAAAAACTCGTGTTTTTTACGAAATCATGTAAACCCTCTAGAAGCTGTGATTTTAAAAAACGGTGGAAGTTAGCTTTTCTTATTTCCGGACGCATGTGAAAACTATAGAAAGTCGTTATGACGTAAAATTTGCGTACTTTTTTGATTCCATTTATGAAATAAAACACATTTTCTAAAAACTCGTTTTTTTTACGAAATCATGTAAACCTTCTAGAAGCTGTGATTTTAAAAAACGGGGGAAGTAAGCTTTTCTTATTTCCGGACACATGCGCAAACTATAGAAAGTCGTTATGACGTAGAATGTGCATACTTTGTTGATTCCATTTATGAAATAAAACACATTTTCTAAAAACTCGTGTTTTTTACGAAGTCATGTAAACATTCTAGAAGCTGTGATTTTAAAAAACGGGGGAAGTAAGCTTTTCTTATTTCCAAACGCATGCGAAACTATATAAAGTCGTTATGACGTAGAATGTGCATACTTTGTTGATTCCATTTATGAAATAAAACACATTTTCTAAAAACTCGTGCTTTTTAAGAAATCATGTAAACCTTCTAGAAGCTGTGATTTTAAAAAACGGGGGAAGTAAGCTTTTCTTATTTCCGGACGCATGCGCAAACTATAGATAGTCGTTATGACGTAGAATGTGCATACTTAGTAGATTTCATTTATGAAATAAAACACATTTTCTAAAAACTCGTGTTTTTTAAGAAATCATGCAAACCTTCTAGAAGCTGTGATTTTAATAAACAGGGGAAGTAAGCTTTTCTTATTTCCAAACTCAGGCGCAAACTATAGAAAGTCGTTATGACGTAGAATGTGCATACTTTGTTGATTCCATTTATGAAATAAAACACATTTTCTAAAAACTCATGTTTTTTAAGAAATCATGTAAACCTTCTAGAAGCTGTGATTTTAAAAAACGGTGGAAGTAAGATTTTCTTATTTCCGGACGAATGCGCAAACTATAGAAAGTCGTTTTGACGTAGAATGTGCATACTTTGTTGATTCCATTTATGAAATAAAACTCATTTTCTAAAAACTCGTGTTTTTTAAGAAATCATGTAAACCTTCTAGAAGCTGTGATTTTAAAAAACGGTGGAAGTAAGCTTTTCTAATTTCCGGACGCATGCGCAAACTATAGAAAGTCCTTATGACGTAGAATGTGCATACTCTGTTGATTCCATTTATGAAACAAAACATATTTTCTAAAAACTCGTGTTTTTTACGAAATCATGTAAACCTTCTAGAAGCTGTGATTTAAAAAAACGGTGGAAGTAAGCTTTTCTTTTTTCCGGACGCATGCGCAAACTATAGAAAGTCTTTATGACCTAGAATGTGCATACTTTGTAGATTCCATTTATGAAATAAAACACATTTTCTAAAAACTCGTGTTTTTTACGAAATCATGTAAACCTTCTAGAAGCTGTGATTTTAAAAAATGGTGGAAGTAAGATTTTCTTATTTCCGAACGAATGCGCAAAATATAGAAAGTCGTTATGACGTAGAATGTGCATACTTTGTTGATTTCATTTATGAAATAAAACACATTTTCTAAAATCTCGTGTTTTTTAAGAAATCATGTAAACCTTCTAGAAGCTGTTATTTTAAAAAATGGTGGAAGTAAGCTTTTCTTATTTCCGGACGCATGCGCAAACTATAGAAAGTCGTTATGACGTAGAATTTGCATACTTTGTAGATGCCATTTATGAAATAAAACACATTTTCTTAAAACTCGTGTTTTTTAAGAAATCATGTAAACCTTCTAGAAGCCGTGATTTTAAAAAACGGGGGAAGTAAGCTTTTCTTATTTCCAAACGCATGCGGAAACTATAGAAAGTCATTATGACGTAGAATGTGCATACTTTGTTGATTCCATTAATGAAATAAAACACATTTTCTAAAAACTCGTGTTTTTTAAGAAATCATGTAAACCTTCTAGAAGCTGTGATTTTAAAAAACGGTGGAAGTAAGCTTTTCTTATTTCCGGAGGAATGCGCAAACTATAGAAAGTCGTTATGACGTAGAATGTGCATACTTTGTTGATTCCATTTATGAAATAAAACACATTTTCTAAAAACTCGTGTTTTTTAAGAAATCATGTAAACCTTCTAGAAGCTGTGATTTTAAAAAACGGGGGAAGTAAGCTTTTCTTATTTCCAAACTCATGCGCAAACTATAGAAAGTCGTTATAACGTAGAATGTGCATACTTTGTTGATTCCATTTATGAAATAAAACACATTTTCGAAAAACTCATGTTTTTTAAGAAATCATGTAAACCTTCTAGAAGCTGTGATTTTAAAAAACGGTGGAAGTAAGCTTTTCTTATTTACGGACGAATGCGCAAACTATAGAAAGTCATTTTGACATAGAATGTGCATACTTTGTTGATTCCATTTATGAAATAAAACACATTTTCTAAAAACTCGTGTTTTTTAAGAAATCATGTAAACCTTCTAGAAGCTGTGATTTTAAAAAACGGTGGAAGTAAGCTTTTCTTATTTCCGGACGCATGCGCAAACTATAGAAAGTCCTTATGACATAGAATGTGCATACTTTGTTGATTCCATGATCCAGGTGGATATTGGTGGCCACCCACCTTTCCAACTGGCTCAAAACAGTTTTATGGCAATTTTGGTATTGTACTATTTTTAGCAGTTTTTCGGGTCCTAAACTTCCGGGGCCATTTTGAGGCCCTAAACGACCTTTTTTGGCAATTTGGGGGGCCAAATGGTTGCCCCGGGCATGCATTTGGCCCCATTTAAAAGTTGTAAATCTCGGATAGACCTTTCCAACGGGCTACCGAGCGCCCCAAACGGAGATCGTATGCAAAAGTTACGACCCCGGGAAGTTGATGTACTAACTTACCCAAACGGGGCCCACATGACTTTTGGCGCTTCATCTCCTAGGGTTAGGTTTTTGGATGTCTAGGTTTTTTCACATTCCTGTTTATTGTAAAAGGCCTTGAGAGCCTCATTGTAACCATCTTCTTGTGAAATGAGAGCAGCCGTCACATCTCTTCTCAGAGATAAGCCGCCACCATCCCAGCAAGCTTGTTTTCCGCTGCATTTTACACTTCTAGCTTATTTCCTTATTGAATAGAAAACCAGTTTTACTGTA
This sequence comes from Larix kaempferi, assembly GCA_027924585.1. Lineage (NCBI taxonomy): Eukaryota > Viridiplantae > Streptophyta > Pinopsida > Pinales > Pinaceae > Larix > Larix kaempferi. Next base: position 607,816 of record BSBM01001607.1, read on the forward strand.
TCTCTGTTATTTTGTGTTAAGCATCTGATAATAATCTATATTCATTTCGTTCTTCTCATAAAATCCGGATCAGTGGTATCAGAGCGGTCTGCTCCTTGCCGTCTTAATGCATGTCCCCAACGAGGTCAGGGTACAAAGAATTGGGTCTCGAGCTTGTTTCTCTTGAGGGAAAAAGCTCTCGCATGCCCAAGCGACCTCTCATGGCAGGAGAAAAGAAAGATGACGGGACAGGAGATCCTATCAAAATGTTGCTTGAGGAAGCCCTCACGCAACAGAGGAACGAGATGATGGATAATTTCGTGCAAATCCTTCGGCGACTACCAACAAGCGACGCATCTTCCTCGAGCGGAGGCGCCGCCCCCTTCAAGGTACAAATCAACTTTGATATCCCTATATTTGAAGGACAGATAGACGCAGATGCTGTAGATAAGTGGTTGAATCTACTAGAAGGGTATTTTTCTGTCCATAACTTTTCGAATAAAGAAAAGATTACTTTTGCGCTCCTCAAAGCCGTTCCCCATGTCAAAGATTGGTGGGAAACATTCTGCGAGCAAAAGGACACAGAAGAAGGCTCATTATTTTCAGTCACGGCCACCTGGGAATCCTTCAGGGATGCGATTAAGGAACAATACTACCCTGTTGGAAGTTATGACGATTTGCATACCAAATGGACCACACTGCGACAAGAAAGAGACCAAGCAGTGCCAGAGTTCACAAATATCTTCCATACCTTGCGCACCAAGCTAGGTATCAAAGATTCAGAGCGGCATCTGGTGCTCAAGTATCGCGGTGGGTTGCATAGATACATCCAGACCGAAATGGAATTTCTGGACATCTCTTCCTTGGGCGCGGCCTACCGATATGCTGTCAAAATCGAGCAGAAGCTCAAACAAAAGACACGGCAATTTGGGCCTGGGAACCCTTCACAGCAAAAGACAGGAAAGGGAAACCCCAACCCACAGAATAAAGGACAGAGCAAAGATGGACAGCATCAGGACAACCAGTCCAAGCCGCAAGCAAAGAAGGACACCGGAAAAACAAAGAAAGATACCGGGAAGTGGTGCGACTTCCATAAGAGCCCTTGGCATAACACTGCTGATTGCCGCTCAAAACAGTCGCTGGTGGCTGAATTGAAAGCATCTGAATCAGATGCGGGTTCTGACTCTGAGTCCGAACCAGAAAGGGGAAGACGGATCATTGACGCGGAACCCAGTGCCACCGTTGCCACCACCAAGCTCCAGCCTGATGAACCAGACGAGCCAGAAGAAGGAGAACGCCTCTTCCATTCACAGATGTGGGTAAAAGGCACCCCGCTGCATTTCATCGTTGATAGCGGTAGCCAGAAGAATCTCATCTCAGCAGAGGTCGTCAAGCGCCTGGCCCTACCGACAACGCTGCACCCACAACCCTACACCATTGGATGGCTCCGCAAAGGAAGTGATCTCCGCGTCAGCCAACAGTGCCGGCTGCCATAGAACATCAAGCCCTTCAAGGACGAGGTATTGTGTGATGTTGCTCCTCTCGAAGTTTCAGATGTTCTTTTGGGCCAACCTTATTTATGGAAACGTCATGCTGTATATGAGTCTAGGCCTCGTAGTGTTATTATTTCTTTGAACAGGAAATTGTACAGGATACCCGAGGCAGTCCCTCCTAGTGCTATTTCCTTGATCTCTGCCAAGCAATGCAGGAAGGTCATCTCTCAGACCGGGAAATTTGTCTTCTTCGTGATTCGCTCTCAGAGTGAAAGAAAGATCGCAGCCACATCCCGGGCCTCCGCGACCGATCTATCCACACAACAGAAGCAAGTGGATAAGGTGGTGGAAGGATACTCACCTTGTGGGAGCCCAATCGTGCTGGTGCAGAAGAAAGATGGGACCTGGCGACTCTGCATTGATTACCGGGCCCTGAATAAAATCACAGTCCGTAACCGGTACCCGATTCCCCGAATCGACGACCTCCTTGATCAGTTCACAGGGGCCAAATACTTCAGTAAGATTGATCTGAAGTCGGGCTACCACCAGGTCCCAATAGAACAGACAGATGTATGGAAGACTGCCTTCAAGTCAAAAGAAGGTCTTTTTGAATGGCTGGTCATGCCTTTTGGTTTGACAAATGCTCCAGCAACTTTTATGAGGATGATGGACGATATCCTACGACCTTTCACCAACAATTTTGTAGTGGTGTATCTGGATGACATCCTCATCTACAGCAAGACTTGGGAGGAACACTTGCAGCATATTCAGCAGGTTCTGCACACCCTGCAGAAGCACAAACTATATGCAAACTTGGAAAAATGCTCCTTCGGCATGGACAGGGTCCATTACTTAGGCTACATCGTTGATCGACATGGTGTGCATGTGGATCCAGCCAAGATCCAGGTCATCCGTGACTGGCCAGCCCCAACCACACTCACTGAACTTCGGAGCTTCTTGGGCCTCGCCAATTTCTATCGCCGGTTCGTGCTGGGATTCTCTCATATCGCATGGGCCCTCAGCCAAGTGACCAGGGGTGGTGGTAAGGCAAAATTTGTGTGGGGCCTGTCCCAACAACAAGCCTTCGATGACTTGAAGAAGCGTTTGTGCTCATCGCCGGTACTCTCATTACCGAACCTGCAACATCCCTTTGAGATCGAGACAGATGCTTCAGATTATGCTGTGGGTGCCGTTCTCACTCAACATGGCCACCCCGTGGCATATCATAGTGAGACACTATCATATGCTGTTCGCAAGTACCCTACCTATGACAAAGAAATGTACTCCATTGTACAAGCCTGCCACCAGTGGAGACATTACATTCTTGGGAAGGAGACAGTCATCCACACTGATCACAAGCCACTACAGTTCATGCAGACCCAAGGAAAGTTGCAGAATGACCGCCATCAGAAGTGGTCAACATATTTACAGCAGTTCCACCTCAACATCAAATATAAAACAGGGAGTACCAACCGAGTTGCTGACTGCCTCAGTCGACCTCCAGTCGCGGCACTTACCACGGTGCTAGACTCTTGTGGCCACGAGACCTCCGGATGGCCTCACCTCTACGAGACAGACCCTGACTTCTCCGCCACCTATCAAATGTTGGGCACCAACTCAGTGGTTGCTAATTTCCATCTTCAGGACGGGTTGTTGTGTCATCTGGGCCATCTCTGCGTTCCATCAAGCGAGCGTGCGAAGCTGATTTGGGAAGCTCACTATAGTCGGGTGGCAGGACACTTTGGCATCGAAAAGACAGTGGCAGTGTTGCAGAAACATTTCTACTGGCCGAAACTTCGACAGGATGTCGGCAAGTATATCAGGTCCTGCACCGCTTGCGCTATTGCCAAACCGACCACTAAGAAACAGGGCCTATACACCCCTCTGCCTACTCCTGACAGGCCGTGGGAATCCATCTCAATGGACTACATGTCGGGCCTCCCGTCCACCAAGAGGGGAAACGACTGTGTTTTCGTGGTTGTTGATCGCTTTTCCAAGATGGCGATTCTAGCCGCTTGCAAGAAGAACATCACAGCAGAAGCCACTGCCAAGCTCTTCTTTGAACGAGTATGGGTACATTTTGGGATCCCACAGACCATTATCTCAGACCGTGACAGTCGGTTCCTCAGCTCATTCTGGTCAAGCCTCTGGTCACTGCTGGATACCAAGCTCACCAAATCCATTGCCTTCCACCCCCAGACCGATGGACAAACGGAGGTTGTCAACCGGATGGTCGTACATATCCTGCGCATGTACAATTCAACACACCCCCGCACATGGGATGAGAGTCTCCCCTATGTCCAACATAGCTACAATCGAGCCTTGCATAGCTCAACTGGCCACAGCCCCTTTCAGGTGGGGTTGGGATTCCAACCATTGGGCCCCATAGATGTTGCACTTCCCCTTGCGACCACCTCGGCCAACTCATCCCCAGAAGCTGACAAAGCCACCCGGTTCATTGAACAGATCCAGCATATCCGCCAACAGGTTCAGGATATTCTACAGAAGTCTAATGCCAAGTACAAGCAGCGCCATGATCAACATCGGGTGCCACATAAGTTTCAGGTGGGCGACAAAGTTTGGTTTCATTTGCAGAAAGAACGCCTTACAGGGCCCCATCGAAAGCTTCACCCACTCCGTTATGGGCCGTACACCATCACCAAGGAGGTGGGTGACAATGCTTTTGAGCTCAACATTCCCCCCTTCCTGGGTCTGCATCCAGTCTTCAACGTGGCTCTCCTTCGGCCATATTTCCCACCACTATTAGACACCTCGGAGATAGCAGAGAAGTTGACACCAACAGAGCTCAACCCTGACTGCCTAAAACAAGCATCCAGTGATCATATTGCAGACACACAGATCAAGGGCACTCGACATCAAAGGATCCAGCTTTATCGAGTTGTCAAAGCAGGGCAGCTCCTGCACCAAGGCAAGTGGCTCACCAAAGGCCAAATTCAGCAGAAATTTCCTCATCTGATGGGGGAACTCAATGCAATGGAGACCATTGCTTCCTAAGGAGGGAGGATTGATCCAGGTGGATATTGGTGGCCACCCACCTTTCCAACTGGCTCAAAACAGTTTTATGGCAATTTTGGTATTGTACTATTTTTAGCAGTTTTTCGGGTCCTGAACTTCCGGGGCAATTTTGAGGCCCTAAACGACCTTTTTTGGCAATTTGGGGGGCCAAATGGTTGCCCCTGGCATGCATTTGGCCCCAGTCGAGAGTTGTAAATCTCGGATAGACCTTTCCAACGGGTTACCGAGCGCCCCAAACGGAGATCGTATGCAAAAGTTACGACCCCGGGAAGTTGATGTACTAACTTACCCAAACGGGGCCCACATGACTTTTGGCGCTTCATCTCCTAGGGTTAGGTTTTTGGATGTCTAGGGTTTTTGACATTCCTGTTTATTGTAAAAGGCCTTGAGAGCCTCATTGTAACCATCTTCTTGTGAAATGAGAGCAGCCGTCACATCTCTTCTCAGAGATAAGCCGCCACCATTCCAGCAAGCTTGTTTTCCGCTGCATTTTACACTTCTAGCTTATTTACTTATTGAATAGAAAACCAGTTTTACTGTATCTCTGTTATTTTGTGTTAAGCATCTGATAATAATCTGTATTCATTTCGTTCTGCTCATAAAATCCGGATCATTCCATTTATGAAACAAAACACATTTTCTAAAAACTCGTGTTTTTTACGAAATCATGTAAACCTTCTAGTAGCTGTGATTTAAAAAAATGGTGGAAGTAAGCTTTTCTTTTTTCCGGACGCATGCGCAAACTATAGAAAGTCGTTATGACATAGAATGTGCATAATTTGTAGATTCCATTTATGAAATAAAACACATTTTCTAAAAACTCGTGTTTTTTACGAAATCATGTAAACCTTCTAGAAGCTGTGATTTTAAAAAACGGTGGAAGTAAGATTTTCTTAATTCCGAACGAATGCGCAAACTATAGAAAGTCGTTATGACGTAGAATGTGCATACTTTGTTGATTTCATAGATGAAATAAAACACATTTTCTAAAATCTCGTGTTTTTTAAGAAATCATGTAAACCTTCTAGAAGCTGTTATTTTAAAAAACGGTGGAAGTAAGCTTTTCTTATTTCCGGACGCATGCGCAAACTATAGAAAGTCATTATGACGTAGAATTTGCATACTTTGTTGATGCCATTTATGAAATAAAACACATTTTCTAAAAACTCGTGTTTTTTAAGAAATCATGTAAACCTTCTAGAAGCTGTGATTTTAAAAAACGGGGGAAGTAAGCTTTTCTTATTTCCATACGCATGCGCAAACTATAGAAATTCGTTATGACGTAGAATGTGCATACTTTGTTGATTCCATTTATGAAATAAAACACATTTTCTAAAAACTCATGTTTTTTAAGAAATCATGTAAACCTTCTAGAAACTGTGACTTAAAAAAACGGGGGAAGTAAGCTTTTATTATTTCCGGACGCATGCGCAAACTATAGAAAGTCATTATGACGTATAATGTGCATACTTTGTAGATTCCATTTATGTAATAAAGCACATTTTGTAATAACTCGTGTTTTTTACGAAATCATGTAAACCTTCTAGAAGATGTGATTTTAAAAAACGGTGGAAGTAAGCTTTTCTTATTTCCGGACGAATGCGCAAACTATAGAAAGTCCTTATGACGTAGAATGTGCATACTTTGTTTATTCCATTTATGAAATAAAACACATTTTCTAGAAACTCGTGTCTTTTAAGAAATCACGTAAACCTTCTAGAAGCTGTGATTTTAAAAAACGGTGGAAGTAAGCTTTTCTTATTTCCGGACGAATGCGCAAACTATAGAAAGTCCTTATGACGTAGAATGTGCATACTTTGTTGATTCCATTTATGAAATAAAACACATTTTCTAAAAACTCATGTTTTTTAAGAAATCATGTAAACCTTCTAGAAGCTGTGATTTTAAAAAACGGGGGAAGTAAGCTTTTCTTATTTCCAAACGCATGCACAAACTATAGAAAATCGTTATGACATAGAATGTGCATACTTTGTTCATTCCATTTATGAAATAAAACACATTTTCTAAAAACTCGTGTTTTTTACGAAATCATGTAAACCTTCTAGAAGCTGTGATTTTAAAAAACGGGGGAAGTAAGCTTTTCTTATTTCTGGACGCATGCGCAAACAATAGAAAATCGTTATGATGTAGAATGTGCATAATTTGTAGATTCCATTTATGAAATAAAGCACATTTTCTAAAAACTCGTGTTTTTTACGAAATAATGTAAACCCTCTAGAAGCTGTGATTTTAAAAAACGGTGGAAGTTAGCTTTTCTTATTTCCGGATGCATGCGAAAACTATAGAAAGTCGTTATGACGTAGAATGTGCGTACTTTGTTGATTCCATTTATGAAATAAAACACATTTTCTAAAAACTCGTTTTTTTTACGAAATCATGTAAACCTTCTAGAAGCTGTGATTTTAAAAAACAGGGGAAGTAAGCTTTTCTTATTTCCGTACGAATGCGCAAACTATAGAAAGTCATTATGACGTAGAATGTGCATACTTTGTTGATTCCATTTATGAAATAAGACACATTTTCTGAAAACTCGTTTTTTTGGCGAAATCATGTAAACCTTCTAGAAGCTGTGATTTTAAAAAACGGGGAAAATAAGCTTTTCTTATTTCCAAACGCATGCGAAAACTATAGAAAGTCGTTATGACGTAGAATGTGCATACTTTGTAGATTCCATTTATGAAATAAAGCACATTTTCTAAAAACTCATGTTTTTTACGAAATCATGTAAACCCTCTAGAAGCTGTGATTTTAAAAAACGGTGGAAGTTAGCTTTTCTTATTTCCGGACGAATGCGCAAACTATAGAAAGTCGTTATGAAGTAGAATGTGCATACTTTGTAGATTCCTTTTATGAAATAAAGCACATTTTCTAAAAACTCGTGTTTTTTACGAAATAATGTAAACCCTCTAGAAGCTGTGATTTTAAAAAACGGTGGAAGTTAGCTTTTCTTATTTCCGGATGCATGCGAAAACTATAGAAAGTCGTTATGACGTAGAATGTGAGTACTTTGTTCATTCCATTTATGAAATAAAACACATTTTCTAAAAACTCGTTTTTTTTACGAAATCATGTAAACCTTCTAGAAGCTGTGATTTTAAAAAACAGGGGAAGTAAGCTTTTCTTATTTCCGTACGAATGCGCAAACTATAGAAAGTCATTATGACGTAGAATGTGCATACTTTGTTGATTCCATTTATGAAATAAAACACATTTTCTAAAAACTCATTTTTTTTGCGAAATCATGTAAACCTTCTAGAAGCTGTGATTTTAAAAAACGGGGAAAGTAAGCTTTTCTTATTTCCAAACGCATGCGAAAACTATAGAAAGTCGTTATGACGTAGAATGTGCATACTTTGTAGATTCCATTTATGAAATAAAGCACATTTTCTAAAAACTCATGTTTTTTACGAAATCATGTAAACCCTCTAGAAGCTGTGATTTTAAAAAACGGTGGAAGTTAGCTTTTCTTATTTCCGGACGCATGCGAAAACTATAGAAAATCGTTATGACGTAGAATGTGCGTACTTTGTTGATTCAATTTATGAAATAAAACACATTTTCTAAAAACACGTTTTTTTTACGAAATCATGTAAACCTTCTCGAAGCTGTGATTTTAAAAAACGGGGGAAGTAAGCTTTTCTTATTTCCGGACGAATGCGCAAACTATAGAAAGTCGTTATGACGTAGAATGTGCATACTTTGTTGATTCCATTTATGAAATAAAACTAATTTTCTAAAAACTCATGTTTTTTAAGAAATCATGTAAACATTCTAGAAGCTGTGATTTTAAAAAACGGGGGAAGTAAGCTTTTCTTATTTCCAAACACTTGCGCAAACTATAGAAAGTCGTTATGACGTAGAATGTGCATACTTTGTTGATTCCATTTATGAAATAAAACACAGTTTATAAAAACTCATGTTTTTTAAGAAATCATGTAAACCTTCTAGAAGCTGTGATTTTAAAAAACGGGGTAAGTAAGCTTTTCTTATTTTCGGACGCATGCGCAAACTATACATAGTCGTTATGACGTAGAATGTGCATACTTTGTAGATTTCATTGATGAAGTAAAACACATTTTCTAAAAACTCGTGTTTTTTACCAAATCATGTAAACCTTCTAGAAGCTGTGATTCTAAAAAACGGTGGAAGTAAGCTTTTCTTATTTCCGGACGCATGCGCAAACTATAGAAAGTCGTTATGACGTAGAATGTGCATACTTTCTTGATTCCATTTATGAAATAAAACACATTTTCTAAAAACTCGTGTTTTTTAAGAAACCATGTAAACCTTCTAGAAGCTGTGATTTTAAAAAACGGGGGAAGTAAGCTTTTCTTATTTCCAAACGCATGCGCAAACTATAGAAAGTCGTTATGACATAGAATGTGCATACTTTGTTGATTCCATTTATCAAATAAAACACATTTTCTAAAAACTCGTGTTTTTTAAGAAATCATGTAAACGTTCTAGAAGCTGTGATTTTAAAAAACGGGGGAAGTAAGCTTTTCTCATTTCCAAACGCATGCACAAACTATAGAAAGTCGTTATGACATAGAATGTGCATACTTTGTTGATTCCATTTATGAAATAAAACACATTTTCTAAAAACTCGTGTTTTTTACGAAATCTTGTAAACCTTCTAGAAGCTGTGATTTTAAAAAACGGGGTAAGTAAGCTTTTCTTATTTCCAAACGCATGCGCAAACTATAGAAAGTCGTTATGACATAGAATGTGCATACTTTGTTGATTCCATTTATGAAATAAAACACATTTTCTAAAAACTCGTGTTTTTTAAGAAATCATGTAAACCTTCTAGAAGCTCTGATTTTAAAAAACGGGGGAAGTAAGCTTTTCTTATTTCCGGACGCAAGCCCAAACTATAGAAAGTCGTTATGATGTAGAATGTGCATAATTTGTAGATTCCATTTATGAAATAAAGCACATTTTCTAAAAACTCGTGTGTTTTACGAAATCATGTAAACCTTCTAGAAGCTGTGATTTTAACAAACGGTGGAAGTAAGCTTTTCTTATTTCCTGACGAATGCGCAAAATATAGAAAGTCGTTATGACGTACAATGTGCATACTTTGTAGATTCCATTTATGAAATAAAGCACATTTTCTAAAAACTCGTGTTTTTTACGAAATCATGTAAACCCTCTAGAAGCTGTGATTTCAAAAAACGGTGGAAGTTAGCTTTTCTTATTTCCGGACGCATGCGAAAACTATAGAAAGTCGTTATGACGTAGAATGTGCGTACTTTGTTGATTCCATTTATGAAATAAAACACATTTTCTAAAAACTCGTTTTTTTTACGAAATCATGTAAACCTTCTAGAAGCTGTGATTTTAAAAAACAGTGGAAGTAAGCTTTTCTTATTTCCGGACGCATGCGCAAACTATAGAAAGTCCTTATGATGTAGAATGTGCATACTTTGTCGATTCCATTTATGAAATAAAACACATTTTCTAAAAACTCGTGTTTTTTACGAAGTCATGTAAACATTCTAGAAGCTGTGATTTTAAAAAACGGGGGAAGTAAGCTTTTCTTTTTTCCAAACACATGCGCAAACTATAGAAAGTCCTTATGACGTAGAATGTGCATACTTTGTTGATTCCATTTATGAAATAAAACACATTTTCTAAAAACTCGTGTTTTTTAAGAAATCATGTAAACCTTTTAGAAGCTATGATTTTAAAAAACGGGGGTAGTAAGCCTTTCTTATTTCCGGACGCATGCGCAAACTATAGATAGTCGTTATGACGTAGAATGTGCATACTTTGTAGATTTCATTTATGAAATAAAACACATTTTCTAGAAACTCGTGTTTTTTACGAAATCATGTAAACCTTCTAGAAGCTGTGATTTTAAAAAACGGTGGAAGTAAGCTTTTCTTATTTCCGGATGCATGCGCAAACCATAGAAAGTCGTTATGACATAGAATGTGCATACTTTGTAGATTCCATTTATGAAATAAAACTCATTGTCTAAAAACTCATGTTTTTTACGAAATCATGTAAACCTTCTAGAAGCTGTGATTTTAAAAAACGGCGGAAGTAAGCTTTTCTTATTTCCAGACGCATGCGCAAACTATAGAAAGTCGTTATGACGTAGAATGTGCATACTTTGTAGACTCCATTTACGAAATAAAGCACATTTTCTAAAAACTCATGTTTTTTACGAAATCATGTAAACCCTCTAGAAGCTGTGATTTTAAAAAATGGTGGAAGTAAGCTTTTCTTATTTCCGGACGCATGCGCAAACTATAGAAATTCGTTATGACCTAGAATGTGCATACTTTGTTGATTCCATTTATGTAATAAAACACATTTTCTAAAAACTTGTGTTTTTTAAGAAATCATGTAAACCTTCTAAAAGCTGTGATTTTAAAAAACGGTGGAAGTAAGCTTTTTTTATTTCCGGACGCATGCGCAAACTATAAAAAGTCGTTATGATGTAGAATGTGCATACTTTGTTGATTCCATTTATGAAATAAAACACATTTTCTAAAAACTCGTGTTTTTTAAGAAATCATGTAAACGTTCTAGATGCTGTGATTTTAAAAAACGGGGGAAGTAAAAAACGCATGCGCAAACTATAGAAAGTCGTTATGACGTAGAATGTGCATACTTTGTAGATTACATTTACGAAATAAAACACATTTTCTAAAAACTCATGTTTTTTACGAAATCATGTAAACCTTCTAGAAGCTGTGATTTCAAAAAACGATGGAAGTAAGCTTTTCTTATTTCCGGACGCATGCGGAAACTATAGAAAGTCGTTATGATGTAGAATGTGCAAACTTTGTAGATTCCATTTATGAAATAAAACACATTTTCTAAAAACTCGTGTTTTTTAAGAAATCATGTAAACCTTCTAGAAGCTGTGATTCTAAAAAACTGTGGAAGTAACCTTTTCTTATTTCCGGACGCATGCGCAAACTGTACAAAGTCGTTATGACGTAGAATGTGCATACTTTGTTGATTCCATTTATGAAATAAAACACATTTTCTAAAAACTCGTGTTTTTTAAGAAATCATGTAAACCTTCTAGAAGCTGTGATTTTAAAAAACGGGTGAAGTAAGCTTTTCTCATTTCCCAACGCATGCGCAAACTATAGAAAGTCGTTATGACGTAGAATGTGCATGCTTTGTTGATTCCATTTATGAAATAAAACACATTTTCTAAAAACTCATGTTTTTTAAGAAATCATGTAAACCTTCTAGGAGCTGTGATTTTAAAAAACGGGGGAAGTAAGCTTTTTGTATTTCCAAACGCATGCAGAAACTATAGAAAGTCGTTATGACGTAGAATGTGCATACTTTGTTGATTCCATTAATTAAATAAAACACATTTTCTAAAAACTCGTGTTTTTTAAGAAATCATGTAAACCTTCTAGAAGCTGTGATTTTAAAAAACGGTGGAAGTAAGCTTTTCTTATTTCCGGAGGAATGCGCAAACTATAAAAAGTCGTTATGACGTAGAATGTGCATACTTTGTTGATTCCATTTATGAAATAAAACACATTTTCTAAAAACTCGTGTTTTTTAAGAAATCATGTAAACGTTCTAGAAGCTGTGATTTTAAAAAACGGGGGAAGTAAGCTTTTCTTATTTCCAAACTCATGCACAAACTATAGAAAGTCGTTATGACGTAGAATGTGCATACTTTGTTGATTCCATTTATGAAATAAAACACATTTTCTAAAAGTTCATCTTTTTTAAGAAATCATGTAAACCTTCTAGAAGCTGTGATTTTAAAAAACGGTGGAAGTAAGCTTTTCTTATTTCCGGACGAATGCGCAAATTATAGAAATTCGTTTTGATATAGAATGTGCATACTTTGTTGATTCCATTTATGAAATAAAACACATTTTCTAAAAACTCGTGTTTTTTAAGAAATCATGTAAACCTTCTAGAAGCTGTGATTTTAAAAAACGGTGGAAGTAAGCTTTTCTTATTTCCGGAGGCATGCGCAAACTATAGAAAGTCCTTATGACGTAGAATGTGCAAACTTTGTTGATTCCATTTATGAAACAAAACACATTTTCTAAAAACTCGTGTTTTTTACGAAATCATGTAAACCTTCTAGAAGCTGTGATTTAAAAAAACGGTGGAAGTAAGCTTTTCTTTTTTCCGGACGCATGCGCAAACTATAGAAAGTCGTTATGACCTAGAATGTGCATACTTTGTAGATTCCATTTATGAAATAAAACACATTTTCTAAAAACTCGTGTTTTTTACGAAATCATGTAAACCTTCTAGAAAATGTGATTTTAAAAAACGGTGGAAGTAAGATTTTCTTATTTCCGAACGAATGCGCAAACTATAGAAAGTCGTTATGACGTAGAATGTGCATACTTTGTTGATTTCATTTATGAAATAAAACACATTTTCTAAAATCTCGTGTTTGTTAAGAAATCATGTAAACCTTCTAGAAGCTGTTATTTTAAAAAACGGTGGAAGTAAGCTTTTCTTATTTTCGGACGCATGCGCAAACTATAGAAAGTCGTTATGACGTAGAATTTGCATACTTTGTTGATGCCATTTATGAAATAAAACACATTTTCTAAAAACTCATGTTTTTTAAGAAATCATGTAAACCTTCTAGAAGTTGTGATTTTAAAAAACGGGGGAAGTAAGATTTTCTTATTTCCAAACACATGCGGAAACTATAGAAATTCGTTATGACGTAGAATGTGCATACTTTGTTGATTCCATTTATGAAATAAAACACATTTTCTTAAAACTCATGTTTTTTAAGAAATCATGTAAACCTTCTAGAAGCTGTGATTTAAAAAAACTGGGGAAGTAAGCTTTTCTTATTTCCGGACGCATGCGCAAACTATAGAAAGTCGTTATGACATAGAATGTGCAAACTTTGTAGATTCCATTTGTGAAATAAACCACATTTTCTAAAAACTAATGTTTTTTACGAAATCATGTAAACCCTCTAGAAGCTGTGATTTTAAAAAACGGTGGAAGTTAGCTTTTATTATTTCCGGACGCATGCGAAAACTATAGAAAATCGTTATGACGTAGAATGTGCGTACTTTGTTGATTCCATTTATGAAATAAAACACATTTTCTAAAAACACGTTTTTTTTACGAAATCATGTAAACCTTCTAGAAGCTGTGATTTTAAAAAACGGGGGAAGTAAGCTTTTCTTATTTCCGGACGAATGCGCAAACTATAGAAAGTCGTTATGACGTAGAATGTGCATACTTTGTTGATTCCATTTATGAAATAAAACTAATTTTCTAAAAACTCATGTTTTTTAAGAAATCATGTAAACATTCTAGAAGCTGTGATTTTAAAAAACGGGGGAAGTAAGCTTTTCTTATTTCCAAACACTTGCGCAAACTATAGAAAGTCGTTATGACGTAGAATGTGGATACTTTGTTGATTCCATTTATGAAATAAAACACATTTTATAAAAACTCATGTTTTTTAAGAAATCATGTAAACCTTCTAGAAGATGTGATTTTAAAAAACGGGGGAAGTAAGCTTTTCTTATTTTCGGACGCATGCGCAAACTATACATAGTCGTTATGACGTAGAATGTGCATAATTTGTAGATTTCATTTATGCAATAAAACACATTTTCTAAAAACTCGTGTTTTTTAAGAAATCATGTAAACCTTCTAGAAGCTGTGATTTTAAAAAACGGGGGAAGTAAGCTTTTCGTATTTCCAAACGCATGCGCAAACTATAGAAAGTTGTTATGACATAGAATGTGCATACTTTGTTGATTCCATTTATCAAATAAAACACATTTTCTAAAAACTAGTGTTTTTTAAGAAATCATGTAAACCTTCTAGTAGCTGTGATTTTAAAAAACGGGGGAAGTAAGCTTTTCTCATTTCCAAACGCATGCACAAACTATAGAAAGTCGTTATGACATAGAATGTGCATACTTTGTTGATTCCATTTATGAAATAAAACACATTTTCTAAAAACTCGTGTTTTTTACGAAATCTTGTAAACCTTCTAGAAGCTGTGATTTTAAAAAACGGGGGATGTAAGCTTTTCTTATTTCCGGACGAATGCGCAAACTATAGAAAGTCGTTATGACGTAGAATGTGCATACTTTGTTGATTCCATTTATGAAATAAAACTAATTTTCTAAAAACTCATGTTTTTTAAGAAATCATGTAAACATTCTAGAAGCTGTGATTTTAAAAAACGGGGGAAGTAAGCTTTTCTTATTTCCAAACACTTGCGCAAACTATAGAAAGTCGTTATGACGTAGAATGTGCATACTTTGTTGATTCCATTTATGAAATAAAACACATTTTATAAAAACTCATGTTTTTTAAGAAATCATGTAAACCTTCTAGAAGATGTGATTTTAAAAAACGGGGGAAGTAAGCTTTTCTTATTTTCGGACGCATGCGCAAACTATACATAGTCGTTATGACGTAGAATGTGCATACTTTGTAGATTTCATTTATGCAATAAAACACATTTTCTAAAAACTCGTGTTTTTTAAGAAATCATGTAAACCTTCTAGAAGCTGTGATTTTAAAAAACGGGGGAAGTAAGCTTTTCGTATTTCCAAACGCATGCGCAAACTATAGAAAGTTGTTATGACATAGAATGTGCATACTTTGTTGATTCCATTTATCAAATAAAACACATTTTCTAAAAACTAGTGTTTTTTAAGAAATCATGTAAACCTACTAGAAGCTGTGATTTTAAAAAACGGGGGAAGTAAGCTTTTCTCATTTCCAAACGCATGCACAAACTATAGAAAGTCGTTATGACATAGAATGTGCATACTTTGTTGATTCCATTTATGAAATAAAACACATTTTCTAAAAACTCATGTTTTTTAAGAAATCATGTAAACCTTCTAGAAGCTGTGATTTTAAAAAACGGGGGAAGTAAGCTTTTCTTATTTCCAAACGCATGCACAAACTATAGAAAATCGTTATGACATAGAATGTGCATACTTTGTTCATTCCATTTATGAAATAAAACACATTTTCTAAAAACTCGTGTTTTTTACGAAATCATGTAAACCTTCTAGAAGCTGTGATTTTAAAAAACGGGGGAAGTAAGCTTTTCTTATTTCCGGACGCAAGCGCAAACTATAGAAAGCCGTTATGATGTAGAATGTGCATAATTTGTAGATTCCATTTATGAAATAAAGCACATTTTCTAAAAACTCGTGTTTTTTACGAAATCATGTAAACCCTCTAGAAGCTGTGATTTCAAAAAACGGTGGAAGTTAGCTCTTCTTATTTCCGGACGCATGCGAAAACTATAGAAAGTCGTTATAACGTAGAATGTGCGTACTTTGTTGATTCCATTTATGAAATAAAACACATTTTCTAAAAACTCGTTTTTTTTACGAAATCATGTAAACCTTCTAGAAGCTGTGATTTTAAAAAACGGGGGAAGTAAGCTTTTCTTATTTCCGGACGAATGCGCAAACTATAGAAAGTCGTTATGACGTAGAATGTGCATACTTTGTTGATTCCATTTATGAAATAAAACACATTTTCTAAAAACTCGTGTTTTTTACGAAGTCATGTAAACATTCTAGAAGCTGTGATTTTAAGAAACAGGGGAAGTAAGCCTTTCTTATTTCCAAACACATTCGCAAACTATAGAAAGTCGTTATGACGTAGAATGTGCATACTTTGTTGATTCCATTTATGAAATAAAACACATTTTCTAAAAACTCGTGTTTTTTAAGAAATCATGTAAACCTTCTAGAAGCTGTGATTTTAAAAAACGGGGGAAGTAAGCCTTTCTTATTTCCGGACGCAGGCGCAAACTATAGATAGTCGTTATGACGTAGAATGTGCATAGTTTGTAGATTTCATTTATGAAATAAAACACATTTTCTAGAAACTCGTGTTTTTTATGAAATCATGTAAACCTTCTAGAAGCTGTGATTTTAAAAAACGGTGGAAGTAAGCTTTTCCTATTTCCGGACGCATGCGCAAACCATAGAAAGTCGTTATGACATATAATGTGCATACTTTGTAGATTCCATTTATGAAATAAAACTCATTTTCTAAAAACTCATGTTTTTTACGAAATCATGTAAACCTTCTAGAAGCCGTGATTTTAAAAAACGGCGGAAGTAAGCTTTTCTTATTTCCGGACGCATGCGCAAACTATAGAAAGTCGTTATGACGTAGAATGTGCATACTTTGTAGACTCCATTTATGAAATAAAGCACATTTTCTAAAAACTCGTGTTTTTTACGAAATCATGTAAACCCTCTAGAAGCTGTGATTTTAAAAAACGGTGGAAGTAATCTTTTCTTATTTCCGGACGCATGCGCAAACTATAGAAATTCGTCATAACCTAGAATGTGCATACTTTGTTGATTCCATTTATGTAATAAAACACATTTTCTAAAAACTTGTGTTTTTTAAGAAATCATGTAAACCTTCTAAAAGCTGTGATTTTAAAAAACGGTGGCAGTAAGCTTTTCTTATTTCCGGACGCATGCGCAAACGATAAAAAGTCGTTATGATGTAGAATGTGCATACTTTGTTGATTCCATTTATGAAATAAAACACATTTTCTAAAAACTCGTGTTTTTTAAGAAATCATGTAAACGTTCTAGATGCTGTGATTTTAAAAAACGAGGGAAGTAAGCTTTTCTTATTTCCAAACGCATGCGCAAACTATAGAAAGTCGTTATGACGTAGACTGTGCATACTTTGTAGATTACATTTACGAAATAAAACACATTTTCTAAAAACTCATGTTTTTTACGAAATCATGTAAACCTTCTAGAAGCTGTGATTTCAAAAAACGGTGGAAGTAAGCTTTTCTTATTTCCGGACGCATGCGGAAACTATAGAAAGTCGTTATGATGTAGAATGTGCAAACTTTGTAGATTCCATTTATGAAATAAAACACATTTTCTAAAAACTCGTGTTTTTTAAGAAATCATGTAAACCTTCTAGAAGCTGTGATTCTAAAAAACTGTGGAAGTAACCTTTTCTTATTTCCGGACGCATGCGCAAACTGTAGAAAGTCGTTATGACGTAGAATGTGCATACTTTGTTGATTCCATTTATGAAATAAAACACATTTTCTAAAAAATCGTGTTTTTTAAGAAATCATGTAAACCTTCTAGAAGTTGTTATTTTAAAAAACAGGGGAAGTAAGCTTTTCTCATTTCCAAACGCATGCGCAAACTATAGAAAGTCGTTATGACGTAGAATGTGCATGCTTTGTTGATTCCATTTATGAAATATAACACATTTTCTAAAAACTCATGTTTTTTAAGAAATCATGTAAACCTTCTAGGAGCTGTGATTTTAAAAAACGGGGGAAGTAAGCTTTTCGTATTTCCAAACGCATGCGGAAACTATAGAAAGTCGTTATGACGTAGAATGTGCATACTTTGTTGATTCCATTAATTAAATAAAACACATTTTCTAAAAACTCGTGTTTTTTAAGAAATCATGTAAATCTTCTAGAAGCTGTGATTTTAAAAAACGGTGGAAGTAAGCTTTTCTTATTTCCGGAGGAATGCGCAAACTATAGAAAGTCGTTATGACATAGAATGTGCATACTTTGTTGATTCCATTTATGAAATAAAACACATTTTCTAAAAACTCGTGTTTTTTACGAAATCATGTAAACCTCCTAGAAGCTGTGATTTTAAAAATCGGTGGAAGTAAGCTTTTCTTATTTCTGGACGCATGCGCAAACTATAGAAAGTTGTTATGACGTAGAATGTGCATACTTTGTTGATTCCATTTATGAAATAAAACACATTTTCTAAAAACTCGTGTTTTTTAAGAAATCATGTAAACCTTCTAGAAGCTGTGATTTTAAAAAACGGGGGAAGTAAGCTTTTCTTATTTCCAAACGCATGCGCAAACTATAGAAAGTCGTTATGACGTAGAATGTGCATACTTTGTAGATGACATTTATGAAATAAAACACATTTTCTAAAAACTCGTGTTTTTTAAGAAATCATGTAAACCTTCTAGAAGCTGTGATTTTAAAAAACGGGGGAAGTAAGATTTTCTTATTTCCAAACGCATGCGCAAACTATAGAAATTCGTTATGACGTAGAATGTGCATACTTTGTTGATTCCATTTATGAAATAAAACACATTTTCTAAAAACTCATGTTTTTTAAGAAATCATGTAAACCTTCTAGAAGCTGTGATTTAAAAAAACGGGGGAAGTAAGCTTTTCTTATTTCCGGATGCATGCGCAAACTATAGAAAGTCGTTATGACGTAGAATGTGCATACTTTGTAGATTCCATTTATGAAATAAGGCACATTTTGTAAAAACTCGTGTTTTTTACGAAATCATGTAAACCTTCTAGAAGCTGTGATTTTAAAAAACGGTGGAAGTAAGCTTTTCTTATTTCCGGACGAATGCGCAAACTATAGAAAGTCCTTATGACGTAGAATGTGCATACTTTGTTGATTCCATTTATGAAATAAAACATATTTTCTAGAATCTCGTGTTTTTTAAGAAATCATGTCAACCTTCTAGAAGCTGTGATTTTAAAAAACGGTGGAAGTAAGCTTTTCTTATTTCCGGACGAATGCGCAAACTGTAGAAAGTCGTTATGACGTAGAATGTGCATACTTTGTTGATTCCATTTATGAAAGAAAACACATTTTCTAAAAACTCGTGTTTTTTACGAAGTCATGTAAACATTCTAGAAGCTGTGATTTTAAAAAACGGGGGAAGTAAGCTTTTCTTATTTCCAAAGGCATGCGCAAACTATAGAAAGTCGTTATGACGTAGAATGTGCATGCTTTGTTGATTCCATTTATGAAATAAAACCCATTTTCTAAAAACTCGTGTTTTTTAAGAAATCATGTAAACCTTCTAGAAGCTGTGATTTTAAAAAACGGGGGAAGTAAGCTTTTCTTATTTCCAAACTCATGCACAAACTATAGAAAGTCGTTATGACGTAGAATGTGCATACTTTGTTGATTCTATTTATGAAATAAAACACATTTTCTAAAAGCTCATGTCTTTTAAGAAATCATGTAAACCTTCTAGAAGCTGTGATTTTAAAAAACGGTGGAAGTAAGCTTTTCTTTTTTCCGGACGAATGAGCAAACTATAGAAAGTAATTTTGATGTAGAATGTGCATGCTTTGTTGATTCCATTTATGAAATAAAACACATTTTCTAAAAACTCGTGTTTTTTAAGAAATCATGTAAACCTTCTAGTAGCTGTGATTTTAAAAAACGGTGGAAGTAAGCTTTTCTTATTTCTGGACGCATGCGCAAACTATAGAAAGTCCTTATGACGTAGAATGTGCAAACTTTGTTGATTCCATTTATGAAACAAAACACATTTTCTAAAATATCGTGTTTTTTAAGAAATCATGTAAACCTTCTAGAAGCTGTGATTTTAAAAAACTGGGGAAGTAAGATTTTCTTATTTCCAAACGCATGCGCAAACTATAGAAATTCGTTATGACGTAGAATGTGCATACTTTGTTGACTCCATTTATGAAATAAAACACATTTTCTAAAAACTCATGTTTTTTAAGAAATCATGTAAACCTTCTAGAAGCTGTGATTTAAAAAAACGGGGGAAGTAAGCTTTTCTTATTTCCGGATGCATGCGCAAACTATAGAAAGTCGTTATGACGTAGAATGTGCATACTTTGTAGATTCCATTTATGAAATAAGTCACATTTTGTAAAAACTCGTGTTTTTTACGAAATCATGTAAACCTTCTAGAAGCTGTGATTTTAAAAAACGGTGGAAGTAAGCTTTTCTTATTTCCGGACGAATGCGCAAACTATAGAAAGTCCTTATGACGTAGAATGTGCATACTTTGTTGATTCCATTTATGAAATAAAACATATTTTCTAGAAACTCGTGTTTTTTAAGAAATCATGTAAACCTTCTAGAAGCTGTGATTTTAAAAAACGGTGGAAGTAAGCTTTTCTTATTTCCGGACGAATGCGCAAACTATAGAATTCCTTATGATGTAGAATTTGCATACTTTGTTGATTCCATTTATGAAATAAAACACATTTTCTAAAAACTCATGTTTTTTAAGAAATCATGTAAACCTTCTAGAAGCTATGATTTTAAAAAACGGGGGAAGTAAGCTTTTCTTATTTCCAAACGCATCCGCAAACTATAGAAAGTTGTTATGACATAGAATGTGCATACTTTGTTGCTTCCATTTATGAAATAAAACACATTTTCTAAAAACTCGTGTTTTTTACGAAATCATGTAAACCTTCTAGAAGCTGTGATTTTAAAAAACGGGGGAAGTAAGCTTTTCTTATTTCCAAACGCATGCGCAAACTATAGAAAGTCGTTATGACGTAGAATGTGTATACTTTGTTGATTCCATTTATGAAATAAAACACATTTTTTAAAAACTCGTGTTTTTTAAGAAATCATGTAAACCTTCTAGAAGTTGTGATTTTAAAAAACGGGGGAAGTAAGCTTTTCTTAGTTCTGGACGCATGCGCAAACTATAGAAATTCGTTATGACATAGAATGTGGATACTTTGTAGATTCCATTTATGAAATAAAACACATTTTCTAAAAACTCGTGTTTTTTACGAAATAATGTAAACCTTCTAGAAGCTGTGATTTTAAAAAAGGGTGGAAGTAAGCTATTGTTATTTCTGGATGCATGCGCAAACAATAGAAAGTCGTTATGACATAGAATGTGCATATTTTGTTGATTCTCTTTATGAAATAAAACACATTTTCTAAAAACGCGTGTTTCTTAAGAAATCATGTAAACCTTCTAGAAGCTGTGATTTTAAAAAACGGGGGAAGTAAGCTTTTCTTATTTCAAAACGCATGTGCAAACTATAGAAATTCGTTATGACGTAGAATGTGCATACTTTGTTGATTCCATTTATTAAATAATTTTTTTTTCTAAAAACTCGTGTTTTTTACGCAATCACGTAAACCTTCTGGAAGCTGTGATTTTAAAAAATGGGGGAAGTAGGCTTTTCTTATTTCCGGACGAATGCGCAAACTATAGAAAGTCGTTATGACGTAGAATGTGCATACTTTGTTGATTCCATTTATGAAATAAAACACCTTTTCTAAAAACTCGTGTTTTTTACGAAATCATGTAAACCTTCTAGAAGCTATGATTTTAAAAAATGGGGAAAGTAAGCTTTTCTTATTTCCGGACGCATGCGCAAACTATAGAAATTCATTTTGACGTAAAATGTGCATACTTTGTAGATTCCATTTATGAAATAAAACACATTTTCTAAAAACTCGTGTTTTTTACGAAATCATGTAAACCTTCTAGAAGCTGTGATTTTAAAAAACAGGGGAAGTAAGCTTTTCTTATTTCCGGACGAATGCGCAAACTATAGAAAGTCGTTATGACGTAGAATGTGCATACGTTGTTGATTCCTTTTATGAAATAAAACACATTTTCTAAAAACTCGTGTTTTTTACGAAATCATGTAAACCTTCTAGAAGCTGTGATTTTAAAAAACGGTGGAAGTAAGCTTTTGTTATTTCCGGACGCATGCGTAAACTATACAAAGTCATTATGACGTAGAGTGTGCATACTTTGTTGATTCCATTTATGAAATAAAACACATTTTCTAAAAACTCGTGTTTTTTACGAAATCATGTAAACCTTCTAGAAGCTGTGATTTTAAAAAACGGTGGAAGTAAGCTTTTCTTATTTCCGGACGCATGTGCAAACTATAGAAAGTCGTTATGACGTAGAATGTGCATACTTTGTTGATTCTATTTATGAAATAAAACACATTTTCTAAAAACTCGTGTTTTTTAAGAAATCATATAAACCTTCTAGAAGCTGTGATTTTAAAAAACGGGGGAAGTAAGCTTTTCTTATTTCCAAACGCATGCGCAAACTATAGAAAGTCGTTATGACGTAGAATGTGCATACTTTGTTGATTCCATTGATGAAATAAAACACATTTTCTAAAAACTCGTGTTTTTTACGAAATCATGTAAACCTTCTAGAAGCTGTGATTTTAAAAAACGGTGGAAGTAAGCTTTTCTTATTTCCGGACGCATGCGCAAACTATAGAAATTCGTTATGACGTAGAATGTGCATACTTTGTTGATTCCATATGAAATAAAACACATTTTCTAAAAACTCGTGTTTTTTAAGAAATCATGTAAACCTTCTAGAAGTTGTGATTTTAAAAAAGGGGGGAAGTAAGCTTTTCTTATTTCCGGACGCATGCGCAAGCTATAGAAAGTCATTATGACGTAGAATGTGCATAATTTGTTGATTCCATTTATGAAATAAAACACATTTTCTAAAAACTCGTGTTTTTTAAGAAATCATGTAAACCTTCTAGAAGCTGTGATTTTAAAAAATGGGGGAAGTAAGCTTTTGTTATTTCCGGACGCATGCGCAAACAATACAAAGTCGTTATGACGTAGAATTTGCATACTTTGTAGATTCCATTTATAAATAAAACACATTTTCTAAAAACTCGTGTTTTTTACGAAATCATGTAAATCTTTTAGAAGCTGTGATTTTAAAAAACGGTGGAAGTAAGCTTTTGTTATTTCCAGACGCATGCGCAAACTATACAAATTCGTTATGACATAGAATGTCCATACTTTGTAGATTCCATTTATGAAATAAAACACATTTTCTAAAAACTCGTTTTTTTACGAAATCATGTAAACCTTCTAGAAGCTGTGATTTTAAAAATCGGTGGAAGTAAGCTTTTTTTATTTCGTGACGCATGCGCAAACTATAGAAAGTCGTTATGACGTAGAATGTGCATACTTTGTTGATTCCATTTGTGAAATAAAACACATTTTCTAAAACTCATGTTTTTTACGAAATCATGTAAACCTTCTAGAAGCTGTGATTTTAAAAAACGGGGGAAGTAAGCTTTTCTTATTTCCAAACGCATGCGCAAACTATAGAAAGTCGCTATGACGTAGAATGTGCATACTTTGTTGATTCCATTTATGAAATAAAACACATTTTCTAAAAACTCGCGTTTTTTACGAAATCATGTAAACCTTCTAGAAGCTGTGATGTTAAAAAACGGTGGAAGTAAGCTTTTCTTATTTCCGGACGCATGCGCAAACAATAGAAAGTCGTTATGACCTAGAATGTGCATACTTTGTATATTCAATTTATGAAATAAAACTCATTTTCTAAAAACTCGTGTTTTTTACGAAATCATGTAAAACTCCTAGAAGCTGTGATTTTAAAAAACGGTGGAAGTAAGCTTTTCTTATTTCTGGACGCATGCGCAAACTATAGAAAGTTTTTATGACGTAGAATGTGCATACTTTGTTGATTCCATTTATGAAATAAAACACATTTTCTAAAAACTCGTGTTTTTTAAGAAATCATGTAAACCTTCTAGAAGCTGTGATTTTAAAAAACGGGGGAAGTAAGCTTTTCTTATTTCCAAACGCATGCGCAAACTATAGAAAGTCGTTATGACGTAGAATGTGTATACTTTGTTGATTCCATTTATGAAATAAAACACATTTTCTAAAAACTCATGTTTTTTAAGAAATCATGTAAACCTTCTAAAAGCTGTGATTTTAAGAAACGGGGGAAGTAAGCTTTTCTTATTTCCAAACGCATGCGCAAACTATAGAAAGTCGTTATGACGTAGAATGTGCATACTTTGTTGATTCCATTTATGAAATAAAACACATTTTCTAAAAACTCGTGTTTTTTAAGAAATCATGTAAACCTTCTAGAAGCTGTGATTTTAAAAAACGGGGGAAGTAAGCTTTTCTTATTTCCAAACGCATGCGCAAACTATAGAAAGTCGTTATGACGTAGAATGTGCATACTTTGTTGATTCCATTTATGTAATAAAACACATTTTCTAAAAACTCATGCTTTTTAAGAAATTATGTAAACCTTCTAGAAGCTGTGATTTTAAAAAATGGGGGAAGTAAGCTTTTCTTATTTTCGGACGCATGCGCAAACTATAGAAAGTCGTTATGACGTAGAATGT
The DNA here is from genome assembly GCA_027924585.1 of Larix kaempferi. Lineage (NCBI taxonomy): Eukaryota > Viridiplantae > Streptophyta > Pinopsida > Pinales > Pinaceae > Larix > Larix kaempferi. The sequence continues at coordinate 632,278 of BSBM01001607.1, forward strand.
GCATACTTTGTAGATTCCATTTATGAAATAAAACACATTTTCTAAAAACTCGTGTTTTTTACGAAATCATGTAAACGTTCTAGAAGCTATGATTGTAAAAAACGGTGGAAGTTAGCTTTTCTTATTTCCGGACGCATGCGCAAACTATAGAAATTTGTTATGATGTAGAATGTGCCTAATTTGTAGATTCCATTTATGAAATAAAGCACATTTTCTAAAAACTCGTGTTTTTTACGAAATCATGTAAACCTTCTAGAAGCTGTGATTTTAACAAACGGTGGAAGTAAGCTTTTCTTATTTCCGGACAAATGCGCAAACTATAGAAAGTCGTTATGACGTAGAATGTGCATACATTGTAGATTCCATTTATGAAATAAATCACATTTTCTAAAAACTCGTGTTTTTTACGAAATCATGTAAACCCTCTAGAAGCTGTGATTTTAAAAAACGGTGGAAGTTAGCTTTTTTATTTCCGGACGCATGCGAAAACTATAGAAAGTCGTTATGACGTAAAATATGCGTACTTTGTTGATTCCATTTATGAAATAAAACACATTTTCTAAAAACTCGTTTTTTTTACGAAATCATGTAAACCTTCTAGAAGCTGTGATTTTAAAAAACGGGGGAAGTAAGCTTTTCTTATTTCCGGACGAATGCACAAACTATAGAAAGTCGTTATGACGTAGAATGTGCATACTTTGTTGATTCCATTTAAGAAATAAAACACATTTTCTAAAAACTCGTGTTTTTTACGAAGTCATGTAAACATTCTAGAAGCTGTGATTTTAAAAAACGGGGGAAGTAAGCTTTTCTTATTTCCAAACGTATGCGCAAACTATAGAAAGTCGTTATGACGTAGAATGTGCATACTTTGTTGATTCCATTTATGTAATAAAACACATTTTTTAAAAACTCGTGCTTTTTAAGAAATCATGTAAACCTTCTAGAAGCTGTGATTTTAAAAAATGGGGGAAGTAAGCTTTTCTTATTTCCGGACGCATGCGCAAACTATAGATAGTCGTTATGACGTAGAATGTGCATAGTTTGTAGATTTCATTTATGAAATAAAACACATTTTCTAAAAACTCGTGTTTTTTAAGAAATCATGTAAACCTTCTAGAAGCTGTGATTTTAAAAAACTGTGGAAGTAAGCTTTTCTTATTTCCGGAGGAATGCACAAACTATAGAAAGTCGTTATGACGTAGAATGTGCATACTTTGTTGATTCCATTTATGAAATAAAACACATTTTCTAAAAACTCGTGTTTTTTAAGAAATCATGTAAACCTTCTAGAAGCTGTGATTTTAAAAAAAGGGAGAAGTAAGCTTTTCTTATTTCCAAACTCATGCGCAAACTATAGAAAGTCGTTATGACGTAGAATGTGCATACTTTGTTGATTCCATTTATGAAATAAATACATTTTCTAAAAACTCATGTTTTTTAAGAAATCATGTAAACCTTCTAGAAGCTGTGATTTTAAAAAACGGTGGAAGTAAGCTTTTCTTATTTCCGGACGAATGCGCAAACTATAGAAAGTCGTTTTGACGTAGAATGTGCATACTTTGTTGATTCCATTTATGAAATAAAACACATTTTCTAAAAACTCGTGTTTTTTAAGAAATCATGTAAACCTTCTAGAAGCTGTGATTTTAAAAAATGGTGGAAGTAAGCTTTTCTTATTTCCGGACGCATGCGCAAACTATAGAAAGTCCTTATGACGTAGAATGTGCATACTTCGTTGATTCCATTTATGAAACAAAACACATTTTCTAAAAACTCGTGTTTTTTACGAAATCATGTAAACCCTCTAGAAGCTGTGATTTAAAAAAATGGTGGAAGTAAGCTTTTCTTTTTTCCGAACGCATGCGCAAACTATAGAAAGTCTTTATGACCTAGAATGTGCATACTTTGTAGATTCCACTTATGAAATAAAACACATTTTCTAAAAACTCGTGTTTTTTACGAAATCATGTAAACCTTCTAGAAGCTGTGATTTTAAAAAACGGTGGAAGTAAGATTTTCTTATTTCCGTACGAATGGGCAAACTATAGAAAGTCGTTATGACGTAGAATGTGCATACTTTGTTGATTTCATTTATGAAATAAAACACATTTTTAAAATCTCGTGTTTTTTAAGAAATCATGTAAACCTTCTAGAAGCTGTTATTTTAAAAAACGGTGGAAGTAAGCTTTTCTTATTTCCGGATGCATGCGCAAACTATAGAAAGTCATTATGACATAGAATTTGCATACTTTGTAGATTCCATTTATGAAATAAAACACATTTTCTAAAAACTCGTGTTTTTTAAGAAATCATGTAAACCTTCTAGAAGCTGTGATTTTAAAAAACGGGGGAAGTAAGCTTTTCTTATTTCCAAACGCATGCGGAAACTATAGAAAATCGTTATGACGTAGAATGTGCATACTTTGTTGATTCCATTAATGAAATAAAACACATTTTCTAAAAACTCGTGTTTTTTAAGAAATCATGTAAACCTTCTAGAAGCTGTGATTTTAAAAATCGGTGGAAGTAAGATTTTCTTATTTCTGGAGTAATGCGCAAACTATAGAAAGTCGTTATGACGTAGAATGTGCATACTTTGTTGATTCCATTTATGAAATAAAACACATTTTCTAAAAACTCGTGTTTTTTAAGAAATCATGTAAACCTTCTAGAAGCTGTGATTTTAAAAAACGGGGGAAGTAAGCTTTTCTTATTTCCAAACTCATGCGCAAACTATAGAAAGTCGTTATGACGTAGAATGTGCATACTTTGTAGATTTCATTTATGAAATAAAACACATTTTCTAAAAACTCGTGTTTTTTAAGAAATCATGTAAACCTTCTAGAAGCTATGATTTTAAAAAACGGGGGAAGTAAGCTTTTCTTATTTCCGCAGGAATGCGCAGACTATAGAAAGTCGTTATGAAGTCGAATGTGCATATTTTGTTGATTCCATTTATGAAATAAAACATATTTTCTAAAAACTCATGTTTTTTAAGAAATCATGTAAACCTTCTAGAAGCTGTGATTTTATAAAACGGGGGAAGTAAGCTTTTCTTATTTCCAAACTCATGCGCAAACTATAGAAAGTCGTTATGACGTAGAATGTGCATACTTTGTTGATTCCATTTATGAAATAAAACACATTTTCTAAAAACTCATGTTTTTTAAGAAATCATGTAAACCTTCTAGAAGCTGTGATTTTAAAAAACGGTGGAAGTAAGCTTTTCTTATTTCCGGATGAATGCGCAAACTATAGAAAGTCGTTTTGACGTAGAATGTGCATACTTTGTTGATTCCATTTATGAAATAAAACACATTTTCTAAAAACTCGTGTTTTTTAAGAAATCATGTAAACCTTCTAGAAGCTGTGATTTTAAAAAACGGTGGAAGTAAGCTTTTCTTATTTCCGGACGCATGCGCAAACTATAGAAAGTCCTTATGACGTAGAATGTGTATACTTTGTTGATTCCATTTATGAAACAAAACACATTTTCTAAAAACTCGTGTTTTTTACGAAATCATGTAAACCTTCTATAAGCTGTGATTTAAAAAAACGGTGGAAGTAAGCTTTTCTTTTTTCCGGACGCATGCGCAAACTATAGAAAGTCTTTATGACCTAGAATGTGCATACTTTGTAGATTCCATTTATGAAATAAAACACATTTTCTAAAAACTCGTGTTTTTTACGAAATCATTTAAACCTTCTAGAAGCTGTGATTTTAAAAAACGGTGGAAGTAAGATTTTCTTATTTCCAAACGAATGCGCAAACTATAGAAAGTCGTTATGACGTAGAATGTGCATACTTTGTTGATTTCATTTATGAAATAAAACACATTTTCTAAAATCTCGTGTTTTTTAAGAAATCATGTAAACCTTCTAGAAGCTGTTATTTTAAAAAACGGTGGAAGTAAGCTTTTCTTATTTCCGGACGCATGCGCAAACTATAGAAAGTCGTTATGACGTAGAATTTGCATACTTTGTAGATGCCATTTATGAAATAAAACACATTTTCTAAAAACTCGTGTTTTTTAAGAAATCATGTAAACCTTCTAGAAGATGTGATTTTAAAAAACGGGGGAAGTTAGCTTTTCTTATTTCCAAACGCATGCGCAAACTATAGAAAGTCGTTATGACGTAGAATGTGCATACTTTGTTGATTCCATTTATGAAATAAAACACATTTTCTAAAAACTCGTGTTTTTTAAGAAATCATGTAAACCTTCTAGATGCTGTGATTTTAAAAAACGGGGTAGTAAGCTTTTCTTATTTCCAAACTCATGTGCAAACTATAGAAAGTCGTTATGACGTAGAATATGCATACTTTGTTGATTGCATTTATGAAATAAAACAGATTTTCTAAAAACTCATGTTTTTTAAGAAATCATGTAAACCTTCTAGAAGCTGTGATTTTAAAAAACGGTGGAAGTAAGCTTTTCTTATTTCCGGATGAATGCGCAAACTATAGAAAGTCGTTTTGACGTAGAATGTCCATACTTTGTTGATTCCATTGATGAAATAAAACACATTTTCTAAAAACTCGTGTTTTTTAAGAAATCATGTAAACCTTCTAGAAGCTGTGATTTTAAAAAACGGTGGAAGTAAGCTTTTCTTATTTCCGGACGCATGCGCAAACTATCGAAATTCCTTATGACGTAGAATGCGCATACTTTGTTGATTCCATTTATGAAACAATTTTTTTTTTCTAAAAACTCGTGTTTTTTACGAAATCATGTAAACCTTCTAGAAGCTGTGATTTAAAAAAACGGTGGAAGTAAGCTTTTCTTTTTTCCGGACGCATGCGCAAACTATAGAAAGTCGTTATGACCTAGAATGTGCATACTTTGTAGATTCCATTTATGAAATAAAACACATTTTCTAAAAACTCGTGTTTTTTACGAAATCATGTAAACCTTCTAGAAGCTGTGATTTTAAAAAACGGTGGAAGTAAGATTTTCTTATTTCCGAACGAATGCGCAAACTATAGAAAGTCGTTATGACGTAGAATGTGCATACTTTGTTGATTTCATTTATGAAATAAAACACATTTTCTAAAATCTTGTGTTTTTTAAGAAATCATGTAAACCTTCTAGAAGCTGTTATTTTAAAAAACGGTGGAAGTAAGCTTTTCTTATTTCCGGACGCATGCGCAAACTATAGAAAGTCGTTATGACGTAGAATTTTCATACTTTGTTGATGTCATTTATGAAATAAAACACATTTTCTAAAAAATCGTGTTTTTTAAGAAATCATGTAAACCTTCTAGAAGCTATGATTTTAAAAAACGGGGGAGGTAAGCTTTTCTTATTTCCAAACGCATGCGCAAACTATAGAAATTCGTTATGACGTAGAATGTGCATACTTTGTTGATTCTATTTATGAAATAAAACACATTTTCTAAAAACTCATGTTTTTTATGAAATCATGTAAACCTTCTAGAAGCTGTGACTTGAAAAAACGGGGGAAGTAAGCTTTTCTTATTTCCGGATGCATGCGCAAACTATAGAAAGTCGTTATGACGTAGAATGTGCATACTTTGTAGATTCCATTTATCAAATAAAGCACATTTTGTAAAAACTCGTGTTTTTTACGAAATCATGTAAACCTTCTAGAAGCTGTGATTTTAAAAAACGGTGGAAGTAAGCTTTTCTTATTTCCGGACGAATGCGCAAAAGTATAGAAAGTCCTTATGACGTAGAATGTGCATACTTTGTTGATTCCATTTATGAAATAAAACACATTTTCTAAAAAATCATGTTTTTTACGAAATCATGTAAACCTTCTAGAAGCTGTGGTTTTAAAAAACGGTGGAAGTAAGGTTTTCTTATTTCCGGACGAATGCGCAAACTACAGAAAGTCGTTATGACGTAGAATGTGCATACTTTGTTGATTCCATTTATGAAATAAAACACATTTTCTAAAAGCTCGCGTTTTTTAAGAAATCATGTAAACCTTCAAGAAGCTGTGATTTTAAAAAACGGTGGAAGTAAGCTTTTCTTATTTCCGGACGCATGCGCAAACTATAGAAAGTCCTTATGACGTAGAATGTGCATACTTTGTTGATTCCACTTATGAAATAAAACACATTTTCTAAAAACTCGTGTTTTTTAAGAAATCATGTAAACCTTCTAGAACCTGTGATTTTAAAAAACGGGGGAAGTAAGCTTTTCTTAATTCCAAACGCATGCGCAAACTATAGAAAGTCGTTATGACGTAGAATGTGCATACTTTGTTGATTCCATTTATGAAATAAAACACATTTTCTAAAAACTCGTGTTTTTTACGAAATCATGTAAACCTTTTAGAAGTTGTGATTTCAAAAAATGGTGGAAGTAAGCTTTTGTTATTTCCGGACGCATGCGCAAACTATAGAAAGTCGTTATGACGTAGAATGTGCATACTTTGTAGATAAAATTTATGAAATAAAACACATTTTCTAAAAACTCGTGTTTTTTACGAAATCATGTAAACCTTCAAGAAGCTTTGATTTTAAAAAACAGTGGAAGTAAGATTTTCTTATTTCCGGACGGATGCGCAAACTATAGAAAGTCTTTATAACGTAGAATGTGCATACCTTGTTGATTCCATTTATGAAATAAAGCATATTTTCTAAAAACTCGTGTTTTTTACGAAATCATGTAAACCTTCTAGAGGCTGTGATTTTAACAAACGGTGGAAGTAAGCTTTTCTTATTTCCAGATGAATGCGCAAACTATAGAAAGTCGTTATGACGTAGAATGTGCATATTTTGTAGATTCCATTTATGAAATAAATCACATTTTCTAAAAACTCGTGTTTTTTACGAAATCATGTAAACCTTCTAGAAGCTGTGATTTGAAAAAACGGTGGAAGTAAGCTTTTCTTATTTCCGGACGCATGCGCAAACTATAGAAAGTCGTTATGATGTAGAATGTGCTAAATTTGTAGATTCCATTTATGAAATAAAACACATTTTCTAAAAACTTGTGTTTTTTACGAAATCATGTAAACCTTCTAGAAGCTGTGATTTTAAAAAACGGTGGAATTAAGATTTTCTTATTTCCGGACGAATGCGCAAACTATAGAAAGTCGTTATGACGTAGAATGTGCATACTTTGTTGATTCGATTGATGAAATAAAACGCATTTTCTAAAAACTCGTGTTTTTTAAGAAATCATGTAAACCTTCTAGAAGCTGTGATTTAAAAAAACGGTGGAAGTAAGCTTTTCTTATTTCCGGACGAATGCGCAAACTATAGAAAGTCCTAATGACGTAGAATGTGCATACTTTGTTGATTCCATTTATGAAACAAAACACATTTTCTAAAAACTCGTGTTTTTTATGAAATCATGTAAACCTTCTAGAAGCTGTGATTTTAGAAAACGGTGGAAGTAAGATTTTCTTATTTCCGAACGAATGCGCAAACTATAGAAAGTCGTTATGACGTAGAATGTGCATACTTTGTTGATTTCATTTATAAAATAAAACACATTTTCTAAAATCTCGTGTTTTTTAAGAAATCATGTAAACCTTCTAGAAGTTGTTATTTTAAAAAACGGTGGAAGTAGGCTTTTCTTATTTCCGGACGCATGCGCAAACTATAGAAAGTCGTTATGACGTAGAATTTTCATACTTTGTTGATGCCATTTATGAAATAAAACACATTTTCTAAAAACTCGTGTTTTTTAAGAAATCATGTAAACCTTCTAGAAGATGTGATTTTAAAAAACGGGGGAAGTAAGCTTTTCTTATTTCCAAAGGCATGCGCAAACTATAGAAATTCGTTATGACGTAGAATGTGCGTACTTTGTTGATTCCATTTATCAAATAAAACACATTTTCTAAAAACTCATGTTTTTTAAGAAATCATGTAAACCTTCTAGAAGCTATGATTTTAAAAAACAGGGGAAGTAAGCTTTTCTTATTTCCGGATGCATGCGCAAACTATAGAAAGTCGTTATGATGTAGAATGTGCATACTTTGTAGATTCCATTGATGAAATAAAGCACATTTTGTAAAAACTCGTGTGTTTTACGAAATCATGTAAACCTTCTAGAAGCTGTGATTTTAAAAAACGGTGGAAGTAAGCTTTTCTTATTTCCGGATGAATGCACAAACTATAGAAAGTCCTTATGACGTAGAATGTGCATACTTTGTTGATTCCATTTATGAAATAAAACACATTTTCTAGAAACTCGTGTTTTTTAAGAAATCATGTAAACCTTCTAGAAGCTGTGATTTTAAAAAACGGTGGAAGTAAGCTTTTCTTATTTCCGGACGCATGCGCAAACTATAGAAAGTCGTTATGACGTAGAATTTGCATACTTTGTAGATGCCATTTATGAAATAAAACACATTTTCTAAAAACTCGTGTTTTTTAAGAAATCATGTAAACCTTCTAGAAGCTGTGATTTTAAAAAACGGGGGAAGTAAGCTTTTCTTATTTCCAAATGCATGCGGAAACTATAGAAAGTCATTATGACGTAGAATGTGCATACTTTGTTGATTCCATTAATGAAATAAAACACATTTTCTAAAAACTTGTGTTTTTTAAGAAATCATGTAAACCTTCTAGAAGCTGTGATTTTAAAAAACGGGGGAAGTAAGCTTTTCTTATTTTCGGAGGAATGCGCAAACTATAGAAAGTCGTTATGACGTAGAATGTGCATACTTTGTTGATTCCATTTATGAAATAAAACACATTTTCTAAAAACTCGTGTTTTTTAAGAAATCATGTAAACCTTCTAGAAGCTGTGATTTTAAAAAACGGGGGAAGTAAGCTTTTCTTATTTCCAAACTCATGCGCAAACTATAGAAAGTCGTTATGACGTAGAATGTGCATACTTTGTTGATTCCATTTATTAAATAAAACACATTTTCTAAAAACTCATGTTTTTTAAGAAATCATGTAAACCTTCTAGAAGCTGTGATTTTAAAAAACGGTGGAAGTAAGCTTTTCTTATTTCCGGATGAATGCGCAAACTATAGAAATTCGTTTTGACGTAGAATGTGCACACTTTGTTGATTCCATTTATGAAATAAAACACATTTTCTAAAAACTCGTGTTTTTTAAGAAATCATGTAAACCTTCTAGAAGCTGTGATTTTAAAAAACGGTGGAAGTAAGCTTTTCTTATTTCCGGACGCATGCGCAAACTATAGAAAGTCCTTATGACGTAGAATGCGCATACTTTGTTGATTCCATTTATGAAACAAAACACATTTTCTAAAAACTCGTGTTTTTTACGAAATCATGTAAACCTTCTAGAAGCTGTGATTTAAAAAAACGGTGGAAGTAAGCTTTTCTTTTTTCCGGACGCATGCGCAAACTATAGAAAGTTGTTATGACCTAGAATGTGCATACTTTGTAGATTCCATTTATGAAATAAAACACATTTTCTAAAAACTCGTGTTTTTTACGAAATCATGAAAACCTTCTAGAAGCTGTGATTTTAAAAAACGGTGGAAGTAAGATTTTCTTATTTCCGAACGAATGCGCAAACTATAGAAAGTCGTTATGACGTAGAATGTGCATACTTTGTTGATTTCATTTATGAAATAAAACACATTTTCTAAAATCTCGTGTTTTTTAAGAAATCATGTAAACCTTCTAGAAGCTGTTATTTTAAAAAACGGTGGAAGTAAGCTTTTCTTATTTCCGGACGCATGCGCAAACTATAGAAAGTCGTTATGACGTAGAATTTTCATACTTTGTTGATGTCATTTATGAAATAAAACACATTTTCTAAAAACTCGTGTTTTTTAATAAATCATGTAAACCTTCTAGAAGCTGTGATTTTAAAAAACGTGGGAGGTAAGCTTTTCTTATTTCCAAACGCATGCGCAAACTATAGAAATTCGTTATGACGTAGAATGTGCATACTTTGTAGATTCCATTTATGAAATAAAGCACATTTTGTAAAAACTCATGTTTTTTACGAAATCATGTAAACCTTCTAGAAGCTGTGATTTTAAAAAACGGTGGAAGTAAGCTTTTCTTATTTCCGGACAAATGCGCAAACTATAGAAATTCGTTTTGACGTAGAATGTGCATACTTTGTTGATTCCATTTATGAAATAAAACACATTTTCTAAAAACTCGTGTTTTTTAAGAAATCATGTAAACCTTCTAGAAGCTGTGATTTTAAAAAACGGTGGAACTAAGCTTTTCTTATTTCCGGACGCATGCAAAAACTATAGAAAGTCGTTATGACGTAGAATGTCCATACTTTGTTGATTCCATTTATGAAACAAAACACATTTTCTAAAAACTCGTGTTTTTTATGAAATCATGTAAACCTTCTAGAAGCTGTGATTTTAGAAAACGGTGGAAGTAAGATTTTCTTATTTCCGAACGAATGCGCAAACTATAGAAAGTCGTTATGACGTAGAATGTGCATACTTTGTTGATTTCATTTATAAAATAAAACACATTTTCTAAAATCTCATGTTTTTTAAGAAATCATGTAAACCTTCTAGAAGTTGTTATTTTAAAAAATGGTGGAAGTAAGCTTTTCTTATTTCCGGACGCATGCGCAAACTATAGAAAGTCGTTATGACGTAGAATTTTCATACTTTGTTGATGCCATTTATGAAATAAAACACATTTTCTAAAAACTCATGTTTTTTAAGAAATCATGTAAACCTTCTAGAAGATGTGATTTTAAAAAACGGGGGAAGTAAGCTTTTCTTATTTCCAAACGCATGCGCAAACTATAGAAATTCGTTATGACGTAGAATGTGCGTACTTTGTTGATTCCATTTATCAAATAAAACACATTTTCTAAAAACTCATGTTTTTTAAGAAATCATGTAAACCTTCTAGAAGCTATGATTTAAAAAAACAGGGGAAGTAAGCTTTTCTTATTTCCGGACGCATGCGTAAACTATAGAAAGTCGTTATGATGTAGAATGTGCATACTTTGTAGATTCCATTGATGAAATAAAGCACATTTTGTAAAAACTCGTGTGTTTTACGAAATCATGTAAACCTTCTAGAAGCTGTGATTTTAAAAAACGGTGGAAGTAAGCTTTTCTTATTTCCGGATGAATGCGCAAACTATAGAAAGTCCTTATGACGTAGAATGTGCATACTTTGTTGATTCCATTTATGAAATAAAACACATTTTCTAGAAACTCGTGTTTTTTAAGAAATCATGTAAACCTTCTAGAAGCTGTGATTTTAAAAAACGTTGGAAGTAAGCTTTTCTTATTTCCGGACGCATGCGCAAACTATAGAAAGTCGTTATGACGTAGAATTTGCATACTTTGTAGATGCCATTTATGAAATAAAACACATTTTCTAAAAACTCGTGTTTTTTAAGAAATCATGTAAACCTTCTAGAAGCTGTGATTTTAAAAAACAGGGGAAGTAAGCTTTTCTTATTTCCAAACACATGCGGAAACTATAGAAAGTCATTATGACGTAGAATGTGCATACTTTGTTGATTCCATTAATGAAATAAAACACATTTTCTAAAAACTTGTGTTTTTTAAGAAATCATGTAAACCTTCTAGAAGCTGTGATTTTAAAAAACGGTGGAAGTAAGATTTTCTTATTTCCAAACGAATGCGCAAACTATAGAAAGTCGTTATGACGTAGAATGTGCATACTTTGTTGATTTCATTTATGAAATAAAACACATTTTCTAAAATCTCGTGTTTTTTAAGAAATCATGTAAACCTTCTAGAAGATGTTATTTTAAAAAACGATGGAAGTAAGCTTTTCTTATTTCCGGACGCATGCGCAAACTATAGAAAGTCGTTATGACGTAGAATTTGCATACTTTGTAGATGCCATTTATGAAATAAAACACATTTTCTAAAAACTCATGTTTTTTAAGAAATCATGTAAACCTTCTAGAAGCTGTGATTTTAAAAAACGGGGGAAGTTAGCTTTTCTTATTTCCAAACGCATGCGCAAACTATAGAAAGTCGTTATGACGTAGAATGTGCATACTTTGTTGATTCCATTTATTAAATAAAACACATTTTCTAAAAACTCGTGTTTTTTAAGAAATCATGTAAACCTTCTAGAAGTTGTGATTTTAAAAAACGGGGGAAGTAAGCTTTTCTTATTTCCAAACTCATGCGCAAACTATAGAAAGTCGTTATGACGTAGAATATGCATACTTTGTTGATTCCATTTATGAAATAAAACACATTTTCTAAAAACTCATGTTTTTTAAGAAATCATGTAAACCTTCTAGAAGCTGTGATTTTAAAAAACGGTGGAAGTAAGGTTTTCTTATTTCCGGATGAATGCGCAAACTATAGAAAGTCGTTTTGACGTAGAATGTGCATACTTTGTTGATTCCATTGATGAAATAAAACACATTTTCTAAAAACTCGTGTTTTTTAAGAAATCATGTAAACCTTCTAGAAGCTGTGATTTTAAAAAACGGTGGAAGTAAGCTTTTCTTATTTCCGGACGCATGCGCAAATTATAGAAAGTCCTTATGACGTAGAATGCGCATACTTTGTTGATTCCATTTATGAAACAAAACACATTTTCTAAAAACTCGTGTTTTTTACGAAATCATGTAAACCTTCTAGAAGCTGTGATTTAAAAAAACGGTGGAAGTAAGCTTTTCTTTTTTCCGGACGCATGCGCAAACTATAGAAAGTCGTTATGACCTAGAATGTGCATACTTTGTAGATTCCATTTATGAAATAAAACACATTTTCTAAAAACTCGTGTTTTTACGAAATCATGTAAACCTTCTAGAAGCTGTGATTTTAAAAAACGGTGGAAGTAAGATTTTCTTATTTCCGAACGAATGCGCAAACTATAGAAAGTCGTTATGACGTATAATGTGCATGCTTTGTTGATTTCATTTATGAAATAATTTTTTTTTCTAAAATCTCGTGTTTTTTAAGAAATCATGTAAACCTTCTAGAAGCTGTTATTTTAAAAAACGGTGGAAGTAAGCTTTTCTTATTTCCGGACGCATGTGCAAACTATAGAAAGTCGTTATGACGTAGAATTTTCATACTTTGTTGATGTCATTTATGAAATAAAACACATTTTCTAAAAACTCGTGTTTTTTAAGAAATCATGTAAACCTTATAGAAGCTGTGATTTTAAAAAACAGGGGAGGTAAGCTTTTCTTATTTCCAAACGCATGCGCAAACTATAGAAATTCGTTATGACGTAGAATGTGCATACTTTGTTGATTCGATTTATTAAATAAAACACATTTTCTAAAAACTCATGTTTTTTATGAAATCATGTAAACCTTCTAGAAGCTGTGACTTAAAAAAACGGGGGAAGTAAACTTTTCTTATTTCCGGACGCATGCGCAAACTATAGAAAGTCGTTATGACGTAGAATGTGCATACTTTGTAGATTCCATTTATGAAATAAATCACATTTTGTAAAAACTCGTGTTTTTTACGAAATCATGTAAACCTTCTAGAAGCTGTGATTTTAAAAAACGGTGGAAGTAAGGTTTTCTTATTTCCGGACGAATGCGCAAACTACAGAATGTCGTTATGACGTAGAATGTGCATACTTTGTTGATTCCATTTATGAAATAAAACACATTTTCTAAAAGCTCGCGTTTTTTAAGAAATCATGTAAACCTTCAAGAAGCTGTGATTTTAAAAAACGGTGGAAGTAAGCTTTTCTTATTTCCGGACGCATGCGAAAACTATAGAAAGTCCTTATGACGTAGAATGTGCATACTTTGTTGATTCCACTTATGAAATAAAACACATTTTCTAAAAACTCGTGTTTTTTAAGAAATCATGTAAACCTTCTAGAAGCTGTGATTTTAAAAAACGGGGGAAGTAAGCTTTTCTTATTTCCAAACGCATGCGCAAACTATAGAAAGTCGTTATGACGTAGAATGTGCATACTTTGTTGATTACATTTATGAAATAAAACACATTTTCTAAAAACTCGTGTTTTTTACGAAATCATGTAAACCTTTTAGAAGCTGTGATTTCAAAAAACGGTGGAAGTAAGCTTTTGTTATTTCCGGACGCATGCGCAAACTATAGAAATTCGTTATGACGTAGAATGTGCATACTTTGTAGATTGCATTTATGAAATAAAACACATTTTCTAAGAACTCGTGTTTTTTACGAAATCATGTAAACCTTCAAGAAGCTGTGATTTTAAAAAACAGTGGAAGTAAGATTTTCTTATTTCCGGACGGATGCGCAAACTATAGAAAGTCGTTATGACGTAGAATGTGCATACTTTGTTGATTCCATTTATGAAATAAAACACATTTTTTTAAAACTCGTGTGTTTTAAGAAATCATGGAAACCTTCTAGAAGCTGTTATTTTAAAAAACGGTAGAAGTAAGCTTTTCTTATTTCCAAACGCATGCGCAAACTATAGAAAGTCATTATGACGTAGAATGTGCATACCTTGTTGATTCCATTTATGAAATAAAGCACATTTTCTAAAAACTCGTGTTTTTTACGAAATCATGTAAACCTTCTAGAGGCTGTGATTTTAACAAACGGTGGAAGTAAGCTTTTCTTATTTCCAGATGAATGCGCAAACTATAGAAAGTCGTTATGACGTAGAATGTGCATATTTTGTAGATTCCATTTATGAAATAAAGCACATTTTCTAAAAACTCGTGTTTTTTACGAAATCATGTAAACCTTCTAGAAGCTGTGATTTCAAAAAATGGTGGAAGTAAGCTTTTCTTATTTCCGGACGCATGCGCAAACTATAGAAAGTCGTTATGATGTAGAATGTGCAAAATTTGTAGATTCCATTTATGAAATAAAACACATTTTCTAAAAACTTGTGTTTTTTACGAAATCATGTAAACCTTCTAGAAGCTGTGATTTTAAAAAACGGTGGAATTAAGATTTTCTTATTTCCGGACGAATGCGCAAACTATAGAAAGTCGTTATGACATAGAATGTGCATACTTTGTTGATTTGATTGTTGAAATAAAACACATTTTCTAAAAACTCGTGTTTTTTAAGAAATCATGTAAACCTTCTAGAAGTTGTGATTCTAAAAACCGGTGGAAGTAAGCTTTTCTTATTTCCGGACGCATGCGCAAACTTTAGAAAGTCGTTATGATGTAGAATGTGCATACTTTGTTGATTCCATTTATGAAATAAAACACATTTTCTAAAAACTCGTGTTTTTTAAGAAATCATGTAAACCTTCTAGAAGTTGTGATTTTAAAAAACGGAGGAAGTAAGCTTTTCTCATTTCCAAACGCATGCGCAAACTATAGAAAGTCGTTATGACGTAGAATGTGCATGCTTTGTTGATTCCATTTATGAAATAAAAGACATTTTCTAAAAACTCATGTTTTTTAAGAAATCATGTAAACCTTCTAGAAGCTGTGATTTTAAAAAACGGGGGAAGTAAGCTTTTCTTATTTCCAAACGCATGCGAAAACTATAAAAAGTCGTTATGACGTAGAATGTGCATACTTTGTTGATTCCATTAATGAAATAAAACACATTTTCTTAAAACTCGTGTTTCTTAAGAAATCATGTAAACCTTCTAAAAGCTGTGATTTTAAAAAACGGTCGAAGTAAGATTTTCTTATTTCTGGAGGAATGCGCAAACTATAGAAAGTCGTTATGACGTAGAATGTGCATACTTTGTTGATTCGATTTATGAAATAAAACACATTTTCTAAAAACTCATGTTTTTTAAGAAATCATGTAAACCTTCTAGAAGTTGTGATTTTAAAAAACGGGGGAAGTAAGCTTTTCTTATTTCCAAACTCATGCGCAAACTATAGAAAGTCGTTATGACGTAGAATATGCATACTTTGTTGATTCCATTTATGAAATAAAACACATTTTCTAAAAACTCATGTTTTTTAAGAAATCATGTAAACCTTCTAGAAGCTGTGATTTTAAAAAACGGTGGAAGTAAGCTTTTCTTATTTTCGGACGAATGCGCAAACTATAGAAAGTCGTTTTGACGTAGAATGTGCATACTTTGTTGATTCCATTTATGAAATAAAACACATTTTCTAAAAACTCGTGTTTTTTAAGAAATCATGTAAACCTTCTAGAAGCTGTGATTTTAAAAAACGGTGGAAGTAAGCTTTTCTTATTTCCGGACGAATGCGAAAACTATAGAAAGTCCTTATGACGTAGAATGTGCATACTTTGTTGATTCCATTTATGAAACAAAACACATTTTCTAAAAACTCGTGTTTTTTATGAAATCATGTAAACCTTCTAGAAGCTGTGATTTTAGAAAACGGTGGAAGTAAGATTTTCTTATTTCCGAACGAATGCGCAAACTATAGAAAGTCGTTATGACGTAGAATGTGCATACTTTGTTGATTTCATTTATAAAATAAAACACATTTTCTAAAATCTCGTGTTTTTTAAGAAATCATGTAAACCTTCTAAAAGTTGTTATTTTAAAAAACGGTGGAAGTAAGCTTTTCTTATTTCCGGACGCATGCGCAAACTATAGAAAGTCGTTATGACGTAGAATTTTCATACTTTGTTGATGCCATTTATGAAATAAAACACATTTTCTAAAAACTCGTGTTTTTTAAGAAATCATGTAAACCTTCTAGAAGATGTGATTTTAAAAAACGGGGGAAGTAAGCTTTTCTTATTTCCAAACGCATGCGCAAACTATAGAAATTCGTTATGACGTAGAATGTGCGTACTTTGTTGATTCCATTTATCAAATAAAACACATTTTCTAAAAACTCATGTTTTTTAAGAAATCATGTAAACCTTCTAGAAGCTATGATTTAAAAAAACAGGGGAAGTAAGCTTTTCTTATTTCCGGACGCATGCGCAAACTATAGAAAGTCGTTATGATGTAGAATGTGCATACTTTGTAGATTCCATTGATGAAATAAAGCACATTTTGTAAAAACTCGTGTGTTTTACGAAATCATGTAAACCTTCTAGAAGCTGTGATTTTAAAAAACGGTGGAAGTAAGCTTTTCTTATTTCCGGACGAATGCGCAAACTGTAGAAAGTCCTTATGACGTAGAATGTGCATACTTTGTTGATTGCATTTATGAAATAAAACACATTTTCTAGAAACTCGTGTTTTTTAAGAAATCATGTAAACCTTCTAGAAGCTGTGATTTTAAAAAACGGTGGAAGTAAGCTTTTCTTATTTCCGGACGCATGCGCAAACTGTAGAAATTCGTTATGACGTAGAATTTGCATACTTTGTAGATGCCATTTATGAAATAAAACACATTTTCTAAAAACTCGTGTTTTTTAAGAAATCATGTAAACCTTCTAGAAGCTGTGATTTTAAAAAACGGGGGAAGTAAGCTTTTCTTATTTCCAAAGGCATGCGGAAACTATAGAAAGTCATTATGACGTAGAATGTGCATACTTTGTTGATTCCATTAATGAAATAAAACACATTTTCTAAAAACTTGTGTTTTTTAAGAAATCATGTAAACCTTCTAGAAGCTGTGATTTTAAAAAACGGTGGAAGTAAGCTTTTCTTATTTCCGGAGGAATGCGCAAACTATAGAAAGTCGTTATGACGTAGAATGTGCATACTTTGTTGATTCCATTTATGAAATAAAACACATTTTCTAAAAACTCGTGTTTTTTAAGAAATCATGTAAACCTTCTAGAAGCTGTGATTTTAAAAAACGGGGGAAGTAAGCTTTTCTTATTTCCAAATTCATGCGCAAACTATAGAAAGTCATTATGACGTAGAATGTGGATACTTTGTTGATTCCATTTATGAAATAAAACACATTTTCTAAAAACTCATGTTTTTTAAGAAATCATGTAAACCTTCTAGAAGCTGTGATTTTAAAAAACGGTGGAAGTAAGCTTTTCTTATTTCTGGATGAATGCGCAAACTATAGAAAGTCGTTTTGACGTAGAATGTGCATACTTTGTTGATTCCATTTATGAAATAAAACACATTTTCTAAAAACTTGTGTTTTTTAAGAAATCATGTAAACCTTCTAGAAGCTGTGATTTTAAAAAACGGTGGAAGTAAGCTTTTCTTATTTCCGGACGCATGCGCAAACTATAGAAAGTCGTTATGACGTAGAATGTGCATACTTTGTTGATTTCATTTATGAAATAAAACACATTTTCTAAAATCTCGTGTTTTTTAAGAAATCATGTAAACCTTCTAGAAGCTGTTATTTTAAAAAACGGTGGAAGTAAGCTTTTCTTATTTCCGGACGCATGCCCAAACTATAGAAAGTCGTTATGACGTAGAATTTTCATACTTTGTTGATGTCATTTATGAAATAAAACACATTTTCTAAAAACTTGTGTTTTTTAAGAAATCTGTAAACCTTCTAGAAGCTGTGATTTTAAAAAACCGGGGAGGTAAGCTTTTCTTATTTCCAAACGCATGCGCAAACTATATAAATTCGTTATGACGTAGAATGTGCATACTTTGTTGATACCATTTATGAAATAAAACACATTTTCTAAAAATTCATGTTTTTTAAGAAATCATGTAAACCTTCTAGAAGCTGTGACTTAAAAAAACGGGGGAAGTAAGTTTTTCTTATTTCCGGACACATGCGCAAACTATAGAAAGGCGTTATGACGTAGAATGTGCATACTTTGTAGATTCCATTTATGAAATAAAGCACATTTTGTAAAAACTCATGTTTTTTACGAAATCATGTAAACCTTCTAGAAGCTGTGATTTTAAAAAACGGTGGAAGTAAGCTTTTCTTATTTCCGGACGAATGCGCAAACTATAGAAATTCCTTTTGACGTAGAATGTGGATACTTTGTTGATTCCATTTATGAAATAAAACACATTTTCTAAAAACTCGTGTTTTTTAAGAAATCATGTAAACCTTCTAGAAGCTGTGATTTTAAAAAACGGTGGAAGTAAGCTTTTCTTATTTCCGGACGCATGCAAAAACTATAGAAAGTCCTTATGACGTAGAATGTGCATACTTTGTTGATTCCATTTATGAAACAAAACACATTTTCTAAAAACTCGTGTTTTTTATGAAATCATGTAAACCTTCTAGAAGCTGTGATTTTAGAAAACGGTGGAAGTAAGATTTTCTTATTTCCGAACGAATGCGCAAACTATAGAAAGTCGTTATGACGTAGAATGTGCATACTTTGCTGATTTCATTTATAAAATAAAACACATTTTCTAAAATCTCATGTTTTTTAAGAAATCAGGTAAACCTTCTAGAAGTTGTTATTTTAAAAAACGGTGGAAGTAAGCTTTTCTTATTTCCGGACGCATGCGCAAACTATAGAAAGTCGTTATGACGTAGAATTTTCATACTTTGTTGATGCCATTTATGAAATAAAACACATTTTCTAAAAACTCGTGTTTTTTAAGAAATCATGTAAACCTTCTAGAAGATGTGATTTTAAAAAACGGGGGAAGTAAGCTTTTCTTATTTCCAAACGCATGCGCAAACTATAGAAATTCGTTATGACGTAGAATGTGCGTACTTTGTTGATTCCATTTATCAAATAAAACACATTTTCTAAAAACTCATGTTTTTTAAGAAATCATGTAAACCTTCTAGAAGCTATGATTTAAAAAAACAGGGGAAGTAAGCTTTTCTTATTTCCGGACGCATGCGCAAACTATAGAAAGTCGTTATGATGTAGAATGTGCATACTTTGTAGATTCCATTGATGAAATAAAGAACATTTTGTAAAATCTCGTGTGTTTTACGAAATCATGTAAACCTTCTAGAAGCTGTGATTTTAAAAAACGGTGGAAGTAAGCTTTTCTTATTTCCGGACGAATGCGCAAACTATAGAAAGTCCTTATGACGTAGAATGTGCATACTTTGTTGATTCCATTAATGAAATAAAACACATTTTCTAAAAACTTGTGTTTTTTAAGAAATCATGTAAACCTTCTAGAAGCTATGATTTTAAAAAACGGTGGAAGTAAGCTTTTCTTATTTCCGGAGGAATGCGCAAACTATAGAAAGTCGTTATGACGTAGAATGTGCATACTTTGTTGATTCCATTTATGAAATAAAACACATTTTCTAAAAACTCGTGTTTTTTAAGAAATCATGTAAACCTTCTAGAAGCTGTGATTTTAAAAAACAGGGGAAGTAAGCTTTTCTTATTTCCAAACTCATGCGCAAACTATAGAAAGTCGTTATGACGTAGAATGTGCATACTTTGTTGATTCCATTTATGAAATAAAACACATTTTCTAAAAACTCATGTTTTTTAAGAAATCATGTAAACCTTTTAGAAGCTGTGATTTTAAAAAACGGTGGAAGTAAGCTTTTCTTATTTCCGGATGAATGCGCAAACTATAGAAACTCGTTTTGACGTAGAATGTGCATACTTTGTTGATTCCATTTATGAACTAAAACACATTTTCTAAAAACTCGGGTTTTTTAAGAAATCATGTAAACCTTCTAGAAGCTGTTATTTTAAAAAACGGTGGAAGTAAGATTTTCTTATTTCCGAACGAATGCGCAAACTATAGAAATTCGTTATGACGTAGAATGTGCATACTTTGTTGATTTCATTTATGAAATAAAACACATTTTCTAAAATCTCGTGTTTTTTAAGAAATCATGTAAACCTTCTAGAAGCTGTTATTTTAAAAAATGGTGGAAGTAAGCTTTTCTTATTTCCGGACGCATGCGCAAACTATAGAAAGTCGTTATGACGTAGAATTTTCATACTTTGTTGATGTCATTTGTGAAATAAAACACATTTCCTAAAAACTCGTGTTTTTTAAGAAATCATGTAAACCTTCTAGAAGCTGTGATTTTAAAAAACGGGGGAGGTAAGCTTTTCTTATTTCCAAACGCATGCGCAAACTATAGAAATTCGTTATGACGTAGAATGTGCATACTTTGTTGATACCATTTATTAAATAAAACAAATATTCTAAAAAGTCATGTTTTTTAAGAAATCATGTAAACCTTCTAGAAGCCGTGACTTAAAAAAATGGGGGAAGTAAGCTTTTCTTATTTCCGGACACATGCGCAAACTATAGAAAGTTGTTATGACGTAGAATGTGCATACTTTGTAGATTCCATTTATGAAATAAAGCACATTTTGTAAAAACTCATGTTTTTTACGAAATCATGTAAACCTTTTAGAAGCTGTGATTTTAAAAAACGGTGGAAGTAAGCTTTTCTTATTTCCGAACGAATGCGCAAACTATAGAAAGTCGTTTTGACGTAGAATGTGCATACTTTGTTGATTCCATTTATGAAATAAAACATATTTTCTAAAAACTCATGTTTTTTAAGAAATCATGTAAACCTTCTAGAAGCTGTGATTTTAAAAAACGGTGGAAGTAAGATTTTCTTATTTCCGGACGCATGCGAAAACTATAGAAAGTCCTTATGACGTAGAATGTGCATACTTTGTTGATTCCACTTATGAAATAAAACACATTTTCTAAAAACTCGTGTTTTTTAAGAAATCATGTAAACCTTCTAGAAGCTGTGATTTTAAAAAACGGGGGAAGTAAGCTTTTCTTATTTCCAAACGCATGCGCAAACTATAGAAAGTCGTTATGACGTAGAATGTGCATACTTTGTTGATTCCATTTATGAAATAAAACACATTTTCTAAAAACTCGTGTTTTTTACGAAATCATGTAAACCTTTTAGAAGCTGTGATTTCAAAAAACGGTGGAAGTAAGCTTTTGTTATTTCCGGACGCATGCGCAAACTATAGAAATTCGTTATGACGTAGAATGTGCATACTTTGTAGATTGCATTTATGAAATAAAACACATTTTCTAAGAACTCGTGTTTTTTATGAAATCATGTAAACCTTCAAGAAGCTGTGATTTTAAAAAACAGTGGAAGTAAGATTTTCTTATTTCCGGACGGATGCGCAAACTATAGAAAGTCGTTATGACGTAGAATGTGCATACTTTGTTGATTCCATTTATGAAATAAAACACATTTTCTTAAAACTCGTGTGTTTTAAGAAATCATGGAAACCTTCTAGAAGCTG
This sequence comes from Larix kaempferi, assembly GCA_027924585.1. NCBI lineage: Eukaryota > Viridiplantae > Streptophyta > Pinopsida > Pinales > Pinaceae > Larix > Larix kaempferi. The sequence continues at coordinate 654,159 of BSBM01001607.1, forward strand.
TTATTTTAAAAAACGGTAGAAGTAAGCTTTTCTTATTTGCAAACGCATGCGCAAACTATAGAAAGTCGTTATGACGTAGAATGTGCATACCTTGTTGATTCCATTTATGAAATAAAGCACATTTTCTAAAAACTCGTGTTTTTTGCGAAATCATGTAAACCTTCTAGAGGCTGTGATTTTAACAAACGGTGGAAGTAAGCTTTTCTTATTTCCAGATGAATGCGCAAACTATAGAAAGTCGTTATGACGTAGAATGTGCATATTTTGTAGATTCCATTTATGAAATAAAGCACATTTTCTAAAAACTTGTGTTTTTTACGAAATCATGTAAACCTTCTAGAAGCTGTGATTTCAAAAAACGGTGGAAGTAAGCTTTTCTTATTTCCGGACGCATGCGCAAACTATAGAAAGTCGTTATGATGTAGAATGTGCAAAATTTGTAGATTCCATTTATGAAATAAAACACATTTTCTAAAAACTTGTGTTTTTTACGAAATCATGTAAACCTTCTAGAAGCTGTGATTTTAAAAAACGGTGGAATTAAGATTTTCTTATTTCCGGACGAATGCGCAAACTATAGAAAGTCGTTATGACGTAGAATGTGCATACTTTGTTGATTCGATTGATGAAATAAAACACATTTTCTAAAAACTCGTGTTTTTTAAGAAATCATGTAAACCTTCTAGAAGTTGTGATTTTAAAAACCGGTGGAAGTAAGCTTTTCTTATTTCCGGACGCATGCGCAAACTATAGAAAGTCGTTATGATGTACAATGTGCATACTTTGTTGATTCCATTTATGAAATAAAACACATTTTCTAAAAACTCGTGTTTTTTAAGAAATCATGTAAACCTTCTAGAAGTTGTGATTTTAAAAAACGGAGGAAGTAAGCTTTTCTCATTTCCAAACGCATGCGCAAACTATAGAAAGTCGTTATGGCGTAGAATGTGCATGCTTTGTTGATTCCATTTATGAAATAAAACACATTTTCTAAAAACTCATGTTTTTTAAGAAATCATGTAAACCTTCTAGAAGCCGTGATTTTAAAAAACGGGGGAAGTAAGCTTTTCTTATTTCCAAACGCATGCGAAAACTATAAAAAGTCGTTATGACGTAGAATGTGCATACTTTGTTGATTCCATTAATGAAATAAAACACATTTTCTTAAAACTCGTGTTTCTTAAGAAATCATGTAAACCTTCTAGAAGCTGTGATTTTAAAAAACGGTGGAAGTAAGCTTTTCTTATTTCTGGAGGAATGCGCAAACTATAGAAAGTCGTTATGACGTAGAATGTGCATACTTTGTTGATTCGATTTATGAAATAAAACACATTTTCTAAAAACTCATGTTTTTTAAGAAATCATGTAAACCTTCTAGAAGCTGTGATTTTAAAAAACGGGGGAAGTAAGCTTTTCTTATTTCCAAACTCATGCGCAAACTATAGAAAGTCGTTACGACGTAGAATGTGCATACTTTGTTGATTCCATTTATGAAATAAAACACATTTTCTAAAAACTCATGTTTTTTAAGAAATCATGTAAACCTTCTAGAAGCTGTGATTTTAAAAAAGGGTGGAAGTAAGCTTTTCTTATTTTCGGACGAATGCGCAAACTATATAAAGTCGTTTTGACGTAGAATGTGCATACTTTGTTGATTCCATTTATGAAATAAAACACATTTTCTAAAAACTCGTGTTTTTTAAGAAATCATGTAAACCTTCTAGAAGCTGTGATTTTAAAAAACGGTGGAAGTAAGCTTTTCTTATTTCCGGACGCATGCGAAAACTATAGAAAGTCCTTATGACGTAGAATGTGCATACTTTGTTGATTCCATTTATGAAACAAAACACATTTTCTAAAAACTCATGTTTTTTATGAAATCATGTAAAGCTTCTAGAAGCTGTGATTTTAGAAAACGGTGGAAGTAAGATTTTCTTATTTCCGAACGAATGCGCAAACTATAGAAAGTCGTTATGACGTAGAATGTGCATACTTTGTTGATTTCATTTATAAAATAAAACACATTTTCTAAAATCTCGTGTTTTTTAAGAAATCATGTAAACCTTCTAGAAGTTGTTATTTTAAAAAACGGTGGAAGTAAGCTTTTCTTATTTCCGGACGCATGCGCAAACTACAGAAAGTCGTTATGACGTAGAATTTTCATACTTTGTTGATGCCATTTATGAAATAAAACACATTTTCTAAAAACTCGTGTTTTTTAAGAAATCATGTAAACCTTCTAGAAGATGTGATTTTAAAAAATGGGGGAAGTAAGCTTTTCTTATTTCCAAACGCATGCGCAAACTATAGAAATTCGTTATGACGTAGAATGTGCGTACTTTGTTGATTCCATTTATCAAATAAAACACATTTTCTAAAAACTCATGTTTTTTAAGAAATCATGTAAACCTTCTAGAAGCTATGATTTAAAAAAACAGGGGAAGTAAGCTTTTCTTATTTCCGGACGCATGCGCAAACTATAGAAAGTCGTTATGATGTAGAATGTGCATACTTTGTAGATTCCATTGATGAAATAAAGCACATTTTGTAAAAACTCGTGTGTTTTACGAAATCATGTAAACCTTCTAGAAGCTGTGATTTTAAAAAACGGTGGAAGTAAGCTTTTCTTATTTCCGAACGAATGCGCAAACTATAGAAAGTCCTTATGACGTAGAATGTGCATACTTTGTTGATTGCATTTATGAAATAAAACACATTTTCTAGAAACTCGTGTTTTTTAAGAAATCATGTAAACCTTCTAGAAGCTGTGATTTTAAAAAACGGGGGAAGTAAGCTTTTCTTATTTCCAAACGCATGCGGAAACTATAGAAAGTCATTATGACGTAGAATGTGCATACTTTGTTGATTCCATTAATGAAATAAAATACATTTTCTAAAAACTTGTGTTTTTTAAGAAATCATGTAAACCTTCTAGAAGCTGTGATTTTAAAAAACGGTGGAAGTAAGCTTTTCTTATTTCCGGAGGAATGCGCAAACTATAGAAAGTCGTTATGACGTAGAATGTGCATACTTTGTTGATTCCATTTATGAAATAAAACACATTTTCTAAAAACTCGTGTTTTTTAAGAAATCATGTAAACCTTCTAGAAGCTGTGATTTTAAAAAACGGGGGAAGTAAGCTTTTCTTATTTCCAAATTCATGCGCAAACTATAGAAAGTCATTATGACGTAGAATGTGGATACTTTGTTGATTCCATTTATGAAATAAAACACATTTTCTAAAAACTCATGTTTTTTAAGAAATCATGTAAACCTTCTAGAAGCTGTGATTTTAAAAAACGGTGGAAGTAAGCTTTTCTTATTTCCGGATGAATGCGCAAACTATAGAAAGTCGTTTTGACGTAGAATGTGCATACTTTGTTGATTCCATTTATGAAATAAAACACATTTTCTAAAAACTCGTGTTTTTTAAGAAATCATGTAAACCTTCTAGAAGCTGTGATTTTAAAAAACGGTGGAAGTAAGCTTTTCTTATTTCCGGACGCATGCGCAAACTATAGAACGTCCTTATGACGTACAATGCGCATACTTTGTTGATTCCATTTATGAAACAAAACACATTTTCTAAAAACTCGTGTTTTTTACGAAATCATGTAAACCTTCTAGAAGCTGTGATTTAAAAAAACGGCGGAAGTAAGCTTTTCTTTTTTCCGGACGCATGCGCAAACTATAGAAAGTCGTTATGACCTAGAATGTGCATACTTTGTAGATTCCATTTATGAAATAAAACACATTTTCTAAAAACTCGTGTTTTTTACGAAATCATGTAAACCTTCTAGAAGCTGTGATTTTAAAAAACGGTGGAAGTAAGATTTTTTTATTTCCGAACGAATGCGCAAACTATAGAAAGTCGTTATGACGTAGAATGTGCATACTTTGTTGATTTCATTTATGAAATAAAACACATTTTCTAAAATCTCGTGTTTTTTAAGAAATCATGTAAACCTTCTAGAAGCTGTTATTTTAAAAAACGGTGGAAGTAAGCTTTTCTTATTTCCGGACGCATGCGCAAACTATAGAAAGTCGTTATGACGTAGAATTTTCATACTTTGTTGATGTCATTTATGAAATAAAACACATTTTCTAAAAACTCGTGTTTTTTAAGAAATCATGTAAACCTTCTAGAAGCTGTGATTTTAAAAAACCGGGGAGGTAAGCTTTTCTTATTTTCAAACGCATGCGCAAACTATAGAAATTCGTTATGACGTAGAATGTGCATACTTTGTTGATACCATTTATGAAATAAAACACATTTTCTAAAAACTCATGTTTTTTAAGAAATCATGTAAACCTTCTAGAAGCTGTGACTTAAAAAAACGGGGGAAGTAAGTTTTTCTTATTTCCGGACGCATGCGCAAACTATAGAAAGGCGTTATGACGTAGAATGTGCATACTTTGTAGATTCCATTTATGAAATAAAGCACATTTTGTAAAAACTCATGTTTTTTACGAAATCATGTAAACCTTCTAGAAGCTGTGATTTTAAAAAACGGTGGAAGTAAGCTTTTCTTATTTCCGGACGAATGCGCAAACTATAGAAATTCGTTTTGACGTAGAATGTGCATACTTTGTTGATTCCATTTATGAAATAAAACACATTTTCTAAAAACTCGTGTTTTTTAAGAAATCATGTAAACCTTCTAGAAGCTGTGATTTTAAAAAACGGTGGAAGTAAGCTTTTCTTATTTCCGGACGCATGCAAAAACTATAGAAAGACCTTATGACGTAGAATGTGCATACTTTGTTGATTCCGTTTATGAAACAAAACACATTTTCTAAAAACTCGTGTTTTTTATGAAATCATGTAAACCTTCTAGAAGCTGTGATTTTAGAAAACGGTGGAAGTAAGATTTTCTTATTTCCGAACGAATGCGCAAACTATAGAAAGTCGTTATGACGTAGAATGTGCATACTTTGCTGATTTCATTTATAAAATAAAACACATTTTCTAAAATCTCATGTTTTTTAAGAAATCATGTAAACCTTCTAGAAGTTGTTATTTTAAAAAAGGGTGGAAGTAAGCTTTTCTTATTTCCGGACGCATGCGCAAACTATAGAAAGTCGTTATGACGTAGAATTTTCATACTTTGTTGATGCCATTTATGAAATAAAACACATTTTCTAAAAACTCGTGTTTTTTAAGAAATCATGTAAACCTTCTAGAAGATGTGATTTTAAAAAACGGGGGAAGTAAGCTTTTCTTATTTCCAAACGCATGCGCAAACTATAGAAATTCGTTATGACGTAGAATGTGCGTACTTTGTTGATTCCATTTATCAAATAAAACACATTTTCTAAAAACTCATGTTTTTTAAGAAATCATGTAAACCTTCTAGAAGCTATGATTTAAAAAAACAGGGGAAGTAAGCTTTTCTTATTTCCGGACGCATGCGCAAACTATAGAAAGTCGTTATGATGTAGAATGTGCATACTTTGTAGATTCCATTGATGAAATAAAGCACATTTTGTAAAATCTCGTGTGTTTTACGAAATCATGTAAACCTTCTAGAAGCTGTGATTTTAAAAAACGGTGGAAGTAAGCTTTTCTTATTTCCGGACGAATGCGCAAACTATAGAAAGTCCTTATGACGTAGAATGTGCATACTTTGTTGATTGCATTTATGAAATAAAACACATTTTCTAGAAACTCGTGTTTTTTAAGAAATCATGTAAACCTTCTAGAAGCTGTGATTTTAAAAAACGGTGGAAGTAAGCTTTTCTTATTTCCGGACGCATGCGCAAACTATAGAAAGTCGTTATGACGTAGAATTTGCATACTTTGTAGATGCCATTTATGAAATAAAACACATTTTCTAAAAACTCGTGTTTTTTAAGAAATCATGTAAACCTTCTAGAAGCTGTGATTTTAAAAAACGGGGGAAGTAAGCTTTTCTTATTTCCAAACGCATGCGGAAACTATAGAAAGTCATTATGACGTAGAATGTGCATACTTTGTTGATTCCATTAATGAAATAAAACACATTTTCTAAAAACTTGTGTTTTTTAAGAAATCATTACACCTTCTAGAAGCTATGATTTTAAAAAACGGTGGAAGTAAGCTTTTCTTATTTCCGGAGGAATGCGCAAACTATAGAAAGTCGTTATGACGTAGAATGTGCATACTTTGTTGATTCCATTTATGAAATAAAACACATTTTCTAAAAACTCGTGTTTTTTAAGAAATCATGTAAACCTTCTAGAAGCTGTGATTTTAAAAAACGGGGGAAGTAAGCTTTTCTTATTTCCAAACTCATGCGCAAACTATAGAAAGTCGTTATGACGTAGAATGTGCATACTTTGTTGATTCCATTTATGAAATAAAACACATTTTCTAAAAACTCATGTTTTTTAAGAAATCATGTAAACCTTCTAGAAGCTGTGATTTTAAAAAACGGTGGAAGTAAGCTTTTCTTATTTCCGGATGAATGCGCAAACTATAGAAACTCGTTTTGACGTAGAATGTGCATACTTTGTTGATTCCATTTATGAAATAAAACACATTTTCTAAAAACTCGTGTTTTTTAAGAAATCATGTAAACCTTCTAGAAGCTGTGATTTTAAAAAACGGTGGAAGTAAGCTTTTCTTATTTCCGGACGCATGCGCAAACTATAGAAAGTCGTTATGACCTAGAATGTGCATACTTTGTAGATTCCATTTATGAAATAAAACACATTTTCTAGAAACTCGTGTTTTTTACGCAATCATGTAAACCTTCTAGAAGCTGTGATTTTAAAAAACGGTGGAAGTAAGATTTTCTTATTTCCGAACGAATGCGCAAACTATAGAAATTCGTTATGACATAGAATGTGCATACTTTGTTGATTTCATTTATGAAATAAAACACATTTTCTAAAATCTCGTGTTTTTTAAGAAATCATGTAAACCTTCTAGAAGCTGTTATTTTAAAAAACGGTGGAAGTAAGCTTTTCTTATTTCCGGACGCATGCGCAAACTATAGAAAGTCGTTATGACGTAGAATTTTCATACTTTGTTGATGCCATTTATGAAATAAAACACATTTCCTAAAAACTCATGTTTTTTAAGAAATCATGTAAACCTTCTAGAAGCTGTGATTTTAAAAAACGGGGGAGGTAAGCTTTTCTTATTTCCAAACGCATGCGCAAACTATAGAAATTTGTTATGACGTAGAATGTGCATACTTTGTTGATACCATTTATGAAATAAAACACATTTTCTAAAAAGTCATGTTTTTTAAGAAATCATGTAAACCTTCTAGAAGCCGTGACTTAAAAAAACGGGGGAAGTAAGCTTTTCTTATTTCCGGACGCATGCGCAAACTATAGAAATTCGTTATGACGTAGAATGTGCATACTTTGTAGATTCCATTTATGAAATAAAGCACATTTTGTAAAAACTCATGTTTTTTACGAAATCATGTAAACCTTCTAGAAGCTGTGATTTTAAAAAACGGTGGAAGTAAGCTTTTCTTATTTCCGAACGAATGCGCAAACTATAGAAAGTCGTTTTGACGTAGAATGTGCATACTTTGTTGATTCCATTTATGAAATAAAACACATTTTCTAAAAACTCGGGTTTTTTAAGAAATCATGTAAACCTTCTAGAAGCTGTGATTTTAAAAAACGGTGGAAGTAAGCTTTTCTTATTTCCGGACGCATGCGAAAACTATAGAAAGTCCTTATGACGTAGAATGTGCATACTTTGTTGATTCCATTTAGGAAACAAAACACATTTTCTAAAAACTCATGTTTTTTAAGAAATCATGTAAACCTTCTAGAAGTTGTGATTTTAAAAAACGGAGGAAGTAAGATTTTCTCATTTCCAAACGCATGCGCAAACTATAGAAAGTCGTTATGACGTAGAATGTGCATGCTTTCTTGATTCCATTTAAGAAATAAAACACATTTTCTAAAAACTCATGTTTTTTAAGAAATCATGTAAACCTTCTAGAAGCTGTGATTTTAAAAAACGGGGGAAGTAAGCTTTTCTTATTTCCAAACGCATGCGAAAACTATAAAAAGTCGTTATGACGTAGAATGTGCATACTTTGTTGATTCCATTAATGAAATAAAACACATTTTCTTAAAACTCGTGTTTTTTAAGAAATCATGTAAACCTTCTAGAAGCTGTGATTTTAAAAAACGGTGGAAGTAAGCTTTTCTTATTTCTGGAGGAATGCGCAAACTATAGAAAGTCGTTATGACATAGAATGTGCATACTTTGTTGATTCGATTTATGAAATAAAACACATTTTCTAAAAACTCGTGTTTTTTAAGAAATCATGTAGACCTTCTAGAAGCTGTGATTTTAAAAAACGGGGGAATTAAGCTTTTCTTATTTCCAAACTCATGCGCAAACTATAGAAATTCGTTATGACGTAGAATGTGCATACTTTGTTGATTCCATTTATGAAATAAAACACATTTTCTAAAAACTCATGTTTTTTAAGAAATCATGTAAACCTTCTAGAAGCTGTGATTTTAAAAAACGGTGGAAGTAAGATTTTCTTATTTCCGGACGAATGCACAAACTATAGAAAGTCGTTTTGACGTAGAATGTGCATACTTTGTTGATTCCATTTATGAAATAAAACACATTTTCTAAAAACTCGTGTTTTTTAAGAAATCATGTAAACCTTCTAGAAGCTGTGATTTTAAAAAACAGTGGAAGTAAGTTTTTATTATTTCCGGATGCATGCGAAAACTATAGAAAGTCCTTATGACGTAGAATGTGCATACTTTGTTGATTCCATTTATGAAACAAAAAACATTTTCTAAAAACTCGTGTTTTTTATGAAATCATGTAAACCTTCTAGAAGCTGTGATTTTAGAAAACGGTGGAAGTAAGATTTTCTTATTTCCGAACGAATGTGCAAACTATAGAAATTCGTTATGACGTAGAATGTGCGTACTTTGTTGATTCCATTTATCAAATAAAACACATTTTCTAAAAACTCATGTTTTTTAAGAAATCATGTAAACCTTCTAGAAGCTATGATTTAAAAAAACACGGGAAGTAAGCTTTTCTTATTTCCGGACGCATGCGCAAACTATAGAAAGTCGTTATGATGTAGAATGTGCATACTTTGTAGATTCCATTGATGAAATAAAGCACATTTTGTAAAAACTCGTGTGTTTTACGAAATCATGTAAACCTTCTAGAAGCTGTGATTTTAAAAAACGGTGGAAGTAAGCTTTTCTTATTTCCGGACGAATGCGCAAACTATAGAAAGTCCTTATGACGTAGAATGTGCATACTTTGTTGATTCCATTTATGAAATAAAACACATTTTCTAGAAACTCGTGTTTTTTAAGAAATCATGTAAACCTTCTAGAAGCTGTGATTTTAAAAAACGTTGGAAGTAAGCTTTTCTTATTTCCGGACGCATGCGCAAACTATAGAAAGTCGTTATGACGTAGAATTTGCATACTTTGTAGATGCCATTTATGAAATAAAACACATTTTCTAAAAACTCGTGTTTTTTAAGAAATCATGTAAACCTTCTAGAAGCTGTGATTTTAAAAAACAGGGGAAGTAAGCTTTTCTTATTTCCAAACGCATGCGGAAACTATAGAAAGTCATTATGACGTAGAATGTGCATACTTTGTTGATTCCATTAATGAAATAAAACACATTTTCTAAAAACTTGTGTTTTTTAAGAAATCATGTAAACCTTCTAGAAGCTGTGATTTTAAAAAACGGTGGAAGTAAGATTTTCTTATTTCCAAACGAATGCGCAAACTATAGAAAGTCGTTATGACGTAGAATGTGCATACTTTGTTGATTTCATTTATGAAATAAAACACATTTTCTAAAATCTCGTGTTTTTTAAGAAATCATGTAAACCTTCTAGAAGATGTTATTTTAAAAAACGATGGAAGTAAGGTTTTCTTATTTCCGGACGCATGCGCAAACTATAGAAAGTCGTTATGACGTAGAATTTGCATACTTTGTAGATGCCATTTATGAAATAAAACACATTTTCTAAAAACTCGTGTTTTTTAAGAAATCATGTAAACCTTCTAGAAGCTGTGATTTTAAAAAACGGGGGAAGTTAGCTTTTCTTATTTCCAAACGCATGCGCAAACTATAGAATGTCGTTATGACGTAGAATGTGCATACTTTGTTGATTCCATTTATGAAATAAAACACATTTTCTAAAAACTCGTGTTTTTTAAGAAATCATGTAAACCTTCTAGAAGTTGTGATTTTAAAAAACGGGGGAAGTAAGCTTTTCTTATTTCCAAACTCATGCGCAAACTATAGAAAGTCGTTATAACGTAGAATATGCATACTTTGTTGATTCCATTTATGAAATAAAACACATTTTCTAAAAACTCATGTTTTTTAAGAAATCATGTAAACCTTCTAGAAGCTGTGATTTTAAAAAACGGTGGAAGTAAGGTTTTCTTATTTCCGGATGAATGCGCAAACTATAGAAAGTCGTTTTGACGTAGAATGTGCATACTTTGTTGATTCCATTGATGAAATAAAACACATTTTCTAAAAACTCGTGTTTTTTAAGAAATCATGTAAACCTTCTAGAAGCTGTGATTTTAAAAAACGGTGGAAGTAAGCTTTTCTTATTTCCGGACGCATGCGCAAACTATAGAAAGTCCTTATGACGTAGAATGCACATACTTTGTGGATTCCATTTATGAAACAAAACACATTTTCTAAAAACTCGTGTTTTTTACGAAATCATGTAAACCTTCTAGAAGCTGTGATTTAAAAAAACGGTGGAAGTAAGCTTTTCTTTTTTCCGGACGCATGCGCAAACTATAGAAAGTCGTTATGACCTAGAATGTGCATACTTTGTAGATTCCATTTATGAAATAAAACACATTTTCTAAAAACTCGTGTTTTTTACGAAATCATGTAAACCTTCTAGAAGCTGTGATTTTAAAAAACGGTGGAAGTAAGATTTTCTTATTTCCGAACGAATGCGCAAACTATAGAAAGTCATTACGACGTAGAATGTGCATGCTTTGTTGATTTCATTTATGAAATAAAACACATTTTCTAAAATCTCGTGTTTTTTAAGAAATCATGTAAACCTTATAGAAGCTGTGATTTTAAAAAACGGGGGAGGTAAGCTTTTCTTTTTTCCAAACGCATGCGCAAACTATAGAAATTCGTTATGACGTAGAATGTGCATACTTTGTTGATTCGATTTATTAAATAAAACACATTTTCTAAAAACTCATGTTTTTTATGAAATCATGTAAACCTTCTAGAAGCTGTGACTTAAAAAAACGGGGGAAGTAAGCTTTTCTTATTTCCGGACGCATGCACAAACTATAGAAAGTCGTTATGACGTAGAATGTGCATACTTTGTAGATTCCATTTATGAAATAAAGCACATTTTGTAAAAACTCGTGTTTTTTACGAAATCATGTAAACCTTCTAGAAGCTGTGATTTTAAAAAACGGTGGAAGTAAGCTTTTCTTATTTCCTGACGAATGCGCAAAGTATAGAAAGTCCTTATGACGTAGAATGTGCATACTTTGTTGATTCCATTTATAAAATAAAACACATTTTCTAAAAAATCGTGTTTTTTACGAAATCATGTAAACCTTCTAAAAGCTGTGATTTTAAAAAACGGTGGAAGTAAGGTTTTCTTATTTCCGGACGAATGCGCAAACTACAGAAAGTCGTTATGACGTAGAATGTGCATACTTTGTTGATTCCATTTATGAAATAAAACACATTTTCTAAAAGCTCGCGTTTTTTAAGAAATCATGTAAACCTTCAAGAAGCTGTGATTTTAAAAAACGGTGGAAGTAAGCTTTTCTTATTTCCGGACGCATGCGAAAACTATAGAAAGTCCTTATGACGTAGAATGTGCATACTTTGTTGATTCCACTTATGAAATAAAACACATTTTCTAAAAACTCGTGTTTTTTAAGAAATCATGTAAACCTTCTAGAAGCTGTGATTTTAAAAAACGGGGGAAGTAAGCTTTTCTTATTTCCAAACGCATGCGCAAACTATAGAAAGTCGTTATGACGTAGAATGTGCATACTTTGTTGATTCCATTTATGAAATAAAACACATTTTCTAAAAACTCGTGTTTTTTACGAAATCTTGTAAACCTTTTAGAAGCTGTGATTTCAAAAAACGGTGGAAGTAAGCTTTTGTTATTTCCGGACGCATGCGCAAACTATAGAAAGTCGTTATGACGTAGAATGTGCATACTTTGTAGATTGCATTTATGAAATAAAACACATTTTCTAAGAACTCGTGTTTTTTACGAAATCATGTAAACCTTCAAGAAGCTGTGATTTTAAAAAACAGTGGAAGTAATATTTTCTTATTTCCAGACGGATGCGCAAACTATAGAAAGTCGTTATGACGTAGAATGTGCATACTTTGTTGATTCCATTTATGAAATAAAACACATTTTCTTAAAACTCGTGTGTTTTAAGAAATCATGGAAACCTTCTAGAAGCTGTTATTTTAAAAAACGGTAGAAGTAAGCTTTTCTTATTTCCAAACGCATGCGCAAACTATAGAAAGTCGTTATGACGTAGAATGTGCATACCTTGTTGATTCCATTTATGAAATAAAGCACATTTTCTAAAAACTCGTGTTTTTTACGAAATCATGTAAACCTTCTAGAGGCTATGATTTTAACAAACGGTGGAAGTAAGCTTTTCTTATTTCCAGATGAATGCGCAAACTATAGAAAGTCGTTATGACGTAGAATGTGCATATTTTGTAGATTCCATTTATGAAATAAAGCACATTTTCTAAAAACTCATGTTTTTTACGAAATCATGTAAACCTTCTAGAAGCTGTGATTTTAAAAAACGGTGGAATTAAGATTTTCTTATTTCCGGACGAATGCGCAAACTATAGAAAGTCGTTATGACGTAGAATGTTCATACTTTGTTGATTCGATTGATGAAATAAAACACATTTTCTAAAAACTCGTGTTTTTTAAGAAATCATGTAAACCTTCTAGAAGTTGTGATTCTAAAAACCGGTGGAAATAAGCTTTTCTTATTTCCGGACGCATGCGCAAACTATAGAAAGTCGTTATGATGTAGAATGTGCATACTTTGTTGATTCCATTTATGAAATAAAACACATTTTCTAAAAACTCGTGTTTTTTAAGAAATCATGTAAACCTTATAGAAGTTGTGATTTTAAAAAACGGAGGAAGTAAGCTTTTCTCATTTCCAAACACATGCGCAAACTATAGAAAGTCGTTATGACGTAGAATGTGCATGCTTTGTTGATTCCATTTATGAAATAAAACACATTCTCTAAAAACTCATGTTTTTTAGGAAATCATGTAAACCTTCTAGAAGCTGTGATTTTAAAAAACGGGGGAAGTAAGCTTTTCTTATTTCCAAATGCATGCGAAAACTATAAAAAGTCGTTATGACGTAGAATGTGCATACTTTGTTGATTCCATTAATGAAATAAAACACATTTTCTTAAAACTCGTGTTTCTTAAGAAATCATGTAAACCTTCTAGAAGCTGTGATTTTAAAAAACGGTGGAAGTAAGCTTTTCTGATTTCTGGAGGAATGCGCAAACTATAGAAAGTCGTTATGATGTAGAATGTGCATACTTTGTTGATTCGATTTATGAAATAAAACACATTTTCTAAAAACTCGTGTTTTTTAAGAAATCATGTAAACCTTCTAGAAGCTGTGATTTTAAAAAACGGGGGAAGTAAGTTTTTCTTATTTCCAAACTCATGCGCAAACTATAGAAAGTCGTTACGACGTAGAATGTGCATACTTTGTTGATTCCATTTATGAAATAAAACACATTTTCTAAAAACTCATGTTTTTTAAGAAATCATGTAAACCTTCTAGAAGCTGTGATTTTAAAAAACGGTGGAAGTAAGCTTTTCTTATTTTCGGACGAATGCGCAAACTATAGAAAGTCGTTTTGACGTAGAATGTGCATACTTTGTTGATTCCGTTTATGAAATAAAACACATTTTCTAAAAACTCGTGTTTTTTAAGAAATCATGTAAACCTTCTAGAAGCTGTGATTTTAAAAAATGGTGGAAGTAAGCTTTTCTTATTTCCGGACGCATGCGAAAACTATAGAAAGTCCTTATGACGTAGAATGTGCATACTTTGTTGATTCCATTTATGAAACAAAACACATTTTCTAAAAACTCGTGTTTTTTATGAAATCATGTAAACCTTCTAGAAGCTGTGATTTTAGAAAACGGTGGAAGTAAGATTTTCTTATTTCCGAACGAATGGGCAAACTATAGAAACTCGTTATGACGTAGAATGTGCATACTTTGTTGATTTCATTTATAAAATAAAACACATTTTCTAAAATCTCGTGTTTTTTAAGAAATCATGTAAACCTTCTAGAAGCTGTGATTTTAAAAAACGGTGGAAGTAAGATTTTCTTATTTCCGAACGAATGCGCAAACTATAGAAAGTCCTTATGACGTAGAATGTGCATACTTTGTTGATTCCATTTATGAAACAAAACACATTTTCTAAAAACTCGTGTTTTTTATGAAATCATGTAAACCTTCTAGAAGCTGTGATTTTAGAAAACGGTGGAAGTAAGATTTTCTTATTTCCGAACGAATGCGCAAACTATAGAAAGTCGTTATGACGTAGAATGTGCATACTTTGTTGATTCCATTAATGAAATAAAACACATTTTCTAAAAACTTGTGTTTTTTAAGAAATCATGTAAACATTCTAGAAGCTGTGATTTTAAAAAACGGTGGAAGTAAGATTTTCTTATTTCCAAACGAATGCGCAAACTATAGAAAGTCGTTATGACGTAGAATGTGCATACTTTGTTGATTTCATTTATGAAATAAAACACATTTTCTAAAATCTCGTGTTTTTTAAGAAATCATGTAAACCTTCTAGAAGATGTTATTTTAAAAAACGATGGAAGTAAGCTTTTCTTATTTCCGGACGCATGCGCAAACTATAGAAAGTCGTTATGACGTAGAATTTGCATACTTTGTAGATGCCATTTATGAAATAAAACACATTTTCTAAAAACTCGTGTTTTTTAAGAAATCATGTAAACCTTCTAGAAGTTGTGATTTTAAAAAACGGGGGAAGTAAGCTTTTCTTATTTCCAAACTCATGCGCAAACTATAGAAAGTCGTTATAACGTAGAATATGCATACTTTGTTGATTCCATTTATGAAATAAAACACATTTTCTAAAAACTCATGTTTTTTAAGAAATCATGTAAACCTTCTAGAAGCTGTGATTTTAAAAAACGGTGGAAGTAAGGTTTTCTTATTTCCGGATGAATGCGCAAACTATAGAAAATCGTTTTGACGTAGAATGTGCATACTTTGTTGATTCCATTGATGAAATAAAACACATTTTCTAAAAACTCGTGTTTTTTAAGAAATCATGTAAACCTTCTAGAAGCTGTGATTTTAAAAAACGGTGGAAGTAAGCTTTTCTTATTTCCGGACGCATGCGCAAACTATAGAAAGTCCTTATGACGTAGAATGCACATACTTTGTGGATTCCATTTATGAAACAAAACACATTTTCTAAAAACTCGTGTTTTTTACGAAATCATGTAAACCTTCTATAAGCTGTGATTTAAAAAAACGGTGGAAGTAAGCTTTTCTTTTTTCCGGACGCATGCGCAAACTATAGAAAGTCGTTATGACCTAGAATGTGCATACTTTGTAGATTCCATTTATGAAATAAAACACATTTTCTAAAAACTCGTGTTTTTTACGAAATCATGTAAACCTTCTAGAAGCTGTGATTTTAAAAAACGGTGGAAGTAAGATTTTCTTATTTCCGAACGAATGCGCAAACTATAGAAAGTCGTTATGACGTAGAATGTGCATGCTTTGTTGATTTCATTTATGAAATAAAACACATTTTCTAAAATCTCGTGTTTTTTAAGAAATCATGTAAACCTTATAGAAGCTGTGATTTTAAAAAACGGGGGAGGTAAGCTTTTCTTTTTTCCAAACGCATGCGCAAACTATAGAAATTCGTTATGACGTAGAATGTGCATACTTTGTTGATTCGATTTATTAAATAAAACACATTTTCTAAAAACTCATGTTTTTTATGAAATCATGTAAACCTTCTAGAAGCTGTGACTTAAAAAAACGGGGGAAGTAAGCTTTTCTTATTTCCGGACGCATGCGCAAACTATAGAAAGTCGTTATGACGTAGAATGTGCATACTTTGTAGATTCCATTTATGAAATACAGCACATTTTGTAAAAACTCGTGTTTTTTACGAAATCATGTAAACCTTCTAGAAGCTGTGATTTTAAAAAATGGTGGAAGTAAGCTTTTCTTATATCCGGACGAATGCGCAAAGTATAGAAAGTCCTTATGACGTAGAATGTGCATACTTTGTTGATTCCATTTATAAAATAAAACACATTTTCTAAAAAATCGTGTTTTTTACGAAATCATGTAAACCTTCTAAAAGCTGTGATTTTTAAAAACGGTGGAAGTAAGGTTTTCTTATTTCCGGACGAATGCGCAAACTACAGAAAGTCGTTATGACGTAGAATGTGCATACTTTGTTGATTCCATTTATGAAATAAAACACATTTTCTAAAAGCTCGCGTTTTTTAAGAAATCATGTAAACCTTCAAGAAGCTGTGATTTTAAAAAACGGTGGAAGTAAGCTTTTCTTATTTCCGGACGCATGCGAAAACTATAGAAAGTCCTTATGACGTAGAATGTGCATACTTTGTTGATTCCACTTATGAAATAAAACACATTTTCTAAAAACTCATGTTTTTTAAGAAATCATGTAAACCTTCTAGAAGCTGTGATTTTAAAAAACGGGCGAAGTAAGCTTTTCTTATTTCCAAACGCATGCGCAAACTATAGAAAGTCGTTATGACGTAGAATGTGCATACTTTGTTGATTCCATTAATGAAATAAAACACATTTTCTAAAAACTCGTGTTTTTTACGAAATCATGTAAACCTTTTAGAAGCTGTGATTTCAAAAAACGGTGGAAGTAAGCTTTTGTTATTTCCGGACGCATGCGCAAACTATAGAAAGTCGTTATGACGTAGAATGTGCATACTTTGTAGATTGCATTTATGAAATAAAACACATTTTCTAAGAACTCGTGTTTTTTACGAAATCATGTAAACCTTCAAGAAGCTGTGATTTTAAAAAACAGTGGAAGTAATATTTTCTTATTTCCAGACGGATGCGCAAACTATAGAAAGTCATTATGACGTAGAATGTGCATACTTTGTTGATTCCATTTATGAAATAAAACACATTTTCTTAAAACTCGTGTGTTTTAAGAAATCATGGAAACCTTCTAGAAGCTGTTATTTTAAAACACGGTAGAAGTAAGCTTTTCTTATTTCCAAACGCATGCGCAAACTATAGAAAGTCGTTATGACGTAGAATGTGCATACCTTGTTGATTCCATTTATGAAATAAAGCAAATTTTCTAAAAACTCGTGTTTTTTACGAAATCATGTAAACCTTCTAGAGGCTGTGATTTTAACAAACGGTGGAAGTAAGCTTTTCTTATTTCCAGATGAATGCGCAAACTATAGAAATTCGTTATGACGTAGAATGTGCATACTTTGTTGATTCGATTTATTAAATAA
Organism: Larix kaempferi; assembly: GCA_027924585.1. Lineage (NCBI taxonomy): Eukaryota > Viridiplantae > Streptophyta > Pinopsida > Pinales > Pinaceae > Larix > Larix kaempferi. Next base: position 671,746 of record BSBM01001607.1, read on the forward strand.
AACACATTTTCTAAAAACTCATGTTTTTTATGAAATCATGTAAACCTTCTAGAAGCTGTGACTTAAAAAAACGGGGGAAGTAAGCTTTTCTTATTTCCGGACGCATGCGCAAACTATAGAAAGTCGTTATGACGTAGAATGTGCATACTTTGTAGATTCCATTGATGAAATAAAGAACATTTTGTAAAATCTCGTGTGTTTTACGAAATCATGTAAACCTTCTAGAAGCTGTGATTTTAAAAAACGGTGGAATTAAGATTTTCTTATTTCCGGACGAATGCGCAAACTATAGAAAGTCGTTATGACGTAGAATGTTCATACTTTGTTGATTCGATTGATGAAATAAAACACATTTTCTAAAAACTCATGTTTTTTAAGAAATCATGTAAACCTTCTAGAAGTTGTGATTCTAAAAACCGGTGGAAATAAGCTTTTCTTATTTCCGGACGCATGCGCAAACTATAGAAAGTCGTTATGATGTAGAATGTGCATACTTTGTTGATTCCATTTATGAAATAAAACACATTTTCTAAAAACTCGTGTTTTTTAAGAAATCATGTAAACCTTATAGAAGTTGTGATTTTAAAAAACGGAGGAAGTAAGCTTTTCTCATTTCCAAACACATGCGCAAACTATAGAAAGTCGTTATGACGTAGAATGTGCATGCTTTGTTGATTCCATTTATGAAATAAAACACATTTTCTAAAAACTCATGTTTTTTAAGAAATCATGTAAACCTTCTAGAAGCTGTGATTTTAAAAAACGGGGGAAGTAAGCTTTTCTTATTTCCAAACGCATGCGAAAACTATAAAAAGTCGTTATGACGTAGAATGTGCATACTTTGTTGATTCCATTAATGAAATAAAACACATTTTCTTAAAACTCGTGTTTCTTAAGAAATCATGTAAACCTTCTAGAAGCTGTGATTTTAAAAAACGGTGGAAGTAAGCTTTTCTTATTTCTGGAGGAATGCGCAAACTATAGAAAGTCGTTATGATGTAGAATGTGCATACTTTGTTGATTCGATTTATGAAATAAAACACATTTTCTAAAAACTCGTGTTTTTTAAGAAATCATGTAAACCTTCTAGAAGCTGTGATTTTAAAAAACGGGGGAAGTAAGTTTTTCTTATTTCCAAACTCATGCGCAAACTATAGAAAGTCGTTACGACGTAGAATGTGCATACTTTGTTGATTCCATTTATGAAATAAAACACATTTTCTAAAAACTCATGTTTTTTAAGAAATCATGTAAACCTTCTAGAAGCTGTGATTTTAAAAAACGGTGGAAGTAAGCTTTTCTTATTTTCGGACGAATGCGCAAACTATAGAAAGTCGTTTTGACGTAGAATGTGCATACTTTGTTGATTCCATTTATGAAATAAAACACATTTTCAAAAAACTCGTGTTTTTTAAGAAATCATGTAAACCTTCTAGAAGCTGTGATTTTAAAAAACGGTGGAAGTAAGCTTTTCTTATTTCCGGACGCATGCGAAAACTATAGAAAGTCCTTATGACATAGAATGTGCATACTTTGTTGATTCCATTTATGAAACAAAACACATTTTCTAAAAACTCGTGTTTTTTATGAAATCATGTAAACCTTCTAGAAGCTGTGATTTTAGAAAACGGTGGAAGTAAGATTTTCTTATTTCCGAACGAATGGGCAAACTATAGAAACTCGTTATGACGTAGAATGTGCATACTTTGTTGATTTCATTTATAAAATAAAACACATTTTCTAAAATCTCGTGTTTTTTAAGAAATCATGTAAACCTTCTAGAAGCTGTGATTTTAAAAAACGGTGGAAGTAAGATTTTCTTATTTCCGAACGAATGCGCAAACTATAGAAAGTCCTTATGACGTAGAATGTGCATACTTTGTTGATTCCATTTATGAAACAAAACACATTTTCTAAAAACTCGTGTTTTTTATGAAATCATGTAAACCTTCTAGAAGCTGTAATTTTAGAAAAGGGTGGAAGTAAGATTTTCTTATTTCCGAACGAATGCGCAAACTATAGAAAGTCGTTATGATGTAGAATGTGCATACTTTGTAGATTCCATTGATGAAATAAAGCACATTTTGTAAAATCTCGTGTGTTTTACGAAATCATGTAAACCTTCTAGAAGCTGTGATTTTAAAAAACGGTGGAAGTAAGCTTTTCTTATTTCCGGACGAATGCGCAAACTATAGAAAGTCCTTATGACGTAGAATGTGCATACTTTTTTGATTCCATTTATGAAATAAAACACATTTTCTAGAAACTCGTGTTTTTTAAGAAATCATGTAAACCTTCTAGAAGCTGTGATTTTAAAAAACGGTGGAAGTAAGCTTTTCTTATTTCCGGACGCATGCGCAAACTGTAGAAATTCGTTATGACGTAGAATTTGCATACTTTGTAGATGCCATTTATGAAATAAAACACATTTTCTAAAAACTCGTGTTTTTTAAGAAATCATGTAAACCTGCTAGAAGCTGTGATTTTAAAAAACGGGGGAAGTAAGCTTTTCTTATTTCCAAACGCATGCGGAAACTATAGAAAGTCATTATGACGTAGAATGTGCATACTTTGTTGATTCCATTAATGAAATAAAACACATTTTCTAAAAACTTGTGTTTTTTAAGAAATCATGTAAACCTTCTAGAAGCTGTGATTTTAAAAAACGGTGGAAGTAAGCTTTTCTTATTTCCGGAGGAATGCGCAAACTATAGAAAGTCGTTATGACGTAGAATGTGCATACTTTGTTGATTCCATTTATGAAATAAAACACATTTTCTAAAAACTCATGTTTTTTAAGAAATCATGTAAACCTTCTAGAAGCTGTGATTTTAAAAAACGGGGGAAGTAAGCTTTTCTTATTTCCAAACTCATGCGCAAACTATAGAAAGTCATTATGACGTAGAATGTGGATACTTTGTTGATTCCATTTATGAAATAAAACACATTTTCTAAAAACTCATGTTTTTTAAGAAATCATGTAAACCTTCTAGAAGCTGTGATTTTAAAAAACGGTGGAAGTAAGCTTTTCTTATTTCCGGATGAATGCGCAAACTATAGAAAGTCGTTTTGACGTAGAATGTGCATACTTTGTTGATTCCATTTATGAAATCAAACACATTTTCTAAAAACTCGTGTTTTTTAAGAAATCATGTAAACCTTCTAGAAGCTGTGATTTTAAAAAACGGTGGAAGTAAGCTTTTCTTATTTCCGGACGCATGCGCAAACTATAGAAAGTCCTTATGACGTAGAATGCGCATACTTTGTTGATTCCATTTATGAAACAAAACACATTTTCTAAAAACTCGTGTTTTTTACGAAATCATGTAAACCTTCTAGAAGCTGTGATTTAAAAAAATGGTGGAAGTAAGCTTTTCTTTTTTCCGGACACATGCGCAAACTATAGAAAGTCGTTATGACCTAGAATGTGCATACTTTGTAGATTCCATTTATGAAATAAAACACATTTTCTAAAAACTCGTGTTTTTTACGAAATCATGTAAACCTTCTAGAAGCTGTGATTTTAAAAAACGGTGGAAGTAAGATTTTTTTATTTCCGAACGAATGCGCAAACTATAGAAAGTCGTTATGACGTAGAATGTGCATACTTTGTTGATTTCATTTATGAAATAAAATACATTTTCTAAAATCTCTTGTTTTTTAAGAAATCATGTAAACCTTCTAAAAGCTGTTATTTTAAAAAACGGTGGAAGTAAGCTTTTCTTATTTCCGGACGCATGCGCAAACTATAGAAAGTCGTTATGACGTAGAATTTTCATAATTTGTTGATGTCATTTATGAAATAAAACACATTTTCTAAAAACTCGTGTTTTTTAAGAAATCATGTAAACCTTCTAGAAGCTGTGATTTTAAAAAACCGGGGAGGTAAGCTTTTCTTATTTCCAAACGCATGCGCAAACTATAGAAATTCGTTATGACGTAGAATGTGCATACTTTGTTGATACCATTTATGAAATAAAGCACATTTTGTAAAAACTCATGTTTTTTACGAAATCATGTAAACCTTCTAGAAGCTGTGATTTTAAAAAACGGTGGAAGTAAGCTTTTCTTATTTCCGGACGAATGCGCAAACTATAGAAATTCGTTTTGACGTAGAATGTGCATACTTTGTTGATTCCATTTATGAAATAAAACACATTTTCTAAAAACTCGTGTTTTTTAAGAAATAATGTAAACATTCTAGAAGCTGTTATTTTAAAAAACGGTGGAAGTAAGCTTTTCTTATTTCCAGACGCATGCAAAAACTATAGAAAGTCCTTATGACGTAGAATGTGCATACTTTGTTGATTCCATTTATGAAACAAAACACATTTTCTAAAAACTCGTGTTTTTTATGAAATCATGTAAACCTTCTAGAAGCTGTGATTTTATTAAACGGTGGAAGTAAGATTTTCTTATTTCCGAACGAATGCGCAAACTATAGAAAGTCGTTATGACGTAGAATGTGCATACTTTGCTGATTTTATTTATAAAATAAAACACATTTTCTAAAATCTCATGTTTTTTAAGAAATCATGTAAACCTTCTAGAAGTTGTTATTTTAAAAAACGGTGGAAGTAAGATTTTCTTATTTCCGGACGCATGCGCAAACTATAGAAAGTCGTTATGACGTAGAATTTTCATACTTTGTTGATGCCATTTATGAAATAAAACACATTTTCTAAAAACTCGTGTTTTTTAAGAAATCATGTAAACCTTCTAGAAGATGTGATTTTAAAAAACGGGGGAAGTAAGCTTTTCTTATTTCCAAACGCATGCGCAAACTATAGAAATTCGATATGACGTAGAATGTGCGTACTTTGTTGATTCCATTTATCAAATAAAACACATTTTCTAAAAACTCATGTTTTTTAAGAAATCATGTAAACCTTCTAGAAGCTATGATTTAAAAAAACAGGGGAAGTAAGCTTTTCTTATTTCCGGACGCATGCACAAACTATAGAAAGTCGTTATGATGTAGAATGTGCATACTTTGTAGATTCCATTGATGAAATAAAGCACATTTTGTAAAATCTCGTGTGTTTTACGAAATCATGTAAACCTTCTAGAAGCTGTGATTTTAAAAAACGGTGGAAGTAAGCTTTTCTTATTTCCGGACGAATGCGCAAACTATAGAAAGTCCTTATGACGTAGAATGTGCATACTTTGTTGATTCCATTTATGAAATAAAACACATTTTCTAGAAACTCGTGTTTTTTAAGAAATCATGTAAACCTTCTAGAAGCTGTGATTTTAAAAAACGGTGGAAGTAAGCTTTTCTTATTTCCGGACGCATGCGCAAAATATAGAAAGTCGTTATGACGTAGAATTTGCATACTTTATAGATGCCATTTATGAAATAAAACACATTTTCTAAAAACTCGTGTTTTTTAAGAAATCATGTAAACCTTCTAGAAGCTGTGATTTTAAAAAACGGGGGAAGTAAGCTTTTCTTATTTCCAAACGCATGCGGAAACTATAGAAAGTCATTATGACGTAGAATGTGCATACTTTGTTGATTCCATTAATGAAATAAAACACATTTTCTAAAAACTTGTGTTTTTTAAGAAATCATGTAAACCTTCTAGAAGCTATGATTTTAAAAAACGGTGGAAGTAAGCTTTTCTTATTTCCGGACGCATGCGAAAACTATAGAAAGTCCTTATGACGTAGAATGTGCATACTTTGTTGATTCCATTTATGAAACAAAACACATTTTCTAAAAACTCGTGTTTTTTAAGAAATCATGTAAACCTTCTAGAAGCTGTGATTTTAAAAAACGGTGGAAGTAAGCTTTTCTTATTTCCGGACGCATGCGCAAACTATAGAAAGTCCTTATGACGTAGAATGCGCATACTTTGTTGATTCCATTTATGAAACAAAACACATTTTCTAAAAACTCATGCTTTTTACGAAATCATGTAAACCTTCTAGAAGCTGTGATTTAAAAAAACGGTGGAAGTAAGCTTTTCTTTTTTCCGGACGCATGCGCAAACTATAGAAAGTCGTTATGACCTAGAATGTGCATAATTTGTAGATTCCATTTATGAAATAAAACACATTTTCTAAAAACTCGTGTTTTTTACGAAATCATGTAAACCTTCTAGAAGCTGTGATTTTAAAAAACGGTGGAAGTAAGATTTTCTTATTTCCGAACGAATGCGCAAACTATAGAAATTCGTTATGACGTAGAATGTGCATACTTTGTTGATTTCATTTATGAAATAAAACACATTTTCTAAAATCTCGTGTTTTTTAAGAAATCATGTAAACCTTCTAGAAGCTGTTATTTTAAAAAACGGGGGAAGTAAGCTTTTCTCATTTCCAAACGCATGCGCAAACTATAGAAAGTCGTTATGACGTAGAATGTGCATGCTTTGTTGATTCCATTTATGAAATAAAACACATTTTCTAAAAACTCATGTTTTTTAAGAAATCATGTAAACCTTCTAGAAGCTGTGATTTTAAAAAACGGGGGAAGTAAGCTTTTCTTATTTCCAGACGCATGCAGAAACTATAGAAAGTCGTTATGACGTAGAATGTGCATACTTTGTTGATTCCATTAATGAAATAAAACACATTTTCTAAAAAATCGTGTTTTTTAAGAAATCATGTTAACCTTCTAGAAGCTGTGATTTTAAAAAACGGTGGAAGTAAGCTTTTCTTATTTCCGGAGGAATGCGCAAACTATAGAAAGTCGTTATGACGTAGAATGTGCATACTTTGTTGATTCCATTTATGAAATAAAACACATTTTCTAAAAACTCTTGTTTTTTAGGAAATCATGTAAACCTTCTAGAAACTGTGATTTTAAAAAACGGGGGAAGTAAGCTTTTCTTATTTCCAAACTCATGCACAAACTATAGAAAGTCGTTATGACGTAGAATGTGCATACTTTGGTTATTCCATTTATGAAATAAAACACATTTTCTAAAATCTCATGTTTTTTAAGAAATCATGTAAACCTTCTAGAAGCTGTGATTTTAAAAAACGGTGGAAGTATGCTTTTCTTATTTCCGGACGAATGCGCAAACTATAGAAAGTCGTTTTGATGTAGAATGTGCATACTTTGTTGAATCCATTTATGAAATAAAACACATTTTCTAAAAACTCGTGTTTTTTAAGAAATCATGTAAACCTTCTAGAAGCTGTGATTTTAAAAAACGGTGGAAGTAAGCTTTTCTTATTTCCGCACGCATGTGCAAACTATAGAAAGTCCTTATGACGTAGAATGTGCAAACTTTGTTGATTCCATTTATGAAACAAAATACATTTTCTAAAAACTCATGTTTTTTAAGAAATCATGTAAACCTTCTAGAAGCTGTGATTTTAAAAAACGGGGGAAGTAAGCTTTTCTCATTTCCAAATGCATGCGCAAACTGTAGAAAGTCGTTATGACGTAGAATGTGCATGCTTTGTTGATTCCATTTATGAAATAAAACACATTTTCTAAAAACTCATGTTTTTTAAGAAATCATGTAAACCTTCTAGAAGCTGTGATTTTAAAAAACGGGGGAAGTAAGCTTTTCTTATTTCCAGACGCATGCGGAAACTATAGAAAGTCGTTATGACGTAGAATGTGCATACTTTGTTGATTCCATTAATGAAATAAAATACATTTTCTAAAAAATCGTGTTTTTTAAGAAATCATGTAAACCTTCTAGAAGCTGTGATTTTAAAAAACGGAGGAAGTAAGCTTTTCTTATTTCCGGAGGAATGCGCAAACTATAGAAAGTCGTTATGACGTAGAATGTGCATACTTTGTTGATTCCATTTATGAAATAAAACACATTTTCTAAAAACTCGTGTTTTTTAGGAAATCATGTAAACCTTCTAGAAGCTGTGATTTTAAAAAACGGGGGAAGTAAGCTATTCTTATTTCCAAACTCATGCACAAACTATAGAAAGTCGTTATGACGTAGAATGTGCATACTTTGGTTATTCCATTTATGAAATAAAACACATTTTCTAAAATCTCGTGTTTTTTAAGAAATCATGTAAACCTTCTACAAGCTGTTATTTTAAAAAACGGTGGAAGTAAGCTTTTCTTATTTCCGGACGCATGTGCAATCTATAGAAAGTCGTTATGACGTAGAATTTGCATACTTTGTTGATGCCATTTATGAAATAAAACACATTTTCTAAAAACTCGTGTTTTTTAAGAAATCATGTAAACCTTCTAGAAGCAGTGATTTTAAAAAACGGGGGAAGTAAGATTTTCTTATTTCCAAACGCATCCGCAAACTATAGAAATTCGTTATGACGTAGAATGTGCATACTTTGTTGATTCCATTTATGAAATAAAACACATTTTCTAAAAACTCATGTTTTTTAAGAAATCATGTAAACCTTCTAGAAGCTGTGATTTAAAAAAACGGGGGAAGTAAGCTTTCCTTATTTCCGGACGCATGCGCAAACTATAGAAAGTCGTTATGACGTAGAATGTGCATACTTTGTAGATTCCATTTATGAAATAAAACACATTTTCTAAAAACTCGTGTTTTCTACGAAATCATGTAAACCTTCTAGAAGCTGTGATTTTAAAAAACGGTGGAAGTAAGATTTTCTTATTTCCGAACGAATGCGCAAACTATAGAAAGTCGTTATGACGTAGAATGTGCATACTTTGTTGATTTCATTTATGAAATAAAACACATTTTCTAAAATCCCGTGTTTTTTAAGAAATCATGTAAACCTTCTAGAAGCTGTTATTTTAAAAAACGGTGGAAGTAAGCTTTTCTTATTTCCGGACGCATGCGCAAACAATATAAAGTCGTTATGACGTAGAATTTGCATACTTTGTTGCTGCCATTTATGAAATAAAACACATTTTCTAAAAACTCGAGTTTTTTAAGAAATCATGTAAACCTTCTAGAAGATGTGATTTTAAAAAACGGGGGAAGCAAGCTTTTCTTATTTCCAAACGCATGCGCAAACTATAGAAAGTCGTTATGACGTAGAATGTGCATACTTTGTTGATTCCATTTATGAAGTAAAACACATTTTCTAAAAACTCATGTTTTTTAAGAAATCATGTAAACCTTCTAGAAGCTGTGATTTTAAAAAACGGGGGAAGTAAGCTTTTCTTATTTCCGGACGCATGCGCAAACTATAGAAATTCATTATGACGTAGAATGTGCATACTTTGTAGATTCCATTTATGAAATAAAACACATTTTCTAAAAAGTCGTGTTTTTTACGAAATCATGTAAAACTTCTAGAAGCTGTGATTTTAAAAAACTGTGGTAGTAAGCTTTTCTTATTTCCGGACGAATGCGCAAACTATAGAAAATCATTATGACGTAGAATGTGCATACTTTGTAGATTCCATTTATGAAATAAAGCACATTTTGTAAAAACTCATGTTTTTTACGAAATCATGTAAACCTTCTAGAAGCTGTGATTTTAAAAAACGGTGGAAGTAAGCTTTTCTTATTTCCGAACGAATGCGGAAACTATAGAAATTCGTTTTGACGTAGAATGTGCATACTTTGTTGATTCCATTTATGAAATAAAACACATTTTCTAAAAACTCGTGTTTTTTAAGAAATCTTGTAAACCTTCTAGAAGCTGTGATTTTAAAAAACGGTGGAAGTAAGCTTTTCTTATTTCCGGACGCATGCGAAAACTATAGAAAGTCCTTATGACGTAGAATGTGCATACTTTGTTGATTCCATTTATGAAACAAAACACATTTTCTAAAAACTCATGTTTTTTAAGAAATCATGTAAACCTTCTAGAAGTTGTGATTTTAAAAAACGGAGGAAGTAAGATTTTCTCATTTCCAAACGCATGCGCAAACTATAGAAAGTCGTTATGACGTAGAATGTGCATGCTTTCTTGATTCCATTTAAGAAATAAAACACATTTTCTAAAAACTCTTGTTTTTTAAGAAATCATGTAAACCTTCTAGAAGCTGTGATTTTAAAAAATGGGGGAAGTAAGCTTTTCTTATTTCCAAACGCATGCGAAAACTATAAAAAGTCGTTATGACGTAGAATGTGCATACTTTGTTGATTCCATTTATGAAATAAAACACATTTTCTAAAAACTCGTGTTTTTTAAGAAATCATGTAAACCTTCTAGAAGCTGTGATTCTAACAAACGGTGGAAGTAAGCTTTTCTTATTTCCGGACGTATGCGCAAACTATAGAAAGTCGTTATGACGTAGAATGTGCATATTTTGTTGATTCCATTTATGAAATAAAACACATTTTCTAAAAACTCGTGTTTTTTAAGAAATCATGTAAACCTTCTAGAAGCTGTGATTTTAAAAAACTGGGGAAGTAAGCTTTTCTTATTTCCAAACGCATGCACAAACTATAGAAAGTCGTTATGACGTAGAATGTGCATACTTTGTTGATTCCATTTATGAAATAAAACAAATTTTCTAAAAACTCATGTTTTTTAAGAAATCATGTAAACCTTCTAGAAGCTGTGATTTTAAAAAACGGGGGAAGTAAGCTTTTCTTATTTCGAAACGCAAGCGGAAACTATAGAAAGTCGTTATGGCCTAGAATGTGCATACTTTGTTGATTCCATTTATGAAGTAAAACACATTTTCAAAAAACTCATGTTTTTTAAGAACTCATGTAAACCCTCTAGAAGCTGTGATTTTAAAAAACGGTGGAAGTAAGCTTTTCTTAATTCCGGACGCATGCTCAAACTATACAAAGTCGTTATGACGTAGAATGTGCATACTTTGTTGATTCCATTTATGAAATAAAACACATTTTCTAAAAACTCGTGTTTTTTAAGAAAATATGTAAACCTCCGAGAAGCTGTGATTTTTAAAAATGGGGGAAGTAAGCTTTTCTTATTTTCGGACGCATGCGCACACTATAGAAAGTCGTTATGACGTAGAATGTGCATACTTTGTTGATTCCATTTATGAAATAAAGGACATTTTCTAAAAACTCGTGTTTTTTACGAAATCATGTAAACCTTCTAGAAGCTGTGATTTTAAAAAACAGTGGAAGTAAGCTTTTCTTATTTCCGGACGAATGCGCAAACTATAGAAAGTCGTTATGATGTAGAATGTGCATACTTTGTTTATTCCATTGATGAAATAAAACAAATTTTCTAAAAACTCGTGTTTTTTAAGAAATCATGTAAACCTTCTAGAAGCTGTGATTTTAAAAAACGGTGGAAGTAAGCTTTTCTTATTTCCGGACGCATGCGCAAACTATAGAAAGTCCTTATGACGTAGAATGTGCATACCTTGTTGATTCCATTTATGAAATAAAACACATTTTCTAAAAACTCGTGTTTTTTAAGAAATCATGTAAACCTTCTAGAAGCTGTGATTTTAAAAAACGGGGGAAGTAATCTTTTCTTATTTCCAAACGCATGCGCAAACTATAGAAAGTCGTTATGACGTAGAATGTGCATACTTTTTAGATTACATTTATGAAATAAAACACATTTTCTAAAAACTCGTGTTTTTTACGAAATCATGTAAACCTTCTAGAAGCTGTGATTTCAAAAAACCGTGGAAGTAAGCTTTTCTTATTTCCGGACACATGCGCAAACTATAGAAAGTTGTTATGATGTAGAATGTGCAAACTTTGTAGATTCCATTTATGAAATAAAACACATTTTCTAAAAACTTGTGTTTTTTACGAAATCATGTCAACCTTCTAGAAGCTGTGATTTTAAAAAACGGTGGAAGTAAGATTTTCTTATTTCCGGACGAATGCGCAAACTATAGAAAGTCATTATGACGTAGAATGTGCATACTTTGTTGATTCCATTTATGAAATAAAACACATTTTCTAAAAACTCATGTTTTTTATGAAATCATGTAAACCTTCTAGAAGCTGTGATTCTAAAAAACGGTGGAGGTAAGCTTTTCTTATTTCCGGACGCATGCGCAAACTATAGAAAGACGTTATGACATAGAATGTGCATACTTTGTTGATTCCATTTATGAAATAAAACACATTTTCTAAAACTCGTGTTTTTTAAGAAATCATGTAAACCTTCTAGAAGCTGTGATTTTAAATAACGGGGGAAGTAAGCTTTTCTTATTTCCAAATGCATGCGCAAACTATAGAAAGTCGTTATGACGTAGAATGTGCATACTTTGTTGATTCCATCTATGAAATAAAACACATTTTCTAAAAACTCGTGTTTTTTACGAAATCATGTAAACCTTCTAGAAGCTGTGATTTTAAAAAACGGTGGAAGTAGGATTTTCTTATTTCCGAACGAATGCGCAAACTATAGAAAGTCGTTATGACGTAGAATGTGCATACTTTGTTGATTTCATTTATGAAATAAAACACATTTTCTAAAAACTCGTGTTTTTTATGAAACCATGTAAACCTTCTAGAAGCTATTATTTTAAAAAATGGTGGAAGTAAGTTTTTCTTATTTCCGGACGCATGCGCAAACTATAGAAAGTCGTTATGACCTTGAATGTCCATACCTTGCTGATTCCATTCATGAAATAAATCACATTTTCTAAAAACTCGTGTTTTTTAAGAAATCATGTAAACCTCCTAGAAGCTTTGATTTTTAAAAATGGGGGAAGTAGGCTTCTCTTATTTCCGGACGCATGCGAAAACTATAGAAATTCGTTATGACGTAGAATGTGCGTACTTTGTTGATTCCATTTATCAAATAAAACACATTTTCTAAAAACTCATGTTTTTTAAGAAATCATGTAAACCTTCTAGAAGCTATGATTTAAAAAAAAAGGGGAAGTAAGCTTTTCTTATTTCCGGATGCATGCGCAAACTATAGAAAGTCGTTATGATGTAGAATGTGCATACTTTGTAGATTCCATTGATGAAATAAAGCACATTTTGTAAAAACTCGTGTGTTTTACGAAATCATGTAAACCTTCTAGAAGCTGTGATTTTAAAAAACGGTGGAAGTAAGCTTTTCTTATTTCCGGATGAATGTGCAAACTATAGAAAGTCCTTATGACGTAGAATGTGCATACTTTGTTGATTCCATTTATGAAATAAAACACATTTTCTAGAAACTCGTGTTTTTTAAGAAATCATGTAAACCTTCTAGAAGCTGTGATTTTAAAAAACGGTGGAAGTAAGCTTTTCTTATTTCCGGACGCATGCGCAAACTATAGAAAGTCGTTATGACGTAGAATTTGCATACTTTGTAGATGCCATTTATGAAATAAAACAAATTTTCTAAAAACTCGTGTTTTTTAAGAAATCATGTAAACCTTCTAGAAGCTGTGATTTTAAAAAACGGGGGAAGTAAGCTTTTCTTATTTCCAAATGCATGCGGAAACTATAGAAAGTCATTATGACGTAGAATGTGCATACTTTGTTGATTCCATTAATGAAATAAAACACATTTTCTAAAAACTTGTGTTTTTTACGAAATCATGTAAACCTTCTAGAAGCTGTGATTTTAAAAAACGGTGGAAGTAAGCTTTTCTTATTTCCGGACGCATGCGAAAACTATAGAAAGTCATTATGAGGCAGAATGTGCATGGTTTGTTGATTCCATTTATGAAATAAAAAACATTTTCTAAAAACTCGTTTTTTTTTCGAAATCATGTAAACCTTCTAGAAGCTGTGATTTTAAAAAATGGTGGAAGTAAGCTTTTCTTACTTCCAAACGCATGCGCAAACTATAGAAAGTCGTTATGACGTAGAATGTGCATACTTTGTTGATTCCATTTATGAAATAAAACACATTTTCTAAAAACTCGCGTTTTTTAAGAAATCATGTAAACCTTCTAGAAGCTGTGATTTTAAAAAACGAGGGAAGTAAGCTTTTCTTATTTCCGGACGCATGCGCAAACTATAGAAAGTCGTTATGACGTAGAATGTGCATACTTTGTAGATTCCATTTATGAAATAAAACACATTTTCTAAAAACTCGTGTTTTTTAAGAAATCATGTAAACCTTCTAGAAGCTGTGATTTTAAAAAACGGGGGAAGTAAGCTTTTCTTATTTCGAAACGCAAGCGGAAACTATAGAAAGTCGTTATGGCCTAGAATGTGCATACTTTGTTGATTCCATTTATGAAGTAAAACACATTTTCAAAAAACTCATGTTTTTTAAGAACTCATGTAAACCCTCTAGAAGCTGTGATTTTAAAAAACGGTGGAAGTAAGCTTTTCTTAATTCCGGACGCATGCGCAAACTATAGAAAGTCGTTATGACGTAGAATGTGCATACTTTGTAGATTCCATTTATGAAATAAAACACATTTTCTAAAAACTCGTGTTTTTTAAGAAATCATGTAAACCTTCTAGAAGCTGTGATTTTAAAAAACGGTGGAAGTAAGCTTTTCTTATTTCCGGACGCATGTGCAAACTATAGAAAGTCGTTATGACGTAGAATGTGCATACTTTGTTGATTCCATTTATGAAATAAAACACATTTTCTAAAAACTCGTGTTTTTTAAGAAATCATGTAAACCTTCTAGAAGCTGTGATTTTAAAAAACGGGGGAAGTAAGCTTTTCTTATTTCCAAACGCATGCGCAAACTATAGAAAGTCGTTATGACGTAGAATGTGCATACTTTGTTGATTCCATTTATGAAATAAAACACATTTTCTAAAAACTCGTGTTTTTTAAGAAATCATGTAAACCTAATAGAAGCTGTGATTTTAAAAAACGGGTGAAGTAAGCTTTTCTTATTTCCAAACGCATGCGGAAACTATAGAAAGTCGTTATGGCGTAGAATGTGCATACTTTGTTCATTCCATATATGAAATAAAACACATTTTCTAAAAACTCATGTTTTTTAAGAAATCGTGTAAACCTTCTAGAAGCTGTGATTTTAAAAAACAGTGGAAGTAAGCTTTTCTTAATTCTGGACGCATGCTCAAACTATAGAAAGTCGTTATGACGTAGAATGTGCATACTTTGTTGATTCCATTTATGAAATAAAACACATTTTCTAAAAACTCGTGTTTTTTAAGAAATCATGTAAACCTTCTAGAAGCTGTGATTTTAAAAAACGGGGGAAGTAAACTTTTCTTATTTCCAAACGCATGGCAAACTATAGAAAGTCGTTATGACGTAGAATGTGCATACTTTGTTGATTCCATTTATAAAATAAAACACATTTTCTAAAAACTCATGTTTCTTAAGAAATCATGTAAACCTTCTAGAAGCTGTGATTTTAAAAAACGGTGGAAGTAAGCTTTTCTTATTTCCGGACGCATGCACAAACTATAGAAAGTCATTATGACGTAGAAAGTGCATACTTTGTTGATTCCATTTATGAAATAAAGCACATTTTCTAAAAACTCGTGTTTTTTACGAAATCATGTAAACCTTCTAGAAGCTGTGATTTCAAAAAACGGTGGAAGTAAGCTTTTCTTATTTCCAAACGCATGCGCAAACTATAGAAAGTCGTTATGATGTAGAATGTGCAAACTTTGTAGATTCTATTTATGAAATAAAACACATTTTCTAAACACTCGTGTTTTTTACGAAATCATGTAAACCTTCTAGAAGCTGTGATTTTAAGAAACGGTGGAAGTAAGATTTTCTTATTTCCGGACGAATGCGCAAACTATAGAAAGTCGTTATGACATAGAATGTGCATACTTTGTTGATTCCATTTATGACATAAAACACATTTTCTAAAAACTCGTGTTTTTTAAGAAATCATGTAAACCTTCTAGAAGCTGTGATTTTAAAAAACGGGGGAAGTAAGCTTTTCTTATTTCCGGACACATGCGCAAACTATAGAAAGTCGTTATGACGTAGAATGTGCATACTTTGTAGATTGCATTTATGAAATAAAACACATTTTCGAAAAACTCGTGTTTTTTCGGAAATCATGTAAACCTTCTAGAAGCTGTGATTTAAAAAAACGGTGGAAGTAAGCATTTCTTATTTCCAGACGAATGCGCAAACTATAGAATGTCGTTATGACATAGAATGTGCATACTTTGTTGATTCCATTTATGAAATAAAGCACATTTTCTAAAAACTCGTGTTTTTTACGAAATCATGTAAACCTTCTAGAAGCTGTGATTTTAAAAAACAGTGGAAGTTAGCTTTTCTTATTTCCAAACGAATGCGCAAACTATAGAAAGTCTTTATGACGTAGAATGTGCATACTTTGTTGATTCCATTTATGAAATAAAACAGATTTTCTAAAAACTCGTGTTTTTTAAGAAATCATGTAAACCTTCTAGAAGCTGTGATTTTAAAAGACGGTGGAAGAAAGCTTTTCTTATTTCCGGACGCATGCGCAAACTATAGAAAGTCCTTATGACATAGAATGTGCATACTTTGTTGATTCCATTTATGAAATAAAACACATTTTCTAAAAACTCGTGTTTTTTAAGAAATCATGTAAACCTTCTAGCAGCTGTGATTTTAAAAAACGGGGGAAGTAAGCTTTTCTTATTTCCAAACGCATGCGAAAACTATAGAAAGTCGTTATGACGTAGAATGTGCATACTTTGTTGATTCCATTTATGAAATAAAACACATTTTCTAAAAACTCGTGTTTTTTACGAAATCATGTAAACCTTCTAGAAGCTGTGATTTTAAAAAATGATGGAAGTAAGCTTTTCTTATTTCCTGAATCATGCGCAAACTATAGAAAGTCGTTATGACGTAGAATGTGCATACTTTGTAGATTCCATTGATGAAATAAAAAACATTTTCTAAAAACTCGTGTTTTTTACGAAATCATGTAAACCTTCTAGAAGCTGTGATTTTAAAAAACGATGGAAGTAAGCTTTTCTTATTTCCTGACTCATGCGCAAACTATAGAAATTCGTTATGACGTAGAATGTGCATACATGGTTGATTCCATTTATGAAATAAAACACATTTTCTAAAAACTCGTGTTTTTTAAGAAATCATGTAAACCTTCTAGAAGCTGTGATTTTAAAAAACGGTAGAAGTAAGCTTTTGTTATTTCCGGACACATGCGCAAACTATAGAAAGTCGTTATGACGTAGAATGTGCATACTTTGTAGATTCCATTTATCAAATAAAACACATTTTCTAAAAACTCGTGTTTTTTACGAAATCATGTAAACCTTCTAGAAGCTGTGATTTTAAAAAACGGTAGAAGTAAGCTTTTGATATTTCCGGACGAATGCGCAAACTATAGAAAGTCGTTATGACGTAGAATGTGCATACTTTGTAGATTCCATTTATGAAATAAAACACATTTTCTAAAAACTCGTGTTTTTTACGAAATCATGTAAACCTTCTAGAAGCTGTGATTTTAAAAAACTGTGGAAGTAAGCTTTTCTTATTTCTGGATGCATGCGCAAACAATAGAAAGTCGTTATGACGTAGAATGTGCATACTTTATTGATTCCATTTATGAAATAAAACGCATTTTTATAAAAACTCATGTTTTCTAAGAAATCATGTAAACCTTCTAGAAGCTGTGATTTTAAAAAACGGGGGAAGTAAGCTTTTCTTATTTCCGAACGCATGCGCAAACTATAGGAAGTCATTATGACGTAGAATGTGCATACTTTGTTTATTCCATTTATGAAATAAAACACATTTTCTAAAAACTCTTGTTTTTTAACAAATCATGTAAACCTTCTAGAAGCTGTGATTTTAAAAAACGGGGGAAGTAATCCTTTCTTATTTCCGGACGCATGCGCAATCTATAGAAAGTCATTATGACGTAGAATGTGCATACTTTGTAGATTCCATTTATGAAATAAATCACAATTTCTAAAAACTCGTGTTTTTAACGAAATCATGTAAACCTTCTAGACGCTGTGATTTTAAAAAATGTTGGAAGTAAGCTTTTCTTATTTCTGGACGCATGCGCAAACTATAGAAAGTCCTTATGACGTAGAATGCGCATACTTTGTTGATTCCATTTATGAAACAAAACACATTTTCTAAAAACTCGTGTTTTTTACGAAATCATGTAAACCTTCTAGAAGCTGTGATTTAAAAAAACGGTGGAAGTAAGCTTTTCTTTTTTCCGGACGCATGCGCAAACTATAGGAAGTCGTTATGACATAGAATGTGGATACTTTGTTGATTCCATTTATGAAATAAAACACATTTTCTAAAAACTCTTGTTTTTTAACAAATCATGTAAACCTTCTAGAAGCTGTGATTTTAAAAAACGGGGGAAGTATGCCTTTCTTATTTCCGGACGCATGCGCAAACTATAGAAAGTCGTTATGACGTAGAATGTGCATACTTTGTAGATTCCATTTATGAAATAAATCACAATTTCTAAAAACTCATGTTTTTAACGAAATCATGTAAATCTTCTAGATGCTGTGATTTTAAAAAACGTTGGAAGTAAGCTTTTCTTATTTCCGGACGCATGCGCAAACTATAGAAAGTCGCTATGACGTAGAATGTGCATACTTTGTTGATTCCATTTATGAAATAAAACACATTTTCTAAAAACTCGTGTTTTTTAACAAATCATTTAAACCTTCTAGAAGCCGTGATTTGAAAAAACGGGAGACGTAAGCTTTTGTTATTTCCAAACGCATGCGCAAACTATAGAAAGTCGTTATGACGTAGAATGTGCATACTTTGTTGATTCCATTTATGAAATAAAACACATTTTCTAAAAACTCTTGTTTTTTAAGAAATCATGTAAACCTTCTAGAAGCTATGATTTTAAAAAACGGGGGAAGTAAGCTTTTCTTATTTCGAGACGAATGCGCAAACTATAGAAAGTCGTTATGACGTAGAATGTGCATACTTTGTTGATTGCATTTATGAAATAGAACACATTTTCTAAAAACTCGTGTTTTTTAAGAAATCATGTAAACCTTCCAGAAGCTGTGATTTTAAAAAAAGGTGGAAGTAAGCTTTTCTTTTTTCCGGACGCATGCGCAAACTATAGAATGTCGTTATGACGTAGAATGTGCATACTTTGTAGATTCCATTTATGAAATAAAACACATTTGTTAAATTTTCTGAATTTACTTCAATCTAATCTAGGATCTTAACTGAGAGAACAACATGTACAGCATATCTACAGCATATCAATCATGGAGACAATAATGCAAGCACACAAGAGACACAAAGATTTACTTGGGAAAAACCATAAAGGTGAAAAACCCCAATAACTTCCTCAGAGATAGATAGAGAAATGATACAACCAACCAAGAGAGATAGCCATAACCTAGCAGCAGATCCTCCTCCTCCATAAGTGCGCCACTCCTCCTTGAGTGCATGTGTGAGAAGTGAGTGAGTAAATAGAGTGCCTCCCGCACTCTATTTATAATTGACTTGACTTGCCTTTTTACCTAACTCATGTAGGCTCCAACTTAACCACATAACATAATGCTGACTGGGCCGACCCCCAATAGGGTGGTCTAATAACCCTTCGACCCACATGGCCAACCCCGAATAGGGTGGTCTAATAACCCTTTGACCCACATGACTTATACAAGGCCGACCCCAACAAGGTGTTCTAATAACCCATCAAGTATAAGTTACGACACTTACAATATAAATGACGACACTTCCGTATAGATGAATAAAACCATCTCTATAGGAGTACATACAACATATATGAAATACATTCCGAAGTTAAATATACATCAACACTCCCTCTTAACTAGGAAGGTATTTCTCAGCATAGTTCTTCTAGCACAAGTCATCTTCTATGGATCATCGTCACTGGATAATCGTCATCGAGTCATCATCATCGTCACTGCTGTTGCTATCTCAATCAATCTCTGAATCTACTTGTCATAGGAAGTTCTACAGAGCCAGTCCTTTTTCATACTGGATGTAGGCCCACCACCTGCAGGTCTTCATCATCACTGGCCATACTGTGGAATCCTCAGGACTTATTACGTGCGTCACAAAACCTCGAAAGAGCATCCCAGGCTGTTACGAGCACACGGCTCTACCTATAGGATCTCCCAGGGCACAAATTACATGTGACCTCACCACAAAACCTCGAAAGAGAATCCCAGGACTGATTACGAGCACAAGGCTCAACCTATCGGATCTCCCAGGGCACAAATTACATGTGGTCACCACAAAACCTCGAAAGAGCATCCCAGGACTGATTACGAGCACACAGCTCAACCTATCGGATCTCCCAGGGCACAAATTACATGTGGTCATGGCAAAACCTCGAAAGAGCATCTCAGGATGTTACGGGTACACAACTCCAACCTGAAATCTCCCAGGGCACAAATTACATGCCATAGGACAAAACCTCGAAAGAGCATCTGCCAGATATCCCAGGGCACAAATTACATGCCATAGGCAAAACCTCGAAAGACTATCTGCAGATTTCCCAGGGCACAAATTATATGTCCTCCCAAGCAAAACCTCGAAAGAGCATTTTCCAGATGTCCCAGGGCACAAATTACATGCCATAGGCAAAACCTCGAAAGACTATCTGCAGATCTCCCAGGGCACAAATTATATGTCCTCCCAAGCAAAACCTCGAAAGAGCATTTGCCAGATGTCCCAGGGCACAAATTACATGCCATAGGCAAAACCTCGAAAGACCATCTGCAAATCTCCCAGGGCACAAATTACATGCTTATCTGCACAACCTGATCCACGGCCACAGAGTATCAAACTGATACTCACCATACATCATCCTGATGTATCCATGATCATCCTGATCATCATCACTGCAACATCCTGCTGCATGTCATCTGGAGCAACATCCTGAAGCTCGTCATCTATGATCATCCTTATCATCACTGCAACATCCTGCTGCATGTCATCTGGAGCAACATCCTGAAGCTCATCATCTATGATCATCCTGATCATCACTGCAACATCCTGCTGCATGTCATCTGGAGCAACATCCTGAAGCTCATCATCTATGATCATCCTGATCATCACTGCAACATCCTGCTGCATGATCCACCTGATCATCAATGCATCTACCTGATGCATACCAAGTATCTACCTGATACATATCATCATACATGATCCTCCTGATCATCAATGCATCTACCTGATGCATACCAAGTATCTACCTGATACATATCATCATACATGATCCTCCTGATCATCAATGTATCCTCCTGATACAAATACAAATATATGATACATATCACCATACATGATCCACCTGATCATCAATGCATCTACCTTATGCATATACAGATACATGTTCCAAGCATCCAACATGATGCATATACAAAATACGTACACATGATCCAACTGATCATATCCAGCATCCAACATGATGCATTCATACATAAATGATCCAACTGATCATATCCAGCATCCAACATGATGCGTACATAAAAATGATCCAACTGATCATATCCAGCATCCAACATGATGCGTACATACATACATAAAAATGATCCAACTGATCATATCAAGCAAAAACCAGAACATCATCCAGCGCTTACATCCTGATGCTCATCATCCATCACTTACATCCACAGCCATGTGAAGGATCCTCCTTCCAACATGCTTGGAATGGCTTCAACAAATGTGTCCATCACTTCTTCCTTGAAGTGTCCTCGATCTGAAGAACGCCAAGCCTCTCTCTGAAGTACTCAAACTTCACTCTGGCTAGTGGCTTCGTCAACACATCTGCAATCTGCCTGTCTGTTGCAACATATAGGAGCTTCACAGCTCCTCTCTGCACCATATCCCTGATATAGTGATATTTGATCTCTATGAAACACTGGGTTCTCGGATAGCTTCACACAACTCTGGTTATCACAGAAGATACCAGTAGCTTCCAATGGGAGATCAAATAACTTAGACAGTAGCTTTCGTAGCCATACTGCCTCACAACTAGCTGAACAGGCTGCAACATACTCTGCCTCAGCTGTACTCAGTGCTACGCAGGACTGCTTCCTGCTAAACCAAGAGATCACACCTGATCCCATACTGAAGCAGCACCCAGATGTGCTCTTCCTGTCTGCAGCACTGCCAGCTCAATCTGAATCAACATAACCCTGCAGGTTAAACTTTTGATTCGCCTCATACCTGAGCCCATAATCCACTGTACCCTTCAGGTACCTTAGAACATGCTTTATAGCAACCAGGTGAACACTCCTCGGATCCGTCAGGAACTGGCTCAATGTGTTCACAGCAAAGCAAATGTCTGGCCTCGTGTTCGTCAAGTACATCAAGGACCCAATCATCTGGCGATACATAGAGACATCAATCGGCTCAGATGAAGCATCACATAGAAGCTTCAGATTTGATGCCATAGGTGTGGCCATGGCCTTGCAATCCATCATCTCGAACCTCTTTGGGATCTCTACTGCATACTTCCCTTGTCCAAGGAAGATTCTATCTGCACTCTGCCACACCTCCATGCCAAAAACAAATAGTGCATCATCCCCAAGTTCTTCATCTCGAACTCGGTAGTAAGCTTCCGCTGCGTGTCGGCAATCAATCTATCTTCACCATACCAAGTTCTGCACATATATGATTTCCTATCATGTGTCTCAGAACCAAGTGGCTGCTCTACGTACACTTCTTCTTCAACTACACCATTCAAGAAAGCTGTCTTGAATCCATCTGGTGTATCTTCTATTTCATCACTTTTATATTTCTCAATGCTGCCATCTGCAACATGCTTGATCTGATAGTTCCATTTGGAAGTCATAACAAACTTCCCTTCACATCTTGGGACCGCTTCCCAAACATCGTTCTTCATGATCGATGGATCATGGCATTCTTCCCGTATCCTGGGAACTTCAATATCTTTAATATATAATTTGTTGCTGAACAAATGTTGTAGTTCTTCTTTTGTAGGAGATGGCATACGATCTTTCCTACACAACAAGTTAAATTGCATGATTAGAAAACATCTCATAGTTTTCAGAAGAAATTCTTACACATAAAGAAATATGCCATACAGTCATGCAATTATCTTAGCCAATGCTTCAATACAACATTTATCCATATCCCGTAACTTTCTAGATGCCTTCCAATCTCTACCAGAACATTGTTAAGAGTGTGCACAACTCCCAACATGTCATCAAAGAGGTTTCATTCTAGATAAGTAGCAATGGAATGTTGTACAGTGCCATAGGCCACTTACCCATGTGTATTAGTAGTATACTGTTCATTAATGCAACTATTCTAATATGCACAAGACATATCCTAAGTCTAGGAACATGAGCATATACATCATTGAACAATTTTACTTAAACAAACAAATATGCAAGAAATGATAATTAAAATACTTATCTTTGTTTGTTCGTTGGGTGGACTCCCTCTGAGTCTTTGCTTTCTTGCAGGAGCTGCTGGAGTCCTAATCTACAATAGCTTCTTCTACACCTTTCTGTTGTGGAATGTAGAGAGATGGATAACTCCCTCTGAATATCTGCATCCTTTCATAAACCACTGGAGTGTACTCCCTCTTGATATTTGCTTCCTGGATTACCTTTCCTTGAACTTACATTCATCCTTGGTTCCTATGCATGCTTATTAGTATCATGAATGTGTTATCCTTGTGATCTCATATAAAATCATACATTCATTACTATACTATTAAAACTCAATAATTTCAAGCATGTATAGTCATGATCATTTCAAACTGAAATAATAAGAATTATCATTCAAGGTTTATGTAGGATTCTTATGGTTAGTCAAATCTTAACATGTCTAAACCTGTAATTACTCAAACCTATGACTCTTCAGGTTAGTTGAATCATCAATCAAGATAAGAGATATAATATGCATAAAACCATGATTATTCAAACCTATGACTTCATGAATAATCATTATCAACAACAGTATAAGATCCTAACACAAGGTAGGATTCTAACTTGATATAGGAAAAACATACCTGGATTAGCATGCTAGCTATTTATGTCTAACATACTCACATGATGTCTTCTTGTTCTTCTTCAATGACTTGTGCTAGTAACCTGTATATCTCATAGGTTAACTATTACAAAACCAAGTTATACATACCTCGTAAATGGATCTTCTATGAGATCCATGACAATGGATGAATCTTTGTCCTCATGTTATCATGATCATATGTTCTTGGACCAGAACATGATTTGTCTTTCTTGGTGTACCTTTCATGTTAGTAGACAACATAAACCTCATACAACACCATAATGCATTAGTACAATCATAAGTGTCAACACCCTAACCAATTAATATCTTCTATCATGCATTCATAATTTTTTTAAGGTGATACGACAAATCTAAAAACAAAATTGTACTAACCGTAATAACATGAAGACATACCATAAACTTAATCATGGAAAATATCGAAACATACCTCGATGAGTCATACCTGTTGAGATCGCTTGTAATCTTCTTATGTAAGGCCTTAGCCTCATCTCCCTCTGAAACAGGAACTTCTTTACTCATGCAGATGATCAATCCATCTTCTTCTAGGATTAACCCATTCCACTTGATTTGCAAGAACTGGACCTGGAGCTGGATATGGGTTTGTCAGAGAAACCCCAAAAATTCAAACTTTGAATTTCAAACTTTCGAAAGGATAGAAATATGCGCCTTGATGAGCTGATCAAACTGGTATATTCAAAATTTGAAAACTGCAAAGTTTCACTCCTCAATTTTGCCTTTGAAACTTCCGGATTCACTGGACGTGACCCTGAACTGGCGTTTGATGAAGCCCACTCTTTTGCCCCATCAAAATGTTTGATCCAAAGCTCTAAGCTTCTATTTTTCTGAGGAGCTTCCAGCCGTGGTCACAGATTTCAAAATTTCCCATTTTTACAGAAGCCCTAATTTTCCACTTTTCTGATCAAAGTCCCGAACTAGGGTCTAATCAAGCCCGGCCTTCTTCCCAACCAAAAATTCTGATCTTGGTCTCTAAATTTCTATTTTGATGAGTAGCATCCAGCCGTGGTCTCCGATTACAAAAATTCCAACTTTCTCCAAAGCCCTAAATTCCGGAAGCCATGAATGAAGGTACCAAAAAATAATTCTGTTTTGATAGAAATATGTACCTGATTGTTTCTGGTGTAACTCCGAAATTTTTGATCCACAGGGTCTGAAAACGTTTTCTAAGATAGTCTGACCTGTTATATTTCCATCCTGATAGGTCTGACCTCAATTGGATTCTCTGAGAGAGAGTTATGCCAAATGTCGCAACGTGACCTGTTTTGGGATAAAACAGGAGAGAGAACTTGTACGGCGTGCCACGTGTCACTATTTTAACTTAGGCCTCTGAAAAAGTTGTCTGAGATAGCTCAGCCTGTTACCTTTCCATCCTGACATGTCTAACCTCAATTGGACTCTCTGAGAGAGAGTTATTCCAAATGTCGCAACGTGACCTGTTTATGGGATAATACAGGAGAGCAAACTTGTACGGCGTTCCACGTGTCACTGGTTCAACTTCGGCCTCTAAAAACGTTTTCTGAGATAGTAAAGACTGTGTACTACCTGTCACTTTTTACGAAAATTCATTTGGAGCTTCCTAGCCCAAGATATGACCTTTTTCCCAAGGTCACCTGATTTTGACTCAGATCTGGAAGAGGCAGAAACCCTATATTGTACAGATCATAAATTACAAAGTACAACGAATTAGAGGTTGTCCTTTGGACACAAGGTGCCTGGAGATCTTAGCTTCGGCCTGTAACAATTTCAGATCCGAAACGTTCGCCAAAACGGATTTATAGCGAAAGTGCTATGATGACTGGTTTTTGCTATATCAAGCCCTAGCATCGTAAGTGCAACAAGTTTCATACATGCCATATCATGCCTTCTTTCAGGCTAGCTCTGATACCATGTTAAATTTTCTGAATTTACTTCAATCTAATCTAGGATCTTAACTGAGAGAACAACATGTACAGCATATCTACAGCATATCAATCATGGAGACAATAATGCAAGCACACAAGAGACACAAAGATTTACTTGGGGAAAACCATAAAGGTGAAAAACCCCAATAACTTCCTCAGAGATAGATAGAGCAATGATACAACCAACCAAGAGAGATAGCCATAACCTAGCAGCAGATCCTCCTCCTCCATAAGTGCGCCACTACTCCTTGAGTGCATGTGTGAGAAGTCAGTGAGTAAATAGAGTGCCTCCCGCACTCTATTTATACTTGACTTGACTTGCCTTTTTACCTAACTCATGTAGGCTCGAACTTAACCACATAGCATAATGCTGACTGGGCCGACCCCCAATAGGGTGGTCTAATAACCCTTCGACCCACATGGCCAACCCCCAATAGGGTGGTCTAATAACCCTTTGACCCACATGACTTATACAAGGCCGACCCCAACAAGGTGGTCTAATAACCCATCAAGTATAAGTTACGACACTTACAATATAAATGACGACACTTCCGTATAGAGGAATAAAACCATCTCTATAGGAGTACATACAACATATATGAAATACATTCCGAAGTTACATATACATCAACAACATTTTCTAAAAACTCGTGTTTTTTACGAAATCATGTAAACCTTCTAGAAGCCGTGATTTTAAAAAACGGTGGAAGTAAGCTTTTCTTATTTCCGGACGAATGCGGAAACTATAGAAAGTCGTTATGACGTAGAATGTGCATACTTTGTTGATTCCATTTATGAAATAAAACACATTTTCTACATACTCGTGTTTTTAAGAAATCATGTAAACCTTCTAGAAGCTGTGATTTTAAAAAACGGGGGAAGTAAGCTTTTCTTATTTCCGGACGCATGCGCAAACTATAGAAAGTCGTTATGACGTAGAATGTGCATACTTTGTTGATTCCATTTATCAAACAAAACACATTTTCTAAAAACTCGTGTTTTTTACGAAATCATGTAAACCTTCTAGAAGCTGTGATTTTAAAAAACAGTGGAAGTAAGCTTTTCTTATTTTCGGACGCATGCGCAAACTATAGAAAGTATTTATGACGTAGAATGTGCATACTTTGTTGATTCCATTTATGAAATAAAACACATTTTCTAAAAACTCGTGTTTTTTAAAAAATCATGTAAACCTTCTAGAAGATGTGATTTTAAAAAACGTGGGAAGTAAGATTTTCTTATTTCCAAATGCATGCGCAAACTATAGAAAGTCGTTATGACATATAATGTGCATACTTTGTTGATTGCATTTATGAAATAAAACACATTTTCTAAAAACTCGTGTTTTTTAAGAAATCATGTAAACCTTCTAGAAGCTGTGATTTTAAAAAACGGGGGAAGTAAGCTTTTCTTATTTCCGGACGCATGCACAAACTATAGAAAGTCGTTATGACGTAGAATGTGCATACATGGTTGATTCCATTTATGAAATAAAACACATTTTCTAAAAACTCATGTTTTTTAAGAAATCATGTAAACCTTCTAGAAGCTGTGCTTTTAAAAAACGGGGGAAGTAAGCTTTTCTTATTTCCAAACACATGCGCAAACTATAGAAAGTCGTTATGACGTAGAATGTGCATACTTTGTTGATTCCATTTATGAAATAAAACACATTTTCTAAAAACTCGTGTTTTTTAAGAAATCATGTGAACCTTCTAGACGCTGTGATTTTAAAAAAAGGGGGAAGTAAGCTTTTCTTATTTCCGGATGCATGCGCAAACTATAGAAAGTCGTTATGACGTAGAACATGCATACTTTGTAGATTCCATTTATGAAATAAAACACATTTTCTAAAAATTCGTGTTTTTTACGAAATCATGTAAACCTTCTAGAAGCTATGATTTTAAAAAACGGTGGAAGTAAGCTTTTCTTATTTCCAGACGAATGCGCAAGCTATAGAAAGTCGTTATGATGTAGAATGTGCATACTTTGTTGATTCGATTTATCAAATAAAACACATTTTCTAAAAACTCGTGGTTTTTAAGAAATCATGTAAACCTTCTAGAAGCTGTGATTTTAAAAAACGGTGGAAGTAAGCTTTTCTTATTTCTGGACGCATCCGCAAACTATAGAAAGTCGTTATGACATAGAATGTGCATACTTTGTTGATTCGATTTATCAAATAAAACACATTTTCTAAAAACTCGTGTTTTTTAAGAAATCATGTAAACCTTCTAGAAGCTGTGATTTTAAAAAGCGGGAGAAGTAAGCTTTTCTTATTTCCAAACGCATGCGCAAACTATAGAAAGTCGTTATGACATAGAATGTGCATACTTTGTTGATTCCATTTATGAAATAAAACACATTTTCTAAAAACTCGTGTTTTTTAAGAAATCATGTAAACCTTCTAGAAGCTGTGATTTTAAAAAATGGGGGAAGCAAGCTTTTCTTATTTCCGGACGCATGCGCAAACTATAGAAAGTCATTATGACGTAGAATGTGCATACTTTGTAGATTCCATTTATGAAATAAAACACATTTTCTAAAAACTCGTGTTTTTTACGAAATCATGTAAACCTTCTAGAAGCTGTGATTTTAAAAAATAGTGGAAGTAAGCTTTTCTTATTTCCGGACGCATGCGCAAACTATAGAAAGTCGTTATGACGTAGAATGTGCATACTTTGTAGATTCCATTTATGAAATAAATCACATTTTCTAAAAACTCGTGTTTTTTACGAAATCATGTAAACCTTCTAGAAGCTGTGATTTTAAAAAACGTTGGAAGTAAGCTTTTCTTATTTTCGGACGCATGCGCAAACTATAGAAGGTCGCTATGACGTAGAATGTGCATACTTTGTTGATTCCATTGATGAAATAAAACACATTTTCTAAAAACTCGTGTTTTTTAACAAATCATGTAAACCTTCTACAAGCTGTGATTTGAAAAAACGGGAGACGTAAGCTTTTCTTATTTCCAAATGCATGCGCAAACTATAGAAAGTCGTTATGACATAGAATGTGCATACTTTCTTGATTCCATTTATGAAATAAAACACATTTTCTAAAAATTCTTGTTTTTTAAGAAATCATGTAAACCTTCTAGAAGCTATGATTTTAAAAAACGGGGGAAGTAAGCTTTTCTTATTTCGAGACGAATGCGCAAACTATAGAAAGTCGTTATGACGTAGAATGTACATACTTTGTTGATTCCATTTATGAAATAAAACACATTTTCTAAAAACTCGTGTTTTTTAAGAAATCATGTAAACCTTCCAGAAGCTGTGATGTTAAAAAACGGTGGAAGTAAGCTTTTCTTTTTTCCGAACGCATGCGCAAACTATAGAATGTCGTTATGACGTAGAATGTGCATACTTTGTTGATACC
This sequence comes from Larix kaempferi, assembly GCA_027924585.1. Taxonomy (NCBI): domain Eukaryota; kingdom Viridiplantae; phylum Streptophyta; class Pinopsida; order Pinales; family Pinaceae; genus Larix; species Larix kaempferi. Next base: position 700,773 of record BSBM01001607.1, read on the forward strand.
ATTTATGAAATAAAACACATTTTCTAAAAGCTCGTGTTTTTTACGAAATCATGTAAACTTTCTAGAAGTTGTGATTTTAAAAAACGGTGGAAGTAAGCTTTTCTTATTTCCGGACGAATGCGCAAACTATAGAAGGTCGTTATGACGTAGAATGTGCATACTTTGTTGATTCCATTTATGAAATAAAACACATTTTCTAAAAACTCGTGTTTTTTAACAAATCATGTAAACCTTCTAGAAGCTGTGATTTTAAAAAACGGGGGAAGTAAGCTTTTCTTATTTCCAAACGCATGCGCAAACTATAGAAAGTCGTTATGATGTAGAATGTGCATACTTTGTTGATTCCATTTATGAAATAAAACACATTTTCTAAAAACTCGTGTTTTTTACGAAATCATGCAAACCTTCTAGAAGCTGTGATTTTAAAAAATGGTGGAAGTAAGCTTTTCTTATTTCCGGACGCATGCGCAAACTATATAAAGTATTTATGACGTAGAATGTGCATACTTTGTTGATTCCATTTATGAAATAAAACACATTTTCTAAAAACTCGTGTTTTTTAAAAAATCATGTAAACCTTCTAGAAGCTGTGATTTTAAAAAACGGGGGAAGTAAGATTTTCTTATTTCCAAATGCATGCGCAAACTATAGAAAGTCGTTATGACATAGAATGTGCATACTTTGTTGATTCCATTTATGAAATAAAACACATTTTCTAAAAACTCGTGTTTTTTAAGAAATCATGTAAACGTTCTAGAAGCTGTGATTTTAAAAAACGGGGGAAGTAAGCTTTTCTTATTTCCGGACGCATGCGCAAACTATAGAAAGTCGTTACGACGTAGAATGTGCATACTTTGTAGTTTGCATTTATGAAATAAAACACATTTTCTAAAAACTCGTGTTTTTTACGAAATCATGTAAACCTTCTAGAAGCTGTGATTTTAATAAACGGTGGAAGTAAGCTTTTCTTATTTCCGGACGAATGCGTAAACTATAGAAAGTCGTTATGACGTAGAATGTGCATACTTTGTAGATTCCATTTATGAAATAAAACAGATTTTCTAAAAACTCGTGTTTTTTACGAAATCATGTAAACCTTCTAGAAGCTGTGATTTTAAAAAACGGGGCAAGTAAGCTTTTCTTATTTTCGGACGCATCCACAAACTATAGAAAGTCATTATGACGTAGAATGTGCATACTTTGTTGATTCTATTTATGAAATAAAAGACATTTTCTAAATACTCGTGTTTTTTCAGAAATCATGTAAACCTTCTAGAAGCTGTGATTTTAAAAAACGTGGGAAGTAAGCTTTTCTTATTTCCAAACGCATGCGCAAACTATAGAAAGTCGTTATGACGTAGAATTTGCATACTTTGTTGATTCCATTTATGAATTAAAACACATTTTCTAAAAACTCGTGTTTTTTAAGAAATCATGTGAACCTTCTAGAAGCTGTGATTTTAAAAAACGGGGGAAGTAAGCTTTTCTTATTTACGGACGCATGCGCAAACTATAGAAAGTCGTTATGACGTAGAATGTGCATACTTTGTAGATTCCATTTATGAAATAAATCACAATTTCTAAAAACTCGTGTTTTTTATGAAATCATGTAAACCTTCTAGAAGTTGTGATTTTAAAAAACGTTGGAAGTAAGATTTTCTTATTTACGGACGCATGCGCAAACTATAGAAAGTCGCTATGACGTAGAATGTGCACACTTTGTTGATTCCATTTATGAAATAAAACACATTTTCTAAAAACTCGTGTTTTTTAACAAATCATGTAAACCTTCTAGAAGCTGTGATTTGAAAAAATGGGAGACGTAAGCTTTTCTTATTTCCAAACGCATGCGCAAACTATAGAAAGTCGTTATGATGTAGAATGTGCATACTTTGTTGATTCCATTTATGAAATAAAACACATTTTCGAAAAACTCTTGTTTTTTAAGAAATCATGTAAACCTTCTAGAAGCTATGATTTTAAAAAACGGGGGAAGTAAGCTTTTCTTATTTCGAGACGAATGTGCAAACTATAGAAAGTCGTTATGACGTAGAATGTGCATACATTGTTGATTCCATTTATGAAATAAAACACATTTTCTAAAAACTCGTGTTTTTTAAGAAATCATGTAAACCTTCCAGAAGCTGTGATTTTAAAAAACGGTGGAAGTAAGCTTTTCTTTTTTCCGGATGCATGCGCAAACTATAGAATGTCGTTATGACGTAGAATGTGCATACTTTGTTGATTCCATTTATGAAATAAAACACATTTTCTAAAAACTCATGTTTTTTACGAAATCATGTAAACCTTCTAGAACCTGTGATTTTAAAAAACGGTGGAAGTAAGCTTTTCTTATTTACGGACGAATGCGCAAACTATAGAAAGTCGTTACGACGTAGAATGTGCATACTTTGTTGAGTCCATTTATGAAATAAAACACATTTTCTAAAAACTCGTGCTTTTTACGAAATCATGTAAACCTTCAAGAAGCTGTGATTTTAAAAAACGGGGGAAGTAAGCTTTTCTTATTTCCAAACGCATGAGCAAACTATAGAAAGTCGTTATGACGTAGAATGTGCATACTTTTTTGATTCCATTAATGAAATAAAACACATTTTCTAAAAACTCGTGTTTTTTACGAAATCATGTAAACCTTCTAGAAGCTTTGATTTTAAAAAACGGTGGAAGTAAGCTTTTCTTATTTCCAGACGAATTCGCAAATGATTGAAAGTCGTTATGACGTAGAATGTGGATACGTTGTTGATTCCATTTATTAAATAAAACACATTTTCTAAAAACTCATGTTTTTTAAGAAATCATGTAAACCTTCTAGAAACTGTGATTTTAAAAAACGGGAGAAGTAAGCTTTTCTTATTTCCGGACGCGTGCGCAAACTATAGAAATTCGTTATGACGTAGAATGTGCATACTTTGTAGATTCCATTTATGAAATAAAGCACATTTTCTAAAAATTCGTGTTTTTTACGAAATCATGTAAACCTTCTAGAAGATGTGATTTTAAAAAACGGTGGAAGTAAGCTTTTCTTATTTCCGGACGAATGCACAAACTATAGAAAGTCGTTATGATGTAGAATGTGCATACTTTCTTGATTCCATTAATTGAATAAAACACATTTTCTAAAAACTCGTGTTTTTTAAGAAATCATGTAAACCCTCTAGAAGCTGTGATTTTAAAAAACGGTGGAAGTAAGCTTTTCTTCTTTCCGGACGCATGCGCAAACTATAGAAAGTCGTTATGACGTAGAGTGTGCATACTTTGTTGATTCCATTTATGAAATAAAGCACATTTTCTAAAAACTCGTGTTTTTTAAGAAATCTTGTAAACCTTCTAGAAGCTGTGATTTTAAAAAACGGGGGAAGTAAGCTTTTCTTATTTCTGGATGCATACGCAAACTATAGAAAGTCATTATGACCTAGAATGTGCATACTTTGTAGATTCCATTTATGAAATAAAACACATTTTCTAGAAACTCGTGTTTTTTACGAAATCATGCAAACCTTCTAGAAGCTGTGATTTTAAAAAACGGTGGAAGTAAGCTTTTCTTATTTCTGGACGCATGCGCAAACTATAGAAAGTCGTTATGACGTAGAATGTGCATACTTTGTTGATTCCATTTATGAAATAAAAGACATTTTCTAAAAACTCGTGTTTTTTACGAAATCATGTAAACCTTCTAGAAGCTGTGATTTCAAAGAACGGTGGAGGTAAGCTTTTCTTATTTACGGACGCATGCGCAAACTATAGAAAGTCGTTATGATGTACAATTTGCATACTTTATTGATTCCATTTATGAAATAAAACACATTTTCTAAAAACTCGTGTTTTTTAAGAAATCATGTAAACCTTCTAGAAGCTGTGATTTTAAAAAACGGGGGAAGTAAGCTTTTCTTATTTCCAAACGCATGCGAAAACTATAGAAAGTCGTTATGACGTAGTATGTGCATACTTTGTTCATTCCATTTATGAAATAAAACACATTTTCTAAAAACTCGTGTTTTTTAACAAATCATGTAAACCTTCTAGAAGCTGTGATTTTAAAAAACGGGGAAGTAAGCTTTTATTATTTCCGGACGAACGCGGAAACTATAGAAAGTCGTTATGACGTAGAATGTGCATACTTTGTAGAGTCCATTTATCGAATAAAACACATTTTCTAAAAACTCGTGTTTTTTATGAAATCATGTAAACCTTCTAGAAGCTGTGATTTTAAAAAACGGTGGAAGTAAGCTTTTCTTATTTCCGGACGAATGCGCAAACTATAGAAAGTCGTTATGACGTACAATGTGCATACTTTGTTGATTCCATTTATGAAATAAAACACATTTTCTAAAAACTCATGTTTTTTAAGAAATCATGTAAACGTTCTATAAGCTGTGATTTTAAAAAACGGTTGAAGTAAGCTTTTCTTATTTCCAGATGCATGCGCAAACTATAGAAAGTCGTTATGACGTAGAATGTGCATACTTTGTTGATTCCATTTATGAAATAAAACACATTTTCTAAATACTCATGTTTTTTAAGAAATCATGTAAACCTTCTAGAAGCTGTGATTTTAAAAAACGGTGGAAGTAAGCTTTTCTTATTTCCAGACGCATGCGCAAACTATAGAAAGTCGTTATGACATAGAATGTGCATACTTTGTTGGTTCCATTTATGAAATAAAACACATTTTCTAAAAACTCGTGTTTTTTAAGAAATCATGTAAACCTTATAGAAGCTGTGATTTTAAAAAATTGGGGAAGTAAGCTTTTCTTATTCCCAAACCCATGTGCAAACTATAGAAACTCGTTATGACGTAGAATGTGCATACTTTGTTCATTCCATTTATGAAATAAAACACATTTTCTAAAAACTCGTGTTTTTTAAGAAATCCTGTAAACCTTCTAGAAGCTGTGATTTTAAAAAACGGTGGAAGTAAGCTTTTCTTATTTCCAAATGCATGCGCAAACTATAGAAAGTCGTTATGACGTAGAATGTCCATACTTTGTTGATTCCATTTATGAAATAAAACAAATTTTCTAAAAACTCATGTTTTTTAAGAAATTATGTAAACCTTCTAGAAGCTGCGATTTTAAAAAACGGGGGAAGTAAGCTTTTCTTATTTCCGGACGCATGCGCAAACTGTAGAAAGTCGTTATGACGTAGAATGTGCATACTTTGTTGATTCCATTTATGAAATAAAACACATTTTCTAAAAACTCGCGTTTTTTAAGAAATCATGTAAACCTTCTAGAAGCTGTGATTTTAAAAACCGGTGGAAGTAAGCTTTTCTTATTTCCGGACGCATGCGCAAACTATAGAAAGTCGTTATGACGTACAATGTGCATACTTTGTTGATTTCATTTATGAAATAAAACACATTTTCTAAAAACTCATGTTTTTTAAGAAATCATGTAAACCTTCTATAAGCTGTGATTTTAGAAAACGGTGGAAGTAAGCATTTCTTATTTCCAGACGCATGCGCAAACTATAGAAAGTCGTTATGACGTAGAATGTGCATACTTTCTTGATTCCATTTATGAAATAAAACACATTTTCTAAAAACTCGTGTTTTTTAAGAAATCGTGTAAACCTTCTAGAAGCTGTGATTTTAAAAAACGGTGGAAGTAAGATTTTCTTATTTCCGGGCACATGCGCAAACTATAGAAAGTCGTTATGACGTAGAATGTGCATACTTTGTAGATTTCATTTATGAAATAAAACACATTTTCTAAAAACTCGTGTTTTTTAAGAAATCTTGTAAACCCTCTAGAAGCTGTGATTTTAAAAAATGGTGGAAGTAAGCTTTTCTTATTTCCGGACACATGCGCAAACTATAGAAAGTCGTTATGATGTAGAATGTGCATACTTTGTAGATTCCATTTATGAAATAAAACACATTTTCTAAAAACTCGTGTTTTTTAAGAAATCATGTAAACCTTCTAGAAGCTGTGATTTTAAAAAACGAGGGAAGTAAGGTTTTCTTATTTCCGGACGCATGCGCAAACTATAGAAAGTCATTATGACGTAGAATGTGCATACTTTGTTGATTCCATTTATGAAATAAAACAAATTTTCTAAAAACTCATGTTTTTTAAGAAATTATGTAAACCTTCTAGAAGCTGTGATTTTAAAAAACGGGGGAAGTAAGCTTTTCTTATTTCCGGACGCATGCGCAAACTATAGAAATTCGTTATGACGTAGAATGTGCCCACTTTGTAGATTCCATTTATGAAATAAAGCACATTTTCTAAAAACTTGTGTTTTTTAAGAAATCATGTAAACCTTCTAGAAGCCGTGATTTTAAAAAACGGGGGAAGTAAGCTTTTCTTATTTCCAAATGCATGCGCAAACTATAGAAAGTCGTTATGACGTAGAATGTGCATACTTTGTTGATTCCATTTATGAAATAAAACACATTTTCTAAAAACTCGTGTTTTTTAAGAAATCATGTAAACCTTCTAGAAGCTGTGATTTAAAAAAATGGGGGAAGTAAGCTTTTCTTATTTCCGGACGCATGCGCAAACTATAGAAAGTCATTATGACGTAGAATGTGCATACTTTGTAGATTCCATTAATGATATAAAACACATTTTCTCAAAACTCGTGTTTTTTACGAAATCATGTAAAGTTTCTAGAAGCTGTGATTTTAAAAAACGGTGGAAGTAAGCTTTTCTTATTTCCGGACGCATGCGCAAACTATAGAAAGTCGTTATGACGTAGAATCTGCATACTTTGAATATTCCATTTATGAAATAAAACACATTTTCTATAAACTTGTGTTTTTTACGAAATCATGTAAACCTTCTAGAAGCTGTGATTTCAAAAAACGGTGGACGTAAGCTTTTCTTATTTCCGGACGCATCCCCAACTATAGAAAGTCGTTATGACGTAGAATGTGCATACTTTGTAGATTCCATTTATGAAATAAAACACATTTTCTAAAAACTCATGTTTTTTACGAAATCATGTAAACATTCTAGAAGCTGTGATTTTAAAAAACGGTGGAAGTAAGATTTTCTTATTTCTGGACGAATGCGCAAACTATAGAAATGTTAAAATTTAATATGCTAAGACAGAAAATAGCAGCATTACATTCCATTTCACAATAATAGCATATACAGGATCACTGAAGAAAGAACAAGCACAGCATAAACACAAGAGACAGAGATTTATCCTGGGAAACCCTCATGGGGTAGAAAACCCAGCAAAGCTTCCTCAATATAGATGACCAGCAATATACAAAGATGAAACCCTGAGACATGATCTCCTCCTCCACAATAGCAGACCTCTCCTCCACAAGTGCGCTATCCTCAAGTGAGTGAGTGTGTGTGTAATGAGGAACACACCTCCTCTATTTATACACTACTCTGATATGTATTTTACACAAGTACATGTAGGCTCGTATTTAACCATTAGGTTAAATACCCCATTATAACTGACTGGGCCGACCCCTCTAGGGTGGTCTAATAACCCTTTGACCCACATAACACATTTAGGGCCGACCCCCACTAGGGAATTCTAATAACCCGAGTTACCACATTCCGACGGAGGAATAAACATCTCCGGATATACAATAAGATCTTCACGGAGGAATGAATCATCTCCGGAATAATAAAGTACAAATATAATATTCTTTGAAGTTACAATATCTCAACACTCCCCCTTAACGAGAAGGATATTATAACAGCATCTGCCCGAGCAAGGAGTCATCAACATCATACACGATACATCTATAAATCATTGGAAGCTTTCTCAACATCATTAGTAACTCAAGCAGTTACTAGAACATCTTCAATACTGAAACATCGACATCTTCAGTATTGAGTCTTTATCTTCTGTAGCACTTGAGCAGCTACAACAATATCATCATCTGGATCCTCACTATACACGATCATCAGCATCATCATCTCACGATCATCAGCATCGTCATCTCACGATCATCAACATCGTCATCACATGATCAGCAGCATCGTCATCACACGATCAGCAGCATCGTCATCACATGATCAGCAGCATCATCATCACACGATCAGCAGCATCGTCATCACACGATCAGTAGCATCGTCATCACATGATCAGCAGCATCGTCATCACACGATCAGCAGCATCGTCATCACACGATCAGCAGCATCATCATCACACGATTAGCACCATCCTCATCACACGATCAGCACCATCGTCATCACACGATCAGCAGCATCGTCATCACACGATTAGTAGCATCGTCATCACACGATCAGCAGCATCGTCATCACATGATCAGCAGCATCATCATCACACGATCAGCAGCATCGTCATCACATGATCAGCAGCATCGTCATCACACGATCAGCAGCATCGTCATCACATGATCAGCAACATCGTCATCACACGATCAGCAGCATCGTCATCACATGATCAGCAGCATCGTCATCACACGATCAGCAGCATCGTCATCACATGATCAGCAGCATCGTCATCACACGATCAACAGCATCGTTGTCACATGATCATCAATACAAGTATCCTACCGATACAAGTAACCATATCATCAATACAAGTATCCTACCGATACAAGTAACCACATCATCAATACAAGTATCCTACCGATACAAGTAACCACATCATCAATACAAGTATCCTACCGATAGAAGTAACCATATCATCAATACAAGTATCCTACCGATACAAGTAACCACATCATCAATACAAGTATCCTACCGATACATGTAACCACATCATCAATACAAGTATCCTATCGATACAAGTAACCACATCATCAATACAAGTATCCTACCGATACATGTAACCACATCATCAATACAAGTATCCTACCGATACAAGTAACCACATCATCAATAAAATCACTTTCTCGGAGACCATTCGTCTACGGATCAATTCAGGGACCGAAGTCCGGGGATGATACAATCCCCATCACGTACATTTTGAACTAGTAGTTCCGGGATGATGCAATCCCCATCACGTACATTTTGAACTAGTAGTTCCGGGATGATGCAATCCCCATCACGTACATTTTGAACTAGTAGTTCCGGGATGATGCAATCCCCATCACGTACATTTTGAACTAGTAGTTCCGGGATGATGCAATCCCCATCACGTACATTTTGAACTAGTAGTTCCGGGATGATGCAATCCCCATCACGTACATTTTGAACTAGTAGTTCCGGGATGATGCAATCCCCATCACGTACATTTTGAACTAGTAGTTTCGGGATGATGCAATCCCCATCACTTTATTCTCGGAGACCTCACGTCTACGGCTCTCTTTAGGACTCAAAGTCCAGGGATGATCCAATCCCCTCAACTGTCCTCTAAGGACTTCATTCTCGGAGACCTCACGTCTACGGCTCTCTTTAGGACTCAAAGTCCAGGGATGATCCAATCCCCTCAACTGTCCACTAAGGACTTCATTCTCGGAGACCTCACGTCTACGGCTCTCTTTAGGACTCAAAGTCCAGGGATGATCCAATCCCCTCAACTGTCCACTAAGGACTTCATTCTCAGAGACCTCACGTCTACGGCTCTCTTTAGGACTGAAAGTCCAGGGATGATCCAATCCCCTCAACTGTCCATTAAGGACTTCATTCTCGGAGACCTCACGTCTACGGCTCTCTTTAGGACCGAAAGTCCAGGGATGATCCAATCCCCTCAACTGTCCTCTAAGGACTTCATTCTCGGAGACCATACGTCTACGGCTCACTTTAGAACAAGTGTTCAAGGATGATACAATCCCCACATGTATTCTCATCAATACATCTATCATCAAAAGCATGTATTCTTACTAATACATCTAACATCAAAAGCATGTATTCTCACTAATACATCTAACATCAAAAGCATGTATAAGTAAAACTAAGTATTCTAAGTATAAGAGTCCTAAATCTAAATATTTCTAAGTATCTAGGTGTGGAGAACAGGTTACCTCATCATCGACCTTGTTGTTCGATGAGACAAACTCATCATCAGTAACTATACTACTCCCCCTTTCGAGGAGGGTCCTTGTGAACTACACCAAGCTTGTCTCGGAAGTACTCAAATTTTACTCGAGACAGAGGTTTGGTTGGTAACTTCTTCCCTTGAGGTAGAGGTTTGGTTAGTACAACGGTAACCTGTTACAAATTCAAACTTTATAGTTCCTTTCTGCATCATATCTTGTTAGTTCCCTATGTTCTTTGACTTATCATGGAACACTAGATTCTATGTCATCTTGTTACAACTCTATTTATCACATAGGATCACAGTTGGTTCTATCTCTAAGTCAAACAATCCTGAAGCCAAACTTCTTCACAGCTAGCAGAGCAAGCAGCCATATATTCCGCTTGTGCAGAGAGCCACACTAGACTGCTTCCAGCTAAACCACGAGATCATGGCTAATCCCAGACAATAACATCCTCTTGATGTGTTCTTCCTGTCTGATACACTTCCTGCCCAATCAGAATTTGAATAACCATCTGAAGTCATGATCTTCAAGATAGCATAGATCAAATTCTATTGTGTCCTTTATGTGCCTCATCACATGCTTTGCAACTATCAGGTGAACACATCTAGTTTCCACTAGATACTGACTCAAGGTGTTCACAACAAAGCATATATCTAATCTAGTATTCGTTAGACACATCAATGACTCAGTAATTTGTCTATACAGAGTTATATCCACTAACTCTAATGAGTCATCTGCTAAGAACTTCAAGTTGGAATTCATGAGAGTGGCCATTCCAACACATCAATTCCTTTTAATATTTCTCAGCATACTTTCCCTGGTTGAGAAAGATTCCTTCTGAGCCTTGCCATACTTCCAGACTTAGGAAGTAATGCATCAATCTGAGATCTTTCATTTTTCATTTCTGCAGCCATCTTCTTCTTTATTTTCATGATCTGTTTCTCATTCCCTATAAGAAAGATATCATAATAATAGTATGATCCATAACCTTAAGGTAAAGGTTAGGAACAACTTTACTTTTGGTAAAGCCCAAGCTTATCAAGAAACTGTCAATTCTCCCTTTGTGACTGAACATCATTCACACTCTGCATTGAATGATTTTCTGCATATCTATCTGTGCCATCTCTTGTTAGATGGGTCTACTGATATGAGCCTCAATATCATTCGAACTCTGTGGTGAGTTCCTTCTTGCATCCATGTCATATGTGTATAGAAATCATATTCAACCTTGTAGCAAAGGTTGAGATCCACATCACCCATGGTGATCATTAAGCTTATCAATTGATTATCGATCCTAGGTACCCATACAGAACCTGAATCACACTTCTTCTTTAATTACACCATTAAGAGAATGGTTTTATCTATCCACTTGGAACAAACATCTCATCATGATTCTCTTCCTCTTTTCTAAGAGAATCTTCTAACCACAAGCCTTCTATAGTGTGTTTGATTTGTAAATCCTTTTGTTGAACATCCATCGCTTGTTCAGTGTTCATCATTCATCATGATCTTTCCTACAAATCAAAATTAAGTACAGGATTAGTAATACTTCATAATCATCAAATCATATTGACATGGTAACCTATTATGCATACAGATATCATTTATATAGTTATGCAACTAATTTGACCAATACTTTGGCACAACACTTTCCCATATCCTGTATGCATACAGTGGCTATCTAGATTCCTTCCATCTCTACCAGAACATACTATCGAGAGTGTGCACAGCTCTTGGCATGTCAGCAAAGAGGTTTCATTCTAGACAAGCAACAATGGAATGTTTGTCCAACTTACCAAACATATGCACATTAGTTGTATACTGTTCAATGCTCTATGAATGTTTACACTCAGCATTATATATTCTAGGAATACAAATATGCATACAACCTATTACAGCAATATCATTACTATTTCAAATAACAACTCAAATACTTATCTTTTATGTTTGTGTGGCTGCCTCCCGCTTGATCTTCTGTATGTCTTTTGAATTTTTATTCATTCTGTACCACTGTGCATGCTCAAGAGTCATCCTCATGATCTCATACACAAACATACACTCATTAGTATATTCTAAATGCTATCAAAACATTATAGTACTAAATAATCTTGAAAATGTATATTCATGATTATAGTTAATAAACATTAGTATTCAAGATTTCAGGGAAGTCTTCTTTTACTCATGCATATCATCAATCAAGATAAAAGATATAATATGCATAATCCCTTGATTACTAACTTTATGAATAAGCATAACCAATCATTCCAAGTATACTTATATAAGGGATCCTAACACAAGGTAAGATTCATGGGAAACATACCTGGATTAGTATACCTACTTGGTTATGTACAACATACCTAAACAATCTCTTCAATGATTTAGAGATCCTGAGCTAGAACCTGCATGTCTCATAGGTTAAGCATAATATAACAAAGTCATACATACCTCGTAAGTAGAACAAAGATTATGGATGAGTCTTTTGTCTTCATGTTTTCATGGTCATGGAGCCTGATTTGTCTTTTGTGATGTACCTGTATCTTGTTAGCAGACAACATCAACCTCACACAACATCATAATGCATTAGTACAATCATAAGTGTCAACACCCTAACCAATGAATATGCATTCATAATTTTGTTAAGGTGATATAACAAATCTAAAATCAAGATTGTACTAACCATAATAACATGAAGACAAACATACCATAAACTTAATCATGAACAAATCTCAAAACATACCTCGATGAGTCATACCTGCCGAGATCGCTTGTAATCTCCTTATGTAAAGCCTTAGCCTCATCTCCCTCTGAAACAGGAACTCCTTCACTTATGCAGGTGACCAATCCATCTTCTTCTAGGATTAACCCTATCCACTTGATTTGCAAGAACTGGACCTGGAGATGGATATGGGTTTGTCAGAGAAACCCCAAAAATTCAAACTTTGAATTTCAAACTTCCGAAAGGATAGAAATATGCGCCTTGATGAGCTGATCAAACTGATATATTCAGAATTTGAAAACTGCAAAGTTTCACTCCTCAATTTTGCCTTTGAAACTTCCAGATTCACTGGACGTGACCCTGAACTGGGGTTTGATGAATCCCACTCTTCTGCCCAATGAAAATGTTTGATCCAAAGCTCTAAGCTTCTATTTTTCTGAGGAGCTTCCAGCCATGGTCACAAATTTCAAAAATTCCCATTTTTGCAGAAGCCCTAATTTTCCACTTTTCTGATCAAATTCCCGAACTAGGGTTTGATCAAGCCCGGCCTTCTGCCCAACCAAAAAATCTGATCTTGGTCTCTAAATTTCTATTTTGATGAGAAGCATTCAGCCGTGGTCTCCATTTACAAAAAATTCCAACTTTCTTCAAAGCCCTAAATTCCGGAAGCCATGAATGAAGGTACTCAAAAATAATTCTGTTTTGACAGAAATATGTACCTGATTGTTTCTGGTGTAACTCCAAACTTTTCAATCCACAGGGTCTAAAAAAGTTTTCTGAGATAGCCTGACCTGTTATCTTTCCATCCTGATAGGTCTGACCTCAATTGGATTCTCTGAGAGAGAGTTATGTCAAATGTCGCAACGTGACCTGTTTTGGGATAAAACAGAAGAGCGAACTTGTACGGCATGCCAAGTGTCACTGTTTGAACTTTGGACTCCAAAAAAACACTTTCCTGAATTAGCTCGACCTGTTATATTTCCATCCTAACAGGTCTAACCTCAATTGGACTCTCTGAGAGAGAGTTATGCCAAGTGTCGCAACATGACCTTCTTATGGGATAATACAGGAGGGCGAACTTGTACGGAGTGCCACATGTCACTGGTTCAACTTAAGCCTCTAAAAACGTTTTTTGAGATAGTACAGACTATGTACTACCTGTCACTTTTTACGAAATTTCATTTGGAGCTTCCTAGCCCACGATATGACCTTTTTCCCAAGGTCATCTGATTTTGACTCAGATCTGGAAGAGGCAGAAACCCTATATTGTACAGATCATAAATCACAAAGTGCAACGAATTAGAGGTTTTCCTTTGGACACAAGGTACCTAGAGATTTAATATTCGTCCTGTAACAATTTCAGATCCGAAAACTTCGCCAAAACGGATTTATAGTGAAAGTGCCACGATGACTGGTTTTTGCTATGTAAAACCCTAACCTTCAAATTGTCGTAAGTAAAGCAAGTGTCGTAAGTGCCATACCTTGCCTTCCTTCAGGTTAGCTCTGATACCATGTTAAGATTTAATATGCTAAGACAGAAAATAGAAGCATTACATTCCATTTCACAATAATAGCATATACAGGATCACTGAAGAAACAACAAGCAGAGCATAAACACAAGAGACAGAGATTTATCCTGGGAAACCCTCATGGGGTAGAAAACCCAGCAAAGCTTCCTCAATATAGATGACCAGCAATATACAAAGATGAAACCCTGAGACATGATCTCCTCCTCCACAATAGCAGACCTCTCCTCCATAAGTGCGCTATCCTGAAGTGAGTGAGTGTGTGTGTAATGAGGAACACACCTCCTCTATTTATACACTACTCTGATATGTATTTTACACAAGTACATGTAGGCTCGTATTTAACCATTAGGTTAAATACCCCATTATAACTGACTGGGCCGACCCCTCTAGGGTGGTCTAATAACCCTTTGACCCACATAACACATTTAGGGCCGACCCCCACTAGGGAAGTCTAATAACCCGAGTTACCACATTCCGACGGAGGAATAAACATCTCCGGATATACAATAAGATCTTCACGGAGGAATGAATCATCTCCGGAATAATAAAGTACAAATATAATATTCTTTGAAGTTACAATATCTCAACAAGAAATTCGTTATGACGTAGAATGTGCATACTTTGTTGATTCCATTTATGAAATATAACACATTTTCTAAAAACTCGTGTTTTTTAAGAAATCATGTAAACCTTCTAGAAGCTGTGATTTTAAAAAACGGTTGAAGTAAGCTTTTCTTATTTCCGAACGCATGCACAAACTATAGAAAGTCGTTATGATGTAGAATGTGCATACTTTGTTGATTCCATTTATCAAATAAAACACATTTTCTAAAAACTCGTGTTTTTTAAGAAATCATGTAAACCTTCTAGAAGCTGTGATTTTAAAAAACGGGGGAACTAAGCTTTTCTTATTTCCAAACGCATGCGCAAACTATAGAAAGTCGTTATGACGTAGAATGTGCATACTTTGTTGATTCCATTTATGAAATAAAACACATTTTCTAAAAACTCGTGTTTTTTAAGAAATCATGTAAACCTTATAGAAGCTGTGATTTTAAAAAACGGTGGAAGTAAGCTTTTCTTATTTCCGGACGCATGCGCAAACTATAGAAAGTCGTTATGACGTAGAATGTGCATACTTTGTTGATTCCATTTATGAAATATAACACATTTTCTAAAAACTCGTGTTTTTGAAGAAATCATGTAAACCTTCTAGAAGCTGTGATTTTAAAAAATGGTGGAAGTAAGCTTTTCTTATTTCCGAACGCATGCACAAACTATAGAAAGTCGTTATGATGTAGAATGTGCATACTTTGTTGATTCCATTTATCAAATAAAACACATTTTCTAAAAACTCGTGTTTTTTAAGAAATCATGTAAACCTTCTAGAAACAGTGATTTTAAAAAACGGGGGAACTAAGCTTTTCTTATTTCCAAACGCATGCGCAAACTATAGAAAGTCGTTATGACGTAGAATGTGCATACTTTGTTGATTCCATTTATGAAATAAAACACATTTTCTAAAAACTCGTATTTTTTAAGAAATCATGTAAACCTTCTAGAAGCTGTGATTTTAAAAAACGGTGGAAGTAAGCTTTTCTTATTTCCGGACGCATGCGCAAACTATAGAAAGTCGTTATGACGTAGAATCTGCATACTTTGTTGATTCCATTTGTGAAATAAAACAAATTTTCTAAAAACTCGTGTTTTTTAAGAAATCATGTAAACCTTCTAGAAGCTGTGATTTTAAAAAACGGAGGAAGTAAGCTTTTCTTATTTCCGGACGCATGTGCAAACTATAGAAAGTCGTTATGACGTAGAATGTGCACACTTTGTAGATTCCATTATAAAATAAAGCACATTTTCTAAAAACTCGTGTTTTTTACGAAATCATGTAAACCTTCTAGAAGCTGTGATTTTAAAAAATGGTGGAAGTAAGCTTTTCTTATTTCCAGACGAATGCGCAAACTATAGAAAGTCGTTATGATGTAGAATGTGCATAATTTGTTGATTCCATTTATGAAATAAAACACATTTTCTAAAAACTCGTGTTTTTTAAGAAATCATGTAAACCCTCTAGAAGTTGTGATTTTAAAAACCGGTGGAAGTAAGCTTTTCTTATTTCGGAACGCATGCGCAAACTATAGAAAGTCGTTATGATGTAGAATGTGCATACTTTGTTGGTTCCATTTATGAAATAAAACACATTTTCTAAAAACTCGTGTTTTTTAAGAAATCATGTAAACCTTCTAGAAGCAGTGATTTTAAAAAACGGGGGAACTAAGCTTTTCTTATTTCCGAACGCATGCGCAAACTATAGAAATTCGTTATGACGTAGAATGTGCATACTTTGTTGATTCCATTTATGAAATAAAACACATTTTCTAAAAACTCGTGTTTTTTAAGAAATCATGTAAACCTTCTAGAGGCTGTGATTTTAAAAAATGGGGGAAGTAAGCTTTTCTTATTTCCGGACGCATGTGCAAACTATAGAAAGTCGTTATGACGTAGAATGTGCATACTTTGTTGATTCCATTTATGAAATAAAACACATTTTCTAAAAACTCATGTTTTTTAAGAAATCATGTAAACATTCTAGAAGCTGTGATTTTAAAAAACGGTGGAAGTAAGCTTTTCTTACTTCCGGACGTATGCGCAAACTATAGAAAGTCGTTATGACGTAGAATGTGCATACTTTGTTGATTCCATTTATGAAATAAAACACATTTTCTAAAAACTCGTGTTTTTTAAGAAATCATGTAAACCTTCTAGAAGCTGTGATTTTAAAAAATGGGGGAAGTAAGCTTTTCTTATTTCCAAAGGCATGCGCAAACTATAGAAAGTCGTTATGACGTAGAATGTGCATACTTTGTTGATTCCATTTATGAAATAATACACATTTTCTAAAAACTCGTGTTTTTTAAGAACTCATGTAAACCTTCTAGAAGCTGTGATTTTAAAAAACGGGGGAAGTAAGCTTTTCTTATTTCCGGACGCATGGGCAAACTATAGAAAGTCGTTATGACGTAGAATGTGCGTACTTTGTAGATTCCATTTATGAAATAAAACACATTTTCTAAAAACTCGTGTTTTTTACGAAATCATGTAAACCTTCTAGAAGCTGTGATTTTAAAAAATGGGGGAAGTAAGCTTTTCTTATTTCTTGACGCATGCGCAAACTATAGAAAGTCGTTATGACGTAGAATGTGCATACTTTGTTGATTCCATTTATGAAATAAAACACATTTTCTAAAAACTCGTGTTTTTTACGAAATCATGTAAACCTTCTAGAAGCTGTGATTTTAAAAAACGGTGGAAGTAAGCTTTTCTTATTTACGGACGCATGCGCAAACTATAGAAATTCGTTATGACGTAGAATGTGCATAATTTGTTGATTCCATTTATGAAATAAAACACATTTTCTAAAAACTCGTGTTTTTTAAGTTATCATGTAAACCTTCTAAAAGCAGTGATTTTAAAAAACGGGGGAAGTAAGCTTTTCTTATTTCCAAAGACATGCGCAAACTATAGAAAGTCGTTATGACGTAGAATGTGCATACTTTGTTGATTCCATTTATGAAATAATACACATTTTCTAAAAACTCGTGTTTTTTAAGAAATCATGTAAACCTTCTAGAAGCTGTGATTTTAAAAAACGGGGGAAGTAAGCTTTTCTTATTTCCGGACGCATGGGCAAACTATAGAAAGTCGTTATGACGTAGAATGTGCGTACTTTGTAGATTCCATTTATGAAATAAAACACATTTTCTAAAAACTCGTGTTTTTTACGAAATCATGTAAACCTTCTAGAAGCTGTGATTTTAAAAAATGGGGGAAGTAATCTTTTCTTATTTCTTGACGCATGCGCAAACTATAGAAAGTCGTTATGACGTAGAATGTGCATACTTTGTTGATTCCATTTATGAAATAAAACATATTTTATAAAAACTCGTGTTTTTTAAGAAATCATGTAAACCTTCTAGAAGCTGTGATTTTGAAAAACGGGAAAAGTAAGCTTTTCTTATTTCCGGACACATGCGCAAACTATAGAAAGTCGTTATGACATAGAATGTGCATACTTTGTAGATTCCATTTATGAAATAAAACACATTTTCTAAAAACTCGTGTTTTTTACGAAATCATGTAAACCTTCTAGAAGTTGTGATTTAAAAAAACGGTGGAAGTAAGCTTTTCTTATTTCCGGACGAATTCACAAACTATAGAAAGTCGTTATGACATGGAATGTCTATACTTTGTAGATTCCATTTATGAAATAAAACACATTTTCTAAAAACTCGTGTTTTTTAAGAAATCATGTAAACCCTGTAGAAGCTGTGATTTTAAAAAATGGTGGAAGTAAGCTGTTCTTATTTCCGGACGCATGCGCAAACTATAGAGAGTCATTATGACGTAGAATGTGCATACTTTGTAGATTCCATTTATTAAATAAAACACATTTTCTAAATACTCGTGTTTTTTAAGAAATCATGTAAACCTTCTAGAACCTGTGATATTAAAAAAACGGTGGAAGTAAGCTTTTCTTATTTCTGGACGAATGCGCAAACTATAGAAAGTCGTTATGACGTAGAATGTGCATACTTTGTTGATTCAATTTATGAAATAAAACACATTTTCTAAAAACTCGTGTTTTTTAAGAAATCATGTAAACATTCTAAAAGCTGTGATTTTAAAAAACGGTGGAAGTAAGCTTTTCTTATTTCCGGACGCATGCGCAAACTATAGAAAGTCGTTATGACGTAGAATGTGCATACTTTGTTGATTCCATTTATGAAATATAACACATTTTCTAAAAAATCATGTTTTTTAAGAAATCATGTAAACCTTCTAGTAGCTGTGATTTTAAAAAACGGTGGAAGTAAGCTTTTCTTATTTCCGGACGCATGCGCAAACTATAGAAAGTCGTTATGACGTAGAATGTGCATACTTTGTTGATTCCATTTATGAAATAAAACACATTTTCTAAAAACTCGTGTTTTTTAAGAAATCATGTAAACCTTCTAGAAGCTGTGATTTTAAAAAACAGGGGAAGTAAGCTTTTCTTATTTCCAAACGCATGCACAAACTATAGAAAGTCGTTATGACGTAGAATGTGCATACTTTGTTGATTCCATTTATGAAATAAAACAAATTTTCCAAAAACTCGTGTTTTTTAAGAAATCATGTAAACCTTCTAGAAGCTTTGATTTTAAAAAACTTGGGAGGTAAGCTTTTCTTATTTCCGGACGCATGCGCAAACTATAGAAAGTCGTTATGACGCAGAATGTGCATACTTTCTTGATTCCATTTATGAAATAAAACACATTTTCTAAAAACTCTTGTTTTTTAAGAAATCATGTAAACCTTCTAGAAGCTGTGATTTTAAAAAACGGGGGAAGTAAGCTTTTCTTATTTCCGGACGCATGCGCAAACTATAGAAAGTCGTTATGATGTAGAATGTGCATACTTTGTTGTTTCCATTGATGAAATAAAACACATTTTCTAAAAACTCATTTTTTTTAAGAAATCATGTAAACCTTTTACAAGCTGTGATTTTAAAAAATGGTCGAAGTAAGCTTTTCTTATTTCCGGACGCATGCGCAAACTATAGAAATTCGTTATGACATAGAATGTGCATACTTTGTTGATTCCATTTTTGAAATAAAACACATTTTCTAAAAACTCGTGTTTTTTAAGAAATCATGTAAACTTTCTAGAAGCTGTGATTTTAAAAAATGGGGGAAGTAAGCTTTTCTTACTTCCAAACCCATGCACAATCTATAGAAAGTTGTTATGACATAGAATGCGCATACTTTGTTCATTCCATTTATGAAAAAAAACACATTTTCTAAAAACTCGTGTTTTTTAAGAAATCATGTAAACCTTCTAGAAGCTGTGATTTTAAAAAAAATGTGGAAATAAGCTTTTCTTATTTCCGGACGCATGCACAAACAATAGAAAGTCGTTATGACGTAGAATGTGCATACTTTGTAGATTCCATTTTTGAAATAAAACACATTTTCTAAAAATTCGTGTTTGTTACGTAATCATGTAAACCTTCTAGAAGCTGTGATTTTAAAAAACGGTGGAAGTAAGCTTTTCTTATTTCCGAACGCATGCGCAAACTATAGAAAGTCGTTATGATGTAGAATGTGCATACTTTGTTGATTCCATTTATGAAATAAAAAACATTTTCTCAAAACTCGTGTTTTTTAAGAAATCATGTAAACCTTCTAGATGCTGTGATTTTAAAAAACGGGGGAAGTAAGCTTTTCTTATTTCCAAACGCATGCGCAAACTATAGACAGTCATTATGACGTAGAATGTGCATACTTTGTTGATTCCATTTATGAAATAAAACACATTTTCTAAAAACTCGTGTTTTTTAAGAAATCATGTAAACCTTCTAGAAGCTGTGATTTTAAAAAACGGGGGAAGTAAGCTTTTCTTATTTCCGGACGCATGCGCAAACTATAGAAAGTCGTTATGACGTAGAATGTGCATACTTTGTTGAATCCATTTATGAAATAAAACACATTTTCTAAAAACTCGTGTTTTTTACGAAATCATGTAAACCTTCTAGAAGCTGTGATTTTAAAAAACGGTGGAAGTAAGCTTTTCTTATTTACGGACGCATGCGCAAACTATAGAAAGTCGTTATGACGTAGAATGTGCATAATTTGTTGATTCCATTTATGAAATAAAACACATTTTCTAAAAACTCGTGTTTTTTAAGTTATCATGTAAACCTTCTAAAAGAAGTGATTTTAAAAAACGGGGGAAGTAAGCTTTTCTTATTTCCAAAGGCATGCGCAAACTATAGAAAGTCGTTATGACGTAGAATGTGCATACTTTGTTGATTCCATTTATGAAATAATACACATTTTCTAAAAACTCGTGTTTTTTAAGAAATCATGTAAACCTTCTAGAAGCTGTGATTTTAAAAAACGGGGGAAGTAAGCTTTTCTTATTTCCGGACGCATGGGCAAACTATAGAAAGTCGTTATGACGTAGAATGTGCGTACTTTGTAGATTCCATTTATGAAATAAAACACATTTTCTAAAAACTCGTGTTTTTTACGAAATCATGTAAACCTTCTAGAAGCTGTGATTTTAAAAAATGGGGGAAGTAATCTTTTCTTATTTCTTGACGCATGCGCAAACTATAGAAAGTCGTTATGACGTAGAATGTGCATACTTTGTTGATTCCATTTATGAAATAAAACATATTTTATAAAAACTCGTGTTTTTTAAGAAATCATGTAAACCTTCTAGAAGCTGTGATTTTGAAAAACGGGAAAAGTAAGCTTTTCTTATTTCCGGACACATGCGCAAACTATAGAAAGTCGTTATGACATAGAATGTGCATACTTTGTAGATTCCATTTATGAAATAAAACACATTTTCTAAAAACTCGTGTTTTTTACGAAATCATGTAAACCTTCTAGAAGTTGTGATTTAAAAAAAACGGTGGAAGTAAGCTTTTCTTATTTCCGGACGAATTCACAAACTATAGAAAGTCGTTATGACATGGAATGTCTATACTTTGTAGATTCCATTTATGAAATAAAACACATTTTCTAAAAACTCGTGTTTTTTAAGAAATCATGTAAACCCTGTAGAAGCTGTGATTTTAAAAAATGGTGGAAGTAAGCTGTTCTTATTTCCGGACGCATGCGCAAACTATAGAGAGTCATTATGACGTAGAATGTGCATACTTTGTAGATTCCATTTATTAAATAAAACACATTTTCTAAATACTCGTGTTTTTTAAGAAATCATGTAAACCTTCTAGAACCTGTGATATTAAAAAACGGTGGAAGTAAGCTTTTCTTATTTCTGGACGAATGCGCAAACTATAGAAAGTCGTTATGACGTAGAATGTGCATACTTTGTTGATTCAATTTATGAAATAAAACACATTTTCTAAAAACTCGTGTTTTTTAAGAAATCATGTAAACATTCTAAAAGCTGTGATTTTAAAAAACGGTGGAAGTAAGCTTTTCTTATTTCCGGACGCATGCGCAAACTATAGAAAGTCGTTATGACGTAGAATGTGCATACTTTGTTGATTCCATTTATGAAATATAACACATTTTCTAAAAAATCATGTTTTTTAAGAAATCATGTAAACCTTCTAGTAGCTGTGATTTTAAAAAACGGTGGAAGTAAGCTTTTCTTATTTCCGGACGCATGCGCAAACTATAGAAAGTCGTTATGACGTAGAATGTGCATACTTTGTTGATTCCATTTATGAAATAAAACACATTTTCTAAAAACTCGTGTTTTTTAAGAAATCATGTAAACCTTCTAGAAGCTGTGATTTTAAAAAACAGGGGAAGTAAGCTTTTCTTATTTCCAAACGCATGCACAAACTATAGAAAGTCGTTATGACGTAGAATGTGCATACTTTGTTGATTCCATTTATGAAATAAAACAAATTTTCCAAAAACTCGTGTTTTTTAAGAAATCATGTAAACCTTCTAGAAGCTTTGATTTTAAAAAACTTGGGAGGTAAGCTTTTCTTATTTCCGGACGCATGCGCAAACTATAGAAAGTCGTTATGACGCAGAATGTGCATACTTTCTTGATTCCATTTATGAAATAAAACACATTTTCTAAAAACTCTTGTTTTTTAAGAAATCATGTAAACCTTCTAGAAGCTGTGATTTTAAAAAACGGGGGAAGTAAGCTTTTCTTATTTCCGGACGCATGCGCAAACTATAGAAAGTCGTTATGATGTAGAATGTGCATACTTTGTTGTTTCCATTGATGAAATAAAACACATTTTCTAAAAACTCATTTTTTTTAAGAAATCATGTAAACCTTTTACAAGCTGTGATTTTAAAAAATGGTCGAAGTAAGCTTTTCTTATTTCCGGACGCATGCGCAAACTATAGAAATTCGTTATGACATAGAATGTGCATACTTTGTTGATTCCATTTTTGAAATAAAACACATTTTCTAAAAACTCGTGTTTTTTAAGAAATCATGTAAACTTTCTAGAAGCTGTGATTTTAAAAAATGGGGGAAGTAAGCTTTTCTTACTTCCAAACCCATGCACAATCTATAGAAAGTTGTTATGACATAGAATGCGCATACTTTGTTCATTCCATTTATGAAATAAAACACATTTTCTAAAAACTCGTGTTTTTTAAGAAATCATGTAAACCTTCTAGAAGCTGTGATTTTAAAAAAAATGTGGAAATAAGCTTTTCTTATTTCCGGACGCATGCACAAACAATAGAAAGTCGTTATGACGTAGAATGTGCATACTTTGTAGATTCCATTTTTGAAATAAAACACATTTTCTAAAAATTCGTGTTTGTTACGTAATCATGTAAACCTTCTAGAAGCTGTGATTTTAAAAAACGGTGGAAGTAAGCTTTTCTTATTTCCGAACGCATGCGCAAACTATAGAAAGTCGTTATGATGTAGAATGTGCATACTTTGTTGATTCCATTTATGAAATAAAAAACATTTTCTCAAAACTCGTGTTTTTTAAGAAATCATGTAAACCTTCTAGATGCTGTGATTTTAAAAAACGGGGGAAGTAAGCTTTTCTTATTTCCAAACGCATGCGCAAACTATAGACAGTCATTATGACGTAGAATGTGCATACTTTGTTGATTCCATTTATGAAATAAAACACATTTTCTAAAAACTCGTGTTTTTTAAGAAATCATGTAAACCTTCTAGAAGCTGTGATTTTAAAAAACGGGGGAAGTAAGCTTTTCTTATTTCCGGACGCATGCGCAAACTATAGAAAGTCGTTATGACGTAGAATGTGCATACTTTGTTGAATCCATTTATGAAATAAAACACATTTTCTAAAAACTCGTGTTTTTTACGAAATCATGTAAACCTTCTAGAAGCTGTGATTTTAAAAAACGGTGGAAGTAAGCTTTTCTTATTTACGGACGCATGCGCAAACTATAGAAAGTCGTTATGACGTAGAATGTGCATAATTTGTTGATTCCATTTATGAAATAAAACACATTTTCTAAAAACTCGTGTTTTTTAAGTTATCATGTAAACCTTCTAAAAGAAGTGATTTTAAAAAACGGGGGAAGTAAGCTTTTCTTATTTCCAAAGGCATGCGCAAACTATAGAAAGTCGTTATGACGTAGAATGTGCATACTTTGTTGATTCCATTTATGAAATAATACACATTTTCTAAAAACTCGTGTTTTTTAAGAAATCATGTAAACCTTCTAGAAGCTGTGATTTTAAAAAACGGGGGAAGTAAGCTTTTCTACTTTCCGGACGCATGGGCAAACTATAGAAAGTCGTTATGACGTAGAATGTGCATACTTTGTAGATTCCATTTATGAAATAAAACACATTTTCTAAAAACTCGTGTTTTTTACGAAATCATGTAAACCTTCTAGAAGCTGTGATTTTAAAAAATGGGGGAAGTAAGCTTTTCTTATTTCTTGACGCATGCGCAAACTATAGAAAGTCGTTATGACGTAGAATGTGCATACTTTGTTGATTCCATTTATGAAATAAAACACATTTTCTAAAAACTCGTGTTTTTTAAGAAATCATGTAAACCTTCTAGAAGCTGTGATTTTAAAAAACGGTGGAAGTAAGCTTTTGTTATTTCCGGATGTATGCGCAAACTATAGAAAGTCGTTATGACGTAGAATGTGCATACTTTGTTGATTCCATTTATGAAATAAAACACATTTTCTAAAAACTCGTGTTTTTTAAGAAATCATGTAAACCTTCTAGAAGCTGTGATTTAAAAAAATGGGAGAAGTCAGCTTTTCTTATTTCCAAACCCATGCACAAACTATAGAAAGTCATTATGACGTATAATGTGCATACTTTGTTGATTCCATTTATGAAATAAAACACATTTTCTAAAAACTCGTGTTTTTTAAGAAATCATGTAAACCTTCTATAAGCTGTGATTTTAAAAAACGGTGGAAGTAAGCTTTTCTTATTACCAAGACACATGCACAAACTATAGAAAGTCGTTATGACGTAGAATGTGTATACTTTGTTGATTCCATTTATGAAATAAAACACATTTTCTAAAAACTCGTATTTTTAAGAAATCATGTAAACCTTCTAGAAGCTGTGATTTAAAAAAACTTTGGAAGTAACCTTTTCTTATTTCCGAACGCATGCGCAAACTATAGAAAGTCGTTATGATGTAGAATGTGCATACCTTGTTGATTCCATTTATGAAATAAAACACATTTTCTAAAAACTCGTGTTTTTTAACAAATCATGTAAACCTTCTAGAAGCTGTGATTTTAAAAAACGGGGGAACTAAGCTTTTCTTATTTCCAAACGCATGCGCAAACTATAGAAAGTCGTTATGACGTAGAATGTGCATACTTTGTTGATTCCATTTATGAAATAAAACACATTTTCTAAAAACTCGTGTTTTTTAAGAAATCATGTAAACCTTCTAGATGCTGTGATTTTAAAAAATGGGGGAAGTAAGCTTTTCTTATTTCCAAACGCATGCGCAAACTATAGAAAGTCATTATGACGTAGAATATGCATACTTTGTTGATTCCATTTATGAAATAAAACATATTTTCTAAAAACTCATGTTTTTTAAGAAATCATGTAAACCTTCTAGAAGCTGTGATTTTGAAAAACGGGAAAAGTAAGCTTTTCTTATTTCCGGACGCATGCGGAAACTATAGAAAGTCGTTATGACATAGAATGTGCATACTTTGTAGATTCCATTTATGAAATAAAACACATTTTCTAAAAACTCGTGTTTTTTACGAAATCATGTAAACCTTCTAGAAGTTGTGATTTTAAAAAACGGTGGAAGTAAGCTTTTCTTATTTCCGGACGAATTCACAAACTATAGAAAGTCGTTATGACATGGAATGTGTATACTTTGTAGATTCCATTTATGAAATAAAACACATTTTCTAAAAACTCGTGTTTTTTAAGAAATCATGTAAACCCTGTAGAAGCTGTGATTTTAAAAAACGGTGGAAGTAAGCTGTTCTTATTTCCGGACGCATGCGCAAACTATAGAGAGGGTTTATGACGTAGAATGTGCATACTTTGTAGATTCCATTTATTAAATAAAACACATTTTCTAAATACTCGTGTTTTTTAAGAAATCATGTAAACCTTCTAGAACCTGTGATATTAAAAAACGGGGGAAGTAAGCTTTTCTTATTTCCGGACACATGCGGAAACTATAGAAAGTCGTTATGATGTAGAATGCGCATTCTTTGTAGATTCCATTTATGAAAGAAAACACATTTTCTAAAAACTCGTGTTTTTTACGACATCATGTAAACCTTCTAGAAGCTGTAATTTTAAAAAAAATGTGGAAATAAGCTTTTCTTATTTCCGGACGCATGCACAAACAATAGAAAGTCGTTATGACGTAGAATGTGCATACTTTGTAGATTCCATTTGTGAAATAAAACACATTTTCTAAAAATTCGTGTTTTTTACGTAATCATGTAAACCTTCTAGAAGCTGTGATTTTAAAAAACGGTGGAAGTAAGCTTTTCTTATTTCCAAACGCATGCGCAAACTATAGAAAGTCGTTATGATGTAGACTGTGCATACTTTGTTGATTCCATTTATGAAATAAAAAACATTTTCTCAAAACTCGTGTTTTTTAAGAAATCATGTAAACCTTCTAGATGCTGTGATTTTAAAAAACGGGGGAAGTAAGCTTTTCTTATTTCCAAACGCATGCGCAAACTATAGACAGTCATTATGACGTAGAATGTGCATACTTTGTTGATTCCATTTATGAAATAAAACACATTTTCTAAAAACTCGTGTTTTTTAAGAAATCATGTAAACCTTCTAGAAGCTGTGATTTTAAAAAACGGGGGAAGTAAGCTTTTCTTATTTCCGGACGCATGCGCAAACTATAGAAAGTCGTTATGACGTAGAATGTGCATACTTTGTAGATTCCATTTATGAAATAAAACACATTTTCTAAAAACTCGTGTTTTTTACGAAATCATGTAAACCTTCTAGAAGCTGTGATTTTAAAAAACGGTGGAAGTAAGCTTTTCTTATTTACGGACGCATGCGCAAACTATAGAAAGTCGTTATGACGTAGAATGTGCATACTTTGTTGATTCCATTTATGAAATAAAACACATTTTCTAAAAACTCGTGTTTTTTAAGTTATCATGTAAACCTTCTAAAAGCAGTGATTTTAAAAAACGGGGGAAGTAAGCTTTTCTTATTTCCAAAGGCATGCGCAAACTATAGAAAGTCGTTATGACGTAGAATGTGCATACTTTTTTGATTCCATTTATGGAATAATACACATTTTCTAAAAACTCGTGTTTTTTAAGAAATCATGTAAACCTTCTAGAAGCTGTGATTTTAAAAAACGGGGGAAGTAAGCTTTTCTTATTTCCGGACACATGCGCAAACTATAGAAAGTCGTTATGAGGTAGAATGTGCATACTTTGTAGATTCCATTTATGAAATAAAACACATTTTCTAAAAACTCGTGTTTTTTACGAAATCATGTAAACCTTCTAGAAGCTGTGATTTTAAAAAATGGGGGAAGTAAGCTTTTCTTATTTCTTGACGCATGCGCAAACTATAGAAAGTCGTTATGACGTAGAATGTGCATACTTTGTTGATTCCATTTATGAAATAAAACACATTTTCTAAAAACTCGTGTTTTTTAAGAAATCATGTAAACCTTCTAGAAGCTGTGATTTTAAAAAATGGGGGAAGTAAGCTTTTCTTATTTCCGGACGGATGCGCAAACTATAGAAAGTCGTTTTGACGTAGAATGTGCATACTTTGTTGATTCCATTTATGAAATAAAACACATTTTCTAAAAACTCGTGTTTTTCAAGAAATCGTGTAAACATTCTAGAAGCTGTGATTTTAAAAAACGGTGGAAGTAAGCTTTTCTTATTTCCGGACGCATGCACAAACTATAGAAAGTCGTTATGACGTAGAATGTGCATACTTTGTTGATTACATTTATGAAATAAAACACATTTTCTAAAAACTCGTGTTTTTTAAGAAATCATGTAAACCTTCTAGAAGCTGTGATTTAAAAAATGGGGGAAGTAAGCTTTTCTTATTTCCAAACCCATGCACAAACTATCGAAAGTCGTTATGACGTAGAATGTGCATACTTTGTTGATTCCATTTATGAAATAAAACACATTTTCTAAAAACTCGTGTTTTTTAAGAAATCATGTAAACCTTCTATAAGCTGTGATTTTAAAAAACGGGGGAAGTAAGCTTTTCTTATTTCCAGACGCATGCGCAAACTATAGAAAGTCGTTATGACGTCGAGTTTGCATACTTTGTTGATTCCATTTATGAAATAAAACACATTTTCTAAAAACTCGTGTTTTTTAAGAAATCATGTAAGCCTTCTAGAAGCTGTGATTTTAAAAAACGGTGGAAGTAAGCTTTTCTTATTTCCGGACACATGCGCAAACTATAGAAAGTCGTTATGACGTAGAATGTGCATACTTTGTAGATTCCATTTATGAAATAAAACACATTTTCTAAAAACTCGTGTTTTTTTCGACATCATGTAAACCTTCTAGAAGCTGTGATTTTAAAAAACGATGGAAGTAAGTTTTTCTTATTTCCGGACACATGCGCAAACTATAGAAAGTCGTTATGACGTAGAATGTGAATACTTTGTTGATTCCATTTATGAAATAAAGCACATTTTCTAAAAACTCGTGTTTTTTAAGAAATCATGTAAACCTTCTAGAAGCTGTGATTTAAAAAAATGGGAGAAGTAAGCTTTTCTTATTTCCAAACCCATGCACAAACTATAGAAAGTCATTATGACGTATAATGTGCATACTTTGTTGATTCCATTTATGAAATAAAACACATTTTCTAAAAACTCGTGTTTTTTAAGAAATCATGTAAACCTTCTATAAGCTGTGATTTTAAAAAACGGTGGAAGTAAGCTTTTCTTATTTCCAGACACATGCGCAAACTATAGAAAGTCGTTATGACGTAGAATGTGTATACTTTGTTAATTCCATTTATGAAATAAAACACATTTTCTAAAAACCCGTGTTTTTTAAGAAATCATGTAAACCTTCTAGAAGCTGTGATTTTAAAAAACGGTTGAAGTAAGCTTTTCTTATTTCCGGACACATGCACAAACTATAGAAAGTCGTTATGACGTAGAATGTGCATACTTTGTAGATTCCATTTATGAAATAAAACAAATTTTCTAAAAACTCGTGTTTTTTAAGAAATCATGTAAACCCTCTAGAAGCTGTGATTTTAAAAAAAGGGGGAAGTAAGCTTTTCTTATTTCCGGACGCATGCGCAAACTATAGAAAGTCGTTATGACGTAGAATGTGCATACTTTGTTGATTCCATTTATGAAATAAAACAAATTTTCTAAAAACTCGTGTTTTTTAAGAAATCATGTAAACCCTCTAGAAGCTGTGATTTTAAAAAACGGGGGAAGTAAGCTTTTCTTATTTCCGGACGCATGCGCAAACTATAGAAATTCGTTATGACGTAGAATGTGCATACTTTGTTGATTCCATTTATGAAATAAAACAAATTTTCTAAAAACTCGTGTTTTTTAAGAAATCATGTAAACCCTCTAGAAGCTGTGATTTTAAAAAACGGGGGAAGTAAGCTTTTCTTATTTCCGGACGCATGCGCAAACTATAGAAAGTCGTTATGACGTAGAATGTGCATACTTTGTTGATTCCATTTATGAAATAAAACACATTTTCTAAAAACTCGTGTTTTTTAAGAAATCATGTAAACCTTCTAGAAGCTATGATTTTAAAAAATGGGGGAAGTAAGCTTTTCTTATTTTTGGACGCATGCGCAAACTATAGAAAGTCGTTATGACGTAGAATGTGCACACCTTGTAGATTCCATTTATGAAATAAAGCAGATTTTCTAAAAACTCGTGTTTTTTACGAAATCATGTAAACCTTCTAGAAGCTGTGATTTAAAAAAACGGTGGAAGTAAGCTTTTCTTATTTCCGGACGAATTCGCAAACTATAGAAAGTCGTTATGACGTGGAATGTGTATACTTTGTAGATTCCATTTATGAAATAAAACACATTTTCTAAAAACTCGTGTTTTTTAAGAAATCATGTAAACCCTCTAGAAGCTGTGATTTTAAAAATCGGTGGAAGTAAGCTGTTCATATTTCCGGACGCATGCGCAAACTATAGAGAGTCGTTATGACGTAGAATGTGCATACTTTGTAGATTCCATTTATGAAATAAAACACATTTTCTAAAAACTCGTGTTTTTTAAGAAATCATGTAAACCTTCTAGAACCTGTAATTTTAAAAAACAGGGGAAGTAAGCTTTTCTTATTTCCGAACGCATGCGCAAACTATAGAAAGTCGTTATGATGTAGAATGTGCATACTTTGTTGATTCCATTTATGAAATAAAACACATTTTCTCAAAACTCGTGTTTTTTAAGAAATCATGTAAAGCTTCTAGAAGCTGTGATTTTAAAAAACGGGGGAAGTAAGTTTTTCTTATTTCCGGACGCATGCACAAACTATAGAAAGTCGTTATGATGTAGAATGTGCATACTTTGTTGATTCCATTTATGAAATAAAACACATTTTCTAAAAACTCGTGTTTTTTAAGAAATCATGTAAACCTTCTAGAAGCTGTGATTTTAAAAAACGAGGGAAGTAAGTTTTTCTTATTTCCAAATGCATGCGCAAACTATATAAAGTCGTTATGACGTAGAATGTGCATACTTTGTTGATTCGATTTATGAAATAAAACACATTTTCTGAAAAATCCTGTTTTTTAAGAAATTATGTAAACCTTCTAGAAGCTGTGATTTTAAAAAACGGTGGAAGTAAGCTTTTCTTATTTCCGGACGAATGCGCAAACTATAGAAAGTCATTATGACATAGAATGTGCATAATTTGTAGATTACATTTATGAAATAAAACACATTTTCTAAAAACTCGTGTTTTTTGCGAAATGATGTAAACCTTCTAGAAGCTGTGATTTTAAAAAACGGTGGAAGTAAGCTTTTCTTATTTCCAGACGCATGCGGAAAGTATAGAAAGTCGTTATGAAGTAGAATGTGCATACTTTGTTGATTCCGTTTATGAAATAAAACACATTTTCTAAAAACTCGTGTTTTTTAAGAAATCATGTAAAGCTTCTAGAAGCTGTGATTTTAAAAAACGGGGGAAGTAAGCTTTTCTTATTTCCGGACGCATGCGCAAACTATAGAAAGTCGTTATGACGTAGAATGTGCATACTTTGTAGATTCCATTTATGAAATAAAACACATTTTCTAAAAACTCGTGTTTTTTACGAAATCATGTAAACCTTCCAGAAGCTATTATTTTAAAAAATGGTGGAAGTAAGCTTTTCTTATTTCCGAACGCATGCGCAAACTATAGAAAGTTGTTTTGACGTAGAATGTGCATACTTTGTTGATTCCATTTATGAAATAAAACACATTTTCTAAAAACTCGTGTTTTTTGACAACTCATATAAACCTTTTAGAAGCTTAGATTTTAAAAAACGGGGGAAGTAAGGTTTTCTTATTTCCAAAGGCATGAGCGAACTATAGAAAGTCGTTATGACGTAGAATGTGCATACTTTGTAGATTCCATTTATGAAATAAAACACATTTTCTAAAAACTCGTGTTTTTTAAGAAATCATGTAAACCTTCTAGAAGCTGTGATTTTAATAAACGGGGGAAGTAAGCTTTTCGTATTTCCGAACGCATGCAGAAACTATAGAAAGTCGTTATGACAAAGAATGTGCATACTTTGTAGATTCCATTTATGAAATAAAACACATTTTCTAAAAACTCGTGTATTTTAAGAAATCATGTAAACCTTCTAGAAGCTGTGATTTTAAAAAATGGGGGAAGTAAGCTTTTCTTATTTCCGGACGCATGCGCAAACTATAGAAAGTCGTTATGACGTAGAATGTGCATGCTTTGTAGATTCCATTTATGAAATAAAACACATTTTCTAAAAACTCATGTTTTTTACGAAATCATGTAAAGCTTCTAGAAGCTGTGATTTTAAAAAACACTGGAAGTAAGCTTTTGTTATTTCCGAACGCATGCACAAACTATAGAAAGTCGTTATGACGTAGAATGTGCATACTTTGTTGATTCTATTTAAGAAATAAAACACATTTTCTAAAAACTCGTGTTTTTTACGAAATCATGTAAACCTTCTAGAAGCTGTGATTTTAAAAAACGGTGGAAGTAAGCTTTTCTTATTTCTGGACGCATGCACAAACTATAGAAAGTCATTATGACGTAGAATGTGCATACTTTGTTGATTCTATTTATGAAATAAAACACATTTTCTAAAAACTCGTGTTTTTTACGAAATCATGTAAACCTTCTAGAATCTGTGATTTTAAAAAATGGGGGAGGTAAGCTTTTTTTATTTCCGGACGCATGCGCAAACTATAGAAAGTCGTTATTACGTAGAATGTGCATACTTTGCAGATTCCATTTATGAAATAAAACACATTTTCTAAAAACTCATGTTTTTTAAGAAATCATGTAAACCTTCTAGATGCTGTGATTTTAAAAAACGGGGGAAGTAAGCTTTTCTTATTTCCGGACGCATGCGCAAACTATAGAAAGTCGTTATGACGTAGAATGTGCATGCTTTGTAGATTCCATTTATGAAATAAAACACATTTTCTAAAAACTCTTATTTTTTACGAAATCATGTAAACCTTCTAGAAGCTGTGATTTTAAAAAACGGGGGAAGTAAGCTTTTCTTATTTCCAGACGCATGCGCAAACTATAGAAAGTCGTTATGACATAGAATGTGGATACTTTGTAGATTCCATTTATGAAATAAAACACATTTTCTAAAAACTCATGTTTTTTACGAAATCATGTAAATGTTGAGATATTGTAACTTCAAAGAATATTATATTTGTACTTTATTATTCCGGAGATGTTTCATTCCTCCGTGAAGATCTTATTGTAAATCCGGAGATGTTTATTCCTCCGTCGGATTGTGGGTCAAAGGGTTATTAGACCACCCTAGAGGGGTCGGCCCAGTTAGTTGTAGTGGGGTATTTAACCTATTGGTTAAATACGAGCCTACGTGTACTTGTGTAAAATACATATCAGAGTAGTGTATAAATAGAGGAGGTGTGTTCCTCATTATACACACTCACTCACTTGAGAAAGGCGCATTTGTGGAGGAGAGGTCTGCTATGGAGGAGAAGGAGCTTATGCTCAGGGTTTGCATCTTTGTATATTGCTGGTCATCTATATTGAGGAAGCTTTGCTGGGTTTTCTACCCCATGAGGGTTTCCCAGGATAAATCTCTGTCTCTTGTGTTTATGCTATGCTTGTTGTTTCTTCAGTGATCCTGTATATGCTATTATTGTGAAATGGAATGTAATGCTGCTATTTTCTGTCTTAGCATATTGAATTTTAACATGGTATCAGAGCTAACCTGAAGGAAGACAAGGTATGGCACTAAAGACACTTGCTTTACTTACGACATTTTGAAGGTTAGGGTTTTACATAGCAAAAACCAGTCATCGTAGCACTTTCGCTATAAATCCGTTTTGGCAAAGTTTTCGGATCTGAAATTGTTACAGGACGAAGCTAAGATCTCCAGGTACCTTGTGTCCAAAGGACAACCTCTAATTCATTGTACTTTGTGATTTATGATCTGTACAATATAGGGTTTCTGCCTCTTCCAGATCTGAGTCAAAATCAGGTGACCTTGGGAACAAGGTCATATCTTGGGCTAGGAAGCTCCAAATGAAATTTCGTAAAAAGTGACAGGTAGTACACAGTCTGCACTATCTCAGAAAACTTTTTCAGAGGCCGAAGTGGAACCAGTGACACGTGGAACTCCGTACAAGTGCGCTCTCCTGTATTATCCCATAAACAGGTCATGTTGCGACACTTGGCATAACTCTCTCTCAGAAAATCCAATTGAGGTCAGACCTGTCAGGATGGAAAGATAACAGGACGAGCTATCTCAGAAAACTTTTTCAGAGGCCGAAGGTCAAACAGTGACACGTGGCACGCCGTACAAGTTTGCTCTCCTGTATTTTCCCAAAACAGGTCACGTTACGACATTTGGCATAACTCTCTCTCAGAGAATCCAATTTAGGTCAGACCTGTCAGGATGGAAAGCTAACAGGTCAGGCTATCTCAGAAAACTTTTTCAGACCCTTTGGATCAAAAATTTCGGAGTTACACCAGAAACAATCAGGTACATATTTCTATGAAAACAGAATTATTTTTGGTACCTTCATTCATGGCTTCCGGAATTTAGGGCTTTGAAGAAAGTTGGAATTTTTGTAATCGGAGACCACGGCTGGATGCTACTCATCAAAATAGAAATTTAGAGACCAAGATCAGAATTTTTGGTTGGGCAGAAGACCGGGCTTGATTAGACCCTAGTTCGGGACTTTGATCAGAAAAACGGAAAATTAGGGCTTCTGTAAAAATGGGAATTTTTGAAATCTGTGACCACGGCTGGAAGCTCCTCAGAATAATAGAAGCTTAGAGCTTTGGATCAAGATTTTTGATGGGGCAAAAGAGTGGGCTTCATCAAACCCCAGTTCAGGGTCACGTCCAGCGAATCCGAAAGTTTCAAAGACAAAATTGAGGAGTAAAACTTTGCAGTTTTCAAATTCTGAATATATCAGTTTGATCAGCTCATCAAGGCGCATATCTCTATCCTTTCGGAAGTTTGAAATTCAAAGTTTGAATTTTTGGGGTTTCTCTGACAAACCCATATCCAGCTCCAGGTCCAGTTCTTTCAAATCAAGTGGATAGGGTTAATCCTAGAAGAAGATGGATTGGTCACCTACATAAGTGAAGGAGTTCCTATTTCAGAGGAAGAAGAGGCTAAGGCTTTACATAAGGAGATTACAAGCGATCTCGATAGGTATGACTCATCGAGGTATGTTTTGAGATTTGTTCATGATTAAGTTTATGGTATGTTTGTCTTCATGTTATTACAGTTAGTACAATCTTGATTTTAGATTTGTTGTATCACCTTAACAAAATTATGAATGCATGATAGAAGATATTCATTGGCTAGGGTGTTGACACTTATGATTGTACTAATGCATTATGGTGTTGTGTGAGGTTGATGCTGTCTGCTAACAAGATATAGGTACATCACAAAAGACAAATCAAGTTCCATGACCATGACATCATGAAGACAAAGACTCATCCATAATCTTTGTTCTACTTACAAGGTATGTATGACTTTATTATATTATATGAGACATGCAGGTTCTAGCTCAGGATCTCTAAATCATTGAAGAGATTGTTTAGGTATGTTGTACATAACTAAGCAGGTATACTAATCTAGGTATGTTTTCCTATGTCATGTTAAGAATCTTACCTTGTATTGGGATCCCTTATATAAGTATACTTGGTATGATTGGTTATGCTTATTCATAAAGTTAGTAATCAAGGGATTATGCATATTATGTCTTTTATCTTGATTGATGATATGCATGAGTAAAATAAGACTTCCCTGAAATCTTGAATACTAATGTTTATTAACTATAATCATGACTATACATTTTCAAGATTATTTAGAAATATAATGTTTTGATAACATTTAGAACATACTAATGGGTGTATGTTTGTGTATGAGATCATGAGGATGACACTTGAACATGCACAGTGGTACAGAATGAATAGAAGTTCAAAAGACATACAGAAGATCAAGCGGGAGGCAACCACACAAACATAAAAGATAAGTATTTGAGTTGTTATTTGAAATAGTAAATGATATTGCCTGTAATAGGTTGTATGCATATTTGTATTCGTATAATGTATCATGCTAAGTGTAAATATTCATAGAACATTGAACAGTATACTACTAATATGCATATGATTGGTAAGTTGGACAAACATTCCATTGTTGCTTGTCTAGAATGAAACCTCTTTGCTGACATGCTGAGAGTTGTGCACACTCTCGATAGTATGTTCTGGTGGAGATGGAAGGCATCTAGATAGCCACTGTATGCATACAGGATATGGGAAAGTGTTGTGCCAAAGTATTGGTCAAGATAGTTGCATAACTATGTAAATGATATCTGTATGCATAATAGGTTATCATGATTTCATGATTATGAAGGATTACTAATCATGTACTTAATTTTGTTTTGTAGGAAAGATCATGAAGAATAATGAACACCGAACAAGTGATGGATGTTCAACAAGAAGATTTACAAATCAAACAAAATATAGAAGGCTTGTGGCTAGAAGATTCTCTTAGAAAGAGGAAGAGAATCATGATGAGATGCTTGCTCCAAGTGGCTAGATAAGACCATTCTCTTAATGGTGCAATTAAAGAAGAAGTGTGAATCAGGTTCTGTATGGGTTCCCAGGATCGATAGTATATTGATGAGAATACATGTGGGGATTGTATCATCCTTGAACACTTGTTCTAAAGTGAGCCGTAGACAGGTGTCTCCGAGAAAGAAAAGGGATTGGATCATCCCTGGACTTTCAGTCCTAAAGAGAGCCGTAGACGTGAGGTCTCCGAGAATGAAGTCCTTAGTGGACAGTTGAGGGGATTGGATCATCCCTGGACTTTCAGTCCTAAAGAGAGCCATAGACATAAGGTCTCCGAGAATGAAGTCCTTAGTGGACAGTTAAGGGGATTGGATCATCCATGGACTTTCAGTCCTAAAGAGAGCCGTAGACGTGAGGTCTCCGAGAATGAAGTCCTTAGTGGACAGTTGAAGGGATTGGATCATCCCTGGACTTTCAGTCCTAAAGAGAGCCGTAGACGTGAGGTCTCCGAGAATGAAGTCCTTAGTGGACAGTTGAGGGGATTGGATCATCCCTGGACTTTCAGTCCTAAAGAGAGCCGTAGACGTAAGGTCTCCGAGAAGTGGGGATTGTATCATCCCCGGACCTTGGTCCCTGAATTGATCCGTAGATGTATGGTCTTCGAGAATAAAGTGATGGGGATTGCATCATCCCGGAACCACTAGTTCAAAATGTACGTGAGGACTGCATCGTCCATGAACTGGGTTCAAAATGTACGTGAGGACTGCATCGTCCATGAACTGGGTTCAAAATGTACGTGAGGACTGCATCGTCCATGAACTGGGTTCAAAATGTACGTGAGGACTGCATCGTCCATGAACTGGGTTCAAAATGTACGTGAGGACTGCATCGTCCATGAACTGGGTTCAAAATGTACGTGAGGACTGCATCGTCCATGAACTGGGTTCAAAATGTACGTGAGGACTGCATCGTCCATGAACTGGGTTCAAAATGTACGTGAGGACTGCATCGTCCATGAATTGGGTTCAAAATGTACGTGAGGACTGCATCGTCCATGAACTGGGTTCAAAATGTACGTGAGGACTGCATCGTCCATGAACTGGGTTCAAAATGTACGTGAGGACTGCATCGTCCATGAACTGGGTTCAAAATGTACGTGATGGGATTGCATCGTCCCTAGACATGAGACTTGTCTTAAAGTGATAAGGACTAATCCTCCTGTAAGTAGATTGGGATTGCATCGTCCCTAGACATGGTGAAGTGTCTTAAAGTGATAAGGACTAATCATCCTGTAAGTAGATTGGGATTGCATCGTCCCTAGACATGGTGAGGTGTCTTAAAGTGATAAGGACTAATCATCCTGTAAGTAGATTGGGATTGCATCGTCCCTAGACATGGTGAGGTGTCTTAAAGTGATAAGGACTAATCATCCTGTAAGTAGATTGGGATTGCATCGTCCCTAGACATGGTGAGGTGTCTTAAAGTGATAAGGACTAATCATCCTGTAAGTAGATTGGGATTGCATCGTCCCTAGACATGGTGAGGTGTCTTAAAGTGATAAGGACTGATCATCCTGTAAGTAGATTGGGATTGCATCATCCCTAGACATGGTGAGGTGTCTTAAAGTGATAAGGAGTAATCATCCCGTAAGTTGATTCGGGATTGCATCATCCTTAGACATGGTGAGGTGTCTTAAAAGGATAAGGATTGATCATCCTGTAAGTTGATCTGGATTGCATCATCCATAGACATGAGAGATGTCTTAAATTGAGAGGGATTGACCATCCCGTAATTGGATCATGTGTGTTGCAGGGTATGCTGCTGTTGTGTATACTTGTATCAGTGTGGATACTTGTATTGATAGATGTATTAGTGAGAATACATGCTTTTGATGATAGATGTATTAGTGAGAATACATGATTTTGATGATAGATGTATTAGTGAGAATACATGCTTTTGATGATAGATGTATTAGTGAGAATACATGCTTTTGATGATATATGTATTAGTAAGAATACATGTTTTGATGATAGATGTATTGGTGAGAATACATACTTTTGATGATACATGTATTGATTAATGTACTTGTATGGTTGAGGATACTTATGTTGTAGATCGAGATGATCCAGATGCTGTAGATCGTGATGATCCAGATGCTGTAGATCGAGATGATCCAGATGCTATAGATCGAGATGATCCAGATGCTGTAGATCGAGATGATCCAGATGCTGTAGATCGAGATGATCCAGATGCTGTAGATCGAGATGATCCAGATGCTGTAGATCGAGATGATCCAGATGCTGTAGATCGTGATGATCCAGATGCTGTAGATCGAGATGATCCAGATGCTGTAGATCGAGATGATCCAGATGGTGTAGATCGAGATGATCCAGATGGTGTAGATCGAGATGATCCAGATGCTGTAGATCGAGATGATCCAGATGTTATAGATCAAGATGATCCAGATGCTGTAGATCGAGATGATCCAGATGTTGTAGATCGTGATGATCCAGATGCTGTAGATCGAGATGATCCAGATGCTGTAGATCGAGATGATATGACAATGCTGATGATCGTTAGATAACGGTGCGGATGATCATAAGATGACGATGCTAATGATCGTGTGATGACGATGCTGATGATCGTGAGATGACGATGCTGATGATCGTGTGATGACGATGCTGATGATCGTGAGATGACGATGTTGATGATCGTGTGATGACGATGTTGATGATAGTGAGATGACGATGTTGTTGTTCATGTGATGATGATGATGATGATCGTGTGATGACGATGCTGATGATCGTATGACGATGCTGATGACGATGTTGATGTTCCAGTAACTAGTCAAGTTACTGATGATGATGAATTGAAGAAAGCTTCCAATGATTTATAGATGTATCATATATGATGTTGATGACTCCTTGCTCGTGCAGATGTTGTTATAATATCCTTCTCGTTAAGGGGGAGTGTTGAGATATTGTAACTTCAAAGAATATTATATTTGTACTTTATTATTCCGGAGATGTTTCATTCCTCCGTGAAGATCTTATTGTAAATCCGGAGATGTTTATTCCTCCGTCGGATTGTGGGTCAAAGGGTTATTAGACCACCCTAGAGGGGTCGGCCCAGTTAGTTGTAGTGGGGTATTTAACCTATTGGTTAAATACGAGCCTACGTGTACTTGTGTAAAATACATATCAGAGTAGTGTATAAATAGAGGAGGTGTGTTCCTCATTATACACACTCACTCACTTGAGAAAGGCGCATTTGTGGAGGAGAGGTCTGCTATGGAGGAGAAGGAGCTTATGCTCAGGGTTTGCATCTTTGTATATTGCTGGTCATCTATATTGAGGAAGCTTTGCTGGGTTTTCTACCCCATGAGGGTTTCCCAGGATAAATCTCTGTCTCTTGTGTTTATGCTATGCTTGTTGTTTCTTCACTGATCCTGTATATCCTATTATTGTGAAATGGAATGTAATGCTGCTATTTTCTGTCTTAGCATATTGAATTTTAACAGTAAACCTTCTAGAAGCTGTGATTTTAAAAAACGGTGGAAGTAAGCTTTTCTTATTTCCAGACACATGCGCAAACTATAGAAAGTCGTTATGATGTAGAATGTGCATACTTTGTAGATTCCATTTATGAAATAAAACACATTTTCTAAAAACTCGTGTTTTTTACGAAATCATGTAAAGCTTCTCGAAGCTGTGATTTTAAAAAACGGTGGAAGTAAGCTTTTCTTATTTCTGGACGCATGCGGAAAATATAGAAAGTCATTATGACGTAGAATGTGCATACTTTGTAGATTCCATTTATGAAATAAAACACATTTTCTGAAAACTCGTGTTTTTTACGAAATCATGTAAAGCTTATAGAAGCTGTGATTTTAAAAAACAGTGGAAGTAAGCTTTTCTTATTTCCGGACGCATGCGCAAACTATAGAAAGTCTTTATGACGTAGAGTGTGCATACTTTGTAGATTCCATTTATGAAATAAAACACATTTTCTAAAAACTCATTTTTTTACGAAATCATGTAAAGCTTCTAGAATCTGTGATTTAAAAAACGGTGGAAGTAAGCTTTTCTTATTTCCGGATGCATGCGCAAACTATAGAAAGTCGTTATGACGTAGAATGTGCATACTTTGTTGATTCTATTTATGAAATTAAAAACATTTTCTAAAAACTCGTGTTTGTTACGAAATCATGTAAACCTTCTAGAAGCTGTGATTTTAAAAAACGGTGGAAGTAAGCTTTTCTTATTTCCGGACGCATGCGCAAACTATAGAATTCGTTATGACGTAGAATGTGTATACTTTGCAGATTCCATTTATGAAATAAAACACATTTTCTAAAAACTCGTGTTTTTTAAGAAATCATGTAAACCTTCTAGAAGCTGTGATTTTAAAAAACGGTGGAAGTAAGCTTTTCTTATTTCTGGACGCATGCGCAAACTATAGAAAGTCGTTATGACGTAGAATGTGGATACTTTGTTGATTCTATTTATGAAATAAAACACATTTTCTAAAATCTCGTGTTTTTTATGAAATCATGTAAACCTTCTAGAATCTGTGATTTTAAAAAATGGGGGAAGTAAGCTTTTCTTATTTCCGGACACATGCGTAAACTATAGAAAGTCGTTATGACGTAGAATCTTCATACTTTGTTGATTCCATTTATGAAATAAAACACATTTTCTAAAAAATCGTTTTTTTCAAGAAATCATGTAAACCTTCTAGAAGCTGTGATTTTAAAAAACGGGGGAAGTAAGCTTTCCTTATTTCTGGACGCATGCGCAAACTATAGAAAGCTGTTATGACGTAGAATGTGCATACTTTGTTGATTCTATTTATGAAATAAAAAACATTTTCTAAAAACTCGTGTTTTTTACGAAATCATGTAAACCTTCTAGAAGCTGTGATTTTAAAAAACGGTGGAAGTAAGCTTTTCTTATTTCCGGACGCATGCGCAAACTATAGAATTCGTTATGACGTAGAATGTGCATACTTTGCAGATTCCATTTATGAAATAAAACAAATTTTCTAAAAACTCGTGTTTTTTAAGAAATCATGTACACCTTCTAGAAGCTGTGATTTTAAAAAACGGGGGAAGTAAGCTTTTCTTATTTCCGGACGAATGCGCAAACTATAGAAATTCGTTATGACGTAGAATGTGCATACTTTGTAGATTCAATTGATGAAATAAAGCACATTTTCTAAAAACTCACGTTTTTTACGAAATCGTGTAAACCTTCTAGAAGCTGTGATTTTAAAAAACGGTAGAAGTAAGCTTTTCTTATTTCCGGACGCATGCGCAAACTATAGAAAGTCGTTATGACGTAGAATGTGCATACTTTGTAGATTCCATTTATGAAATAAAACACATTTTCTAAAAACTCGTGTTTTTTACGAAATCATGTAAAGCTTCTAGAAGCTGTGATTTTAAAAAACGGTGGAAGTAAGCTTTTCTTATTTCCGGACGCATGCGCAAACTATAGAAAGTCGTTATGACGTAGAATGTGCATACTTTGTTGATTCTATTTATGAAATAAAACACATTTTCTAAAATCTCGTGTTTTTTACGAAATCATGCAAACCTTCTAGAATCTTTGAGTTTAAAAAACGGGGGAGGTAAGCTTTTCTTATTTCCGGACGCATGCGCAAACTATAGAAAGTCGTTATGACGTAGAATCTGCATACTTTGTTGATTCCATTTATGAAATAAAACACATTTTCTAAAAACTCGTGTTTTTGAGGAAATCATGTAAACCTTCGAGAAGCTGTGATTTTAAAAAACGGGGGAAGTAAGCTTTCCTTATTTCCGGTCGCATGCGCAAACTATAGAAAGTCGTTATGACGTAGAATGTGCATACTTTGTTGATTCTATTTATGAAATAAAACACATTTTCTAAAAACTCATGTTTTTTACGAAATCGTGTAAACCTTCTAGAAGCTATGATTTTAAAAAACAGTGGAAGTAAGCTTTTCTTATTTCCGGACGCATGTGCAACCTATCGAAACTCGTTATGACGTATAATGTGCATACTTTGTTGATTCCATTTATGAAATAAAACACATTTTCTAAAAACTCGTGTTTTTTAGGAAATCATGTAAACCTTCTAGAAGCTGTGATTTTAATAAACGGGGGAAGTAAACTTTTCTTATTTCCAAACACATGCGCAAACTATAGAAAGTCGTTATGACGTAGAATGTGCATACTTTGTAGTTTCCATTTATGAAATAAAACACATTT
Organism: Larix kaempferi; assembly: GCA_027924585.1. Lineage (NCBI taxonomy): Eukaryota > Viridiplantae > Streptophyta > Pinopsida > Pinales > Pinaceae > Larix > Larix kaempferi. The sequence continues at coordinate 743,461 of BSBM01001607.1, forward strand.
TCTAAAAACTCGTGTTTTTTAAGAAATCATGTAAACCTTCTGGAAGCTGTGATTTTAAAAAATGGGGGAACTAAGCTTTTCTTATTTCCGGACGCATGCGCAAACTATAGAAAGTCGTTATGACGTAGAATGTGCATGCTTTGTAGATTCCATTTATGAAATAAAACACATTTTCTAGAAACTCATGTTTTTTACGAAATCATGTAAAGCTTCTAGAAGCTGTGATTTTAAAAAACACTGGAAGTAAGCTTTTGTTATTTCCGGACACATGCACAAACTATAGAAAGTCGTTATGACGTAGAATGTGCATAATTTGTTGATTCTATTTAAGAAATAAAACACATTTTCTAAAAACTCTGTTTTTTACGAAATCATGTAAACCTTCTAGAAGCTGTGATTTTAAAAAACGGTGGAAGTAAGCTTTTCTTATTTCTGGACGCATGCACAAACTATAGAAAGTCGTTATGACGTAGAATGTACATACTTTTTTGATTCTATTTATGAAATAAAACACATTTTCTAAAAACTCGTGTTTTTTACGAAATCATGTAAACCTTCTAGAATCTGTGATTTTAAAAAACGGGGGAGGTAAGCTTTTTTTATTTCCGGATGCATGCACAAACTATAGAAAGTCGTTATGATGTAGAATGTGCATACTTTGCAGATTCCATTTATGAAATAAAATACATTTTCTAAAATCTCGTGTTTTTTAAGAAATCATGTAAACCTTCTAGAAGCTGTGATTTTAAAAAACGGGAGAAGTAAGCTTTTCTTATTTCCGGATGCATGCGCAAACTATAGAAATTCGTTATGACGTAGAATGTGCATACTTTGTAGATTCCATTTATGAAATAAAACACATTTTCTAAAAACTCTTGTTTTTTACGAAATCATGTAAACCTTCTAGAAGCTGTGATTTTAAGAAACGGGGGAAGTAAGCTTTTCTTATTTCCGGATGCATGCGCAAACTATAGAAAGTCATTATGACGTAGAATGTGCATACTGTGTAGAGTCCATTTATGAAATAAAACACATTTTCTAAAAACTCGTGTTTTTACGAAATCATGTAAACCTTCTAGAAGCTGTGATTTTAAAAAACGATGGAAGTAAGCTTTTCTAATTTCCAGACGCATGCGCAAACTATAGAAAGTCGTTATGATGTAGAATGTGCATACTTTGTAGATTCCATTTATGAAATAAAACACATTTTCTAAAAACTCGTGTTTTTTAAGAAATAATGTAAACCTTCTAGAAGCTGTGATTTTAAAAAACGAGGGAAGTAAGCTTTTCTTATTTCTTGACGCATGCGCAAACTATAGAAAGTTGCTATGACGTAGAATGTGCATACTTTGTAGATTCCATTTATGAAATAAAACACATTTTCTAAAAACTCGTGTTTTTTACGAAATCATGTAAACCTTCTAGAAGATGTGATTTTAAAAAACGGGGGAAGTAAGCTTTTCTTATTTCCGGATGCATGCGCAAACTATAGAAAGTCGTTATGACGTAGAATCGGCATACTTTGTTGATTCCATTTATGAAATAAAACACATTTTCTAAAAACTCGTGTTTTTCAGGAAATCATGTAAACCTTCTAGAAGCTGTGATTTTAAAAAACGGGGGAAGTAAGCTTTTCTTATTTCTGGATGAATGCGCAAACTATAGAAAGTCGTTATGATGTAGAATGTGCATACTTTGTTGATTCTATTTATGAAATAAAACAAATTTTCTAAAAACTCGTGTTTTTTACGAAATCATGTAAAGCTTCTAGAAGCTGTGATTTTAAAAAACGACGGAGGTAAGCTTTTCTTATTTCCGGACGCATGCTCAAACTATAGAAAGTCGTTATGACGTAGAATGTGCATACTTTGTAGATTCCATTTATGAAATAAAACACATTTTATAAAAACTCGTGTTTTTTACGAAAACATGTAAAGCTTCTAGAAGCTGTGATTTTAAAACACGGTGGAAGTAAGCTTTTCTTATTTCCGGACGCATGCGCAAACTATAGAAAGTCGTTATGACGTGGAATGTGCATACTTTGTAGAGTCCATTTATGAAATAAAACACATTTTCTAAAAACTCGTGTTTTTTACGAAATCATGTAAAGCTTCTGGAAGCTGTGATTTTAAAAAACGGTGGAAGTAAGCTTTTCTTATTTCTGGACGCATGCGCAACCTATAGAAAGTCGTTATGACGTAGAATGTGCATACTTTGTTGATTCTATTTATGAAATAAAACACATTTTCTAAAAAGTCGTGTTTTTTAAGAAATCATGTAAACCTTCTAGAAGCTGTGATTTTAAAAAACGGTGGAAGTAAGCTTTTCTTATTTCCGGATGCATGCGCAAACTATAGAAAGTCGTTATGACGTGGAATGTGCGTACTTTGTAGATTCCATTTATGAAATAAAACACATTTTCTAAAAACTCGTGTTTTTTAGGAAATCATGTAAACCTTCTAGAAGCTGTGATTTTAAAAAACGAGGGAGGTAAGCTTTTCTTATTTCGGGATGCATGCGCAAACTATAGAAAGTCGTTATGACGTAGAATGTCCATACTTTGTAGATTCCATTTATGAAATAAAACACATTTTCTAAAAACTCGTGTTTTTTAGGAAATCATGTAAACCTTCTAGAATCTGTGATTTTAAAAAACGGGGGAGGTAAGCTTTTCTTATTTCCGGACGCATGCGCAAACCATAGAAAGTCGTTATGACATAGAATGTGCATACTTTGTAGATTCCATTTATGAAATAAAACACATTTTCTAAAAACTCGTGTTTTTTAAGAAATCATGTAAACCTTCTAGAAGCTGTGATTTTAAAAAACGGGGGAAGTAAGCTTTTTTATTTCTGGACGCATGCGCAAACTATAGAAAGTCATTATGACGTAGAATGTGCATACTTTGCAGATTCCATTTATGAAATAAGACACATTTTCTAAAAACTCGTGTTTTTTACGAAATCATGTAAACCTTCTAGAAGCTGTGATTTTAAAAAACAGTGGAAGTAAGCTTTTCTTATTTCTGGACGCATGCGCAACCTATAGAAAGTCGTTATGACGTAGAATTTGCATACTTTGTGGATTCCATTTATGAAATAAAACACATTTTCTAAAAACCCGTGTTTTTTACGAAATCATGTAAAGCTTCTAGAAGCTGTGATTTTAAAAAACGGTGGAAGTAAGCTTTTCTTATTTCCGGATGCATGCGCAAACTATAGAAGGTCGTTATGACGTAGAATGTGCATACTTTGTAGATTCCATTTATGAAATAAAACACATTTTCTAAAAACTCGTGTTTTTTACGAAATCATGTAAAGCTTCTAGAAGCTGTGATTTTAAAAAACGGTGGAAGTAAGCTTTTCTTATTTCTGGACGCATGCGCAACCTATAGAAAGTCGTTATGACGTAGAATTTGCATACTTTGTAGATTCCATTTATGAAATAAAACACATTTTCTAAAAACCCGTGTTTTTTACGAAATCATGTAAACCTTCGAGAAGCTGTGATTTTAAAAAATGGGGGAAGTAAGCTTTCCTTATTTCCGGTCGCATGCGCAAACTATAGAAAGTCGTTATGACGTAGAATGTGCATACTTTGTTGATTCTATTTATGAAATAAAACACATTTTCTAAAAACCCGTGTTTTTTACGAAATCATGTAAAGCTTCTAGAAGCTGTGATTTTAAAAAACGGTGGAAGTAAGCTTTTCTTATTTCCGGACGCATGCGCAAACTATAGAAAGTCGTTATGACGTAGAATGTGCATTCTTTGTTGATTCCATTTATGAAATAAAACACATTTTCTAAAAACTCGTGTTTTTTAAGAAATTATGTAAACCTTGTAGAAGCTGTGATTTTAAAAAACGGGGGAAGTAAGCTTTTCTTATTTCCGGACGCATGCGCAAACTATAGAATTTGTTATGACGTAGAATGTGCATACTTTGCAGATTCCATTTATGAAATAAAACACATTTTCTAAAAACTCGTGTTTTTTAAGAAATCATGTAAACCTTCTAGAAGCTGTGATTTTAAAAAACGGTGGAAGTAAGCTTTTCTTATTTCCGGACGCATGCACAAACTATAGAAACTCGTTATGACGTAGAATTTGCATACTTTGTAGATTCCATTTATGAAATAAAACACATTTTCTAAAAACCCGTGTTTTTTACGAAATCATGTAAAGCTTCTAGAAGCTGTGATTTTAAAAAACGGTGGAAGTAAGCTTTTCTTATTTCCGGACGCATGCGCAAACTATAGAAGGTCGTTATGACGTAGAATGTGCATACTTTGTAGATTCCATTTATGAAATAAAACACATTTTCTAAAAACTCTTGTTTTTTACGAAATCATGTAAAGCTTCTAGAAGCTGTGATTTTAAAAAACGGGGGAAGTAAGCTTTTCTTATTTCTGAACGCATGCGCAAACTATAGAAATTCGTTATGACGTAGAATGTGCATACTTTGTTGATTCTATTTATGAAATAAAACACATTTTCTAAAATCTCGTGTTTTTTATGAAATCATGTAAACCTTCTAGAATCTGTGATTTTAAAAAACGGGGGAGGTAAGCTTTTCTTATTTCCGGACGCATGCGCAAACTATAGAAAGTCGTTATGACGTAGAATCTGCATACTTTCTTGATTCCATTTATGAAATAAAACACATTTTCTAAAAACTCGTGTTTTTCAGGAAATCATGTAAACCTTCGAGAAGCTGTGATTTTAAAAAACGGGGGAAGTAAGCTTTCCTTATTTCCGGACGCATGCGCAAACTATAGAAAGTCGTTATGACGTAGAATGTGCATACTTTGTAGATTCTATTTATGAAATAAAACACATTTTCTAAAAACTTGTGTTTTTTACGAAATCATGTAAAGCTTCTAGAAGCTGTGATTTTAAAAAACAGTGGAAGTAAGCTTTTCTTATTTCCGGACGCATGCGCAACCTATAGAAAATCGTTATGACGTAGAATGTGCATACTTTGTTGATTCCATTTATGAAATAAAACACATTTTCTAAAAACTCGTGTTTCTTAAGAAATCATGTAAACCTTCTAGAAGCTGTGATTTTAAAAAACTGTGGAAGTAAGCTTTTCTTATTTCCGAACGCATGCGCAAACTATAGAAATTCGTTATGACGTAGAATGTGCATACTTTGTTGATTCCATTTATGAAATAAAACACATTTTCTAAAAACTCGTGTTTTTTAAGAAATCATGTAAACCTTCTAGAAGCTGTGATTTTAAAAAACGGGAGAAGTAAGCTTTTCTTATTTCCAAATGCATGCGCAAACTATAGAAAGTCGTTATGATGTAGAATGTGCATACTTTGTTGATTCCATTTATGAAATAAAACACATTTTCTAAAAACTCGTGTTTTTTAAGAAATCATGTAAACCTTCTAGAAGCTGTGATTTTAAAAAACGGGGGAAGTAAGCTTTTCTTATTTCCGGACGCATGCGCAAACTATAGAATTTGTTATGACTTAGAATGTGCATACTTTGTAGATTCCATTTATTAAATAAAACACATTTTCTAAAAACTCGTGTTTTTTCTAAAATCATGTAAACCTTCTAGAAGCTATTATTTTAAAAAACAGTGGAAGTAAGCTTTTCTTATTTCCAGACGCATGCACAAACTATAGAAAGTCGTTATGACGTAGAATGTGCATACTTTGTTGATTCCATTTATGAAATAAAACACATTTTCTAAAAACTCGTGTTTTTTAAGAAATCATGTAAACCTTCTAGAAGCTGTGATTTTAAAAAACGGGAGAAGTAAGCTTTTCTTATTTCCAGACGCATGCACAAACTATAGAAATTCGTTATGACGTAGAATGTGCATACTTTGTAGATTCCATTTATGAAATAAAACACATTTTCTAAAAACTCTTGTTTTTTACGAAATCATGTAAACCTTCTAGAAGCTGTGATTTTAAGAAACGGGGGAAGTAAGCTTTTCTTATTTCCGGATGCATGCGCAAACTATAGAAAGTCATTATGACGTAGAATGTGCATACTGTGTAGAGTCCATTTATGAAATAAAACACATTTTCTAAAAACTCGTGTTTTTACGAAATCATGTAAACCTTCTAGAAGCTGTGATTTTAAAAAACGATGGAAGTAAGCTTTTCTTATTTCCAGACGCATGCGCAAACTATAGAAAGTCGTTATGATGTAGAATGTGCATACTTTGTAGATTCCATTTATGAAATAAAACACATTTTCTAAAAACTCGTGTTTTTTAAGAAATAATGTAAACCTTCTAGAAGCTGTGATTTTAAAAAACGAGGGAAGTAAGCTTTTCTTATTTCTTGACGCATGCGCAAACTATAGAAAGTTGCTATGACGTAGAATGTGCATACTTTGTAGATTCCATTTATGAAATAAAACACATTTTCTAAAAACTCGTGTTTTTTACGAAATCATGTAAACCTTCTAGAAGATGTGATTTTAAAAAACGGGGGAAGTAAGCTTTTCTTATTTCCGGATGCATGCGCAAACTATAGAAAGTCGTTATGACGTAGAATCGGCATACTTTGTTGATTCCATTTATGAAATAAAACACATTTTCTAAAAACTCGTGTTTTTCAGGAAATCATGTAAACCTTCTAGAAGCTGTGATTTTAAAAAACGGGGGAAGTAAGCTTTTCTTATTTCTGGATGAATGCGCAAACTATAGAAAGTCGTTATGATGTAGAATGTGCATACTTTGTTGATTCTATTTATGAAATAAAACAAATTTTCTAAAAACTCGTGTTTTTTACGAAATCATGTAAAGCTTCTAGAAGCTGTGATTTTAAAAAACGGCGGAGGTAAGCTTTTCTTATTTCCGGACGCATGCTCAAACTATAGAAAGTCGTTATGACGTAGAATGTGCATACTTTGTAGATTCCATTTATGAAATAAAACACATTTTATAAAAACTCGTGTTTTTTACGAAAACATGTAAAGCTTCTAGAAGCTGTGATTTTAAAAAACGGTGGAAGTAAGCTTTTCTTATTTCCGGACGCATGCGCAAACTATAGAAAGTCGTTATGACGTGGAATGTGCATACTTTGTAGATTCCATTTATGAAATAAAACACATTTTCTAAAAACTCGTGTTTTTTACGAAATCATGTAAAGCTTCTGGAAGCTGTGATTTTAAAAAACGGTGGAAGTAAGCTTTTCTTATTTCTGGACGCATGCGCAACCTATAGAAAGTCGTTATGACGTAGAATGTGCATACTTTGTTGATTCTATTTATGAAATAAAACACATTTTCTAAAAAGTCGTGTTTTTTAAGAAATCATGTAAACCTTCTAGAAGCTGTGATTTTAAAAAACGGTGGAAGTAAGCTTTTCTTATTTCCGGATGCATGCGCAAACTATAGAAAGTCGTTATGACGTGGAATGTGCGTACTTTGTAGATTCCATTTATGAAATAAAACACATTTTCTAAAAACTCGTGTTTTTTAGGAAATCATGTAAACCTTCTAGAAGCTGTGATTTTAAAAAACGAGGGAGGTAAGCTTTTCTTATTTCGGGATGCATGCGCAAACTATAGAAAGTCGTTATGACGTAGAATGTCCATACTTTGTAGATTCCATTTATGAAATAAAACACATTTTCTAAAAACTCGTGTTTTTTAGGAAATCATGTAAACCTTCTAGAATCTGTGATTTTAAAAAACGGGGGAGGTAAGCTTTTCTTATTTCCGGACGCATGCGCAAACCATAGAAAGTCGTTATGACGTAGAATGTGCATACTTTGTAGATTCCATTTATGAAATAAAACACATTTTCTAAAAACTCGTGTTTTTTAAGAAATCATGTAAACCTTCTAGAAGCTGTGATTTTAAAAAACGGGGGAAGTAAGCTTTTTTATTTCTGGACGCATGCGCAAACTATAGAAAGTCATTATGACGTAGAATGTGCATACTTTGCAGATTCCATTTATGAAATAAGACACATTTTCTAAAAACTCGTGTTTTTTACGAAATCATGTAAACCTTCTAGAAGCTGTGATTTTAAAAAACAGTGGAAGTAAGCTTTTCTTATTTCTGGACGCATGCGCAACCTATAGAAAGTCGTTATGACGTAGAATTTGCATACTTTGTAGATTCCATTTATGAAATAAAACACATTTTCTAAAAACCCGTGTTTTTTACGAAATCATGTAAAGCTTCTAGAAGCTGTGATTTTAAAAAACGGTGGAAGTAAGCTTTTCTTATTTCCGGATGCATGCGCAAACTATAGAAGGTCGTTATGACGTAGAATGTGCATACTTTGTAGATTCCATTTATGAAATAAAACACATTTTCTAAAAACTCGTGTTTTTTACGAAATCATGTAAAGCTTCTAGAAGCTGTGATTTTAAAAAACGGTGGAAGTAAGCTTTTCTTATTTCTGGACGCATGCGCAACCTATAGAAAGTCGTTATGACGTAGAATTTGCATACTTTGTAGATTCCATTTATGAAATAAAACACATTTTCTAAAAACCCGTGTTTTTTACGAAATCATGTAAACCTTCGAGAAGCTGTGATTTTAAAAAACGGGGGAAGTAAGCTTTCCTTATTTCCGGTCGCATGCGCAAACTATAGAAAGTCGTTATGACGTAGAATGTGCATACTTTGTTGATTCTATTTATGAAATAAAACACATTTTCTAAAAACCCGTGTTTTTTACGAAATCATGTAAAGCTTCTAGAAGCTGTGATTTTAAAAAACGGTGGAAGTAAGCTTTTCTTATTTCCGGACGCATGCGCAAACTATAGAAAGTCGTTATGACGTAGAATGTGCATTCTTTGTTGATTCCATTTATGAAATAAAACACATTTTCTAAAAACTCGTGTTTTTTAAGAAATTATGTAAACCTTGTAGAAGCTGTGATTTTAAAAAACGGGGGAAGTAAGCTTTTCTTATTTCCGGACGCATGCGCAAACTATAGAATTTGTTATGACGTAGAATGTGCATACTTTGCAGATTCCATTTATGAAATAAAACACATTTTCTAAAAACTCGTGTTTTTTAAGAAATCATGTAAACCTTCTAGAAGCTGTGATTTTAAAAAACGGTGGAAGTAAGCTTTTCTTATTTCCGGACGCATGCACAAACTATAGAAACTCGTTATGACGTAGAATTTGCATACTTTGTAGATTCCATTTATGAAATAAAACACATTTTCTAAAAACCCGTGTTTTTTACGAAATCATGTAAAGCTTCTAGAAGCTGTGATTTTAAAAAACGGTGGAAGTAAGCTTTTCTTATTTCCGGACGCATGCGCAAACTATAGAAGGTCGTTATGACGTAGAATGTGCATACTTTGTAGATTCCATTTATGAAATAAAACACATTTTCTAAAAACTCTTGTTTTTTACGAAATCATGTAAAGCTTCTAGAAGCTGTGATTTTAAAAAACGGGGGAAGTAAGCTTTTCTTATTTCTGAACGCATGCGCAAACTATAGAAATTCGTTATGACGTAGAATGTGCATACTTTGTTGATTCTATTTATGAAATAAAACACATTTTCTAAAATCTCGTGTTTTTTATGAAATCATGTAAACCTTCTAGAATCTGTGATTTTAAAAAACGGGGGAGGTAAGCTTTTCTTATTTCCGGACGCATGCGCAAACTATAGAAAGTCGTTATGACGTAGAATCTGCATACTTTCTTGATTCCATTTATGAAATAAAACACATTTTCTAAAAACTCGTGTTTTTCAGGAAATCATGTAAACCTTCGAGAAGCTGTGATTTTAAAAAACGGGGGAAGTAAGCTTTCCTTATTTCCGGACGCATGCGCAAACTATAGAAAGTCGTTATGACGTAGAATGTGCATACTTTGTAGATTCTATTTATGAAATAAAACACATTTTCTAAAAACTTGTGTTTTTTACGAAATCATGTAAAGCTTCTAGAAGCTGTGATTTTAAAAAACAGTGGAAGTAAGCTTTTCTTATTTCCGGACGCATGCGCAACCTATAGAAAATCGTTATGACGTAGAATGTGCATACTTTGTTGATTCCATTTATGAAATAAAACACATTTTCTAAAAACTCGTGTTTCTTAAGAAATCATGTAAACCTTCTAGAAGCTGTGATTTTAAAAAACTGTGGAAGTAAGCTTTTCTTATTTCCGAACGCATGCGCAAACTATAGAAATTCGTTATGACGTAGAATGTGCATACTTTGTTGATTCCATTTATGAAATAAAACACATTTTCTAAAAACTCGTGTTTTTTAAGAAATCATGTAAACCTTCTAGAAGCTGTGATTTTAAAAAACGGGAGAAGTAAGCTTTTCTTATTTCCAAATGCATGCGCAAACTATAGAAAGTCGTTATGACGTAGAATGTGCATACTTTGTTGATTCCATTTATGAAATAAAACACATTTTCTAAAAACTCGTGTTTTTTAAGAAATCATGTAAACCTTCTAGAAGCTGTGATTTTAAAAAACGGGGGAAGTAAGCTTTTCTTATTTCCGGACGCATGCGCAAACTATAGAATTTGTTATGACTTAGAATGTGCATACTTTGTAGATTCCATTTATTAAATAAAACACATTTTCTAAAAACTCGTGTTTTTTCTAAAATCATGTAAACCTTCTAGAAGCTATTATTTTAAAAAACAGTGGAAGTAAGCTTTTCTTATTTCCAGACGCATGCACAAACTATAGAAAGTCGTTATGACGTAGAATGTGCATACTTTGTTGATTCCATTTATGAAATAAAACACATTTTCTAAAAACTCGTGTTTTTTAAGAAATCATGTAAACCTTCTAGAAGCTGTGATTTTAAAAAATGGGGGAAGTAAGCTTTTCTTATTTCCAAACGCATGCGCAAACTATAGAAAGTTGTTATGACGTAGAATGTGCATACTTTGTTGATTCTATTTATGAAATAAAACACATTTTCTAAAAACTCGTGCTTTTTACGAAATCATGTAAACCTTCTAGAAGCTGTGATTTTAAAAAACGGTGGAAGTAAGCTTTTCTTATTTCCGGACGAATGTGCAAACTATAGAAAGTCATTATGACATAGAATGTGCATACTTTGTTGATTCAATTTATGAAATAAAACACATTTTCTAAAAACTCGTGTTTTTTAAGAAATCATGTAAACCTTCTAGAAGCTGGGATTTTAAAAAACGGGGGAAGTAAGCTTTTCTTATTTCCGAACGCATGCGCAAACTATAGAAAGTCGTTATGACATAGAATGTGCAAACTTTGTTGATTCCATTTATGAAATAAAACACATTTTCTAAAAACTCGTGTTTTGTAAGAAATCATGTAAACCTTCTAGAAGCTGTGATTTTAATAAACGGGGGAAGTAAGCTTTTCTTATTTCCCAACGCATGCGCAAACTATAGAAAGCCGTTATGACGTAGAATGTGCATACTTTGTAGATTCCATTTATGAAATAAAACACATTTTCTAAAAACTCCTGTTTTTTACGAAATCATGTAAACCTTCTAGAAGCTGTGATTTTAAAAAACGTTGGAAGTAAGCTTTTCTTATTTCCGGACGCATGCGCAACCTATAGAAAGTCGTTATGACATAGAATGTGCTTACTTTGTTGATTCCATTTATGAAATAAAACACATTTTCTAAAAACTCGTGTTTTTTAAGAAATCATGTAAACCTTCTAGAAGCTGTGATTTTAAAAAACGGGGGAAGTAAGCTTTTCTTATTTCCAAACGCATGCGCAAACTATAGAAAGTCGTTATGACGTAGAATGTGCATACTTTGTAGATTCCATTTATGAAATAAAACACATTTTCTAAAAACTCTTGTTTTTTACGAAATCATGTAAACCTTCTAGAAGCTGTGATTTTAAAAAACGGTGGAAGTAAGCTTTTCTTACTTCCGGACGAATGCGCAAACTATAGAAAGTCGTTATGACATAGAATTTGCATACTTTGTTGATTCCATTTATGAAATAAAACACATTTTCTAAAAACTCATGTTTTTTACGAAATCATGTAAGCCTTCTAGAAGCTGTGATTTTAAAAATCGGTGGAAGTAAGCTTTTCTTATTTCCGGACGCATGCGCAAACTATAGAAAGTCGTTATGATGTAGCATGTACGTACTTTGTTGATTCCATTTATGAAATAAAACACAATTTCTAAAAACTCGTGTTTTTTAAGAAATCATGTAAACCTTCTAGAAGCTGTGATTTTAAAAAACGGGGGAAGTAAGCTTTTCTTATTTCCAAACGCATGCGCAAACTATAGAAATTCGTTATGACGTAGAATGTGCATACTTTGTTGATTCCATTTATGAAATAAAACACATTTTCTAAAAACTCGTGTTTTTTAAGAAATGATGTAAACCTTCTAGAAGCTGTGATTTTAAAAAACGGGGGAAGTAAGCTTTTCTTATTTCTGGACACATGCGCAAACTATAGAAAGTCAGTATGATGTAGAATGTGCATACTTTGTAGATTCCATTTATGAAATAAAACACATTTTCTAAAAACTCGTGTTTCTTACGAAATCATGTAAACCTTCTAGAAGCTGTGATTTTAAAAAACGGTGGAAGTAAGCTTTTCTTATTTCCGGACGCATGCGCAAACTATAGAAAGTCGTTATGATGTAGAATGTGCATACTTTGTGGATTCCATTTATGAAATAAAACAAATTTTCTAAAAACTCGTGTTTTTTACGAAATCATGTAAACCTTCTAGAAGCTGTGATTTTAAAAAACGGGGGAGGTAAGCTTTTCTTATTTCTGGATGCATGCGCAAACTATAGAAAGTCGTTATGACGTAGAATGTGCATACTTTGTAGATTCCATTTATGAAATAAAACACATTTTCTAAAAACTCGTGTTTTTTACGAAATCATGTAAACCTTCTAGAATCTGTGGTTTTAAAAAACGGGGGAGGTAAGCTTTTCTTATTTCCGGACGCATGCGCAAACTATAGAAAGTCGTTATGACGTAGAATGTGCATACTTTGCAGATTCCATTTATGAAATAAAACACATTTTCTAAAAACTCGTGTTTTTAAAGAAATCATGTTAACCTTCTAGAAGCTGTGATTTTAAAAAACGGGGGAAGTAAGCTTTTTTATTTCCGGACGCATGCGCAAACTATAGAAAGTCATTATGACGTAGAATGTGCATACTTTGTAGATTCCATTTATGAAATAAAACACATTTTCTAAAAACTCGTGTTTTTTACGAAATCATGTAAACCTTCTAGAAGCTGTGATTTTAAAAAACAGTGGAAGTAAGCTTTTCTTATTTCCGGACGCATGCGCAACCTATAGAATGTCGGTATGACGTAGAATGTGCATACTTTGTTGATTCCTTTTATGAAATAAAACACATTTTCTAAAAAATCGTGTTTTTTAAGAAATAATGTAAACCTTCAAGAAGCTGTGATTTTAATAAACGGGGGAAGTAAGCTTTTCTTATTTCCAAACGCATGCGCAAACTATAGAAAGTCGTTATGACGTAGAATGTGCATACTTTGTAGATTCCATTGATGAAATAAAACACATTTTCTAAAAACTCGTGTTTTTTAAGAGATCATGTAAACCTTCTAGAAGCTGTGATTTTAAAAAACGGGGGAAGTAAGCTTTTCTTATTTCCGGACGCATGCGCAAACTATAGAAAGTCATTATGACGTAGAATGTGCATTCTTTGTTGATTCCATTAATGAAATAAAACACATTTTCTAAAAACTCGTGTTTTTTAAGAAATTATGTAAACCTTGTAGAAGCTGTGATTTTAAAAAACGGGGGAAGTAAGCTTTTCTTATTCCCGGACGCATGCGCAAACTATAGAATTCGTTATGACGTAGAATGTGCATACTTTGCAGATTCCATTTATGAAATAAAACAAATTTTCTAAAAACTCGTGTTTTTTAAGAAATCATGTAAACCTTCTAGAAGCTGTGATTTTAAAAAACGGGGGAAGTAAGCTTTTCTTATTTCCAAACGCATGCGCAAACTATAGAAAGTCGTTATGACGTAGAATGTGCATACTTTGTTGATTCCATTTATGAAATAAAACACATTTTCTAAAAACTCGTGTTTTTTAAGAAATCATGTAAACCTTCTAGAAGCTGTGATTTTAAAAAACGGGGGAAGTAAGCTTTTCTTATTTCAGGACGCATGCGCAAACTATAGAAAGTCAGTATGATGTAGAATGTGCATACTTTGTAGATTCCATTTATGAAATAAAACACATTTTCTAAAAACTCGTGTTTCTTACGAAATCATGTAAACCTTCTAGAAGCTGTGATTTTAAAAAACGGTGGAAGTAAGCTTTTCTTATTTCCGGACGCATGCGCAAACTATAGAAAGTCGTTATGACGTATAATGTGCATACTTTGTGGATTCCATTTATTAAATAAAACACATTTTCTAAAAACTCGTGTTTTTTACGAAATCATGTAAACCTTCTAGAAGCTGTGATTTTAAAAAAAGGTGGAATTAAGCTTTTCTTATTTCCGGACGCATGCGCAAACTATTGAAAGTCGTTATGACGTAGAGTGTGCATACTTTGTAGATTCCATTTATGAAATAAAACACATTTTCTAAAAACTCATGTTTTTTACGAAATCATGTAAAGCTTCTAGAAGCTGTGATTTTAAAAAATGGTGGAAGTAAGCTTTTCTTATTTCCGGACGCATGCGCAAACTATAGAAAGTCACAATGATGTATACTGTGCATACTTTGTAGATTCCATTTATGAAATAAAACACATTTTCTAAAAACTCGTGTTTTTTAAGAAATCATGTAAACCTTCTAGAAGCTGTGATTTTAAAAAACGGGGGAAGTAAGCTTTTCTTATTTCCGGACGCATGCGCAAACTATAGAAAGTCGTTATGATGTAGAATGTGCATACTTTGTAGATTCCATTTATGAAATAAAACACATTTTCTAAAAACTCGTGTTTTTTACGAAATCATGTAAAGCTTCTCGAAGCTGTGATTTTAAAAAACGGTGGAAGTAAGCTTTTCTTACTTCCGGACGCATGCGCAAACTATAGAAAGTCGTTATGATGTAGAATGTGCATACTTTGTAGATTCCATTTATGAAATAAAACACATTTTCTAAAAACTCGTGTTTTTTACGAAATCATGTAAAGCTTCTAGAAGCTGTGATTTTAAAAAACGGTGCAAGTAAGCTTTTCTTATTTCCGGACGCATTCGCAAAATATAGAAAGTCGTTATGTCGTAGAATGTGCATACTTTGAAGATTCCATTTATGAAATAAAACACATTTTCTAAAAACTCGTGTTTTTAAGAAATCATGTAAAGCTTCTAGAAGCTGTGATTTTAAAAAAGGGTGGAAGTAAGCTTTTCTTATTTCCGGACGCATGCGCAAACTATAGAAAGTCGTTATGACGTAGAATGTGCATACTTTGTAGATACCATTTATGCAATAAAACACATTTTCTAAAAACTCGTGTTTTTTAAGAAATCATGTAAACCTTCTAGAAGCTGTGATTTTAAAAAATGGTGGAAGTAAGCTTTTCTTATTTCCAGATGCATGCGCAAACTATAGAAAGTCGATATGACGTAGAATGTGCATACTTTGTAGATTCCATTTATGAAATAAAACACATTTTTTAAAAACTCGTGTTTTTTACGAAATCATGTAAACCTTCTAGAAGCTGTGATTTTAAAAAACGGGGGAAGTAAGATTTTCTTATTTCCGGACGAATGCACAAACTATAGAAAGTCGTTCTGACGTAGAATGTGCAGACTTTGTAGATTCCATTTATGAAATAAAAGACATTTTCTAAAAACTCGTGTTTTGTAACAAATCATGTAAACCTTCTAGAAGCTGTGATTTTAAAAAACGGGGGAAGTAAGCTTTTCTTATTTCCAAACGCATGCGCAAACTATAGAAAGTCGTTATGACGTAGAATGTGCATACTTTGTTGATTCCATTTATGAAATAAAACACATTTTCTAAAAACTCTTGTTTTTTAAAAAATCATGTAAACCTTCTAGAAGCTGTGATTTTAAAAAACGGGAGAAGTAAGCTTTTCTGATTTCCGGACGCATGCGCAAACTATAGAAAGTCCTTATGAGGTAGAATGTGCATACTTTGTTGATTCCATTTATGAAATAAAACACATTTTCTAAAAACTCGTGTTATTTAGGAAATCATGTAAACATTCTAGAAGCTGTGATTTTAAAAAACGGGAGAAGTAAGCTTTTGTTATTTCCGGACGCATGCGCAAACTATAGAAAGTCGTTATGAAGTAGAATGTGCATACTTTGTAGATTCCATTTATGAAATAAAACACATTTTCTAAAAACTCGTGTTTTTTAATAAATCATGTAAACCTTCTAGAAGCTGTGATTTTAAAAAATGGTGAAAGTAAGATTTTCTTATTTCCAGACGCATGCGCAAACTATAGAAAGTCGTTATGACGTAGAATGTGCATACTTTGTTGATTCCATTTATGAAATAAAACACATTTTCTAAAAACTCATGTTATTTAAGAAATCATGTAAACCTTCTAGAAGCTGTGATTGTAAAAAACACTGGAAGTAAGCTTTTCTTATTTCCGAACGCATGCGCAAATTATAGAAAGTCATTATGACGTAGAATGTGCATACTTTGTTGATTCCATTTATGAAATAAAACACATTTTCAAAAAACTCATGTTTTTTACGAAATCATGTAAACCTTCTAGAAGCTGTGATTTTAAAAAACGGTGGAAGTAAGCTTTTCTTAATTCCGGACGCATGGGCAAACTATAGAAAGTCGTTATGACGTAGAATGTGCATAGTTTGTACATTCCATTTATGAAATAAAACACATTTTCTAAAAAACTCGCGTTTTTTACGAAATCATGTAAACCTTCTAGAAGCTATTATTTTAAAAAACAGTGGAATTAATCTTTTCTTATTTCCAGACGCATGCGCAAACTATAGAAAGTCGTTATGACGTAGAATGTGCATACTTTGTTGATTCCATTTATGAAATAAAACACATTTTCTAAAAAATCGTGTTTTTTAACAAATCATGTAAACCTTCTAGAAGCTGTGATTTTAAAAAACGGGGGAAGTAAGCTTTTCTTATTTCCAAATGCATGCGCAAACTATAGAAAGTCGTTATGACGTAGAATGTGCATACTTTGTTGATTCCATTTATGAAATAAAACACATTTTCTAAAAACTCGTGTTTTTTAAGAAATCATGTAAACCTTCTAGAAGCTGTGATTTTTAAAAACGGTGGAAGTAAGATTTTCTTATTTCCGGACGCATGGGCAAACTATAGAAAGTCCTTATGACATAGAATGTGCATACTTTGTTGATTCCATTTATGAAAGAAAACACATTTTCTAAAAACTCGTGTTTTTTACGAAATCATGTAAACCTTCTAGAAGCTGTGATTTTAAAAAACGGTGGAAGTAAGCTTTTCTTATTTCCGGACGCATGCGCAAACTATAGAAAGTCGTTATGACGTAGAATGTGCATACTTTTTTCATTCCATTTATGAAATAAAACACATTTTCTAAAGACTCGTGTTTTTTAACAAATCATGCAAACCTTCTAGAAGCTGTGATTTTAAAAAACGGGGGAAGTAAGCTTTTCTTATTTCCAAACGCATGCGCAAACTATAGAAAGTCGTTATGACGTAGAATGTGCATACTTTGTTGATTCTATTTATGAAATAAAACACATTTTCTAAAAACTCGTGTTTTTTACGAAATCATGTAAACCTTCTAGAAGCTGTGATTTTAAAAAACGGTGGAAGTAAGCTTTTCTTATTCCCGGACGAATGTGAAAACTATAGAAAGTCGTTATGACATAGAATGTGCATACTTTGTTGATTCCATTTATGAAATAAAACACATTTTCGAAAAACTCGTGTTTTTTAAGAAATCATGTAAACCTTCTAGAAGCTGGGATTTTAAAAAACGGGGGAAGTAAGCTTTTCTTATTTCCGAACGCATGCGCAAACTATAGAAAGTCGTTATGACGTAGAATGTGCATACTTTGTTGATTCCATTTATGAAATAAACCACATTTTCTAAAAACTCGTGTTTTGTAATAAATCATGTAAACCTTCTAGAAGCTGTGATTTTAATAAACGGGGGAAGTAAGCTTTTCTTATTTCCCAACGCATGCGCAAACTATAGAAAGCCGTTATGACGTAGAATGTGCATACTTTGTAGATTCCATTTATGAAATAAAACACATTTTCTAAAAACTCGTGTTTTTTACGAAATCATGTAAACCTTCTAGAAGCTGTGATTTTAAAAAACGTTGGAAGTAAGCTTTTATTATTTCCGGACGCATGCACAACCTATAGAAAGTCGTTATGACATAGAATGTGCATACTTTGTTGATTCCATTTATGAAATAAAACACATTTTTTAAAAACTCGTGTTTTTTAAGAAATCATGTAAACCTTCTAGAAGCTGTGATTTTAAAAAACGGGGGAAGTAAGCTTTTCTTACTTCAAAATGCATGCGCAAACTATAGAAATTCGTTATGACGTAGAATTTGCATACTTTGTAGATTCCATTTATGAAATAAAACACATTTTCTAAAAACTCATGTTTTTTACGAAATCATGTAAACTTCTAGAAGCTGTGATTTTAAAAAGCGGTGGAAGTAAGCTTTTCTTACTTCCGGACGCATGCGCAAACTATAGAAAGTCGTTATGACGTAGAATGTACATACTTTGTTGATTCCATTTATGAAATAAAACACAATTTCTAAAAACTCGTGTTTTTTAAGAAATCATGTAAACCTTCTAGAAGCTGTGATTTTAAAAAACGGGGGAAGTAAGCTTTTCTTATTTCCAAACACATGCGCAAACTATAGAAAGTCGTTATGACGTAGGATGTGCATACTTTGTTGATTCCATTTATGAAATAAAACACATTTTCTAAAAACTCGTGTTTTTTAAGAAATCATGTAAACCTTCTAGAAGCTGTGATTTTAAAAAACGGGGGAAGTAAGCTTTTCTTATTTCTGGACGCATGCGCAAACTATAGAAAGTCAGTATGATGTAGAATGTGCATACTTTGTAGATTCCATTTATGAAATAAAACACATTTTCTAAAAAGTCGTGTTTCTTACGAAATCATGTAAACCTTCTAGAAGCTGTGATTTTAAAAAACGGTGGAAGTAAGCTTTTCTTATTTCCGGACGCATGCGCAAACTATAGAAAGTCGTTATGATGTAGAATGTGCATACTTTGTGTATTCCATTTATGAAATAAAACACATTTTCTAAAAACTCGTGTTTTTTACGAAATCATGTAAACCTTCTAGAAGCTGTGATTTTAAAAAACGGGGGAGGTAAGCTTTTCTTATTTCTCGATGCATGCGCAAACTATAGAAAGTCGTTATGACGTAGAATGTGCATACTTTGTAGATTCCATTTATGAAATAAAACACATTTTCTAAAAACTCGTGTTTTTTACGAAATCATGTAAACCTTCTACAATCTGTGATTTTAAAAAACGGGGGAGGTAAGCTTTTCTTATTTCCGGACGCATGCGCAAACTATAGAAAGTTGTTATGACGTAGAATGTGCATACTTTGTAGATTCCATTTATGAAATAAAACACATTTTCTAAAAACTTGTAGTGCCCCTAGACTTGTGTAGGCATTGAGGGCACCTGCTGAGTGACCCAGCTGATTGAAACATTATTTAAATAAATTTTTGACCTTATTTTTTTAAGTATGTGTATCTGAACTGTTGAGGTAAATGAATAATTGCATATCTTAAACGATTAGCTATGACTATGGAAAATTATGTTGATGGATAATGCTTAATGACTAGCTGTATGGTGATTATGTATTTGGCGATGAAATGTATATTTGATAAGATGAATGAGCAGTTTGAATAAATGATAAATGTTTAACAATGCTAGAGTTAGAAACCAGATGATGATTGTTGAGAACAGTGCTACTAATAATTTGTTACGAGAAGTTTGTGTAGAAACAAGTGAGACGGTTCACCAATGGACACACAAAGGAACATGGAGGGTCGTAGAGTACGGGTAAATCACACAGAGGGGAAGCGACGACGATGTCAACTTCCGACAAGAATACCACGCATGAGCAGATAAGCATTGATCCGTTTGCTCAAGAGGAATGCGTGAGGACGTACGAGGTGGGCCACGACGGAGCTAGTCACGTACGAGTTGAGGGGCGCGCAGTGAGAACGGACTCACTCCTCAGTGCCATTAGTCCCTAGATAGCATGTAGACGGAGGATGGATGGTAACGATTCCCAAAATCCCTACAAGAGTTCCCGCAAGTCAAAACAGAAAGATGGTGGCAGAAGGGCCCGACGATGTGGTACCCTGTCGAGAACGGAAAGAATGGATGCAAGGACCCAACGATGCGGTACCATGCCAAGGAATGGAAACCATGGATGACTGGACCCGTCGGAGAGGTGCCATGTCAAGGAATTAAAATTAAGGAACTAGGAGCCCAACGGCGCGGCACTGTGATCCTAGTGAGTTTGATTGTTAAATTTAACTGCATAAAAACTTATGAGAATAACTCTAGATCATTACTTAGCAAATGCATAAAAATAATTTAGGCATTTGCACATGAATAGTTATTTTTGTTGAGCATTTAAAATAATAGAAATCATTATTTAGGAGCAAAATAGAATCCTAAGATTAGACACCTAGTCAACTAAAAGCTAGGAGTTAATTAAAATATCTGGGGGACAAACTGGAGCAAACTTAGGGGTGTTGGTGCACTTCCTAGAGAAAATGACACTTGGATGGGTGAGTGTTTTAATTAAATAATTAATTAAAAATATTTAATTATGCATGAAGCGACATGTGTCGCATGAGATTTTCCTTTATAAGGAAGACTTGGGGAATGGGTAAAAGGCCCATAATTTGGACGATTGTCGTAATTTTCGAATGCCTCAAAGAATTGCTGCTATCTAAGGGTTTGGCTTAGAAATCCTGGTGGGAAGGGAAGCCCAAGCTGAATTTCTGAAATACTTGTGTGAGCTCTACGACCCAAAGCTCGGGGGAGGCCATGCGACTGAAAGCATGAGCCTATGGTTGGGTGGCGAAGCTAACGGTTGCTTCGCCTATGGTTAAACGAGCTTTGCTGGAGGGATCCTACGGAAGACGCAGACAACAATGGACCAGCTGTATCGGGTTGACAGGTTAAGGTTTGCTTATTTTTGTTAAGTTATTCACTCTTTTATTTTATTTTTCCAATAACTATAATGGCAAATTTGTTTGTATGAAGTTTTTAAAGTTTCAGGTTCTGTTCAAGGGGACCCTAAAGGAGGGGTCCTACATTTGGTATCAGAGCCGGTCGAGCCTTGAGGGCACCGGACTCATATTCGTCAAGCAAGGATTGATCTGAGTTAAATGGCTTACCAACGCACTCACCTCATCCAGCTGATCATCGAAATCAGGTTTGATCAATTAGTTTACTTTTCTATGAATTCTTTATTCGGATTAAGCTAATATGAATGCAATTTTTTTTACTATGAAATTTCTGTGTGATTATTGGAACTTGAAACTTCTGTGAAATCATTTTAATGGTGAAATTTCAGTGTAATTATTGAAGGTTAAAATTTTGTGCATGACTTAGAATGCAGGCTCGACAGCCACTTAACTATCTCCTGTGATTTAGATTTAAATTCTGCTTTATATTAAAAACTGAGTGTCTCTGTTTTACATATAGTTTAGTAACCTGTATATATATATATGTATGCTGAAGATTTAGATCTGACATTTATAATATTCGGAATCTATGTGATATATTGAAATCGCCCGTTTCTAACCAAGAGTTGTGATTCTGTATAGATCGAAGTCTTAGATACCCTCTGTAGATTAAATTTTTCTTTGATCTCCATGTCATCCTGAGCTGATTACTTCTGTAATTTAACGATCTCTGATTTTGAATTGATCCCAGATCACGCCCAGATCGCCCGGCTGCATTACTTTTTCCTATACAATTTATTTACAATAGCAGTTCATGAAATCGCATACTTCAATTTAATTTGAGATTAAAATCTCTATGTTTAGTACTTTTTTTTTTTTTTACTCTGTGGCATCTCCGTTTATTAAACTTCAAACTCTGTACATTGATTATTAAATTCTGCTTTGCAAATTTTTCCTGAAGGATTGAGTCATACTTCCAGGTTTATTAATAAATCGAACTCTATACATTGATTATTAAATCCTGTTGGCAATTATACTTGAAGGATCGATTCACTACTGAGGCTTATAGGAAATTCTGCTTTGCAAATTTTTCCTGAAGGATTGAGTCATACTTCCAGGTTTATGAATAAATCGAACTCTATACATTGATTATTAAATCCCATCGGCAATTATACTTGAAGGATCGATTCACTACTGAGGCTTATAGGATGGGTTGATCTCTGCATAGTTAAGTTATTTAAACTCTGTTTATATTTTTTTTTATGGGGTTCATTTAAACATTTCCAGATGTGAAAAGATAAGTCGATCTCTTTCACTAGATTGTTTAAACCTCTGTTCGACATAATTATCAAACTTCTACTACTACAGACCATGATGATGAACCGATCTGCTTGGATCTTCTGGTCCTGACCCCTTTTCGCTTTGGTTGATAAATCTTTTAATCCACTTCAGATCTTGAACCCCGGCTGCTACAACAGGTGTACTGTGTAATATTTTTTTTGGAACTTGATACGGTTATCTTCTTTGCACTCCCATCTGAGGCCCTAAAACTCTATCAGCCGTCATTGAAAACCCACAGAATCATTCCAGGAGTAACCACCATCTCGTGTGTGTGAACAACCTTTAAAAGAAAACTCTTACTGCGTTCTCCATACAACTGAGCCTTTGTACATAAGTTATCTAGAGAGCTGAAGAGGTGTTAGTTTAAAATTTGAATCTGTTGGAATTTGATGCTGAATTTAGTCTGCTTTTAATTAAAAATCAGAAGTGCAGGCGACAGTTACAAACCTATGGATTGATGGAAGAATGTTTTCCTTGGTATAAACGAAATGATTAATATGGTTCACTATTATTAAATAATGAAAGAATTCGTCCCTGCTATGTCCTCCATTGAATAAATTAACTTACTCTATTATTTGTTTCTTTTTTTTTTTTTACACTGAAAAGAATTACCTTGTTTATGTTCTAATTTTTTTTACTTCGACCTGGAGTTGTGTTTTCAGTTTGTTCTTTTTATAAAACCATGCATCTCTGTGAATTATACTTCAGTGTAGATCCACTCTTCATCCACCAGCGCTGCGACTGCCCGATCCCTTCCTTTTTCTAATTTCTTTTATGCTTCGATCTGAGGTTGCGTTTTTCAGTTGGATTTTTTTTAATTAAACCTTACATCTCTGTGGGTCACCGACAACCTTTTTCTGCCATCAATCCCTGTGGATAATTTCATGGGTAGTTAAACGCCTCTGCTTAAGCTGAAGAAGTCGACCTCTGTCATAAGTGTTGAGACTGAAAAATCCAAGTCTCTACCTGTTCGCAAACCTCTTTAATGATAGAATTACCCTTGCCCTAGTAAATCTTGATCTATTTGAGCAGGTTGGGATGGTTTTCGTTAACTGAGAAGTAGTCGTATTGCCCGATCATAGACGGTTCGCCAAGCTGAGAGTAAGAAATATTTACTCACTGGTTGATTCTTTTAGAGTTTTAACTAGAGTAGATGGTCGAGTCTTCCCCACCGATCCTTTTACAGAACTCTCTATGAATTTTATCTTTCACTTGTATCCGCAATTTATGGACTTGGGTAGCTGTCATTATCTATGATGTTGCTGCATCAGCCACGCCACGTATGCACTGAGAGCAACCGCCCTCTTTATCCTTTATCCTCGCATGATCCAAGTTCTGTTACAGGAGTCTTTCTTTAGCTAGATTATGTGTATCTTATTATTTTATTAAAGTGTCGTTCTTGCCGACATGTGGATTATAGAGTGGCAGTTAATATAAGTGTAGGGTGGAGTGTAAATACGTGCAAAACTCTCCCTCACATTAGAAGCAAATATAAGAAATAATGTTTGGAGCTTAGTTCATAACTCTTTTACGGCATGGTTTGTATAGGATAATGCCATATTAAATTATAATACATTTATATGATGATAAGAAATTAATAATATTGTATTTCTGAATTGTTGAGGTATCGACATGAAAGGAATGAAATTATAAAACGTTAGGATGTTTTAGATTCCATCTACCGATAGCTAGAGGTAGAAGAAGAAGGAAATTATCGTATTGATATGTTGAAAAAAAAAATATATATATATTATTATATGTTAGAATATATTCACATTGTGATTAAGATTTAGTTGGAAGATAGTGTCATATGGAAATTATCCTATTGTTACGTTGGAAAAGAAAAATATATATTATCATATGTTAGAATATATTCATGTGGTGATCAAGATCTAGTTGGAAGATATTGTCATATTATAATTCATATTCATTTGTGTAAGTATAAAGTATTACTTCATTTATGGACTAATTAGAAGAAGAGGAAAAAGTTAATATATGTTTATACTTTATAATTCTTTTATGACATGGTTGAAAGGATATTTATATTATTTTAAATATATTTATGTAATGATAGGAATTAGGGAAGGAGATTTTCATAGTTTAATTTTGATGTAATGACTTGAATTTGGTGAGAAGATAATGCATTATTATATTTCAAAAGGCTTATTTTATTTCAATTTCATCATGTGATGAGATAAATTGAATGAAATATAAAGCATTCATTTACCCATGGGATAGCTAGAAGTAGAAGGATTATGAACATATTGTAACTCTCTTATGGCATGGGGTGAAAAGTTAAAATGTATGATTATATTTGTAATATATTTACGAGACGATAAGAAACTAATGTAAAGTTTTATTTTACATTTTGTGATGTAATAACTTGAATTAGGTGAAAGGATAATACATTATTATATTTCATAATTAGTTAATATGATAGCTAAGGGTAAGAGAAAAATTAATGGCTTATTTTAATCCATAATTCTTTTATGGGAATGTATGAAAGGTAGAGGTGTATCTTATGAACCTGTAGTCCAAGTCTAAAGCTTTATATATATATATATATATATATATATATATATATATATATATATGATGTTTTGGGTTAATGTAAAATTGTTTATGCACACATCGATCACCCTTCAAGAGAAGTAAAGATTCCATAGTGATTCTAGAGAGGAAATGATGTAAATTAAAATTAAGGATATTTATAGGTGTCATTTAATTATAGTGGAATAGTATTTTTATAGATGTTTTTTTTTTAAATAATTATAATAGAGTAGTATTTCAATTTAAGTGAGGCAAATTATTTTATTCAAGGCATTTTTGCTTCGATAGAAAATACCCTTGCATAGTAAAATATATGTATAAATGTATTTCAAGGAGTATATGATGTCATATAATACCATATCATATGGACCAAGATTGAGAGCTAGAATAAATGCCACCTAATTATAATAAGCTTTGATAAATTCCATCCATTTCTAGAAGCTTATGTCCTAACAACACTTAAGACCTAAGTTAAATTTGATGTCGTGGATATTATAACTTGAGTTCTCTCTCTCTCTCTCTATATATAAAGGTACCGAAGGAAACGATGCCACCTTATGTGATAATGAGGGGTTGTTAATGGTTCATGCCTATTATCTATGACAGTTATTAATGGGAAGAATTTTACTTATGAATATATATATATATGCAATGGTTGATTGAAAGAGTTACATATATATAGTACATTTATTGAAATATGCATACTCTACACAAAGAGTTAATGTGAAGAAATACAATTTTAGAGGGAATGGTAGTTAAGTATTGGATAAAGTAACTTAATAGAGAATGCAAAAATTAAATACTTTTAATAAACTTAATGCAACATGCATAACTTGCCGAGACTTCGACAGAAGGTCGCAAGGGTGAAACGAACTCAAAAATTTGAAAACGAGGTATTGACATGACTATTGTGATATTATGAAAACAAGGATAGTGATTCTATTTCATGACAATGTTGCTAACGAAAAAAAAAATAATGAACTTGACTAGCCATGACATGACAATGGAGAAATGTAACCTCAAAAAAAAAAAAACTGTGAAAGGGTCAAATAAAGACTAGTTTAGTAAAACGAAGTATGGAGACGATCAACACGAAAAGTAGATACAATGATGTTAACCAATTAACATGGTCAAACCTCGACAGAAGGACAACTAGCCCTTGAGATGAAACTCGATGAAGTTAAGGAAACATACATGTTGCGACTTGAAGAGTCCACTGGAGTGGTCCTAAGAAAACATAAATGGTGAAATAAGGTAAGGATGTGATAAGCTCGTCGACTTGGACATGATACTAATGAAAGGACTTAAAGTTAAATTTCAATATGTTCGACTAAGTCACTAAATTTCGAAGACTCAAATCTTATCTTATTGAGAACCTACATTATTGAAACATTTAGAGGGATTTGGAAGTAGTCTTATGGGAATTGATTTTGGAATGTTTAAGGGTCTCTCTTGTTTTGTTAAAACTGAGATTATATCTTACCCATATACTTTTGACTGAATATTTTATGATGTTTACCTTCTCTCCTTGGATGAGACGATAACAAAATAGATTTAAATCTTTGAATCCTTGCTTGGATTTGCTATGTTGATAATATATTTGGTGGTTATTGACGCAATGAAACTTGTTGAAAATTTGATCGTAGACCCGTGTGAACGAATAAGAGATATAGAAAATCCAGTTGGAACTAACAATTATGGAATGTATTATCGGATTGATATGAGACGAAGTTACGATTAAGTTCATGAGGGTGTATTGTAACTATACTAGATGATATAGGAGCTAATGACTTTATCCACTTGTGCTTATAGCCATTATTATTGGAGAAAACTAGAATACAATGACAAGAGGATGAGAATAGAAAAACAAGATAAAGCCTATCGTTGAAAGTACAAGAACAAAAATTAACTTCGGGACGAAGTTCTATTTATGAGGGGGTGTATGTAATGCCCCTAAAATGACTGTGGAATTTAAGGGCACTTGTCGAGTGACTCAGCGGAATAGACTTCAATAAAGTGTCTCTTCGAGTTAGGATGTGTCTTAATAAGGGAGAATCACCTGATGATGTGCATGACTACAATTGATAAATGAATTAATGAATTATAATGATATGTGTGGAGTAGGATAATTGATTGATTACATCTTGATTAATGATTAGCCCTGATTGATCAAGTCAAAGTGCAGTTGGACAATTACAGTCCTAGCTCTGCGACTTGGGAGGACGCAACTAAGATGCATCGTAGCTTTCCATTTTTTTTTTATTCTGAACTTTGGGACAAAGTTCTAATTAAGTAGGGGTGTATGTAGTGCCCCTAGACTTCTGTAGGCATTGAGGGCACCTGCTGAGTGACCCAGCTGATTGAAACATTAATTAAATAACCTTTTGACCTTATTTTTTTGAGTATGTGTATCTGAACTGTTGAGGTAAATGAATAATTGCATATCTTAAACGATTAGCTATGACTATGGAAAATTATGTTGATGGATAATGCTTAACGACTAGCTGTATGGTGATTATGTATTTGGCGATGAAATGTATATTTGATAAGATGAATGAGCAGTTTGAATAAATCATAAATGTTTAACAATGCTAGAGTTAGAAACCAGATGATGATTGTTGAGAACAGTGCTACTAATAATTTGTTACGAGAAGTGTGTGTAGAAACAAGTGAGACGGTTCACCAACGGACACACAAAGGAACATGGAGGGTCGTAGAGTACGGGTAAATCACACACAGGGGAAGCGACGACGATGTCAACATTCGACAAGAATACCACGCATGAGCAGATAAGCATTGATCCGCTTGCTCAAGAGGAATGCGTGAGGACGTATGAGGTGGGCCACGACGGAGCTGGTCACGTACGAGTTGAGGGGCGCGCAGTGAGAACGGACTCACTCCTCAGCGCCATTAGTCCCTAGATAGCATGTAGACGGAGGATGGATGGAAGGGCCCATAATTTGGACGATTGTCGTAATTTTCGAATGCCTCAAAGAATTGCTGCTATCTAAGGGTTTGGCTTAGAAATCCTGGTGGGAAGGGAAGCCCAAGCTGAATTTCTGAAATACTTGTGTGAGCTCTACGACCCAAAGCTCGGGGGATGCCATGCGACTGAAAGCATGAGCCTATGGTTGGGTGGCGAAGCTAACGGTTGCTTCGTCTATGGTTAAACGAGCTTTTCTGGAGGGATCCTACGGAAGACGCAGACAACAATGGACCAGCTGGATCGGGTTGACAGGTTAAGGTTTGCTTATTTTTGTTAAGTTATTCACTCTTTTATTTTATTTTTCCAATAACTATAATGGCTAATTTGTTTGTATGAAGTTTTTAAAGTTTCAGGTTCTATTCAAGGGGACCCTAAAGGAGGGGTCCTACAAAACTCGTGTTTTTTAAGAAATCATGTAAACCTTCTAGAAGCTGTGATTTTAAAAAACGGGGGAAGTAAGCTTTTTTATTTCCGGACGCATGCGCAAACTATAGAAAGTCATTATGCGGTAGAATGTGCATACTTTGTAGATTCCATTTATGAAATAAAACACATTTTCTAAAAACTCGTGTTTTTTACGAAATCATGTAAACCTTCTAGAAGCTGTGATTTTAAAAAACAGTGGAAGTAAGCTTTTCTTATTTCCGGACGCATGGGCAACCTATAGAAAGTCGTTATGACGTAGAATGTGCATACTTTGTTGATTCCATTTATGAAATACAACACATTTTCTAAAAAATCGTGTTTTTTAAGAAATCATGTAAACCTTCTAGAAGCTGTGATTTTAATAAACGGGGGAAGTAAGCTTTTCTTATTTCCAAACGCATGCGCAAACTATAGAAAGTCGTTATGATGTAGAATGTGCATACTTTGTAGATTCCATTTATGAAATAAAACACATTTTCTAAAAACTCGTGTTTTTTAAGAAATCATGTAAACCTTCTAGAAGCTGTGATTTTAAAAAATGGGGGAAGTAAGCTTTTCTTATTTCCGGACGCATCCGCAAACTATAGAAAGTCGTTATGACGTAGAATGTGCATTCTTTGTTGATTCCATTTATGAAATAAAACACATTTTCTAAAAACTCGTGTTTTTTAAGAAATTATGTAAACCTTGTAGAAGCTGTGATCTTAAAAAACGGGGGAAGTAAGCTTTTCTTATTTCCGGACGCATGCGCAAACTATAGAATTCGTTATGACGTAGAATGTGCATACTTTGCAGATTCCATTTATGAAATAAAACACATTTTCTAAAAACTCGTGTTTTTTAAGAAATCATGTAAACATTCTAGAAGCTGTGATTTTAAAAAACGGAGGAAGTAAACTTTTCTTATTTCCGGACGCATGCGCAAACTATAGAAAGTCGTTATGACGTAGAATGTGCATACTTTGTAGATTCCATTTATGAAATAAAACACATTTTCTAAAAACTCGTGTTTTTTACGAAATCATGTAAAGCTTGTAGAAGCTGTGATTTTTAAAAACGGTGGAAGTAAGCTTTTCTCATTTCCGGATGCATGCGCAAACTATAGAAAGTCAGTATGATGTATAATGTGCATACTTTGTAGATTCCATTTATGAAATAAAACACATTTTCTAAAAACTCGTGTTTTTTAAGAAATCATGTAAACCTTCTAGAAGCTGTGATTTTAAAAAACGGGGGAAGTAAGCTTTTCTTATTTCCAAACGCATGCGCAAACTATAGAAAGTCGTTATGACGTAGAATGTGCATACTTTGTTGATTCCATTTATGAAATAAAACACATTTTCTAAAAACTCATGTTTTTTAAGAAATCATGTAAACCTTCTAGAAGCTGTGATTTTAAAAAACGGGGGAAGTAAGCTTTTCTTATTTCAGGACGCATGCGCAAACTATAGAAAGTCAGTATGATGTAGAATGTGCATACTTTGTAGATTCCATTTATGAAATAAAACACATTTTCTAAAAACTCGTGTTTCTTACGAAATCATGTAAACCTTCTAGAAGCTGTGATTTTAAAAAACGGTGGAAGTAAGCTTTTCTTATTTGCGGACGCATGCGCAAACTATAGAAAGTCGTTATGACATATAATGTGCATACTTTGTGGATTCCATTTATGAAATAAAACACATTTTCTAAAAACTCGTGTTTTTTAAGAAATCATGTAAACCTTCTAGAAGCTGTGATTTTAAAAAACGGGGGAAGTAAGCTTTTCTTATTTCCGGACGCATGCGCAAACTATAGAAAGTCGTTATGACGTAGAATGTGCATGCTTTGTGGATTCCATTTATGAAATAAAACACATTTTCTAGAAAGTCATGTTTTTTACGAAATCATGTAAAGCTTCTAGAAGCTGTGATTTTAATAAACGGTTGAAGTAAGCTTTTCTTATTTCCGGACGCATGCGCAAACTATAGAAAGTCGTTATGACGTAGAATGTGCATACTTTGTCGATTTTATTTATGAAATAAAAAACATTTTCTAAAAACTCTTGTTTTTTACGAAATCATGTAAACCTTCTAGAAGCTGTGATTTTAAAAAAAGTTGGAAGTAAGCTTTTCTTATTTCCGGACGCATGCGCAAACTATAGAAAGTCGTTATGACGTACAATGTGCATACTTTGTTGATTCTATTTATGAAATAAAACACATTTTCTAAAAACTCGTGTTTTTTACGAAATCATGTAAACCTTCTAGAATCTGTGATTTTAAAAAACGGGGGAGCTAAGCTTTTCTTATTTCCGGACGCATGCGCAAACTATAGAAAGTCGTTATGACGTAGAATCTGCATACTTTGTTGATTCCATTTATGAAATAAAACACATTTTCTAAAAACTCGTGTTTTTTAAGAAATCATGTAAACCTTCTAGAAGCTGTGATTTTAAAAAACGGGGGAGGTAAGCTTTTCTTATTTCCGGATGCATGTGCAAACTATAGAAAGTCATTATCACGTAGAATGTGCATACATTGTAGATTCCATTTAAGAAATAAAACACATTTTCTAAAAACTCGTGTTTCTTACGAAATCATGTAAACCTTCTAGAAGCTGTGATTTTAAAAAACGGTGGAAGTAAGCTTTTCTTATTTGCGGACGCATGCGCAAACTATAGAAAGTCGTTATGACGTATAATGTGCATACTTTGTGGATTCCATTTATGAAATAAAACACATTTTCTAAAAACTGGTGTTTTTTACGAAATCATGTAAACCTTCTAGAAGCTGTGATTTTAAAAAACGGTGGAATTAAGCTTTTCTTATTTCCGGACGCATGCGCAAACTATAGAAAGTCGTTATGACGTAGAATGTGCATACTTTGTAGATTCCATTTATAAAATAAAACCCATTTTCTAAAAACTCGTGTTTTCTACGAAATCATGTAAACCTTCTAGAAGCTGTCATTTTAAAAAACAGTGGAAGTAAGCTTTTCTTATTTCCGGACGCATGCGCAAACTATTGAAAGTCATTATGACGTAGAATGTACATACTTTGTTGATTCCATTTATGAAATAAAACACATTTTCTAAAAACTCGTGTTTTTTAAGAGATCATGTAAACCTTCTAGAAGCTGTGATTTTAAAAAACGGGGGAAGTTAGCTTTTCTTATTTCCGGACGCATGCGCAAACTATAGAAAGTCATTATGACGTAGAATCTACATACTTTGTTGATTCCATTTATGAAATAAAACACATTTTCTAAAAACTCGTGTTTTTTAAGAAATCATGTAAACCTTCTAGAAGCTGTGATTTTAAAAAATGGTGGAATTAAGCTTTTCTTATTTCCAGACGCATGCACAAACTATAGAAAGTGGTGATGACGTAGAATGTGCATACTTTGTAGATTCCATTTATGAAATAAAACACATTTTCTAAAAACTCGTGTTTTTTACGAAATCATATAAAGCTTCTAGAAGCTGTGATTTTAATAAACGGTGAAAGTAAGCTTTTCTTATTTCCGGACGCATGCGCAAACTATAGAAAGTCGATATGACGTAGAATGTGCATATTTTGTAGATTCCATTTATGAAATAAAACACATTTTCTAAAAACTCGTGTTTTTTAAGAAATCATGTAAAGCTTCTAGAAGCTGTGATTTTAAAAAACGGGGGAAGTAATCTTTTCTTATTTCCGGACGCATGCGCAAACTATAGAAAGTCGTTATGACGTAGAATGTGCATACTTTGTAGATTCCATTTATGAAATAAAACACATTTTCTAAAAACTCGTGTTTTTTAAGAAATCATGTAAACCTTCTAGAAGCTGTGATTTTAATAAATGGGGGAAGTAAGCATTTCTTATTTCCAAACGCATGCGCAAACTATAGAAATTCATTATGACGTAGAATGTGCATACTTTGTAGATTCCATTTATGAAATAAAGCACATTTTCTAAAAACTCGTGTTTTTTAAGAATCATGTAAACCTTCTAGAAGCTGTGATTTTAAAAAACGGGGGAAGTAAGCTTTTCTTATTTCCGGACGCATGCGCAAACCTTAGAAAGTCGTTATGACGTAGAATGTGCATACTTTGTAGATTCCATTTATGAAATAAAACACATTTTCTAAAAACTCGTGGTTTTTACGAAATCATGTAAACCTTCTAGAAGCTGTGATTTTAATAAACGGGGGAAGTAAGCTTTTCTTATTTCCAAACGCATGCGCAAACTATAGAAAGTCGTTATGACGTAGAATGTGCATACTTTGTAGATTCCATTTATGAAATAAAACACATTTTCTAAAAACTCTTGTTTTTTACGAAATCATGTAAGCCTTCTAGAAGCTGTGATTTTAAAAAACGGGGGAAGTAAGCTTTTCTTATTTCCGGACGCATGCGCAAACTATAGAAAGTCGTTATGATGTAGAATGTGCATACTTTGTTGATTCTATTTAAGAAATAAAACACATTTTCTAAAAACTCTTGTTTTTTAAGAAATCATGTAAACCTTCTAGAAGCTGTAATTTTAATAAATGGGGGAAGTAAGCATTTCTTATTTCCAAACGCATGCGCAAACTATAGAAATTCATTATGACGTAGAATGTGCATACTTTTTAGATTCCATTTATGAAATAAAACACATTTTCTAAAAACTCGTGTTTTTTAAGAAATCATGTAAACCTTCTAGAAGCTGTGATTTTAAAAAACGCGGGAAGTAAGCTTTTCTTATTTCCGGACGCATGCGCAAACTATAGAAAGTCGTTACGATGTAGAATGTGCATGCTTTGTGGATTCCATTTATGAAATAAAACACATTTTCTAGAAACTCATGTTTTTTACGAAATCATGTAAAGCTTCTAGAAGCTGTGATTTTAATAAACGGTTGAAGTAAGCTTTTCTTATTTCCGGACGCATGCGCAAACTATAGAAAGTCGTTATGACGTAGAATGTGCATACTTTGTCGATTTTATTTATGAAATAAAACACATTTTCTAAAAACTCGTGTTTTTTACGAAATCATGTAAACCTTCTAGAAGCTGTGATTTTAAAAAACTAGGGAGGTAAGCTTTTCTTATTTCTGGACGCATGCGCAAATTATAGAAAGTCGTTATGACATAGAATTTGCATACTTTGTTGATTCCATTTATGAAATAAAACACATTTTCTAAAAACTCGTGTTTTT
This sequence comes from Larix kaempferi, assembly GCA_027924585.1. Lineage (NCBI taxonomy): Eukaryota > Viridiplantae > Streptophyta > Pinopsida > Pinales > Pinaceae > Larix > Larix kaempferi. The sequence continues at coordinate 777,042 of BSBM01001607.1, forward strand.
AAAGAAATCATGTAAACCTTCTAGAAGTAGTGATTTTAAAAAATGGGGGAAGTAAGCTTTTCTTATTTCCGGACGTATGCGCAAAGTATAGAAAGTCGTTATGACGTAGAATGTGCATACTCTGTAGATTCCATTTATAAAATAAAACCCATTTTCTAAAAACTCGTGTTTTCTACGAAATCATGTAAACCTTCTAGAAGCTGTCATTTTAAAAAACAGTGGAAGTAAGCTTTTCTTATTTCCGGACGCATGCGCAAACTATTGAAAGTCGTTATGATGTAGAATGTGCATACTTTGTTGATTCTATTTATGAAATAAAACACATTTTCTAAAAACTCGTGTTTTTTAAGAAATCATGTAAACCTTCTAGAATCTGTGATTTTAAAAAATGGGGTACGTAAGCTTTTCTTATTTCCGGACGCATGCGCAAACTATAGAAAGTCGTTATGACGTAGAATGTGCATACTTTGTTGATTCCATTTATGAAATAAAACACATTTTCGAAAAACTCATGTTTTTTAGGAAATCATAAAAACCTTCTAGAAGCTGTGATTTTAAAAAACGGGGGAAGTAAGCTTTTTTTATTTCCAAACGCATGCGCAAAATATAGAAATTCGTTATGACGTAGAATGTGCATACTTTGTAGATTCTATTTATGTAGTAAAACACATTTTCTAAAAACTCGTGTTTTTTAAGAAATCATGTAAACCTTCTAGAAGCTGTGATTTTAAAAAACAGGGTAAGTAAGCTTTTCTTATTTCCAAACGCATGCGCAAACTATAGAAAATCGTTATGACGTAGAATGTGCATACTTTGTAGATTCCATTTATGAAATAAAACACATTTTCTAAAAACTCGTGTTTTTTAAGAAATCATGTAAATCTTCTAGAAGCTATGATTTTAAAAAACGGTGGAAGTAAGCTTTTGTTATTTCCAAACGCATGCGCAAACTATAGAAAGTCGTTATGACATAGAATGTGCATACTTTGTACATTCCATTTATGAAATAAAACACATTTTCTAAAAACTCGTGTTTTTGACGAAATCATGTAAACCTTCAAGAAACTGTGATTTTAAAAAACGATGGAAGTAAGCTTTTCTTATTTCCGGACGCATGCGCAAACTATAGAAAGTCGTTATGACGTAGAATGTGCATACTTTGTTGATTCTATTTAGGAAATAAAAAACATTTTCTAAAAACTCGTGTTTTTTAAGAAATCATGTAAACCTTCTAGAAACTGTGATTTTAAAAAACGGTGGAGGTAAGCTTTTCTTATTTTCGGACGAATGTGCAAACTATAGACAGTCGTTATGACATAGAATGTGCATACTTTGTTGATTCCATTTATGAAATAAAACACATTTTCTAAAAACTCGTGTTTTTTAAGAAATCATGTAAACCTTCTAGAAGCTGTGATTTTAAAAACAGGGGAAGTAAGCTTTTCTTATTTCCGTACGCTTGCGCAAACTATAGAAAGTCGTTATGACGTAGAATGTGCATACATTGTAGATTCCATTTATGAAGTAAAACAAATTTTCTAAAAACTCGTGTTTTTTAAGAAATCATGTAAACCTTCTAGAAGCTCTGATTTTAAAAAACGGGGGAAGTATATTTTTCTTATTTCCGGACGAATGCGCAAACTATAGAAAGTCATTATGACGTAGAATGTACATACTTTGTTGATTCCATTTATGAGATAAAACACATTTTCTAAAAACTCGTGTTTTTTAAGAAATCATGTAAACCTTCTAGAAGCTGTGATTTTAAAAAACGGTAGAATTAAGCTTTTCTTATTTCCGGACGCATGCGCAAACTATAGAAAGTGGTTATGACGTAGAATGTGCATACTTTGTAGATTCCATTTATGAAATAAAACACATTTTCTAAAAACTCGTGTTTTTTACGAAATCATGTAAAGTTTCTAGAAGCTATGATTTTAATAAACGGTCAAAGTAAGCTTTTCTTATTTCCGGACGCATGCGCAAACTATAGAAAGTCGTTATGACATAGAATGTGCATACTTTGTAGATTCCATTTATGAAATAAAACACATTTTCTAAAAACTCGTGTTTTTTTCGGAATCATGTAAACCTTCTAGAAGCTGTGATTTTAATAAATGGGGGAAGTAAGCATTTCTTATTTCCAAACGCATGCGCAAACTATAGAAATTCATTATGACGTAGAATGTGCATACTTTTTAGATTCCATTTATGAAATAAAACACATTTTCTAAAAACTCGTGTTTTTTAAGAAATCATGTAAACCTTCTAGAAGCTGTGATTTTAAAAAACGGGGGAAGTAAGCTTTTCTTATTTCCGGACGCATGCGCAAACTATAGAAAGTCGTTATGACGTAGAATGTGCATGCTTTGTAGATTCCATTTATGAAATAAAACACATTTTCTAGAAACTCATGTTTTTTACGAAATCATGTAAAGCTTCTAGAAGCTGTGATTTTAATAAACGGTTGAAGTAAGCTTTTCTTATTTCCGGACGCATGCGCAAACTATAGAAAGTCGTTATGACGTAGAATGTGCATGCTTTGTCGATTTTATTTATGAAATAAAACACATTTTCTAAAAACTCGTGTTTTTTACGAAATCATGTAAACCTTCTAGAAGCTGTGATTTTAAAAACCGTTGGAAGTAAGCTTTTCTTATTTCCGGACGCATGCGCAAACTATAGAAATTCGTTATGACGTAGAATTTGCATACTTTGTTGATTCTATTTATGAAATAAAACACATTTTCTAAAAACTCGTGTTTTTTACGAAATCATGTAAACCTTCTAGAATCTGTGATTTTAAAAAACGGGGGAGCTAAGCTTTTCTTATTTCCGGACGCATAAGCAAACTATAGAAAGTCGTTATGACGTAGAATCTGCATACTTTGTTGATTCCATTTATGAAATAAAACACATTTTCTAAAAACTCGTGTTTTTTAAGAAATCATGTAAACCTTCTAGAAGCTGTGATTTTAAAAAACGGGGGAAGTAAGCTTTTCTTATTTCCGGACGCATGTGGAAACTATAGAAAGTCATTATCACATAGAATGTGCATACATTGTAGATTCCATTTATGAAATAAAACACATTTTCTAAAAACTCGTGTTTTTTACGAAATCATGTAAACCTTTTAGAAGCTGTGATTTTAAAAAACGGGGGAAGTAAGCTTTTCTTATTTCCGGACGCATGCGCAAACTATAGAAAGTCGTTGTGACGTAGAATGTGGATACTTTGTTGATTCTATTTAAGAAATAAAACACATTTTCTAAAAACTCGTGTTTTTTAAGAAATCATGTAAACCATCTAGAATCTGTGATTTTAAAAAACTAGGGAGGTTAGCTTTTCTTATTTCCGGACGCATGCGCAAACTATAGAAAGTCGTTATGACATAGAATGTGCATACTTTGTAGATTCCATTTATGAAATAAAACACATTTTCTAAAAACTCGTGTTTTTTACGAAATCATGTAAAGCTTCTAGAAGCTATGATTTTAATAAACGGTCAAAGTAAGCTTTTCTTATTTCCGGACGCATGCGCAAACTACAGAAAGTCGTTATGACGTAGAATGTGCATATTTTGTAGATTCCATTTATGAAATCATGTAAAAAACGGGGGAAGTAAGCTTTTCTTATTTCTGGACGTATGCGCAAACTATAGAAAGTCGTTATGACATAGAATGTGCATACTCTTTAGATTCCATTTATAAAATAAAACCCATTTTCTAAAAACTCGTGTTTTCTACGAAATCATGTAAACCTTCTAGAAGCTGTCATTTTAAAAAACAGTGGAAGTAAGCTTTTCTTATTTCCGGACGCATGCGCAAACTATAGAAAGTCGTTATGACGTAGAATGTGCATACTTTGTTGATTCAATTTATGAAATAAAACACATTTTCTAAAAACACGTGTTTTTTAAGAAATCACGTAAACCTTCTAGAATTTGTGATTTTAAAAAATGGGGTACGTAAGCTTTTCTTATTTCCGGACGCATACGCAAACTATAGAAAGTCGTTATGGCGTAGAATGTGCATAGTTTGTTGATTCCATTTATGAAATAAAACACATTTTCGAAAAACTCGTGTTTTTTAAGAAATCATAAAAACATTCTAGAAGCTGGGATTTTAAAAAACGGGGGAAGTAAGCTTTTTTTATTTCCAAACGCATGCGCAAAATATAGAAATTCGTTATGACGTAGAATGTGCATACTTTGTAGATTCTATTTATGTAATAAAACACATTTTCTAAAAACTCGTGTTTTTTAAGAACTCATGTAAACCTTCTAGAAGCTGTGATTTTAAAAAACAGGGTAAGTAAGCTTTTCTTATTTCCGAACGCATGCGCAAACTATAGAAAATCGTTATGACGTAGAATGTGCATACTTTGTAGATTCCATTTATGAAATAAAACACATTTTCTAAAAACTCGTGTTTTTTAAGAAATCATGTAAATCTTCTAGAAGCTATGATTTTAAAAAACGGTGGAAGTAAGCTTTTGTTATTTCCAAACGCATGCGCAAACTATAGAAAGTCGTTATGACATAGAATGTGCATACTTTGTACATTCCATTTATGAAATAAAACACATTTTCTAAAAACTCATGTTTTTGACGAAATCATGTAAACCTTCAAGAAACTGTGATTTTAAAAAACGGTGGATGTAAGCTTTTCTTATTTCCGGACGCATTCGCAAACTATAGAAAGTTGTTATGACGTAGAATGTGCATACTTTGTTGATTCTATTTAGGAAATAAAAAACATTTTCTAAAAACTCGTGTTTTTGAAGAAATCATGTAAACCTTCTAGAAACTGTGATTTTAAAAAACGGTGGAGGTAAGCTTTTCTTATTTTCGGACGAATGTGCAAACTATAGAAAGTCGTTATGACATAGAATGTGCATACTTTTTTGATTCCATTTATGAAATAAAACACATTTTCTAAAAACTCGTGTTTTTTAAGAAATCATGTAAACCTTCTAGAAGCTGTGATTTTAAAAACAGGGGAAGTAAGCTTTTCTTATTTCCGTACGCATGCGCAAACTATAGAAAGTCGTTATGACGTAAAATGTGCATACATTGTAGATTCCATTTATGAAGTAAAACAGATTTTCTAAAAACTCGTGTTTTTTAAGAAATCATGTAAACCTTCTAGAAGCTCTGATTTTAAAAAACGGGGGAAGTATGCTTTTCTTATTTCCGGACGAATGCGCAAACTATAGAAAGTCATTATGACGTAGAATGTGCATACTTTGTTGATTCCATTTATGAAATAAAACACATTTTCTAAAAACTCGTGTTTTTTAAGAAATCATGTAAACCTTCTAGAAGCTGTGATTTTAAAAAACGGGGGAAGTAAGCTTTTCTTATTTCCAAATGCATGCGCAAACTATAGAAAGTAGTTATGACGTAGAATGTGCATACTTTGTTGATTCCATTTATGAAATAAAACACATTTTCTAAAAACTCGTGTTTTTTAAGAAATCATGTAAACCTTCTAGAAGCTGTGATTTTAAAAAACGGGTGAGGTAAGCTTTTCTTATTTCCGGACGGATGTGCAAACTATAGAAAGTCGTTATGACGTAGAATGTGCATAGTTTGTAGATTCCATTTATGAAATAAAACACATTTTCTAAAAACTCGTGTTTTTTACGAAATCATGTAAACCTTCTAGAAGCTGTCATTTTAAAAAACAGTGGAAGTAAGCTTTTCTTATTTCCAGACGCATGCGCAAACTATAGAAAGTCGTTATGACGTAGAATGTGCATACTTTGTTGATTCTATTTATGAAATAAAAGACATATTCTAAAAAATCGTGTTTTTTAAGAAATCATGTAAACCTTCTAGAAGCTGTGATTTTTAAAAACAGGGTAAGTAAGCTTTTGTTATTTCCAAACGCATGCGCAAACTATAGAAAGTCGTTATGACATAGAATGTGCATACTTTGTACATTCCATTTATGAAATAAAACACATTTTCTAAAAACTCGTGTTTTTGACGAAATCATGTAAACCTTCAAGAATCTGTGATTTTAAAAAATGAGGTACGTAAGCTTTTCTTATTTCCGGACGCATGCGCAAACTATAGAAAGTCGTTATGACGTAGAATGTGCATACTTTGTTGATTCCATTTATGAAATAAAACACATTTTCTAAAAACTCGTGTTTTTTAAGAAATCATGTAAACCTTCTAGAAGCTGTGATTTTAAAAAACAGGGTAAGTAAGCTTTTCTTATTTCCGAACGCATGCGCAAACTATAGAAAATCGTTATGACGTAGAATGTGCATACTTTGTAGATTCCATTTATGAAATAAAACACATTTTCTAAAAACTCGTGTTTTTTAAGAAATCATGTAAATCTTCTAGAAGCTATGATTTTAAAAAACGGTGGAAGTAAGCTTTTGTTATTTCCAAACGCATGCGCGAACTATAGAAATTCGTTATGACATAGAATGTGCATACTTTCTAGATTCCATTTATGAAATAAAAGACATTTTCTAAAAACTCGTGTTTTTGACGAAATCATGTGAACCTTCTAGAAGCTGTGATTTTAAAAAACGGTGGAAGTAAGCTTTTCTTATTTCCGGACGCATGCGCAAACTATAGAAAGTCGTTATGACCTAGAATTTGCATACTTTGTTGATTCTATTTAGGAAATAAAAAACATTTTCTAAAAACTCCTGTTTTTTAAGAAATCATGTAAACCTTCTAGAAACTGTGATTTTAAAAAACGGTGGAGGTAAGCTTTTCTTATTTCCGGACGAATGTGCAAACTATAGAAAGTCGTTATGACATAGAATGTGCATACTTTGTTGATTCCATTTATGAAATAAAACACATTTTCTAAAAACTCGTGTTTTTTAAGAAATCATGTAAACCTTCTAGAAGCTGTGATTTTAAAAACAGGGGAAGTAAGCTTTTCTTATTTCCGGACGCATGCGGAAACTATAGAAACTCGTTATGACGTAGAATGTGCATACATTGTAGATTCCAATTATGAAATAAACCAAATTTTCTAAAAACTCGTGTTTTTTAAGAAATCATGTAAACCTTCTAGAAGCTCTGATTTTAAAAAACGGGGGAAGTATGCTTTTCTTATTTCCTGACGAATGCGCAAACTATAGAAAGTCATTATGAGGTAGAATGTGCATACTTTGTTGATTCCATTTATGAAATAAAACACATTTTCTAAAAACTCGTGTTTTTTAAGAAATCATGTAAACCTTCTAGAAGCTGTGATTTTAAAAAACGGGGGAAGTAAGCTTTTCTTATTTCCAAACGCATGCGCAAACTATAGAAAGTCGTTATGACGTAGAATGTGCATACTTTGTTGATTCCATTTATGAAATAAAACACATTTTCTAAAAACTCGTGTTTTTTAAGAAATCATATAAACCTTCTAGAAGCTGTGATTTTAGAAAACGGGGGAAGTAAGCTTTTCTTATTTCCGGACGCATGCGCAAACTATAGAAAGTCGTTATGACGTAGAATGTGCATACTTTGTTGATTCCATTTATGAAATAAAACACATTTTCTAAAAACTCGTGTTTTTTAAGAAATCATGTAAACCTTCTAGAAGCTGTGATTTTAAAAAACGGGGGAAGTAAGTTTTTCTTATTTCCAAACGCATGCGCAAACTATAGAAATCGTTATGACGTAGAATGTGCATACTTTGTTGATTCCATTTACGAAATAAAACACATTTTCTAAAAACTCGTGTTTTTTAAGAAATCATATAAACCTTCTAGAAGCTGTGATTTTAGAAAACGGGGGAAGTAAGCTTTTCTTATTTCCGGACGCATGCGCAAACTATAGAAAGTCGTTATTACGTAGAATGTGCATACTTTGTAGATTCCATTTATGTAATAAAACACATTTTCTAAAAACTCGTGTTTTTTACGAAATCATGTAAACCTTCTAGAAGCTGTGATTTTAAAAAATGGTGGAAGTAAGCTTTTCTTATTTCCGGACGAATGCGGAAACTATAGAAAGTCGTTATGACGTAGAATCTGCATACTTTGTAGATTCCATTTATGAAATAAAACACATTTTCTAAAAACTCGTGTTTTTTATGAAATCATGTAAACCTTCTAGAAGCTGTGATTTTAAAAAACGCGGGAAGTAAGCTTTTCTTATTTTCGGACGCATGCGCAAACTATAGAAAGTCGTTATGACGTAGAATGTGCATACTTTGTAGATTCCATTTATGAAATAAAACACATTTTCTAAAAACTCGTGTTTTTTACGAAATCATGTAAAGCTTCTAGAAGCTATGATTTTAATAAACGGTCAAAGTAAGCTTTTCTTATTTCCGGACGCATGCGCAAACTATAGAAAGTCGTTATGACGTAGAATGTGCATATTTTGTAGATTCCATTTATGAAATAAAACACATTTTCTAAAAACTCGTGTTTTTTAAGAAATCATGTAAACCTTCTAGAATTTGTGATTTTAAAAAACGGTGGAAGTAAGCTTTTGTTATTTCCAAACGCATGCGCAAACTATAGAAAGTCGTTGTGACATAGAATGTGCATACTTTGTACATTCCATTTATGAAATAAAACACATTTTCTAAAAACTCGTGTTTTTTAAGAAATCATGTAAAGCTTCTAGAAGCTGTGATTTTAAAAAACGGGGGAAGTAAGCTTTTCTCATTTCTGGACGTATGCGCAAACTATAGAAAGTCGTTATGACGTAGAATGTGCATACTCTGTAGATTCCATTTATAAAATAAAACCCATTTTCTAAAAACTCGTGTTTTCTACGAAATCATGTAAACCTTCTAGAAGCTGTCATTTTAAAAAACAGTGGAAGTAAGCTTTTCTTATTTCCGGACGCATGCGCAAACTATAGAAAATCGTTATGACGTAGAATGTGCATACTTTGTGGATTCCATTTATGAAATAAAACACATTTTCTAAAAACTCGTGTTTTTTAAGAAATCATGTAAACCTTCTAGAATTTGTGATTTTAAAAAACGGTGGAAGTAAGCTTTTGTTATTTCCAAACGGATGCGCAAACTATAGAAAGTCGTTATGACATAGAATGTGCATACTTTGTACATTCCATTTATGAAATAAAACACATTTTCTAAAAACTCGTGTTTTTGACGAAATCATGTAAACCTTCAAGAAACTGTGATTTTAAAAAACGGTGGATGTAAGCTTTTCTTATTTCCGGACGCATGCGCAAACTATAGAAAGTTGTTATGACGTAGAATGTGCATACTTTGTTGATTCTATTTAGGAAATAAAAAACATTTTCTAAAAACTCGTGTTTTTTAAGAAATCATGTAAACCTTCTAGAAACTGTGATTTTAAAAAACGGTGGAGGTAAGCTTTTCTTATTTTCGGACGAATGTGCAAACTATAGAAAGTCATTATGACATAGAATGTGCATACTTTGTTGATTCCATTTATGAAATAAAACACATTTTCTAAAAACTCGTGTTTTTTAAGAAATCATGTAAACCTTCTAGAAGCTGTGATTTTAAAAACAGGGGAAGTAAGCTTTTCTTATTTCCGTACGCATGCGCAAACTATAGAAAGTCGTTATGACGTAAAATGTGCAGACATTGTAGATTCCATTTATGAAGTAAAACAGATTTTCTAAAAACTCGTGTTTTTTAAGAAATCATGTAAACCTTCTAGAAGCTCTGATTTTAAAAAACGGGGGAAGTATGCTTTTCTTATTTCCTGACGAATGCGCAAACTATAGAAAGTCATTATGACGTAGAATGTGCATACTTTGTTGATTCCATTTATGAAATAAAACACATTTTCTAAAAACTCGTGTTTTTTAAGAAATCATGTAAACCTTCTAGAAGCTGTGATTTTAAAAAACGGGGGAAGTAAGCTTTTCTTATTTCCAAACGCATGCGCAAACTATAGAAAGTCGTTATGACGTAGAATGTGCATACTTTGTTGATTCCATTTATGAAATAAAACACATTTTCTAAAAACTCATGTTTTTTAAGAAATCATGTAAACCTTCTAGAAGCTGTGATTTTAAAAAACGGGGGAAGTAAGCTTTTCTTATTTACAAACGCATGCGCAAACTATAGAAAGTCGTTATGACCTAGAATGTAATACTTTGTTGATTCCATTTATGAAATAAAACACATTTTCTAAAAACTCGTGTTTTTTAAGAAATCATGTAAACCTTCTAGAAGCTGTGATTTTAAAAAATGGGTGAAGTAAGCTTTTCTTATTTCCGGACGGATGTGCAAACTATAGAAAGTCCTTATGACGTAGAATGTGCATAGTTTGTAGATTCCATTTATGAAATAAAACACATTTTCTAAAAACTCGTGTTTTTGACGAAATCATGTAAACCTTCAAGAATCTGTGATTTTAAAAAACGAGGTACGTAAGCTTTTCTTATTTCCGGACGCATGCGCAAACTATAGAAAGTCGTTATGACGTAGAATGTGCATACTCTTTTGATTCCATTTATGAAATAAAACAAATTTTCTAAAAACTCGTGTTTTTTAAGAAATCATGTAAACCTTCTAGAAGCTGTGATTTTAAAAAACAGGGTAAGTAAGCTTTTCTTATTTCCGAACGCATGCGCAAACTATAGAAAATCGTTATGACGTAGAATGTGCATACTTTGTAGATTCCATTTATGAAATTAAACACATTTTCTAAAAACTCGTGTTTTTTAAGAAATCATGTAAATCTTCTAGAAGCTATGATTTTAAAAAACGGTGGAAGTAAGCTTTTGTTATTTCCAAACGCATGCGCGAACTATAGAAAGTCGTTATGACATAGAATGTGCATACTTTCTAGATTCCATTTATGAAATAAAAGACATTTTCTAAAAACTCGTGTTTTTGACGAAATCATATAAACCTTCTAGAAGCTGTGATTTTAAAAAACGGTGGAAGTAAGCTTTTCTTATTTCCGGACGCATGCGCAAACTATAGAAAGTCGTTATGACGTAGAATTTGCATACTTTGTTGATTCTATTTAGGAAATAAAAAACATTTTCTAAAAACTCGTGTTTTTTAAGAAATCATGTAAACCTTCTAGAAACTGTGATTTTAAAAAACGGTGGAGGTAAGCTTTTCTTATTTCCGGACGAATGTGCAAACTATAGAAAGTCGTTATGACATAGAATGTGCATACTTTGTTGATTCCATTTTTGAAATAAACAACATTTTCTAAAAACTTGTGTTTTTTAAGAAATCATGTAAACCTTCTAGAAGCTGTGATTTTAAAAATAGGGGAAGTAAGCTTTTCTTATTTCCGGACGCATACGGAAACTATAGAAACTCGTTATGACGTAGAATGTGCATACATTGTAGATTCCAATTATGAAGTAAACCAAATTTTCTAAAAACTCATGTTTTTTAAGAAATCATGTAAACCTTCTAGAAGCTGTGATTTTAAAAAACGGGGGAAGTAAGCTTTTCTTATTTCCGGACGCATGCGCAAACTATAGAAAGTCGTTATGACGTAGAATGTGCATACTTTGTTGATTCCATTTATGAAATAAAACACATTTTCTAAAAACTCGTGTTTTTTAAGAAATCATATAAACCTTCTAGAAGTTGTGATTTTAGAAAACGGGGGAAGTAAGCTTTTCTTATTTCCGGACGCATGCGCAAACTATAGAAAGTCGTTATGACGTAGAATGTGCATACTTTGTAGATTCCATTTATGTAATAAAACACATTTTCTAAAAACTCGTGTTTTTTACGAAATCATGTAAACCTTCTAGAAGCTATGATTTTAAAAAACGGTGGAAGTAAGCTTTTCTTATTTCCGGACGCATGCGCAAACTATAGAAATTCGTTATGACGTAGAATGTGCATACTTTGCAGATTCCATTTATGAAATAAAACACATTTTCTAAAAACTCGTGTTTTTTACGAAATCATGTAAACCTTCTAGAAGCTGTGATTTTAAAAAACGGTGGAAGTAAGCTTTTCTTATTTCCGGACGCAAGCGCAAACTATAGAAATTCGTTATGATGTAGAATGTACATACTTTGTTGATTCCATTTATGAAATAAAACACATTTTCTAAAAACTCATGTTTTTTAAGAAATCTTGTAAACCTTCTAGAAGCTGTGATTTTAAAAAACGGGGGAAGTAAGCTTTTCTTATTTCATAACGCATGCGCAAAATATAGAAAGTTGTTATGACGTAGAATATGCATACTTTGTTGATTCCATTTATGAAATAAAACACATTTTCTAAAAACTCGTGTTTTTTAAGAAATCATGTAAACCTTCTAGAAGCTGTGATTTTTAAAAACGGGGGAAGTAAGATTTTCTTATTTCCGGACGCATGCACAAACTATAGAAAGTCGTTATGACGTTGAATGTGCATACTTTGTAGATTCCATTTATGAAATAAAACACATTTTCTAAAAACTCATGTTTTTTACGAAATCATGTAAACCTTCTAGAAGCTGTGATTTTAAAAAACGGGGGAAGTAATCTTTTCTTATTTCTGGACGCATTCACAAACTATAGAAAGTCATTATGACGTAGAATGTGCATACTTTGTAGATTCCATTTATGAAATAAAACAAATTTTCTAAAAACTCATGTTTTTTACGAAATCATGTAAACCTTCTAGAAGCTGTGATTTTAAAAAATGGTGGAATTAAGCTTTTCTTATTTCCGGACGCATGCGCAAACTATAGAAAGTCATTATGACGTAGAATGTGCATACTTTGTAGATTGCATTTATGAAATAAAACACATTTTCTAAAAACTCGTGTTTTTTATGAAATCATGTAAACCTTCTAGAAGCTGTGATTTTCAAAAACGGTGGAAGTAAGCTTTTCTTATTTCCGGACGCATGCGCAAACTATAGAAAGTCGTTATGACGTAGAATGTGCATACTTTGTAGATTCCATTTAGGAAATAAAACACATTTTCTAAAAACTCGTGTTTTTTACGAAATCATGTAAACCTTCTAGAAGCTGTGATTTTAAAAAACGGTGGAAGTAAGCTTTTCTTATTTCCGGACGCAAGCGCAAACTATAGAAATTCGTTATGACGTAGAATGTACATACTTTGTTGATTCCATTTATGAAATAAAACACATTTTAAAAAAACTCGTGTTTTTTAAGAAATCATGTAAACCTTCTAGAAGCTGTGATTTTAAAAAACCGGGGAAGTAAGCTTTTCTTATTTCCGGACGCATGCACAAACTATAGAAAGTCGTTATGACGCTGAATGTGCATACTTTGTAGATTCCATTTATGAAATAAAACACATTTTCTCAAAACTCGTGTCTTTTACGAAATCATGTAAACCTTCTAGAAGCTGTGATTTTAAAAAACGTGGGAAGTAAGCTTTTCTTATTTCCGGACGCATGCGCAAACTATAGAAAGTCGTTATGACGTAGAATGCGCATACTTTGTAGATTCCATTTATGAAATAAAACACATTTTCTAAAAACTCATGTTTTTTACGAAATCATGTAAACCTTCTAGAAGCTGTGATTTTAAAAAACGGGGGAAGTAATCTTTTCTTATTTCCGGACGCATGCACAAACTATAGAAAGTCATTATGACGTAGAATGTGCATACTTTGTAGATTCCATTTATGAAATTAAACAAATTTTCTAAAAACTCGTGTTTTTTACGAAATCATGTAAACCTTCTAGAAGCTGTGATTTTAAAAAATGGTGGAATTAAGCTTTTCTTATTTCCGGACGCATGCGCAAACTATAGAAAGTCATTATGACGTAGAATGTGTATACTTTGTAGATTGCATTTATGAAATAAAACACATTTTCTAAAAACTCGTGTTTTTTATGAAATCATGTAAAGCTTCTAGAAGCTGTGATTTTAAAAAACAGGGGAAGTAAGCTTTTCTTATTTCCGGACGCATGAGCAAACTATAGAAAGTCGTTATGACGTAGAATGTGCATACTTTGTAGATTCAATTTATGAAATAGAACACAGTTTCTAAAAACTCGTGTTTTTTACGAAATCATGTAAACCTACTAGAAGTTGTGATTTTAAAAAACGGTGGAAGTAAGCTTTTCTTATTTCCGGATGCATGCGCAACATATAGAAAGTCGTTATGACGTAGAATGTGCATACTTTGTTGATTCCATTTATGAAATAAAACACATTTTCTAAAAACTCGTGTTTTTTAAGAAATCATGTAAACCTTCTAGAAGCTGTGATTTTAAAAAACGGGGGAAGTAAGCTTTTCTTATTTCCAAACGCATGCGCAAACTATAGAAAGTCGTTTTGACGTAGAATGTGCATTCTTTGTAGATTCCATTTATGAAATAAACACATTTTCTAAAAACTCGTGTTTTTTACGAAATGATGTAAACCTTCTAGAAGCTGTGATTTTAAAAAACGATGGAAGTAAACTTTTTCATTTCCGGACGCATGCACAAACTATAGAATGTCGTTATGACGTAGAATGTGCATACTTTGTAGATTCCATTTATGAAATAAAACACATTTTCTAAAAACTCGTGTTTTTTACGAAATCATGTAAACCTTCTAGAAGCTGTGATTTTAAAAAACTGTGGAAGAAGCCTTTTCTTATTTCAGGACGCATGTGCAAACTATAGAAAGTCGTTATGACATAGAATGTGCATACTTTGTAGATTCCATTTATGAAATCTAACACATTTTCTAAAAACTCGTGTTTTTTACGAAATCATGTAAAGCTTCTAGAAGCTGTGATTTTAAAAAATGGTGGAAGTAAGTTTTTCTTATTTCCGGACGCATGCACAAACTATAGAAAGTCGTTATGACGTAGAATGTGCATACTTTTTAGATTGCATTTATGAAATAAAACATGTTTTCTACAAACTCGTGTTTTTTACGAAATCATGTAAACCTTCTAGAAGCTGTGATTTTAAAAAACCGGGGAAGTAATCTTTTCTTATTTCTGGACGCATGCACAAACTATAAAAAGTGCTTATGACATAGAATGTGCATACCTTGTAGATTCCATTTGTGAAATAAAACACATTTTCTAAAAACTCGTGTTTTTTACGAAATCATGTAAACCTTCTAGAAGCTGTGATTTTAAAAAACGGTGGATGTAAGCTTTTCTTATTTCCGGACGCATGCACAAACTATAGAAAGTCGTTATGACGTAGAATGTACATACTTTGTTCATTCCATTTATGAAATAAAACACATTTTCTAAAAAATCATGTTTTTTAAGAAATCATCTAAACCTTCTAGAAGCTGTGATTTTAAAAAACGGGGGAAGTAAGCTTTTCTTATTTCCGGACGCATGCGCAAACTACAGAAAGTCATTATGATGTAGAATGTGCATACTTTGTAGATTCCATTTATGAAATAAAACACATTTTCTAAAAACTCGTGTTTTTTATGAAATCATGTAAACCTTCTAGAAGTTATGATTTTAAAAAACGGGGGAAGTGAGCTTTTCTTATTTCCGGACGCATGCGCAAACTATAGAAAGTCGTTATGACGTAGAATGTGCATACTTTGTTCATTCCATTTATGAAATAAAACACATTTTCTAAAAACTCGTGTTTTTTAAGAAATCATGTAAACCTTCTAGAAGCTGTGAATTTAAAAAACGGGGGAAGTAAGCTTTTTTTATTTCCGGACGCATGCACAAACTATAGAAATTCGTTATGACGTAGAATGTGCATACTTTGTAGATTCCATTTATGAAATAAAACACATTTTCTAAAAACTCGTGTTTTTTACGAAATCATGTAAACCTTCTAGAAGCTGTGATTTTAAAAAACGGTGGAAGTAAGCTTTTCTGATTTCCGGACGCATGCACAAACTATAGAAAGTCATTATGACGTAGAATGTGCATACTTTGCAGATTCCATTTATGAAATAAAACACATTTTCTAAAAACTCGTGTTTTTTACGAAATCATGTAAACCTTCTAGAAGCTGTGATTTTAAAAAACGGTGGAAGTAAGCTTTTCTTATTTTCGGACGCATGCGCAAACTATAGAAAGTCGTTATGACGTAGAATGTGCATACTTTGTAGATTCCATTTAGGAAATAAAACACATTTTCTAAAAACTCGTGTTTTTTACAAAATCATGTAAACCTTCTAGAAGCTGTGATTTTAAAAAACGGTGGAAGTAAGCTTTTCTTATTTCCGGACGCAAGCGCAAACTATAGAAATTCGTTATGGCGTAGAATGTACATACTTTGTTGATTCCATTTATGAAATAAAACACATTTTCTAAAAACTCGTGTTTTTTAAGAAATCTTGTAAACCTTCTAGAAGCTGTGATTTTAAAAAACGGGGGAAGTAAGCTTTTCTTATTTCCAAACGCATGAGCAAAATATAGAAAGTTGTTATGAGGTAGAATATGCATACTTTGTTGATTCCATTTATGAAATAAAACACATTTTCTAAAAACTCGTGTTTTTTAAGAAATCATGTAAACCTTCTAGAAGCTGTGATTTTAAAAAACGGGGGAAGTAAGCTTTTCTTATTTCCGGATGCATGCACAAACTATAGAAAGTCGTTATGACGTTGAATGTGCATACTTTGTAGATTCCATTTATGAAATAGAACACATTTTCTCAAAACTCGTGTCTTTTACGAAATCATGTAAACCTTCTAGAAGCTGTGATTTTAAAAATGGGGGAAGTAAGCTTTTCTTATTTCCGGACGCATGCGCAAACTATAGAAAGTCGTTATGACGTAGAATGTGCATACTTTGTAGGTTCCATTTATGAAATAAAACACATTTTCTAAAAACTCGTGTTTTTTACGAAATCATGTAAACCATCTAGAAGCTGTGATTTTAAAAAATGGTGGAAGTAAGCTTTTCTTATTTCCAAACGCATGCGCAAACTATAGAAAGTCGTTATGATGTAGAATGTGCATACTTTGTAGATTCCATTTATGAAATAAAACACATTTTCTAAAAACTCGTGTTTTTTACGAAATCATGTAAACCTTCTAGAAGCTGTGATTTTAAAAAACGGTGGAAGTAAGCTTTTGTTATTCCGGACGCATGCGCAAACTATAGAAAGTCGTTATGACGTAGAATGCGCATACTTTGTAGATTCCTTTGACGAAATAAAACACATTTTCTAAAAACTCATGTTTTTTACGAAATCATGTAAACCTTCTAGAAGCTGTGATTTTAAAAAATGGGGGAAGTAATCTTTTCTTATTTCCGGATGCATGCACAAACTATAGAAAGTCATTATGACGTAGAATGTGCATACTTTGTAGATTCCATTTATGAAATAAAACAAATTTTCTAAAAACTCGTGTTTTTAACGAAATTATGTAAACCTTCTAGAAGCTGTGATTTTAAAAAATGGTGGAATTAAGCTTTTCTTATTTCCGGACGCATGCGCAAACTATAGAAAGTCATTATGACGTAGAATGTGCATACTTTGTAGATTGCATTTATGAAATAAAACACATTTTCTAAAAACTCGTGTTTTTTATGAAATTATGTAAACCTTCTAGAAGCTGTGATTTTAAAAAACGGTGGAAGTAAGCTTTTCTTATTTCCGGACGCATGCGCAAACTATAGAAAGTCGTTATGACGTAGAATTTTCATACTTTGTAGATTCCATTTAGGAAATAAAACACATTTTCTAAAAACTCATGTTTTTTACGAAATCATGTAAACCTTCTAGAAGCTGTGATTTTAAAAAACGGTGGAAGTAAGCTTTTCTTATTTCCGGACGCAAGCGCAAACTATAGACATTCGTTATGACGTAGAATGTACATACTTTGTTGATTCCATTTATGAAATAAAACACATTTTCTAAAAACTCGTGTTTTTTAAGAAATCTTGTAAACCTTCTAGAAGCTGTGATTTTAAAAAACGGGGGAAGTAAGCTTTTCTTATTTCCGGATGCATGCGCAAACTATAGAAAGTCGTTATGACGTAGAATGTGCATACTTTGTAGATTCCATTAATGAAATAAAACACATTTTCTAAAAACTAGTGTTTTTTACGAAATCATGTAAACCTTCTAGAAGCTGTGATTTCAAAAAACGGTGGAAGTAAGCTTTTCTTATTTCCGGACGCATGCGCAAACTATAGAAAGTCATTATGACGTAGAATGTGCATACTTTGTAGATTCCATTTATGAAATAAAAAACATTTTCTAAAAGGTCGTGTTTTTTACGAAATCATGTAAACCTTCTAGAAGCTGTGATTTTAAAAAACGGTGGAAGTAAGCTTTTCTTATTTCCGGACGCATGCGCAAACTATAGAAAGTCGTTATGACGTTGAATCTGCATACTTTGTTGATTCCATTTATGAAATAAAACACATTTTCTAAAAACTCGTGTTTTTTACTAAATCATGTAAACCTTCTAGAAGCTGTGATTTTAAAAAACGGGGGAAGTAAGCTTTTCTTATTTCCAAACGCATGCGCAAACTATAGAAAGTCGTTATGACGTAGAATGTGCATACTTTGTTGATTCCATTTATGAAATAAAACACATTTCTAAAAACTCGTGTTTCTTAAGAAATCATGTAAACCTTCTAGAAGCTGTGATTTTAAAAAACAGGGGAAATAAGCTTTTCTTATTTCCGGACGCATGCGCAAACTATAGAAAGTCGTTATGACGTAGAATGTGCATACTTTGTAGATTCCATTTATGAAATGAAACACATTTTCTAAAAACTCATGTTTTTTACGAAATCATGTAAACATTCTAGAAGCTGTGATTTGAAAAAACGGGGGAAGTAAGCTTTTCTTATTTCCGGACGCATGCGCAAACTATAGAAAGTCATTATGACGTAGAATGCGCATACTTTGTAGATTCCATTTATGAAATAAAACAAATTTTCTGAAAACTCGTGTTTTTTACGAAATCATGTAAACCTTCTAGATGTTGTGATTTTAAAAAACGGGGGAAGTAAGCTTTTCTTATTTCCGGACGCATGCGCAAACTATAGAAAGTCGTTATGACGTAGAATGTGCATACTTTTTAGATTCCATTTATGAAATAAAACACATTTTCTAAAACCTCGTGTTTTTTACAAAATCATGTAAACCTTCTAGAAGCGGTGATTTTAAAAAACGGTGGAAGTAAGCTTTTCTTATTTCCGGACGCATGCGCAAACTATAGAAAGTCGTTATGACGTAGAATGTGCATACTTTGTCGATTCTATTTTTGAAATAAAACACATTATCTAAAAACTCGTGTTTTTTACGACATCATGTAAACCTTTTAGAATCTGTGATTTTAAAAAACGGGGAAGGTAAGCTTTTCTTATTTCCGGACGCATGCACAAACTATAGAAGGTCGTTATGACGTAGAATCTACATACTTTGTTGATTCCATTTATGAAATAAAACACATTTTCTAAAAAATCGTGTTTTTTAAGAAATCATGTAAACCTTCTAGAAGCTGTGATTTTAAAAAACGGGGGAAGTAAGCTTTTCTTATTTCTGGACGCATGCGCAAACTACAGAAAGTCATTATGACGTAGAATGTGCATACTTTGTAGATTCCATTTATGAAATAAAACACATTTTCTAAAAACTCGTGTTTTTTATGAAATCATGTAAACCTTCTAGAAGTTATGATTTTAAAAAATAGGGGAAGTAAGCTTTTCTTATTTCCGGACGCATGCGCAAACTATAGAAAGTCATTATGACGTAGAATGTGCATACTTTGTTGATTCGATTTATGAAATAAAACACATTTTCTAAAAACTCGTGTTTTTTAAGAAATCATGTAAACCTTCTAGAAGCTGTGAATTTAAAAAACGGGGGAAGTAAGCTTTTTTTATTTCCGGACGCATGCACAAACTATAGAAATTCGTTATGACGTAGAATGTGCATACTTTCTAGATTCCATTTATGAAATAAAACACATTTTCTAAAAACTCGTGTTTTTTACGAAATCATGTAAACCTTCTAGAAGCTGTGATTTTAAAAAACGGGGGAAGTAAGCTTTTCTGATTTCCGGACGCATGCACAAACTATAGAAAGTCATTATGACGTAGAATGTGCATACTTTGCAGATTCCATTTATGAAATAAAACACATTTTCTAAAAACTCGTGTTTTTTACGAAATCATGTAAACCTTCTAGAAGCTGTGATTTTAAAAAATGGTGGAAGTAAGCTTTTCTTATTTCCGGACGCATGCGCAAACTATAGAAAGTCGTTATGACGTAGAATATGCATACTTTGTAGATTCCATTTAGGAAATAAAACACATTTTCTAAAAACTCGTGTTTTTTACGAAATCATGTAAACCATCTAGAAGCTGTGATTTTAAAAAACGGTGGAAGTAAGCTTTTCTTATTTCCGGACGCAAGCGCAAACTATAGAAATTCGTTATGACGTAGAATGTACATACTTTGTTGATTCCATTTATGAAATAAAACAAATTTTCTAAAAACTCATGTTTTTTAAGAAATCTTGTAAACCTTCTAGAAGCTGTGATGTTAAAAAACGGGGGAAGTAAGCTTTTCTTATTTCCAAACGCATGCGCAAAATATAGAAAGTTGTTATGACGTAGAATATGCATACTTTGTTGATTCCATTTATGAAATAAAACACATTTTCTAAAAACTCGTGTTTTTTAAGAAATCATGTAAACCTTCTAGAAGCTGTGATTTTAAAAAACGGGGGAAGTAAGCTTTTCTTATTTCCGGACGCATGCACAAACTATAGAAAGTCGTTATGACGCTGAATGTGCATACTTTGTAGATTCCATTTATGAAATAAAACACATTTTCTCAAAACTTGTGTCTTTTACGAAATCATGTAAACCTTCTAGAAGCTGTGATTTTAAAAAACGGGGGAAGTAAGCTTTTCTTATTTCCGGACGCATGCGCAAACTATAGAAAGTCGTTATGACGTAGAATGTGCATACTTTGTAGGTTCCATTTATGAAATAAAACACATTTTCTAAAAACTCGTGTTTTTTACGAAATCATGTAAACCATCTAGAAGCTGTGATTTTAAAAAATGGTGGAAGTAAGCTTTTCTTATTTCCAAACGCATGCGCAAACTATAGAAAGTCGTTATGACGTAGAATGTGCATACTTTGTAGATTCCATTTATGAAATAAAACACATTTTCTAAAAACTCGTGTTTTTTACGAAATCATGTAAACCTTCTAGAAGCTGTGATTTTAAAAAACGGGGGAAGTAAGCTTTTCTTATTTCCGGACGCATGCACAAACTATAGAAAGTCGTTATGACGTTGAATGTGCATACTTTGTAGATTCCATTTATGAAATAGAACACATTTTCTCAAAACTCGTGTCTTTTACGAAATCATGTAAACCTTCTAGAAGCTGTGATTTTAAAAATGGGGGAAGTAAGCTTTTCTTATTTCCGGACGCATGCGCAAACTATAGAAAGTCGTTATGACGTAGAATGTGCATACTTTGTAGGTTCCATTTATGAAATAAAACACATTTTCTAAAAACTCATGTTTTTTACGAAATCATGTAAACCATCTAGAAGCTGTGATTTTAAAAAATGGTGGAAGTAAGCTTTTCTTATTTCCAAACGCATGCGCAAACTATAGAAAGTCGTTATGATGTAGAATGTGCATACTTTGTAGATTCCATTTATGAAATAAAACACATTTTCTAAAAACTCGTGTTTTTTACGAAATCATGTAAACCTTCTAGAAGCTGTGATTTTAAAAAATGGTGGAAGTAAGCTTTTGTTATTCCGGACGCATGCGCAAACTATAGAAAGTCGTTATGACGTAGAATGCGCATACTTTGTAGATTCCTTTGACGAAATAAAACACATTTTCTAAAAACTCATGTTTTTTACGAAATCATGTAAACCTTCTAGAAGCTGTGATTTTAAAAAATGGGGGAAGTAATCTTTTCTTATTTCCGGATGCATGCACAAACTATAGAAAGTCATTATGACGTAGAATGTGCATACTTTGTAGATTCCATTTATGAAATAAAACAAATTTTCTAAAAACTCGTGTTTTTAACGAAATTATGTAAACCTTCTAGAAGCTGTGATTTTAAAAAATGGTGGAATTAAGCTTTTCTTATTTCCGGACGCATGCGCAAACTATAGAAAGTCATTATGACGTAGAATGTGCATACTTTGTAGATTGCATTTATGAAATAAAACACATTTTCTAAAAACTCGTGTTTTTTATGAAATTATGTAAACCTTCTAGAAGCTGTGATTTTAAAAAACGGTGGAAGTAAGCTTTTCTTATTTCCGGACGCATGCGCAAACTATAGAAAGTCGTTATGACGTAGAATTTTTATACTTTGTAGATTCCATTTAGGAAATAAAACACATTTTCTAAAAACTCATGTTTTTTTACGAAATCATGTAAACCTTCTAGAAGCTGTGATTTTAAAAAACGGTGGAAGTAAGCTTTTCTTATTTCCGGACGCAAGCGCAAACTATAGAAATTCGTTATGACGTAGAATGTACATACTTTGTTGATTCCATTTATGAAATAAAACACATTTTCTAAAAACTCGTGTTTTTTAAGAAATCTTGTAAACCTTCTAGAAGCTGTGATTTTAAAAAACGGGGGAAGTAAGCTTTTCTTATTTCCGGATGCATGCGCAAACTATAGAAAGTCGTTATGACGTAGAATGTGCATACTTTGTAGATTTCATTAATGAAATAAAACACATTTTCTAAAAACTAGTGTTTTTTACGAAATCATGTAAACCTTCTAGAAGCTGTGATTTCAAAAAACGGTGGAAGTAAGCTTTTCTTATTTCCGGATGCATGCGCAAACTATAGAAAGTCATTATGACGTAGAATGTGCATACTTTGTAGATTCCATTTATGAAATAAAAAACATTTTCTAAAAGGTCGTGTTTTTTACGAAATCATGTAAACCTTCTAGAAGCTGTGATTTTAAAAAACGGTGGAAGTAAGCTTTTCTTATTTCCGGACGCATGTGCAAACTATAGAAAGTCGTTATGACGTTGAATCTGCATACTTTGTTGATTCCATTTATGAAATAAAACACATTTTCTAAAAACTCGTGTTTTTTACTAAATCATGTAAACCTTCTAGAAGCTGTGATTTTAAAAAACGGGGGAAGTAAGCTTTTCTTATTTCCAAACGCATGCGCAAACTATAGAAAGTCGTTATGACGTAGAATGTGCATACTTTGTTGATTCCATTTATGAAATAAAACACATTTCTAAAAACTCGTGTTTCTTAAGAAATCATGTAAACCTTCTAGAAGCTGTGATTTTAAAAAACAGGGGAAATAAGCTTTTCTTATTTCCGGACGCATGCGCAAACTATAGAAAGTCGTTATGACGTAGAATGTGCATACTTTGTAGATTCCATTTATGAAATGAAACACATTTTCTAAAAACTCATGTTTTTTACGAAATCATGTAAACCTTCTAGAAGCTGTGATTTGAAAAAACGGGGGAAGTAAGCTTTTCTTATTTCCGGACGCATGCGCAAACTATAGAAAGTCATTATGACGTAGAATGCGCATACTTTGTAGATTCCATTTATGAAATAAAACAAATTTTCTGAAAACTCGTGTTTTTTACGAAATCATGTAAACCTTCTAGATGTTGTGATTTTAAAAAACGGGGGAAGTAAGCTTTTCTTATTTCCGGACGCATGCGCAAACTATAGAAAGTCGTTATGACGTAGAATGTGCATACTTTGTCGATTCTATTTTTGAAATAAAACACATTATCTAAAAACTCGTGTTTTTTACGACATCATGTAAACCTTTTAGAATCTGTGATTTTAAAAAACGGGGAAGGTAAGCTTTTCTTATTTCCGGACGCATGCACAAACTATAGAAGGTCGTTATGACGTAGAATCTACATACTTTGTTGATTCCATTTATGAAATAAAACACATTTTCTAAAAAATCGTGTTTTTTAAGAAATCATGTAAACCTTCTAGAAGCTGTGATTTTAAAAAACGGGGGAAGTAAGCTTTTCTTATTTCTGGACGCATGCGCAAACTACAGAAAGTCATTATGACGTAGAATGTGCATACTTTGTAGATTCCATTTATGAAATAAAACACATTTTCTAAAAACTCGTGTTTTTTATGAAATCATGTAAACCTTCTAGAAGTTATGATTTTAAAAAACAGGGGAAGTAAGCTTTTCTTATTTCCGGACGCATGCGCAAACTATAGAAAGTCATTATGACGTAGAATGTGCATACTTTGTTGATTCGATTTATGAAATAAAACACATTTTCTAAAAACTCGTGTTTTTTACGAAATCATGTAAACCTTCTAGAAGCTGTGATTTTAAAAAACGGTGGAAGTAAGCTTTTCTTATTTCCGGACGCATGCGCAAACTATAGAAAGTCGTTATGACGTAGAATGCGCATAATTTGTAGATTCCATTTATGAAATAAAACACATTTTCTAAAAACTCATGTTTTTTACGAAATCATGTAAACCTTCTAGAAGATGTGATTTTAAAAAACGGGGGAAGTAATCTTTTCTTATTTCCGGACGCATGCACAAACTATAGAAAGTCATTATGACGTAGAATGTGCATACTTTGTAGATTCCATTTATGAAATAAAACAAATTTTCTAAAAACTCGTGTTTTTTACGAAATCATGTAAACCTTCTAGAAGCTGTGATTTTAAAAAATGGTGGAATTAAGCTTTTCTTATTTCCGGACGAATGCGCAAACTATAGAAAGTCATTATGATGTAGAATGTGCATACTTTGTAGATTGCATTTATGAAATAAAACACATTTTCTAAAAACTCGTGTTTTTTATGAAATCATGTAGAGCTTCTAGAAGCTGTGATTTTAAAAAACAGGGGAAGTAAGCTTTTCTTATTTCCGGACGCATGAGCAAACTATAGAAAGTCGTTATGACGTAGAATGTGCATACTTTGTAGATTCAATTTATGAAATAAAACACAGTTTCTAAAAACTCGTGTTTTTTACGAAATCATGTAAATCTTCTAGAAGCTGTGATTTTAAAAAACGGGGGAAGTAAGCTTTTCTTATTTCCGGATGCATGCGCAACATATAGAAAGTCGTTATGACGTAGAATGTGCATACTTTGTTGATTCCATTTATGAAATAAAACACATTTTCTAAAAACTCGTGTTTTTTAAGAAATCATGTAAACCTTCTAGAAGCTGTGATTTTAAAAAACGGGGGAAGTAAGCTTTTCTTATTTCCAAACGCATGCGCAAACTATAGAAAGTCGTTTTGAGGTAGATTGTGCATTCTTTATAGATTCCATTTATGAAATAAAACACATTTTCTAAAAACTCATGTTTTTTACGAAATGATGTAAACCTTCTAGAAGCTGTGATTTTAAAAAACGATGGAACTAAACTTTTTTATTTCCGGACGCATGCACAAACTATAGAAAGTCGTTATGACGTAGAATGTGCATACTTTGTAGATTCCATTTATGAAATAAAACACATTTTCTAAAAACTCGTGTTTTTTACGAAATCATGTAAACCTTCTAGAAGCTGTGATTTTAAAAAACGGTGGAAGTAAGCTTTTCTTATTTCCGGACGCATGCGCAAACTATAGAAAGTCGTTATGACGTAGAATGTGCATACTTTGTACATTCCATTTATGAAATAAAACACATTTTCTAAAAACTCATGTTTTTTACGAAATCATGTAAACATTCTAGAAGCTGTGATTTTAAAAAACGGTGGAAGAAGCCTTTTCTTATTTCAGGACGCATGCGCAAACTATAGAAAGTCGTTATGACATAGAATGTGCATACTTTGTAGATTCCATTTATGAAATCTAACACATTTTCTAAAAACTCGTGTTTTTTACGAAATCATGTAAAGCTTCTAGAAGCTGTGATTTTAAAAAATGGTGGAAGTAAGTTTTTCTTATTTCCGGACGCATGCACAAACTATAGAAAGTCGTTATGACGTAGAATGTGCATACTTTGTAGATTCCATTTATGAAATAAAACATGTTTTCTAAAAACTCGTGTTTTTTACGAAATCATGTAAACCTTCTAGAAGCTGTGATTTTAAAAAACCGGGGAAGTAATCTTTTCTTATTTCCGGACGCATGCACAAACTATAGAAAGGGCTTATGACATAGAATGTGCATACCTTGTAGATTCCATTTGTGAAATAAAACACATTTTCTAAAAACTCGTGTTTTTTACGAAATCATGTAAACCTTCTAGAAGTTGTGATTTTAAAAAACGGTGGAAGTAAGCTTTTCTTATTTCCGGACGCAAGCGCAAACTATAGAAACTCGTTATGACGTAGAATGTGCATACATTGTAGATTCCAATTATGAAGTAAACCAAATTTTCAAAAACTCGTGTTTTTTAAGAAATCATGTAAACCTTCAAGAAGCTCTGATTTTAAAAAACGGGGGAAGTATGCTTTTCTTATTTCCGGACGAATGCGCAAACTATAGAAAGTCATTATGAGGTAGAATGTGCATACTTTGTTGATTCCATTTATGAAATAAAACACATTTTCTAAAAACTCGTGTTTTTTAAGAAATCATGTAAACCTTCTAGAAACTGTGATTTTAAAAAACGGGGGAAGTAAGCTTTTCTTATTTCCAAACGCATGCGCAAACTATAGAAAGTCGTTATGACGTAGAATGTGCATACTTTGTTGATTCCATTTATGAAATAAAACACATTTTCTAAAAACTCGTGTTTTTTAAGAAATCATATAAACCTTCTAGAAGCTGTGATTTTAGAAAACGGGGGAAGTAAGCTTTTCTTATTTCCGGACGCATGCGCAAACTATAGAAAGTCGTTATGACGTAGAATGTGCATACTTTGTAGATTCCATTTATGTAATAAAACACATTTTCTAAAAACTCGTGTTTTTTACGAAATCATGTAAACCTTCTAGAAACTGTGATTTTAAAAAATGGTGGAAGTAAGCTTTTCTTATTTCCGGACGAATGCGCAAACTATAGAAAGTCGTTATGACGTAGAATGTGCATACTTTGTTGATTCCATTTATGAAATAAAACACATTTTCTAAAAACTCGTGTTTTTTAAGAAATCATGTAAACCTTCTAGAAGCTGTGATTTTAAAAAACGGGGGAAGTAAGCTTTTCTTATTTCCAAACGCATGCGCAAACTATAGAAAGTCGTTATGACGTAGAATGTGCATACTTTGTTGATTCCATTTACGAAATAAAACACATTTTCTAAAAACTCGTGTTTTTTAAGAAATCATATAAACCTTCTAGAAGCTGTGATTTTAGAAAACGGGGGAAGTAAGCTTTTCTTATTTCCGGACGCATGCGCAAACTATAGAAAGTCGTTATGACGTAGAATGTGCATACTTTGTAGATTCCATTTATGTAATAAAACACATTTTCTAAAAACTCGTGTTTTTTACGAAATCATGTAAACCTTCTAGAAGCTGTGATTTTAAAAAATGGTGGAAGTAAGCTTTTCTTATTTCCGGACGAATGCGGAAACTATAGAAAGTCGTTATGACGTAGAATCTGCATACTTTGTAGATTCCATTTATGAAATAAAATACATTTTCTAAAAACTCGTGTTTTTTAGGAAATCATGTAAACCTTCTAGAAGCTGTGATTTTAAAAAACGTTGGAAGTAAGCTTTTCTTATTTCCGGACGCATGCGCAAACTATAGAAAGTCGTTATGACGTAGAATGTGCATACTTTGTAGATTCCATTTTTTAAATAAAGCACATTTTCTAAAAACTCGTGTTTTTTACGAAATCATGTAAACCTTCTAGAAGCTGTGATTTTAAAAAACGGTGGAAGTAAGCTTTTCTTATTTCCGAACGCATGCACAAACTATAGAGAGTCATTATGACGTAGAATGTGCATACTTTGTTGATTCTATTTATGAAATAAAACAGATTTTCTAAAAACTCGTGTTTTTTACGAAATCATGTAAACCTTCTAGAATCTGTGATTTTAAAAAACGGGGGAGGTAAGCTTTTCTTATTTCCGGACAAATGCAATAACTATAGAAAGTCATTATGACGTAGAATGTGCATACTTTGTATATGCCATTTATGAAATAAAACACATTTTCTAAAAGCTCGTGTTTTTTACGAAATCATGTAAACTTTCTAGAAGCTGTGATTTTAAAAAACGGGGGAAGTAAGCTTTTCTGATTTCCGGACGCATGCGCAAAATATAGAAAGTCGTTATGACATAGAATGTGCATACTTTTTTTATTCCATTTATGAAATAAAACACATTTTCTAAAAAATCGTGTTTTTTAAGAAATCATGTAAACCTTCTAGAAGCTGTGATTTTAAAAAACGGGGGAAGTAAGCTTTTCTTATTTCCGGACGCATGCGCAAACTACAGAAAGTCATTATGACGTAGAATGTGCATACTTTGTAGATTCCATTTATGAAATAAAACACATTTTCTAAAAACTTGTGTTTTTTATGAAATCATGTAAACCTTCTAGAAGCTATGATTTTAAAAAACGGGGGAAGTAAGCTTTTCTTATTTCCGGAAGCATGCGCAAACTATAGAAAGTCGTTATGACGTAGAATGTGCATACTTTGTTGATTCCATTTATGAAATAAAACACATTTTCTAAAAACTCGTGTTTTTTAAGAAATCATGTAAACCTTCTAGAAGCTGTGAATTTAAAAAACGGGGGAAGTAAGCTTTTTTTATTTCCGGACGCATGCACAAACTATAGAAATTCGTTATGACGTAGAATGTGCATACTTTGTAGATGCCATTTATGAAATAAAACACATTTTCTAAAAACTCGTGTTTTTTATGAAATCATGTAAACCTTCTAGAAGCTGTGATTTTAAAAAATGGGGGAAGTAAGCTTTTATGATTTCCGGACGCATGCGCAAAATATAGAAAGTTGTTATGACGTAGAATATGCATACTTTGTTGATTCCATTTATGAAATAAAACACATTTTCTAAAAACTCGTGTTTTTTAAGAAATCATGTAATCCTTCTAGAAGCTGTGATTTTAAAAAACAGGGGAAGTAAGCTTTTCTTATTTCCGGACGCATGCACAAACTATAGAAAGTCGTTATGACGTAGAATGTGCATACTTTGTAGATTCCATTTATGAAATAAAACACATTTTCTCAAAACTCGTGTCTTTTACGAAATCATGTAAACCTTCTAGAAGCTGTGATTTTAAAAAACGGGGGAAGTAAGCTTTTCTTATTTCCGGACGCATTCCCAAACTATAGAAAGTCGTTATGACGTAGAATGTGCATACTTTGTAGGTTCCATTTATGAAATAAAACACATTTTCTAAAAATTCGTGTTTTTTACGAAATCATGTAAACCTTCTAGAAGCTGTGATTTTAAAAAATGGTGGAAGTAAGCTTTTCTTATTTCCAAACGCATGCGCAAACTATAGAAAGTCGTTATGATGTAGAATGTGCATACTTTGTAGATTCCATTTATGAAATAAAACACATTTTCTAAAAACTCGTGTTTTTTAAGAAATCATGTAAACCTTCTAGAAGCTGTGAATTTAAAAAACGGGGGAAGTAAGCTTTTTTTATTTCCGGACGCATGCACAAACTATAGAAATTCGTTATGACGTAGAATGTGCATACTTTGTAGGTTCCATTTATGAAATAAAACACATTTTCTAAAAACTCGTGTTTTTTACGAAATCATGTAAACCTTCTAGAAGCTGTGATTTTAAAAAACGGTGGAAGTAAGCTTTTCTTATTTCCGGACGCATGCGCAAACTATAGAAAGTCGTTATGACGTAGAATGTGCATACTTTGCAGATTCCATTTATGAAATAAAACACATTTTCTAAAAACCCGTGTTTTTTACGAAATCATGTAAACCTTCTAGAAGCTGTGATTTTAAAAAACGGTGGAAGTAAGCTTTTCTTATTTCCGGACGCATGCGCAAACTATAGAAAGTCGTTATGACGTAGAATGTGCATACTTTGTAGATTCCATTTAGGAAATAAAACACATTTTCTAAAAACTCGTGTTTTTTACGAAATCATGTAAACCTTCTAGAAGCTGTGATTTTAAAAAACGGTGGAAGTAAGCTTTTCTTATTTCCGGACGCAAGCGCAAACTATAGAAATTCGTTATGATGTAGAATGTACATACTTTGTTGATTCCATTTATGAAATAAAACACATTTTCTAAAAACTCATGTTTTTTAAGAAATCTTGTAAACCTTCTAGAAGCTGTGATTTTAAAAAACGGGGGAAGTAAGCTTTTCTTATTTCATAACGCATGCGCAAAATATAGAAAGTTGTTATGACGTAGAATATGCATACTTTGTAGATTCCATTTATGAAATAAAACATATTTTCTAATAACTCGTGTTTTTTACGAAATCATGTAAACCTTCTAGAAGCTGTGATTTTAAAAAACCGGGAAGTAGTCTTTTCTTATTTCCGGACGCATGCACAAACTATAGAAAGTGCTTATGACATAGAATGTGCATACCTTGTAGATTCCATTTGTGAAATAAAACACATTTTCTAAAAACTCGTGTTTTTTACGAAATCATGTAAACCTTCTAGAAGCTGTGATTTTAAAAAACGGGGGAAGTAATCTTTTCTTATTTCCGAACGCATGCACAAACTATAGAAAGTCATTATCACGTAGAATGTGCATACTTTGTAGATTCCATTTATGAAATAAAACACATTTTCTAAAACCTCGTGTTTTTTACAAAATCATGTAAACCTTCTAGAAGCTGTGATTTTAAAAAACGGTGGAAGTAAGCTTTTCTTATTTCCGGACGCATGCGCAAACTATAGAAAGTCGTTATGACCTAGAATGTGCATACTTTGTCGATTCTATTTTTTAAATAAAACACATTTTCTAAAAACTCGTGTTTTTTACGACATCATGTAAACCTTTTAGAATCTGTGATTTTAAAAAACGGGGAAGGTAATCTTTTCTTATTTCCGGACGCATGCGCAAACTATAGAAAGTCGTTATGACGTAGAATCTACATACTTTGTCGATTCCATTTATGAAATAAAACACATTTTCTAAAAAATCGTGTTTTTTAAGAAATCATGTAAACCTTCTAGAAGCTGTGATTTTAAAAAACGGGGGAAGTAAGATTTTCTTATTTCAAGACGCATGCGCAAACTACAGAAAGTCATTATGACGTAGAATGTGCATACTTTGTAGATTCCATTTATGAAATAAAACACATTTTCTAAAAACTCGTGTTTTTTATGAAATCATGTAAACCTTCTAGAAACTGTGATTTTAAAAAATGGTGGAAGTAAGCTTTTCTTATTTCCGGACGAATGCGCAAACTATAGAAAGTCGTTATGACGTAGAATGTGCATACTTTTTTGATTCCATTTATGAAATAAAACACATTTTCTAAAAACTCGTGTTTTTTAAGAAATCATGTAAACCTTCTAGAAGCTGTGATTTTAAAAAACGGGGGAAGTAAGCTTTTCTTATTTCCAAACGCATGCGCAAACTATAGAAAGTCGTTATGACGTAGAATGTGCATACTTTGTTGATTCCATTTACGAAATAAAACACATTTTCTAAAAACTCGTGTTTTTTAGGAAATCATATAAACCTTCTAGAAGCTGTGATTTTAGAAAACGGGGGAAGTAAGCTTTTCTTATTTCCGGACGCATGCGCAAACTATAGAAAGTCGTTATGACGTAGAATGTGCATACTTTGTAGATTCCATTTATGTAATAAAACACATTTTCTAAAAACTTGTGTTTTTTACGAAATCATGTAAACCTTCTAGAAGCTGTGATTTTAAAAAATGGTGGAAGTAAGCTTTTCTTATTTCCGGACGAATGCGGAAACTATAGAAAGTCGCTGTGATGTAGAATCTGCATACTTTGTAGATTCCATTTATGAAATAAAATACATTTTCTAAAAACTCGTGTTTTTTAGGAAATCATGTAAACCTTCTAGAAGCTGTGATTTTCAAAAACGTTGGAAGTAAGCTTTTCTTATTTCCGGACGCATGCGCAAACTATAGAAAGTCGTTATGATGTAGAATGTGCATACTTTGTAGATTCCATTTTTTAAATAAAACACATTTTCTAAAAACTCGTGTTTTTTACGAAATCATGTAAACCTTCTAGAAGCTGTCATTTTAAAAAACGGTGGAAGTAAGCTTTTCTTATTTCCGGACGCATGCAATAACTATAGAAAGTCATTATGACGTAGAATGTGCATACTTTGTAGATGCCATTTATGAAATAAAACACATTTTCTAAAAGCTCGTGTTTTTTACGAAATCATGTAAACCTTCTAGAAGCTGTGATTTTAAAAAACGGGGGAAGTAAGCTTTTCTGATTTCCGGACGCATGCGCAAAATATAGAAAGTCGTTATGACATAGAATGTGCATACTTTGTTGATTCCATTTATGAAATAAAACACATTTTCTAAAAAATCGTGTTTTTTAAGAAATCATGTAAACCTTCTAGAAGCTGTGATTTTAAAAAACGGGGGAAGTAAGCTTTTCTTATTTCTGGACGCATGCGCAAACTACAGAAAGTCATTATGACGTAGAATGTGCATACTTTGTAGATTCTATTTATGAAATAAAACACATTTTCTAAAAACTTGTGTTTTTTATGAAATCATGTAAACCTTCTAGAAGCTATGATTTTAAAAAACGGGGGAAGTAAGCTTTTCTTATTTCCGGACGCATGCGCAAACTATAGAAAGTCGTTATGACGTAGAATGTGCATACTTTGTTGATTCCATTTATGAAATAAAACACATTTTCTAAAAACTCGTGTTTTTTAAGAAATCATGTAAACCTTCTAGAAGCTGTGAATTTAAAAAACGGGGGAAGTAAGCTTTTTTTATTTCCGGACGCATGCACAAACTATAGAAATTCGTTATGACGTAGAATGTGCATACTTTGTAGATGCCATTTATGAAATAAAACACATTTTCTAAAAACTCGTGTTTTTTATGAAATCATGTAAACCTTCTAGAAGCTGTGATTTTAAAAAATGGGGGAAGTAAGCTTTTATTATTTCCGGACGCATGCGCAAAATATAGAAAGTTGTTATGACGTAGAATATGCATACTTTGTTGATTCCATTTATGAAATAAAACACATTTTCTAAAAACTCGTGTTTTTTAAGAAATCATGTAATCCTTCTAGAAACTGTGATTTTAAAAAACGGGGGAAGTAAGCTTTTCTTATTTCCGGACGCATGCACAAACTATAGAAAGTCGTTATGACATAGAATGTGCATACTTTGTAGATTCCATTTATGAAATAAAACACATTTTCTCAAAACTCGTGTCTTTTACGAAATCATGTAAACCTTCTAGAAGCTGTGATTTTAAAAAACGGGGGAAGTAAGCTTTTCTTATTTCCGAACGCATTCACAAACTATAGAAAGTCGTTATGACGTAGAATGTGCATACTTTGTAGGTTCCATTTATGAAATAAAACACATTTTCTAAAAATTCGTGTTTTTTACGAAATCATGTAAACCTTCTAGAAGCTGTGATTTTAAAAAACGGGGGGAAGTAAGCTTTTCGTATTTCCGGACGCATGCGCAAACTATAGAAAGTCGTTATGACGTAGAATGTGCATACTTTGTAGATTCCATTTATGAAATAAAACACATTTTCTAAAAACTCGTGTTTTTTAAGAAATCATGTAAACCTTCTAGAAGCTGTGAATTTAAAAAACGGGGGAAGTAAGGTTTTTTTATTTCCGGGCGCATGCACAAACTATAGAAATTCGTTATGACGTAGAATGTGCATACTTTGTAGGTTCCATTTATGAAATAAAACACATTTTCTAAAAACTCGTGTTTTTTACGAAATCATGTAAACCTTCTAGAAGCTGTGATTTTAAAAAACGGTGGAAGTAAGCTTTTCTTATTTCCGGACGCATGCGCAAACTATAGAAAGTCGTTTATGACGTAGAATGTGCATACTTTGCAGATTCCATTTATGAAATAAAACACATTTTCTAAAAACTCGTGTTTTTTACGAAATCATGTAAACCTTCTAGAAGCTGTGATTTTAAAAAACGGTGGAAGTAAGCTTTTCTTATTTCCGGACGCAAGCGCAAACTATAGAAATTCGTTATGATGTAGAATGTACATACTTTGTTGATTCCATTTATGAAATAAAACACATTTTCTAAAAACATATGTTTTTTAAGAAATCTTGTAAACCTTCTAGAAGCTGTGATTTTAAAAAACGGGGGAAGTAAGCTTTTCTTATTTCATAACGCATGCGCAAAATATAGAAAGTTGTTATGACGTAGAATATGCATACTTTGTTGATTCCATTTATTAAATAAAACACATTTTCTAAAAACTCGTGTTTTTTAAGAAATCATGTAAACCTTCTAGAAGCTGTGATTTTTAAAAACGGGGGGAAGTAAGATTTTCTTATTTCCGGACGCATGCACAAACTATAGAAAGTCGTTATGACGTTGAATGTGCATACTTTGTAGATTCCATTTATGAAATAAAACACATTTTCTAAAAACTCATGTTTTTTACGAAATCATGTAAACCTTCTAGAAGCTGTGATTTTAAAAAACGGGGGGAAGTAATCTTTTCTTATTTCTGGACGCATTCACAAACTATAGAAAGTCATTATGACGTAGAATGTGCATACTTTGTAGATTCCATTTATGAAATAAAACAAATTTTCTAAAAACTCATGTTTTTTACGAAATCATGTAAACCTTCTAGAAGCTGTGATTTTAAAAAATGGTGGAATTAAGCTTTTCTTATTTCCGGACGCATGCGCAAACTATAGAAAGTCATTATGACGTAGAATGTGCATACTTTGTAGATTGCATTTATGAAATAAAACACATTTTCTAAAAACTCGTGTTTTTTATGAAATCATGTAAACCTTCTAGAAGCTTGTGATTTTAAAAAACGGGTGGAAGTAAGCTTTTCTTATTTCCGGACGCATGCGCAAACTATAGAAAGTCGTTATGACGTAGAATGTGCATACTTTGTAGATTCCATTTAGGAAATAAAACACATTTTCTAAAAAGTCGTGTTTTTTACAAAATCATGTAAACCTTCTAGGAGCTGTGATTTTAAAAAACGGTGGAAGTAAGCTTTTCTTATTTCCGGACGCAAGCGCAAACTATAGAAATTCGTTATGACGTAGAATGTACATACTTTGTTGATTCCATTTATGAAATAAAACACATTTTCAAAAAACTCGTGTTTTTTAAGAAATCATGTAAACCTTCTAGAAGCTGTGATTTTAAAAAACGGGGGAAGTAAGCTTTTCTTATTTCCGGACGCATGCACAAACTATAGAAAGTCGTTATGACGCTGAATGTGCATACTTTGTAGATTCCATTTATGAAATAAAACACATTTTCTCAAAACTCGGGGTCTTTTACGAAATCATGTAAACCTTCTAGAAGCTGTGATTTTAAAAAACGTGGGAAGTAAGCTTTTCTTATTTCCGGACGCATGCGCAAACTATAGAAAGTCGTTATGACGTAGAATGCGCATACTTTGTAGATTCCATTTATGAAATAAAACACATTTTCTAAAAACTCATGTTTTTTACGAAATCATGTAAACCTTCTAGAAGCTGTGATTTTAAAAAAAGCGGGAAGTAATCTTTTCTTATTTCCGGACGCATGCACAAACTATAGAAAGTCATTATGACGTAGAATGTGCATACTTTGTAGATTCCATTTATGAAATAAAACAAATTTTCTAAAAACTCGTGTTTTTTACGAAATCATGTAAACCTTCTAGAAGCTGTGATTTTAAAAAATGGTAGAATTAAGCTTTTCTTATTTCCGGACGCATGCGCAAACTATAGAAAGTCATTATGACGTAGAATGTGCATACTTTGTAGATTGCATTTATGAAATAAAACACATTTTCTAAAAACTCGTGTTTTTTATGAAATCATGTAAAGCTTCTAGAAGCTGTGATTTTAAAAAACAGGGGAAGTAAGCTTTTCTTATTTCCGGACGCATGAGCAAACTATAGAAAGTCGTTATGACGTAGAATGTGCATACTTTGTAGATTAAATTTATGAAATAGAACACAGTTTCTAAAAACTCGTGTTTTTTACGAAATCATGTAAACCTACTAGAAGTTGTGATTTTAAAAAACGGTGGAAGTAAGCTTTTCTTATTTCCGGATGCATGCGCAACATATAGAAAGTCGTTATGACGTAGAATGTGCATACTTTGTTGATTCCATTTATGAAATAAAACACATTTTCTCAAAACTCGTGTCTTTTACGAAATCATGTAAACCTTCTAGAAGCTGTGATTTTAAAAAACGGGGGAAGTAAGCTTTTCTTATTTCCGGACGCATTCACAAACTATAGAAAGTCGTTATGACGTAGAATGTGCATACTTTGTAGGTTCCATTTATGAAATAAAACACATTTTCTAAAAATTCGTGTTTTTTACGAAATCATGTAAACCTTCTAGAAGCTGTGATTTTAAAAAACGGGGGAAGTAAGCTTTTCTTATTTCCGGACGCATGCGCAAACTATAGAAAGTCGTTATGACGTAGAATGTGCATACTTTGTAGATTCCATTTATGAAATAAAACACATTTTCTAAAAACTCGTGTTTTTTTAAGAAATCATGTAAACCTTCTAGAAGCTGTGATTTTAAAAAACGGGGGAAGTAAGCTTTTCTTATTTCCAAACGCATGCGCAAACTATAGAAAGTCGTTATGACGTAGAATGTGCATACTTTGTTGATTCCATTTACGAAATAAAACACATTTTCTAAAAACTCGTGTTTTTTAAGAAATCATATAAACCTTCTAGAAGCTGTGATTTTAGAAAACGGGGGAAGTAAGCTTTTCTTATTTCCGGACGCATGCGCAAACTATAGAAAGTCATTATGACGTAGAATGTGCATACTTTGTAGATTCCATTTATGTAATAAAACACATTTTCTAAAAACTTGTGTTTTTTACGAAATCATGTAAACCTTCTAGAAGCTGTGATTTTAAAAAATGGTGGAAGTAAGCTTTTCTTATTTCCGGACGAATGCGGAAACTATAGAAAGTCGCTGTGATGTAGAATCTGCATACTTTGTAGATTCCATTTATGAAATAAAATACATTTTCTAAAAACTCGTGTTTTTTAGGAAATCATGTAAACCTTCTAGAAGCTGTGATTTTCAAAAACGTTGGAAGTAAGCTTTTCTTATTTCCGGACGCATGCGCAAACTATAGAAAGTCGTTATGACGTAGAATGTGCATACTTTGTAGATTCCATTTTTTAAATAAAACACATTTTCTAAAAACTCGTGTTTTTTACGAAATCATGTAAACCTTCTAGAAGCTGTCATTTTAAAAAACGGTGGAAGTAAGCTTTTCTTATTTCCGGACGCATGCAATAACTATAGAAAGTCATTATGACGTAGAATGTGCATACTTTGTAGATGCCATTTATGAAATAAAACACATTTTCTAAAAGCTCGTGTTTTTTACGAAATCATGTAAACCTTCTAGAAGCTGTGATTTTAAAAAACGGGGGAAGTAAGCTTTTCTGATTTCCGGACGCATGCGCAAAATATAGAAAGTCGTTATGACATAGAATGTGCATACTTTGTTGATTCCATTTATGAAATAAAACACATTTTCTAAAAAATCGTGTTTTTTAAGAAATCATGTAAACCTTCTAGAAGCTGTGATTTTAAAAAACGGGGGAAGTAAGCTTTTCTTATTTCTGGACGCATGCGCAAACTACAGAAAGTCATTATGACGTAGAATGTGCATACTTTGTAGATTCCATTTATGAAATAAAACACATTTTCTAAAAACTTGTGTTTTTTATGAAATCATGTAAACCTTCTAGAAGCTATGATTTTAAAAAACGGGGGAAGTAAGCTTTTCTTATTTCCGGACGCATGCGCAAACTATAGAAAGTCGTTATGACGTAGAATGTGCATACTTTGTTGATTCCATTTATGAAATAAAACACATTTTCTAAAAACTCGTGTTTTTTAAGAAATCATGTAAACCTTCTAGAAGCTGTGAATTTAAAAAACGGGGGAAGTAAGCTTTTTTTATTTCCGGACGCATGCACAAACTATAGAAATTCGTTATGACGTAGAATGTGCATACTTTGTAGATGCCATTTATGAAATAAAACACATTTTCTAAAAACTCGTGTTTTTTATGAAATCATGTAAACCTTCTAGAAGCTGTGATTTTAAAAAATGGGGGAAGTAAGCTTTTATTATTTCCGGACGCATGCGCAAAATATAGAAAGTTGTTATGACGTAGAATATGCATACTTTGTTGATTCCATTTATGAAATAAAACACATTTTCTAAAAACTCGTGTTTTTTAAGAAATCATGTAATCCTTCTAGAAACTGTGATTTTAAAAAACGGGGGAAGTAAGCTTTTCTTATTTCCGGACGCATGCACAAACTATAGAAAGTCGTTATGACATAGAATGTGCATACTTTGTAGATTCCATTTATGAAATAAAACACATTTTCTCAAAACTCGTGTCTTTTACGAAATCATGTAAACCTTCTAGAAGCTGTGATTTTAAAAAACGGGGGAAGTAAGCTTTTCTTATTTCCGGACGCATTCACAAACTATAGAAAGTCGTTATGACGTAGAATGTGCATACTTTGTAGGTTCCATTTATGAAATAAAACACATTTTCTAAAAATTCGTGTTTTTTACGAAATCATGTAAACCTTCTAGAAGCTGTGATTTTAAAAAACGGGGGAAGTAAGCTTTTCTTATTTCCGGACGCATGCGCAAACTATAGAAAGTCGTTATGACGTAGAATGTGCATACTTTGTAGATTCCATTTATGAAATAAAACACATTTTCTAAAAACTCGTGTTTTTTAAGAAATCATGTAAACCTTCTAGAAGCTGTGAATTTAAAAAACGGGGGAAGTAAGGTTTTTTTATTTCCGGACGCATGCACAAACTATAGAAATTCGTTATGACGTAGAATGTGCATACTTTGTAGGTTCCATTTATGAAATAAAACACATTTTCTAAAAACTCGTGTTTTTTACGAAATCATGTAAACCTTCTAGAAGCTGTGATTTTAAAAAACGGTGGAAGTAAGCTTTTCTTATTTCCGGACGCATGCGCAAACTATAGAAAGTCGTTATGACGTAGAATGTGCATACTTTGCAGATTCCATTTATGAAATAAAACACATTTTCTAAAAACTCGTGTTTTTTACGAAATCATGTAAACCTTCTAGAAGCTGTGATTTTAAAAAACGGTGGAAGTAAGCTTTTCTTATTTCCGGACGCAAGCGCAAACTATAGAAATTCGTTATGATGTAGAATGTACATACTTTGTTGATTCCATTTATGAAATAAAACACATTTTCTAAAAACATATGTTTTTTAAGAAATCTTGTAAACCTTCTAGAAGCTGTGATTTTAAAAAACGGGGGAAGTAAGCTTTTCTTATTTCATAACGCATGCGCAAAATATAGAAAGTTGTTATGACGTAGAATATGCATACTTTGTTGATTCCATTTATTAAATAAAACACATTTTCTAAAAACTCGTGTTTTTTAAGAAATCATGTAAACCTTCTAGAAGCTGTGATTTTTAAAAACGGGGGAAGTAAGATTTTCTTATTTCCGGACGCATGCACAAACTATAGAAAGTCGTTATGACGTTGAATGTGCATACTTTGTAGATTCCATTTATGAAATAAAACACATTTTCTAAAAACTCATGTTTTTTACGAAATCATGTAAACCTTCTAGAAGCTGTGATTTTAAAAAACGGGGGAAGTAATCTTTTCTTATTTCTAGACGCATTCACAAACTATAGAAAGTCATTATGACGTAGAATGTGCATACTTTGTAGATTCCATTTATGAAATAAAACAAATTTTCTAAAAACTCATGTTTTTTACGAAATCATGTAAACCTTCTAGAAGCTGTGATTTTAAAAAATGGTGGAATTAAGCTTTTCTTATTTCCGGACGCATGCGCAAACTATAGAAAGTCATTATGACGTAGAATGTGCATACTTTGTAGATTGCATTTATGAAATAAAACACATTTTCTAAAAACTCGTGTTTTTTATGAAATCATGTAAACCTTCTAGAAGCTGTGATTTTAAAAAACGGTGGAAGTAAGCTTTTCTTATTTCCGGACGCATGCGCAAACTATAGAAAGTCGTTATGACGTAGAATGTGCATACTTTGTAGATTCCATTTAGGAAATAAAACACATTTTCTAAAAAGTCGTGTTTTTTACAAAATCATGTAAACCTTCTAGGAGCTGTGATTTTAAAAAACGGTGGAAGTAAGCTTTTCTTATTTCCGGACGCAAGCGCAAACTATAGAAATTCGTTATGACGTAGAATGTACATACTTTGTTGATTCCATTTATGAAATAAAACACATTTTCAAAAAACTCGTGTTTTTTAAGAAATCATGTAAACCTTCTAGAAGCTGTGATTTTAAAAAACGGGGGAAGTAAGCTTTTCTTATTTCCGGACGCATGCACAAACTATAGAAAGTCGTTATGACGCTGAATGTGCATACTTTGTAGATTCCATTTATGAAATAAAACACATTTTCTCAAAACTCGGGTCTTTTACGAAATCATGTAAACCTTCTAGAAGCTGTGATTTTAAAAAACGTGGGAAGTAAGCTTTTCTTATTTCCGGACGCATGCGCAAACTATAGAAAGTCGTTATGACGTAGAATGCGCATACTTTGTAGATTCCATTTATGAAATAAAACACATTTTCTAAAAACTCATGTTTTTTACGAAATCATGTAAACCTTCTAGAAGCTGTGATTTTAAAAAAAGCGGGAAGTAATCTTTTCTTATTTCCGGACGCATGCACAAACTATAGAAAGTCATTATGACGTAGAATGTGCATACTTTGTAGATTCCATTTATGAAATAAAACAAATTTTCTAAAAACTCGTGTTTTTTACGAAATCATGTAAACCTTCTAGAAGCTGTGATTTTAAAAAATGGTAGAATTAAGCTTTTCTTATTTCCGGACGCATGCGCAAACTATAGAAAGTCATTATGACGTAGAATGTGCATACTTTGTAGATTGCATTTATGAAATAAAACACATTTTCTAAAAACTCGTGTTTTTTATGAAATCATGTAAAGCTTCTAGAAGCTGTGATTTTAAAAAACAGGGGAAGTAAGCTTTTCTTATTTCCGGACGCATGAGCAAACTATAGAAAGTCGTTATGACGTAGAATGTGCATACTTTGTAGATTAAATTTATGAAATAGAACACAGTTTCTAAAAACTCGTGTTTTTTACGAAATCATGTAAACCTACTAGAAGTTGTGATTTTAAAAAACGGTGGAAGTAAGCTTTTCTTATTTCCGGATGCATGCGCAACATATAGAAAGTCGTTATGACGTAGAATGTGCATACTTTGTTGATTCCATTTATGAAATAAAACACATTTTCTAAAAACTCGTGTTTTTTAAGAAATCATGTAAACCTTCTAGAAGCTGTGATTTTAAAAAACGGGGAAGTAAGCTTTTCTTATTTCCAAACGCATGCGCAAACTAAAGAAAGTCGTTTTGACGTAGAATGTGCATTCTTTGTAGATTCCATTTATGAAATAAACACATTTTCTAAAAACTCGTGTTTTTTACGAAATGATGTAAACCTTCTAGAAGCTGTGATTTTAAAAAACGATGGAAGTAAACTTTTTCATTTCCGGACGCATGCACAAACTATAGAATGTCGTTATGACGTAGAATGTGCATACTTTGTAGATTCCATTTATGAAATAAAACACATTTTCTAAAAACTCGTGTTTTTTACGAAATCATGTAAACCTTCTAGAAGCTGTGATTTTAAAAAACGGTGGAAGAAGCCTTTTCTTATTTCATGACGCATGTGCAAACTATAGAAAGTCGTTATGACATAGAATGTGCATACTTTGTAGATTCCATTTATGAAATCTAACACATTTTCTAAAAACTCGTGTTTTTTACGAAATCATGTAAAGCTTCTAGAAGCTGTGATTTTAAAAAATGGTGGAAGTAAGTTTTTCTTATTTCCGGACGCATGCACAAACTATAGAAAGTCGTTATGACGTAGAATGTGCATACTTTTTAGATTCCATTTATGAAATAAAACATGTTTTCTACAAACTCGTGTTTTTTACGAAATCATGTAAACCTTCTAGAAGCTGTGATTTTAAAAAACCGGGGAAGTAATCTTTTCTTATTTCCGGACGCATGCACAAACTATAAAAAGTGCTTATGACATAGAATGTGCATACCTTGTAGATTCCATTTGTGAAATAAAACACATTTTCTAAAAACTCGTGTTTTTTACGAAATCATGTAAACCTTCTAGAAGCTGTGATTTTAAAAAACGGTGGATGTAAGCTTTTCTTATTTCCGGACGCATGCACAAACTATAGAAAGTCGTTATGACGTAGAATGTACATACTTTATTCATTCCATTTATGAAATAAAACACATTTTCTAAAAAATCGTGTTTTTTAAGAAATCATCTAAACCTTCTAGAAGCTGTGATTTTAAAAAACGGGGGAAGTAAGCTTTTCTTATTTCCGGACGCATGCGCAAACTACAGAAAGTCATTATGACGTAGAATGTGCATACTTTGTAGATTCCATTTATGAAATAAAACACATTTTCTAAAAACTCGTGTTTTTTATGAAATCATGTAAACCTTCTAGAAGTTATGATTTTAAAAAACGGGGGAAGTGAGCTTTTCTTATTTCCGGACGCATGCGCAAACTATAGAAAGTCGTTATGACGTAGAATGTGCATACTTTGTTGATTCCATTTATGAAATAAAACACATTTTCTAAAAACTCGTGTTTTTTAAGAAATCATGTAAACCTTCTAGAAGCTGTGAATTTAAAAAACGGGGGAAGTAAGCTTTTTTTATTTCCGGACGCATGCACAAACTATAGAAATTCGTTATGACGTAGAATGTGCATACTTTGTAGATTCCATTTATGAAATAAAACACATTTTCTAAAAACTCGTGTTTTTTACAAAATCATGTAAACCTTCTAGAAGCTGTGATTTTAAAAAACGGTGGAAGTAAGCTTTTCTGATTTCCGGACGCATGCACAAACTATAGAAAGTCATTATGACGTAGAATGTGCATACTTTGCAGATTCCATTTATGAAATAAAACACATTTTCTAAAAACTCGTGTTTTTTACGAAATCATGTAAACCTTCTAGAAGCTGTGATTTTAAAAAACGGTGGAAGTAAGCTTTTCTTATTTTCGGACGCATGCGCAAACTATAGAAAGTCGTTATGACGTAGAATGTGCATACTTTGTAGATTCCATTTAGGAAATAAAACAAATTTTCTAAAAACTCGTGTTTTTTACGAAATCATGTAAACCTTTTAGAAGCTGTGATTTTAAAAAACGGTGGAAGTAAGCTTTTCTTATTTCCGGACGCAAGCGCAAACTATAGAAATTCGTTATGACGTAGAATGTACATACTTTGTTGATTCCATTTATGAAATAAAACACATTTTCTAAAAACTCGTGTTTTTTAAGAAATCTTGTAAACCTTCTAGAAGCTGTGATTTTAAAAAACGGGGGAAGTAAGCTTTTCTTATTTCCAAACGCATGAGCAAAATATAGAAAGTTGTTATGACGTAGAATATGCATACTTTGTTGATTCCATTTATGAAATAAAACACATTTTCTAAAAACTCGTGTTTTTTAAGAAATCATGTAAACCTTCTAGAAGCTGTGATTTTAAAAAACGGGGGAAGTAAGCTTTTCTTATTTCCGGACGCATGCACAAACTATAGAAAGTCGTTATGACGTTGAATGTGCATACTTTGTAGATTCCATTTATGAAATAGAACACATTTTCTCAAAACTCGTGTCTTTTACGAAATCATGTAAACCTTCTAGAAGCTGTGATTTTAAAAATGGGGGAAGTAAGCTTTTCTTATTTCCGGACGCATGCGCAAACTATAGAAAGTCGTTATGACGT
The DNA here is from genome assembly GCA_027924585.1 of Larix kaempferi. Lineage (NCBI taxonomy): Eukaryota > Viridiplantae > Streptophyta > Pinopsida > Pinales > Pinaceae > Larix > Larix kaempferi. Next base: position 820,843 of record BSBM01001607.1, read on the forward strand.
AGAATGTGCATACTTTGTAGGTTCCATTTATGAAATAAATCACATTTTCTAAAAACTCGTGTTTTTTACGAAATCATGTAAACCATCTAGAAGTTGTGATTTTAAAAAATGGTGGAAGTAAGCTTTTCTTATTTCCAAAGGCATGCGCAAACTATAGAAAGTCGTTATGACGTAGAATGTGCATACTTTGTAGATTCCATTTATGAAATAAAACACATTTTCTAAAATCTCGTGTTTTTTACGAAATCATGTAAACCTTCTAGAAGCTGTGATTTTAAAAAACGGTGGAAGTAAGCTTTTGTTATTCCGGACGCATGCGCAAACTATAGAAAGTCGTTATGACATAGAATGCGCATACTTTGTAGATTCCTTTGACGAAATAAAACACATTTTCTAAAAACTTGTGTTTTTTACGAAATCATGTAAACCTTCTAGAAGCTGTGATTTTAAAAATAGGGGAAGTAAGCTTTTCTTATTTCCGGACGCATACGGAAACTATAGAAACTCGTTATGACGTAGAATGTGCATACATTGTAGATTCCAATTATGAAGTAAACCAAATTTTCTAAAAACTCATGTTTTTTAAGAAATCATGTAAACCTTCTAGAAGCTCTGATTTTAAAAAACGGGGGAAGTATGCTTTTCTTATTTCCGGACGAATGCGCAAACTATAGAAAGTCATTATGAGGTAGAATGTGCATACTTTGTTGATTCCATTTATGAAATAAAACACATTTTCTAAAAACTCGTGTTTTTTAAGAAATCATGTAAACCTTCTAGAAGCTGTGATTTTAAAAAACGGGGGAAGTAAGCTTTTCTTATTTCCGGACGCATGCGCAAACTATAGAAAGTCGTTATGACGTAGAATGTGCATACTTTGTTGATTCCATTTATGAAATAAAACACATTTTCTAAAAACTCGTGTTTTTTAAGAAATCATATAAACCTTCTAGAAGCTGTGATTTTAGAAAACGGGGGAAGTAAGCTTTTCTTATTTCCGGACGCATGCGCAAACTATAGAAAGTCGTTATGACGTAGAATGTGCATACTTTGTAGATTCCATTTATGTAATAAAACACATTTTCTAAAAACTCGTGTTTTTTACGAAATCATGTAAACCTTCTAGAAGCTATGATTTTAAAAAACGGTGGAAGTAAGCTTTTCTTATTTCCGGACGCATGCGCAAACTATAGAAATTCGTTATGACGTAGAATGTGCATACTTTGCAGATTCCATTTATGAAATAAAACACATTTTCTAAAAACTCGTGTTTTTTACGAAATCATGTAAACCTTCTAGAAGCTGTGATTTTAAAAAACGGTGGAAGTAAGCTTTTCTTATTTCCGGACGCAAGCGCAAACTATAGAAATTCGTTATGATGTAGAATGTACATACTTTGTTGATTCCATTTATGAAATAAAACACATTTTCTAAAAACTCATGTTTTTTAAGAAATCTTGTAAACCTTCTAGAAGCTGTGATTTTAAAAAACGGGGGAAGTAAGCTTTTCTTATTTCATAACGCATGCGCAAAATATAGAAAGTTGTTATGACGTAGAATATGCATACTTTGTTGATTCCATTTATGAAATAAAACACATTTTCTAAAAACTCGTGTTTTTTAAGAAATCATGTAAACCTTCTAGAAGCTGAGATTTTTAAAAACGGGGGAAGTAAGATTTTCTTATTTCCGGACGCATGCACAAACTATAGAAAGTCGTTATGACGTTGAATGTGCATACTTTGTAGATTCCATTTATGAAATAAAACACATTTTCTAAAAACTCATGTTTTTTACGAAATCATGTAAACCTTCTAGAAGCTGTGATTTTAAAAAACGGGGGAAGTAATCTTTTCTTATTTCTGGACGCATTCACAAACTATAGAAAGTCATTATGACGTAGAATGTGCATACTTTGTAGATTCCATTTATGAAATAAAACAAATTTTCTAAAAACTCATGTTTTTTACGAAATCATGTAAACCTTCTAGAAGCTGTGATTTTAAAAAATGGTAGAATTAAGCTTTTCTTATTTCCGGACGCATGCGCAAACTATAGAAAGTCATTATGACGTAGAATGTGCATACTTTGTAGATTGCATTTATGAAATAAAACACATTTTCTAAAAACTCGTGTTTTTTATGAAATCATGTAAACCTTCTAGAAGCTGTGATTTTAAAAAACGGTGGAAGTAAGCTTTTCTTATTTCCGGACGCATGCGCAAACTATAGAAAGTCGTTATGACGTAGAATGTGCATACTTTGTAGATTCCATTTAGGAAATAAAACACATTTTCTAAAAACTCGTGTTTTTTACGAAATCATGTAAACCTTCTAGAAGCTGTGATTTTAAAAAACGGTGGAAGTAAGCTTTTCTTATTTCCGGACGCAAGCGCAAACTATAGAAATTCGTTATGACGTAGAATGTACATACTTTGTTGATTCCATTTATGAAATAAAACACATTTTCAAAAAACTCGTGTTTTTTAAGAAATCATGTAAACCTTCTAGAAGCTGTGATTTTAAAAAACCGGGGAAGTAAGCTTTTCTTATTTCCGGACGCATGCACAAACTATAGAAAGTCGTTATGACGCTGACTGTGCATACTTTGTAGATTCCATTTATGAAATAAAACACATTTTCTCAAAACTCGTGTCTTTTACGAAATCATGTAAACCTTCTAGAAGCTGTGATTTTAAAAAACGTGGGAAGTAAGCTTTTCTTATTTCCGGACGCATGCGCAAACTATAGAAAGTCGTTATGACGTAGAATGCGCATACTTTGTAGATTCCATTTATGAAATAAAACACATTTTCTAAAAACTCATGTTTTTTACGAAATCATGTAAACCTTCTAGAAGCTGTGATTTTAAAAAACGGGGGAAGTAATCTTTTCTTATTTCCGGACGCATGCACAAACTATAGAAAGTCATTATGACGTAGAATGTGCATACTTTGTAGATTCCATTTATGAAATAAAACAAATTTTCTAAAAACTCGTGTTTTTTACGAAATCATGTAAACCTTCTAGAAGCTGTGATTTTAAAAAATGGTGGAATTAAGCTTTTCTTATTTCCGGACGCATGCGCAAACTATAGAAAGTCATTATGACGTAGAATGTGTATACTTTGTAGATTGCATTTATGAAATAAAACACATTTTCTAAAAACTCGTGTTTTTTATGAAATCATGTAAAGCTTCTAGAAGCTGTGATTTTAAAAAACAGGGGAAGTAAGCTTTTCTTATTTCCGGACGCATGAGCAAACTATAGAAGGTCGTTATGACGTAGAATGTGCATACTTTGTAGATTCAATTTATGAAATAGAACACAGTTTCTAAAAACTCGTGTTTTTTACGAAATCATGTAAACCTACTAGAAGTTGTGATTTTAAAAAACGGTGGAAGTAAGCTTTTCTTATTTCCGGATGCATGCGCAACATATAGAAAGTCGTTATGACGTAGAATGTGCATACTTTGTTGATTCCATTTATGAAATAAAACACATTTTCTAAAAACTCGTGTTTTTTAAGAAATCATGTAAACCTTCTAGAAGCTGTGATTTTAAAAAATGGGGGAAGTAAGCTTTTCTTATTTCCAAACGCATGCGCAAACTATAGAAAGTCGTTTTGACGTAGAATGTGCATTCTTTGTAGATTCCATTTATGAAATAAACACATTTTCTAAAAACTCGTGTTTTTTACGAAATGATGTAAACCTTCTAGAAGCTGTGATTTTAAAAAACGATGGAAGTAAACTTTTTCATTTCCGGACGCATGCACAAACTATAGAATGTCGTTATGACGTAGAATGTGCATACTTTGTAGATTCCATTATTGAAATAAAACACATTTTCTAAAAACTCGTGTTTTTTACGAAATCATGTAAACCTTCTAGAAGCTGTGATTTTAAAAAACTGTGGAAGAAGCCTTTTCTTATTTCAGGACGCATGTGCAAACTATAGAAAGTCGTTATGACATAGAATGTGCATACTTTGTAGATTCCATTTATGAAATCTAACACATTTTCTAAAAACTCGTGTTTTTTACGAAATCATGTAAAGCTTCTAGAAGCTGTGATTTTAAAAAATGGTGGAAGTAAGTTTTTCTTATTTCCGGACGCATGCACAAACTATAGAAAGTCGTTATGACGTAGAATGTGCATACTTTTTAGATTCCATTTATGAAATAAAACATGTTTTCTACAAACTCGTGTTTTTTACGAAATCATGTAAACCTTCTAGAAGCTGTGATTTTAAAAAACCGGGGAAGTAATCTTTTCTTATTTCCGGACGCATGCACAAACTATAAAAAGTGCTTATGACATAGAATGTGCATACCTTGTAGATTCCATTTGTGAAATAAAACACATTTTCTAAAAACTCATGTTTTTTACGAAATCATGTAAACCTTCTAGAAGCTGTGATTTTAAAAAACGGTGGATGTAAGCTTTTCTTATTTCCGGACGCATGCACAAACTATAGAAAGTTGTTATGACGTAGAATGTACATACTTTGTTCATTCCATTTATGAAATAAAACACATTTTCTAAAAAATCGTGTTTTTTAAGAAATCATCTAAACCTTCTAGAAGCTGTGATTTTAAAAAACGGGGGAAGTAAGCTTTTCTTATTTCCGGACGCATGCGCAAACTACAGAAAGTCATTATGATGTAGAATGTGCATACTTTGTAGATTCCATTTATGAAATAAAACACATTTTCTAAAAACTCGTGTTTTTTATGAAATCATGTAAACCTTCTAGAAGTTATGATTTTAAAAAACGGGGGAAGTGAGCTTTTCTTATTTCCGGACGCATGCGCAAACTATAGAAAGTCGTTATGACGTAGAATGTGCATACTTTGTTCATTCCATTTATGAAATAAAACACATTTTCTAAAAACTCGTGTTTTTTAAGAAATCATGTAAACCTTCTAGAAGCTGTGAATTTAAAAAACGGGGGAAGTAAGCTTTTTTTATTTCCGGACGCATGCACAAACTATAGAAATTCGTTATGACGTAGAATGTGCATACTTTGTAGATTCCATTTATGAAATAAAACACATTTTCTAAAAACTCGTGTTTTTTACGAAATCATGTAAACCTTCTAGAAGCTGTGATTTTAAAAAACGGTGGAAGTAAGCTTTTCTGATTTCCGGACGCATGCACAAACTATAGAAAGTCATTATGACGTAGAATGTGCATACTTTGCAGATTCCATTTATGAAATAAAACACATTTTCTAAAAACTCGTGTTTTTTACGAAATCATGTAAACCTTCTAGAAGCTGTGATTTTAAAAAACGGTGGAAGTAAGCTTTTCTTATTTTCGGACGCATGCGCAAACTATAGAAAGTCGTTATGACGTAGAATGTGCATACTTTGTAGATTCCATTTAGGAAATAAAACACATTTTCTAAAAACTCGTGTTTTTTACAAAATCATGTAAACCTTCTAGAAGCTGTGATTTTAAAAAACGGTGGAAGTAAGCTTTTCTTATTTCCGGACGCAAGCGCAAACTATAGAAATTCGTTATGGCGTAGAATGTACATACTTTGTTGATTCCATTTATGAAATAAAACACATTTTCTAAAAACTCGTGTTTTTTAAGAAATCTTGTAAACCTTCTAGAAGCTGTGATTTTAAAAAACGGGGGAAGTAAGCTTTTCTTATTTCCAAACGCATGAGCAAAATATAGAAAGTTGTTATGAGGTAGAATATGCATACTTTGTTGATTCCATTTATGAAATAAAACACATTTTCTAAAAACTCGTGTTTTTTAAGAAATCATGTAAACCTTCTAGAAGCTGTGATTTTAAAAAACGGGGGAAGTAAGCTTTTCTTATTTCCGGACGCATGCACAAACTATAGAAAGTCGTTATGACGTTGAATGTGCATACTTTGTAGATTCCATTTATGAAATAGAACACATTTTCTCAAAACTCGTGTCTTTTACGAAATCATGTAAACCTTCTAGAAGCTGTGATTTTAAAAATGGGGGAAGTAAGCTTTTCTTATTTCCGGACGCATGCGCAAACTATAGAAAGTCGTTATGACGTAGAATGTGCATACTTTGTAGGTTCCATTTATGAAATAAAACACATTTTCTAAAAACTCGTGTTTTTTACGAAATCATGTAAACCATCTAGAAGCTGTGATTTTAAAAAATGGTGGAAGTAAGCTTTTCTTATTTCCAAACGCATGCGCAAACTATAGAAAGTCGTTATGATGTAGAATGTGCATACTTTGTAGATTCCATTTATGAAATAAAACACATTTTCTAAAAACTCGTGTTTTTTACGAAATCATGTAAACCTTCTAGAAGCTGTGATTTTAAAAAACGGTGGAAGTAAGCTTTTGTTATTCCGGACGCATGCGCAAACTATAGAAAGTCGTTATGACGTAGAATGCGCATACTTTGTAGATTCCTTTGACGAAATAAAACACATTTTCTAAAAACTCATGTTTTTTACGAAATCATGTAAACCTTCTAGAAGCTGTGATTTTAAAAAATGGGGGAAGTAATCTTTTCTTATTTCCGGATGCATGCACAAACTATAGAAAGTCATTATGACGTAGAATGTGCATACTTTGTAGATTCCATTTATGAAATAAAACAAATTTTCTAAAAACTCGTGTTTTTAACGAAATTATGTAAACCTTCTAGAAGCTGTGATTTTAAAAAATGGTGGAATTAAGCTTTTCTTATTTCCGGACGCATGCGCAAACTATAGAAAGTCATTATGACGTAGAATGTGCATACTTTGTAGATTGCATTTATGAAATAAAACACATTTTCTAAAAACTCGTGTTTTTTATGAAATTATGTAAACCTTCTAGAAGCTGTGATTTTAAAAAACGGTGGAAATAAGCTTTTCTTATTTCCGGACGCATGCGCAAACTATAGAAAGTCGTTATGACGTAGAATTTTCATACTTTGTAGATTCCATTTAGGAAATAAAACACATTTTCTAAAAACTCATGTTTTTTACGAAATCATGTAAACCTTCTAGAAGCTGTGATTTTAAAAAACGGTGGAAGTAAGCTTTTCTTATTTCCGGACGCAAGCGCAAACTATAGACATTCGTTATGACGTAGAATGTACATACTTTGTTGATTCCATTTATGAAATAAAACACATTTTCTAAAAACTCGTGTTTTTTAAGAAATCTTGTAAACCTTCTAGAAGCTGTGATTTTAAAAAACGGGGGAAGTAAGCTTTTCTTATTTCCGGATGCATGCGCAAACTATAGAAAGTCGTTATGACGTAGAATGTGCATACTTTGTAGATTCCATTAATGAAATAAAACACATTTTCTAAAAACTAGTGTTTTTTACGAAATCATGTAAACCTTCTAGAAGCTGTGATTTCAAAAAACGGTGGAAGTAAGCTTTTCTTATTTCCGGATGCATGCGCAAACTATAGAAAGTCATTATGACGTAGAATGTGCATACTTTGTAGATTCCATTTATGAAATAAAAAACATTTTCTAAAAGGTCGTGTTTTTTACGAAATCATGTAAACCTTCTAGAAGCTGTGATTTTAAAAAACGGTGGAAGTAAGCTTTTCTTATTTCCGGACGCATGCGCAAACTATAGAAAGTCGTTATGACGTTGAATCTGCATACTTTGTTGATTCCATTTATGAAATAAAACACATTTTCTAAAAACTCGTGTTTTTTACTAAATCATGTAAACCTTCTAGAAGCTGTGATTTTAAAAAACGGGGGAAGTAAGCTTTTCTTATTTCCAAACGCATGCGCAAACTATAGAAAGTCGTTATGACGTAGAATGTGCATACTTTGTTGATTCCATTTATGAAATAAAACACATTTCTAAAAACTCGTGTTTCTTAAGAAATCATGTAAACCTTCTAGAAGCTGTGATTTTAAAAAACAGGGGAAATAAGCTTTTCTTATTTCCGGACGCATGCGCAAACTATAGAAAGTCGTTATGACGTAGAATGTGCATACTTTGTAGATTCCATTTATGAAATGAAACACATTTTCTAAAAACTCATGTTTTTTACGAAATCATGTAAACATTCTAGAAGCTGTGATTTGAAAAAACGGGGGAAGTAAGCTTTTCTTATTTCCGGACGCATGCGCAAACTATAGAAAGTCATTATGACGTAGAATGCGCATACTTTGTAGATGCCATTTATGAAATAAAACAAATTTTCTGAAAACTCGTGTTTTTTACGAAATCATGTAAACCTTCTAGATGTTGTGATTTTAAAAAACGGGGGAAGTAAGCTTTTCTTATTTCCGGACGCATGCGCAAACTATAGAAAGTCGTTATGACGTAGAATGTGCATACTTTTTAGATTCCATTTATGAAATAAAACACATTTTCTAAAACCTCGTGTTTTTTACAAAATCATGTAAACCTTCTAGAAGCGGTGATTTTAAAAAACGGTGGAAGTAAGCTTTTCTTATTTCCGGACGCATGCGCAAACTATAGAAAGTCGTTATGACGTAGAATGTGCATACTTTGTCGATTCTATTTTTGAAATAAAACACATTATCTAAAAACTCGTGTTTTTTACGACATCATGTAAACCTTTTAGAATCTGTGATTTTAAAAAACGGGGAAGGTAAGCTTTTCTTATTTCCGGACGCATGCACAAACTATAGAAGGTCGTTATGACGTAGAATCTACATACTTTGTTGATTCCATTTATGAAATAAAACACATTTTCTAAAAAATCGTGTTTTTTAAGAAATCATGTAAACCTTCTAGAAGCTGTGATTTTAAAAAACGGGGGAAGTAAGCTTTTCTTATTTCTGGACGCATGCACAAACTATAGAAAGTCATTATGACGTAGAATGTGCATACTTTGCAGATTCCATTTATGAAATAAAACACATTTTCTAAAAACTCGTGTTTTTTACGAAATCATGTAAACCTTCTAGAAGCTGTGATTTTAAAAAATGGTGGAAGTAAGCTTTTCTTATTTCCGGACGCATGCGCAAACTATAGAAAGTCGTTATGACGTAGAATATGCATACTTTGTAGATTCCATTTAGGAAATAAAACACATTTTCTAAAAACTCGTGTTTTTTACGAAATCATGTAAACCATCTAGAAGCTGTGATTTTAAAAAATGGTGGAAGTAAGCTTTTCTTATTTCCGGACGCATGCGCAAACTATAGAAAGTCGTTATGACGTAGAATATGCATACTTTGTAGATTCCATTTAGGAAATAAAACACATTTTCTAAAAACTCGTGTTTTTTACGAAATCATGTAAACCATCTAGAAGCTGTGATTTTAAAAAACGGTGGAAGTAAGCTTTTCTTATTTCCGGACGCAAGCGCAAACTATAGAAATTCGTTATGACGTAGAATGTACATACTTTGTTGATTCCATTTATGAAATAAAACACATTTTCTAAAAACTCATGTTTTTTAAGAAATCTTGTAAACCTTCTAGAAGCTGTGATGTTAAAAAACGGGGGAAGTAAGCTTTTCTTATTTCCAAACGCATGCGCAAAATATAGAAAGTTGTTATGACGTAGAATATGCATACTTTGTTGATTCCATTTATGAAATAAAACACATTTTCTAAAAACTCGTGTTTTTTAAGAAATCATGTAAACCTTCTAGAAGCTGTGATTTTAAAAAACGGGGGAAGTAAGCTTTTCTTATTTCCGGACGCATGCACAAACTATAGAAAGTCGTTATGACGCTGAATGTGCATACTTTGTAGATTCCATTTATGAAATAAAACACATTTTCTCAAAACTTGTGTCTTTTACGAAATCATGTAAACCTTCTAGAAGCTGTGATTTTAAAAAACGGGGGAAGTAAGCTTTTCTTATTTCCGGACGCATGCGCAAACTATAGAAAGTCGTTATGACGTAGAATGGGCATACTTTGTAGGTTCCATTTATGAAATAAAACACATTTTCTAAAAACTCGTGTTTTTTACGAAATCATGTAAACCATCTAGAAGCTGTGATTTTAAAAAATGGTGGAAGTAAGCTTTTCTTATTTCCAAACGCATGCGCAAACTATAGAAAGTCGTTATGACGTAGAATGTGCATACTTTGTAGATTCCATTTATGAAATAAAACACATTTTCTAAAAACTCGTGTTTTTTACGAAATCATGTAAACCTTCTAGAAGCTGTGATTTTAAAAAACGGGGGAAGTAAGCTTTTCTTATTTCCGGACGCATGCACAAACTATAGAAAGTCGTTATGACGTTGAATGTGCATACTTTGTAGATTCCATTTATGAAATAGAACACATTTTCTCAAAACTCGTGTCTTTTACGAAATCATGTAAACCTTCTAGAAGCTGTGATTTTAAAAATGGGGGAAGTAAGCTTTTCTTATTTCCGGACGCATGCGCAAACTATAGAAAGTCGTTATGACGTAGAATGTGCATACTTTGTAGGTTCCATTTATGAAATAAAACACATTTTCTAAAAACTCATGTTTTTTACGAAATCATGTAAACCATCTAGAAGCTGTGATTTTAAAAAATGGTGGAAGTAAGCTTTTCTTATTTCCAAACGCATGCGCAAACTATAGAAAGTCGTTATGATGTAGAATGTGCATACTTTGTAGATTCCATTTATGAAATAAAACACATTTTCTAAAAACTCGTGTTTTTTACGAAATCATGTAAACCTTCTAGAAGCTGTGATTTTAAAAAACGGTGGAAGTAAGCTTTTGTTATTCCGGACGCATGCGCAAACTATAGAAAGTCGTTATGACGTAGAATGCGCATACTTTGTAGATTCCTTTGACGAAATAAAACACATTTTCTAAAAACTCATGTTTTTTACGAAATCATGTAAACCTTCTAGAAGCTGTGATTTTAAAAAATGGGGGAAGTAATCTTTTCTTATTTCCGGATGCATGCACAAACTATAGAAAGTCATTATGACGTAGAATGTGCATACTTTGTAGATTCCATTTATGAAATAAAACAAATTTTCTAAAAACTCGTGTTTTTAACGAAATTATGTAAACCTTCTAGAAGCTGTGATTTTAAAAAATGGTGGAATTAAGCTTTTCTTATTTCCGGACGCATGCGCAAACTATAGAAAGTCATTATGACGTAGAATGTGCATACTTTGTAGATTGCATTTATGAAATAAAACACATTTTCTAAAAACTCGTGTTTTTTATGAAATTATGTAAACCTTCTAGAAGCTGTGATTTTAAAAAACGGTGGAAGTAAGCTTTTCTTATTTCCGGACGCATGCGCAAACTATAGAAAGTCGTTATGACGTAGAATTTTTATACTTTGTAGATTCCATTTAGGAAATAAAACACATTTTCTAAAAACTCATGTTTTTTACGAAATCATGTAAACCTTCTAGAAGCTGTGATTTTAAAAAACGGTGGAAGTAAGCTTTTCTTATTTCCGGACGCAAGCGCAAACTATAGAAATTCGTTATGACGTAGAATGTACATACTTTGTTGATTCCATTTATGAAATAAAACACATTTTCTAAAAACTCGTGTTTTTTAAGAAATCTTGTAAACCTTCTAGAAGCTGTGATTTTAAAAAACGGGGGAAGTAAGCTTTTCTTATTTCCGGATGCATGCGCAAACTATAGAAAGTCGTTATGACGTAGAATGTGCATACTTTGTAGATTTCATTAATGAAATAAAACACATTTTCTAAAAACTAGTGTTTTTTACGAAATCATGTAAACCTTCTAGAAGCTGTGATTTCAAAAAACGGTGGAAGTAAGCTTTTCTTATTTCCGGATGCATGCGCAAACTATAGAAAGTCATTATGACGTAGAATGTGCATACTTTGTAGATTCCATTTATGAAATAAAAAACATTTTCTAAAAGGTCGTGTTTTTTACGAAATCATGTAAACCTTCTAGAAGCTGTGATTTTAAAAAACGGTGGAAGTAAGCTTTTCTTATTTCCGGACGCATGTGCAAACTATAGAAAGTCGTTATGACGTTGAATCTGCATACTTTGTTGATTCCATTTATGAAATAAAACACATTTTCTAAAAACTCGTGTTTTTTACTAAATCATGTAAACCTTCTAGAAGCTGTGATTTTAAAAAACGGGGGAAGTAAGCTTTTCTTATTTCCAAACGCATGCGCAAACTATAGAAAGTCGTTATGACGTAGAATGTGCATACTTTGTTGATTCCATTTATGAAATAAAACACATTTCTAAAAACTCGTGTTTCTTAAGAAATCATGTAAACCTTCTAGAAGCTGTGATTTTAAAAAACAGGGGAAATAAGCTTTTCTTATTTCCGGACGCATGCGCAAACTATAGAAAGTCGTTATGACGTAGAATGTGCATACTTTGTAGATTCCATTTATGAAATGAAACACATTTTCTAAAAACTCATGTTTTTTACGAAATCATGTAAACCTTCTAGAAGCTGTGATTTGAAAAAACGGGGGAAGTAAGCTTTTCTTATTTCCGGACGCATGCGCAAACTATAGAAAGTCATTATGACGTAGAATGCGCATACTTTGTAGATTCCATTTATGAAATAAAACAAATTTTCTGAAAACTCGTGTTTTTTACGAAATCATGTAAACCTTCTAGATGTTGTGATTTTAAAAAACGGGGGAAGTAAGCTTTTCTTATTTCCGGACGCATGCGCAAACTATAGAAAGTCGTTATGACGTAGAATGTGCATACTTTGTCGATTCTATTTTTGAAATAAAACACATTATCTAAAAACTCGTGTTTTTTACGACATCATGTAAACCTTTTAGAATCTGTGATTTTAAAAAACGGGGAAGGTAAGCTTTTCTTATTTCCGGACGCATGCACAAACTATAGAAGGTCGTTATGACGTAGAATCTACATACTTTGTTGATTCCATTTATGAAATAAAACACATTTTCTAAAAAATCGTGTTTTTTAAGAAATCATGTAAACCTTCTAGAAGCTGTGATTTTAAAAAACGGGGGAAGTAAGCTTTTCTTATTTCTGGACGCATGCGCAAACTACAGAAAGTCATTATGACGTAGAATGTGCATACTTTGTAGATTCCATTTATGAAATAAAACACATTTTCTAAAAACTCGTGTTTTTTATGAAATCATGTAAACCTTCTAGAAGTTATGATTTTAAAAAACAGGGGAAGTAAGCTTTTCTTATTTCCGGACGCATGCGCAAACTATAGAAAGTCATTATGACGTAGAATGTGCATACTTTGTTGATTCGATTTATGAAATAAAACACATTTTCTAAAAACTCGTGTTTTTTACGAAATCATGTAAACCTTCTAGAAGCTGTGATTTTAAAAAACGGTGGAAGTAAGCTTTTCTTATTTCCGGACGCATGCGCAAACTATAGAAAGTCGTTATGACGTAGAATGCGCATAATTTGTAGATTCCATTTATGAAATAAAACACATTTTCTAAAAACTCATGTTTTTTACGAAATCATGTAAACCTTCTAGAAGCTGTGATTTTAAAAAACGGGGGAAGTAATCTTTTCTTATTTCCGGACGCATGCACAAACTATAGAAAGTCATTATGACGTAGAATGTGCATACTTTGTAGATTCCAGTTATGAAATAAAACAAATTTTCTAAAAACTCGTGTTTTTTACGAAATCATGTAAACCTTCTAGAAGCTGTGATTTTAAAAAATGGTGGAATTAAGCTTTTCTTATTTCCGGACGAATGCGCAAACTATAGAAAGTCATTATGATGTAGAATGTGCATACTTTGTAGATTGCATTTATGAAATAAAACACATTTTCTAAAAACTCGTGTTTTTTATGAAATCATGTAGAGCTTCTAGAAGCTGTGATTTTAAAAAACAGGGGAAGTAAGCTTTTCTTATTTCCGGACGCATGAGCAAACTATAGAAAGTCGTTATGACGTAGAATGTGCATACTTTGTAGATTCAATTTATGAAATAAAACACAGTTTCTAAAAACTCGTGTTTTTTACGAAATCATGTAAATCTTCTAGAAGCTGTGATTTTAAAAAACGGGGGAAGTAAGCTTTTCTTATTTCCGGATGCATGCGCAACATATAGAAAGTCGTTATGACGTAGAATGTGCATACTTTGTTGATTCCATTTATGAAATAAAACACATTTTCTAAAAACTCGTGTTTTTTAAGAAATCATGTAAACCTTCTAGAAGCTGTGATTTTAAAAAACGGGGGAAGTAAGCTTTTCTTATTTCCAAACGCATGCGCAAACTATAGAAAGTCGTTTTGAGGTAGATTGTGCATTCTTTATAGATTCCATTTATGAAATAAAACACATTTTCTAAAAACTCGTGTTTTTTACGAAATGATGTAAACCTTCTAGAAGCTGTGATTTTAAAAAACGATGGAACTAAACTTTTTTATTTCCGGACGCATGCACAAACTATAGAAAGTCGTTATGACGTAGAATGTGCATACTTTGTAGATTCCATTTATGAAATAAAACACATTTTCTAAAAACTCGTGTTTTTTACGAAATCATGTAAACCTTCTAGAAGCTGTGATTTTAAAAAACGGTGGAAGTAAGCTTTTCTTATTTCCGGACGCATGCGCAAACTATAGAAAGTCGTTATGACGTAGAATGTGCATACTTTGTACATTCCATTTATGAAATAAAACACATTTTCTAAAAACTCATGTTTTTTACGAAATCATGTAAACATTCTAGAAGCTGTGATTTTAAAAAACGGTGGAAGAAGCCTTTTCTTATTTCAGGACGCATGCGCAAACTATAGAAAGTCGTTATGACATAGAATGTGCATACTTTGTAGATTCCATTTATGAAATCTAACACATTTTCTAAAAACTCGTGTTTTTTACGAAATCATGTAAAGCTTCTAGAAGCTGTGATTTTAAAAAATGGTGGAAGTAAGTTTTTCTTATTTCCGGACGCATGCACAAACTATAGAAAGTCGTTATGACGTAGAATGTGCATACTTTGTAGATTCCATTTATGAAATAAAACATGTTTTCTAAAAACTCGTGTTTTTTACGAAATCATGTAAACCTTCTAGAAGCTGTGATTTTAAAAAACCGGGGAAGTAATCTTTTCTTATTTCCGGACGCATGCACAAACTATAGAAAGGGCTTATGACATAGAATGTGCATACCTTGTAGATTCCATTTGTGAAATAAAACACATTTTCTAAAAACTCGTGTTTTTTACGAAATCATGTAAACCTTCTAGAAGCTGTGATTTTAAAAAACGGTGGAAGTAAGCTTTTCTTATTTCCGGACGCAAGCGCAAACTATAGAAACTCGTTATGACGTAGAATGTGCATACATTGTAGATTCCAATTATGAAGTAAACCAAATTTTCTAAAAACTCGTGTTTTTTAAGAAATCATGTAAACCTTCTAGAAGCTCTGATTTTAAAAAACGGGGGAAGTATGCTTTTCTTATTTCCGGACGAATGCGCAAACTATAGAAAGTCATTATGAGGTAGAATGTGCATACTTTGTTGATTCCATTTATGAAATAAAACACATTTTCTAAAAACTCGTGTTTTTTAAGAAATCATGTAAACCTTCTAGAAACTGTGATTTTAAAAAACGGGGGAAGTAAGCTTTTCTTATTTCCAAACGCATGCGCAAACTATAGAAAGTCGTTATGACGTAGAATGTGCATACTTTGTTGATTCCATTTATGAAATAAAACACATTTTCTAAAAACTCGTGTTTTTTAAGAAATCATATAAACCTTCTAGAAGCTGTGATTTTAGAAAACGGGGGAAGTAAGCTTTTCTTATTTCCGGACGCATGCGCAAACTATAGAAAGTCGTTATGACGTAGAATGTGCATACTTTGTAGATTCCATTTATGTAATAAAACACATTTTCTAAAAACTCGTGTTTTTTACGAAATCATGTAAACCTTCTAGAAACTGTGATTTTAAAAAATGGTGGAAGTAAGCTTTTCTTCTTTCCGGACGAATGCGCAAACTATAGAAAGTCGTTATGACGTAGAATGTGCATACTTTGTTGATTCCATTTATGAAATAAAACACATTTTCTAAAAACTCGTGTTTTTTAAGAAATCATGTAAACCTTCTAGAAGCTGTGATTTTAAAAAACGGGGGAAGTAAGCTTTTCTTATTTCCAAACGCATGCGCAAACTATAGAAAGTCGTTATGACGTAGAATGTGCATACTTTGTTGATTCCATTTACGAAATAAAACACATTTTCTAAAAACTCGTGTTTTTTAAGAAATCATATAAACCTTCTAGAAGCTGTGATTTTAGAAAACGGGGGAAGTAAGCTTTTCTTATTTCCGGACGCATGCGCAAACTATAGAAAGTCGTTATGACGTAGAATGTGCATACTTTGTAGATTCCATTTATGTAATAAAACACATTTTCTAAAAACTCGTGTTTTTTACGAAATCATGTAAACCTTCTAGAAGCTGTGATTTTAAAAAATGGTGGAAGTAAGCTTTTCTTATTTCCGGACGAATGCGGAAACTATAGAAAGTCGTTATGACGTAGAATCTGCATACTTTGTAGATTCCATTTATGAAATAAAATACATTTTCTAAAAACTCGTGTTTTTTAGGAAATCATGTAAACCTTCTAGAAGCTGTGATTTTAAAAAACGTTGGAAGTAAGCTTTTCTTATTTCCGGACGCATGCGCAAACTATAGAAAGTCGTTATGACGTAGAATGTGCATACTTTGTAGATTCCATTTTTTAAATAAAGCACATTTTCTAAAAACTCGTGTTTTTTACGAAATCATGTAAACCTTCTAGAAGCTGTGATTTTAAAAAACGGTGGAAGTAAGCTTTTCTTATTTCCGAACGCATGCACAAACTATAGAGAGTCATTATGACGTAGAATGTGCATACTTTGTTGATTCTATTTATGAAATAAAACAGATTTTCTAAAAACTCGTGTTTTTTACGAAATCATGTAAACCTTCTAGAATCTGTGATTTTAAAAAACGGGGGAGGTAAGCTTTTCTTATTTCCGGACAAATGCAATAACTATAGAAAGTCATTATGACGTAGAATGTGCATACTTTGTATATGCCATTTATGAAATAAAACACATTTTCTAAAAGCTCGTGTTTTTTACGAAATCATGTAAACTTTCTAGAAGCTGTGATTTTAAAAAACGGGGGAAGTAAGCTTTTCTGATTTCCGGACGCATGCGCAAAATATAGAAAGTCGTTATGACATAGAATGTGCATACTTTTTTTATTCCATTTATGAAATAAAACACATTTTCTAAAAAATCGTGTTTTTTAAGAAATCATGTAAACCTTCTAGAAGCTGTGATTTTAAAAAACGGGGGAAGTAAGCTTTTCTTATTTCCGGACGCATGCGCAAACTACAGAAAGTCATTATGACGTAGAATGTGCATACTTTGTAGATTCCATTTATGAAATAAAACACATTTTCTAAAAACTTGTGTTTTTTATGAAATCATGTAAACCTTCTAGAAGCTATGATTTTAAAAAACGGGGGAAGTAAGCTTTTCTTATTTCCGGAAGCATGCGCAAACTATAGAAAGTCGTTATGACGTAGAATGTGCATACTTTGTTGATTCCATTTATGAAATAAAACACATTTTCTAAAAACTCGTGTTTTTTAAGAAATCATGTAAACCTTCTAGAAGCTGTGAATTTAAAAAACGGGGGAAGTAAGCTTTTTTTATTTCCGGACGCATGCACAAACTATAGAAATTCGTTATGACGTAGAATGTGCATACTTTGTAGATGCCATTTATGAAATAAAACACATTTTCTAAAAACTCGTGTTTTTTATGAAATCATGTAAACCTTCTAGAAGCTGTGATTTTAAAAAATGGGGGAAGTAAGCTTTTATGATTTCCGGACGCATGCGCAAAATATAGAAAGTTGTTATGACGTAGAATATGCATACTTTGTTGATTCCATTTATGAAATAAAACACATTTTCTAAAAACTCGTGTTTTTTAAGAAATCATGTAATCCTTCTAGAAGCTGTGATTTTAAAAAACCGGGGAAGTAATCTTTTCTTATTTCCGGACGCATGCACAAACTATAGAAAGGGCTTATGACATAGAATGTGCATACCTTGTAGATTCCATTTGTGAAATAAAACACATTTTCTAAAAACTCGTGTTTTTTACGAAATCATGTAAACCTTCTAGAAGCTGTGATTTTAAAAAACGGTGGAAGTAAGCTTTTCTTATTTCCGGACGCAAGCGCAAACTATAGAAACTCGTTATGACGTAGAATGTGCATACATTGTAGATTCCAATTATGAAGTAAACCAAATTTTCTAAAAACTCGTGTTTTTTAAGAAATCATGTAAACCTTCTAGAAGCTCTGATTTTAAAAAACGGGGGAAGTATGCTTTTCTTATTTCCGGACGAATGCGCAAACTATAGAAAGTCATTATGAGGTAGAATGTGCATACTTTGTTGATTCCATTTATGAAATAAAACACATTTTCTAAAAACTCGTGTTTTTTAAGAAATCATGTAAACCTTCTAGAAACTGTGATTTTAAAAAACGGGGGAAGTAAGCTTTTCTTATTTCCAAACGCATGCGCAAACTATAGAAAGTCGTTATGACGTAGAATGTGCATACTTTGTTGATTCCATTTATGAAATAAAACACATTTTCTAAAAACTCGTGTTTTTTAAGAAATCATATAAACCTTCTAGAAGCTGTGATTTTAGAAAACGGGGGAAGTAAGCTTTTCTTATTTCCGGACGCATGCGCAAACTATAGAAAGTCGTTATGACGTAGAATGTGCATACTTTGTAGATTCCATTTATGTAATAAAACACATTTTCTAAAAACTCGTGTTTTTTACGAAATCATGTAAACCTTCTAGAAACTGTGATTTTAAAAAATGGTGGAAGTAAGCTTTTCTTATTTCCGGACGAATGCGCAAACTATAGAAAGTCGTTATGACGTAGAATGTGCATACTTTGTTGATTCCATTTATGAAATAAAACACATTTTCTAAAAACTCGTGTTTTTTAAGAAATCATGTAAACCTTCTAGAAGCTGTGATTTTAAAAAACGGGGGAAGTAAGCTTTTCTTATTTCCAAACGCATGCGCAAACTATAGAAAGTCGTTATGACGTAGAATGTGCATACTTTGTTGATTCCATTTACGAAATAAAACACATTTTCTAAAAACTCGTGTTTTTTAAGAAATCATATAAACCTTCTAGAAGCTGTGATTTTAGAAAACGGGGGAAGTAAGCTTTTCTTATTTCCGGACGCATGCGCAAACTATAGAAAGTCGTTATGACGTAGAATGTGCATACTTTGTAGATTCCATTTATGTAATAAAACACATTTTCTAAAAACTCGTGTTTTTTACGAAATCATGTAAACCTTCTAGAAGCTGTGATTTTAAAAAATGGTGGAAGTAAGCTTTTCTTATTTCCGGACGAATGCGGAAACTATAGAAAGTCGTTATGACGTAGAATCTGCATACTTTGTAGATTCCATTTATGAAATAAAATACATTTTCTAAAAACTCGTGTTTTTTAGGAAATCATGTAAACCTTCTAGAAGCTGTGATTTTAAAAAACGTTGGAA
The DNA here is from genome assembly GCA_027924585.1 of Larix kaempferi. Taxonomy (NCBI): domain Eukaryota; kingdom Viridiplantae; phylum Streptophyta; class Pinopsida; order Pinales; family Pinaceae; genus Larix; species Larix kaempferi. Next base: position 840,325 of record BSBM01001607.1, read on the forward strand.
GTAAGCTTTTCTTATTTCCGGACGCATGCGCAAACTATAGAAAGTCGTTATGACGTAGAATGTGCATACTTTGTAGATTCCATTTTTTAAATAAAGCACATTTTCTAAAAACTCGTGTTTTTTACGAAATCATGTAAACCTTCTAGAAGCTGTGATTTTAAAAAACGGTGGAAGTAAGCTTTTCTTATTTCCGAACGCATGCACAAACTATAGAGAGTCATTATGACGTAGAATGTGCATACTTTGTTGATTCTATTTATGAAATAAAACAGATTTTCTAAAAACTCGTGTTTTTTACGAAATCATGTAAACCTTCTAGAATCTGTGATTTTAAAAAACGGGGGAGGTAAGCTTTTCTTATTTCCGGACAAATGCAATAACTATAGAAAGTCATTATGACGTAGAATGTGCATACTTTGTATATGCCATTTATGAAATAAAACACATTTTCTAAAAGCTCGTGTTTTTTACGAAATCATGTAAACTTTCTAGAAGCTGTGATTTTAAAAAACGGGGGAAGTAAGCTTTTCTGATTTCCGGACGCATGCGCAAAATATAGAAAGTCGTTATGACATAGAATGTGCATACTTTTTTTATTCCATTTATGAAATAAAACACATTTTCTAAAAAATCGTGTTTTTTAAGAAATCATGTAAACCTTCTAGAAGCTGTGATTTTAAAAAACGGGGGAAGTAAGCTTTTCTTATTTCCGGACGCATGCGCAAACTACAGAAAGTCATTATGACGTAGAATGTGCATACTTTGTAGATTCCATTTATGAAATAAAACACATTTTCTAAAAACTTGTGTTTTTTATGAAATCATGTAAACCTTCTAGAAGCTATGATTTTAAAAAACGGGGGAAGTAAGCTTTTCTTATTTCCGGAAGCATGCGCAAACTATAGAAAGTCGTTATGACGTAGAATGTGCATACTTTGTTGATTCCATTTATGAAATAAAACACATTTTCTAAAAACTCGTGTTTTTTAAGAAATCATGTAAACCTTCTAGAAGCTGTGAATTTAAAAAACGGGGGAAGTAAGCTTTTTTTATTTCCGGACGCATGCACAAACTATAGAAATTCGTTATGACGTAGAATGTGCATACTTTGTAGATGCCATTTATGAAATAAAACACATTTTCTAAAAACTCGTGTTTTTTATGAAATCATGTAAACCTTCTAGAAGCTGTGATTTTAAAAAATGGGGGAAGTAAGCTTTTATGATTTCCGGACGCATGCGCAAAATATAGAAAGTTGTTATGACGTAGAATATGCATACTTTGTTGATTCCATTTATGAAATAAAACACATTTTCTAAAAACTCGTGTTTTTTAAGAAATCATGTAATCCTTCTAGAAGCTGTGATTTTAAAAAACAGGGGAAGTAAGCTTTTCTTATTTCCGGACGCATGCACAAACTATAGAAAGTCGTTATGACGTAGAATGTGCATACTTTGTAGATTCCATTTATGAAATAAAACACATTTTCTCAAAACTCGTGTCTTTTACGAAATCATGTAAACCTTCTAGAAGCTGTGATTTTAAAAAACGGGGGAAGTAAGCTTTTCTTATTTCCGGACGCATTCCCAAACTATAGAAAGTCGTTATGACGTAGAATGTGCATACTTTGTAGGTTCCATTTATGAAATAAAACACATTTTCTAAAAATTCGTGTTTTTTTACGAAATCATGTAAACCTTCTAGAAGCTGTGATTTTAAAAAATGGTGGAAGTAAGCTTTTCTTATTTCCAAACGCATGCGCAAACTATAGAAAGTCGTTATGATGTAGAATGTGCATACTTTCTAGATTCCATTTATGAAATAAAACACATTTTCTAAAAACTCGTGTTTTTTAAGAAATCATGTAAACCTTCTAGAAGCTGTGAATTTAAAAAACGGGGGAAGTAAGCTTTTTTTATTTCCGGACGCATGCACAAACTATAGAAATTCGTTATGACGTAGAATGTGCATACTTTGTAGGTTCCATTTATGAAATAAAACACATTTTCTAAAAACTCGTGTTTTTTACGAAATCATGTAAACCTTCTAGAAGCTGTGATTTTAAAAAACGGTGGAAGTAAGCTTTTCTTATTTCCGGACGCATGCGCAAACTATAGAAAGTCGTTATGACGTAGAATGTGCATACTTTGCAGATTCCATTTATGAAATAAAACACATTTTCTAAAAACTCGTGTTTTTTACGAAATCATGTAAACCTTCTAGAAGCTGTGATTTTAAAAAACGGTGGAAGTAAGCTTTTCTTATTTCCGGACGCATGCGCAAACTATAGAAAGTCGTTATGACGTAGAATGTGCATACTTTGTAGATTCCATTTAGGAAATAAAACACATTTTCTAAAAACTCGTGTTTTTTACGAAATCATGTAAACCTTCTAGAAGCTGTGATTTTAAAAAACGGTGGAAGTAAGCTTTTCTTATTTCCGGACGCAAGCGCAAACTATAGAAATTCGTTATGATGTAGAATGTACATACTTTGTTGATTCCATTTATGAAATAAAACACATTTTCTAAAAACTCATGTTTTTTAAGAAATCTTGTAAACCTTCTAGAAGCTGTGATTTTAAAAAACGGGGGAAGTAAGCTTTTCTTATTTCATAACGCATGCGCAAAATATAGAAAGTTGTTATGACGTAGAATATGCATACTTTTTTCATTCCATTTATGAAATAAAACATATTTTCTAATAACTCGTGTTTTTTACGAAATCATGTAAACCTTCTAGAAGCTGTGATTTTAAAAAACCGGGGAAGTAGTCTTTTCTTATTTCCGGACGCATGCACAAACTATAGAAAGTGCTTATGACATAGAATGTGCATACCTTGTAGATTCCATTTGTGAAATAAAACACATTTTCTAAAAACTCGTGTTTTTTACGAAATCATGTAAACCTTCTAGAAGCTGTGATTTTAAAAAACGGGGGAAGTAATCTTTTCTTATTTCCGAACGCATGCACAAACTATAGAAAGTCATTATCACGTAGAATGTGCATACTTTGTAGATTCCATTTATGAAATAAAACACATTTTCTAAAACCTCGTGTTTTTTACAAAATCATGTAAACCTTCTAGAAGCTGTGATTTTAAAAAACGGTGGAAGTAAGCTTTTCTTATTTCCGGACGCATGCGCAAACTATAGAAAGTCGTTATGACCTAGAATGTGCATACTTTGTCGATTCTATTTTTTAAATAAAACACATTTTCTAAAAACTCGTGTTTTTTACGACATCATGTAAACCTTTTAGAATCTGTGATTTTAAAAAACGGGGAAGGTAATCTTTTCTTATTTCCGGACGCATGCGCAAACTATAGAAAGTCGTTATGACGTAGAATCTACATACTTTGTCGATTCCATTTATGAAATAAAACACATTTTCTAAAAAATCGTGTTTTTTAAGAAATCATGTAAACCTTCTAGAAGCTGTGATTTTAAAAAACGGGGGAAGTAAGATTTTCTTATTTCAAGACGCATGCGCAAACTACAGAAAGTCATTATGACGTAGAATGTGCATACTTTGTAGATTCCATTTATGAAATAAAACACATTTTCTAAAAACTCGTGTTTTTTATGAAATCATGTAAACCTTCTAGAAACTGTGATTTTAAAAAATGGTGGAAGTAAGCTTTTCTTATTTCCAAACGCATGCGCAAACTATAGAAAGTCGTTATGACGTAGAATGTGCATACTTTGTTGATTCCATTTACGAAATAAAACACATTTTCTAAAAACTCGTGTTTTTTAAGAAATCATATAAACCTTCTAGAAGCTGTGATTTTAGAAAACGGGGGAAGTAAGCTTTTCTTATTTCCGGACGCATGTGCAAACTATAGAAAGTCATTATGACGTAGAATGTGCATACTTTGTAGATTCCATTTATGTAATAAAACACATTTTCTAAAAACTTGTGTTTTTTACGAAATCATGTAAACCTTCTAGAAGCTGTGATTTTAAAAAATGGTGGAAGTAAGCTTTTCTTATTTCCGGACGAATGCGGAAACTATAGAAAGTCGCTATGATGTAGAATCTGCATACTTTGTAGATTCCATTTATGAAATAAAATACATTTTCTAAAAACTCGTGTTTTTTAGGAAATCATGTAAACCTTCTAGAAGCTGTGATTTTCAAAAACGTTGGAAGTAAGCTTTACTTATTTCCGGACGCATGCGCAAACTATAGAAAGTCGTTATGACGTAGAATGTGCATACTTTGTAGATTCCATTTTTTAAATAAAACACATTTTCTAAAAACTCGTGTTTTTTACGAAATCATGTAAACCTTCTAGAAGCTGTCATTTTAAAAAACGGTGGAAGTAAGCTTTTCTTATTTCCGGACGCATGCAATAACTATAGAAAGTCATTATGACGTAGAATGTGCATACTTTGTAGATGCCATTTATGAAATAAAACACATTTTCTAAAAGCTCGTGTTTTTTACGAAATCATGTAAACCTTCTAGAAGCTGTGATTTTAAAAAACGGGGGAAGTAAGCTTTTCTGATTTCCGGACGCATGCGCAAAATATAGAAAGTCGTTATGACATAGAATGTGCATACTTTGTTGATTCCATTTATGAAATAAAACACATTTTCTAAAAAATCGTGTTTTTTAAGAAATCATGTAAACCTTCTAGAAGCTGTGATTTTAAAAAACGGGGGAAGTAAGCTTTTCTTATTTCTGGACGCATGCGCAAACTACAGAAAGTCATTATGACGTAGAATGTGCATACTTTGTAGATTCCATTTATGAAATAAAACACATTTTCTAAAAACTTGTGTTTTTTATGAAATCATGTAAACCTTCTAGAAGCTATGATTTTAAAAAACGGGGGAAGTAAGCTTTTCTTATTTCCGGACGCATGCGCAAACTATAGAAAGTCGTTATGACGTAGAATGTGCATACTTTGTTGATTCCATTTATGAAATAAAACACATTTTCTAAAAACTCGTGTTTTTTAAGAAATCATGTAAACCTTCTAGAAGCTGTGAATTTAAAAAACGGGGGAAGTAAGCTTTTTTTATTTCCGGACGCATGCACAAACTATAGAAATTCGTTATGACGTAGAATGTGCATACTTTGTAGATGCCATTTATGAAATAAAACACATTTTCTAAAAACTCGTGTTTTTTATGAAATCATGTAAACCTTCTAGAAGCTGTGATTTTAAAAAATGGGGGAAGTAAGCTTTTATTATTTCCGGACGCATGCGCAAAATATAGAAAGTTGTTATGACGTAGAATATGCATACTTTGTTGATTCCATTTATGAAATAAAACACATTTTCTAAAAACTCGTGTTTTTTAAGAAATCATGTAATCCTTCTAGAAACTGTGATTTTAAAAAACGGGGGAAGTAAGCTTTTCTTATTTCCGGACGCATGCACAAACTATAGAAAGTCGTTATGACATAGAATGTGCATACTTTGTAGATTCCATTTATGAAATAAAACACATTTTCTCAAAACTCGTGTCTTTTACGAAATCATGTAAACCTTCTAGAAGCTGTGATTTTAAAAAACGGGGGAAGTAAGCTTTTCTTATTTCCGGACGCATTCACAAACTATAGAAAGTCGTTATGACGTAGAATGTGCATACTTTGTAGGTTCCATTTATGAAATAAAACACATTTTCTAAAAATTCGTGTTTTTTACGAAATCATGTAAACCTTCTAGAAGCTGTGATTTTAAAAAACGGGGGAAGTAAGCTTTTCTTATTTCCGGACGCATGCGCAAACTATAGAAAGTCGTTATGACGTAGAATGTGCATACTTTGTAGATTCCATTTATGAAATAAAACACATTTTCTAAAAACTCGTGTTTTTTAAGAAATCATGTAAACCTTCTAGAAGCTGTGAATTTAAAAAACGGGGGAAGTAAGGTTTTTTTATTTCCGGACGCATGCACAAACTATAGAAATTCGTTATGACGTAGAATGTGCATACTTTGTAGGTTCCATTTATGAAATAAAACACATTTTCTAAAAACTCGTGTTTTTTACGAAATCATGTAAACCTTCTAGAAGCTGTGATTTTAAAAAACGGTGGAAGTAAGCTTTTCTTATTTCCGGACGCATGCGCAAACTATAGAAAGTCGTTATGACGTAGAATGTGCATACTTTGCAGATTCCATTTATGAAATAAAACACATTTTCTAAAAACTCGTGTTTTTTACGAAATCATGTAAACCTTCTAGAAGCTGTGATTTTAAAAAACGGTGGAAGTAAGCTTTTCTTATTTCCGGACGCAAGCGCAAACTATAGAAATTCGTTATGATGTAGAATGTACATACTTTGTTGATTCCATTTATGAAATAAAACACATTTTCTAAAAACATATGTTTTTTAAGAAATCTTGTAAACCTTCTAGAAGCTGTGATTTTAAAAAACGGGGGAAGTAAGCTTTTCTTATTTCATAACGCATGCGCAAAATATAGAAAGTTGTTATGACGTAGAATATGCATACTTTGTTGATTCCATTTATGAAATAAAACACATTTTCTAAAAACTCGTGTTTTTTAAGAAATCATGTAAACCTTCTAGAAGCTGTGATTTTTAAAAACGGGGGAAGTAAGATTTTCTTATTTCCGGACGCATGCACAAACTATAGAAAGTCGTTATGACGTTGAATGTGCATACTTTGTAGATTCCATTTATGAAATAAAACACATTTTCTAAAAACTCATGTTTTTTACGAAATCATGTAAACCTTCTAGAAGCTGTGATTTTAAAAAACGGGGGAAGTAATCTTTTCTTATTTCTGGACGCATTCACAAACTATAGAAAGTCATTATGACGTAGAATGTGCATACTTTGTAGATTCCATTTATGAAATAAAACAAATTTTCTAAAAACTCATGTTTTTTACGAAATCATGTAAACCTTCTAGAAGCTGTGATTTTAAAAAATGGTGGAATTAAGCTTTTCTTATTTCCGGACGCATGCGCAAACTATAGAAAGTCATTATGACGTAGAATGTGCATACTTTGTAGATTGCATTTATGAAATAAAACACATTTTCTAAAAACTCGTGTTTTTTATGAAATCATGTAAACCTTCTAGAAGCTGTGATTTTAAAAAACGGTGGAAGTAAGCTTTTCTTATTTCTGGACGCATGCGCAAACTATAGAAAGTCGTTATGACGTAGAATGTGCATACTTTGTAGATTCCATTTAGGAAATAAAACACATTTTCTAAAAACTCGTGTTTTTTACAAAATCATGTAAACCTTCTAGGAGCTGTGATTTTAAAAAACGGTGGAAGTAAGCTTTTCTTATTTCCGGACGCAAGCGCAAATTATAGAAATTCGTTATGACGTAGAATGTACATACTTTGTTGATTCCATTTATGAAATAAAACACATTTTCAAAAAACTCGTGTTTTTTAAGAAATCATGTAAACCTTCTAGAAGCTGTGATTTTAAAAAACGGGGGAAGTAAGCTTTTCTTATTTCCGGACGCATGCACAAACTATAGAAAGTCGTTATGACGCTGAATGTGCATACTTTGTAGATTCCATTTATGAAATAAAACACATTTTCTCAAAACTCGGGTCTTTTACGAAATCATGTAAACCTTTTAGAAGCTGTGATTTTAAAAAACGTGGGAAGTAAGCTTTTCTTATTTCCGGACGCATGCGCAAACTATAGAAAGTCGTTATGACGTAGAATGCGCATACTTTGTAGATTCCATTTATGAAATAAAACACATTTTCTAAAAACTCATGTTTTTTACGAAATCATGTAAACCTTCTAGAAGCTGTGATTTTAAAAAAAGGGGGAAGTAATCTTTTCTTATTTCCGGACGCATGCACAAACTATAGAAAGTCATTATGACGTAGAATGTGCATACTTTGTAGATTCCATTTATGAAATAAAACAAATTTTCTAAAAACTCGTGTTTTTTACGAAATCATGTAAACCTTCTAGAAGCTGTGATTTTAAAAAATGGTAGAATTAAGCTTTTCTTATTTCCGGACGCATGCGCAAACTATAGAAAGTCATTATGACGTAGAATGTGCATACTTTGTAGATTGCATTTATGAAATAAAACACATTTTCTAAAAACTCGTGTTTTTTATGAAATCATGTAAAGCTTCTAGAAGCTGTGATTTTAAAAAACAGGGGAAGTAAGCTTTTCTTATTTCCGGACGCATGAGCAAACTATAGAAAGTCGTTATGACGTAGAATGTGCATACTTTGTAGATTCAATTTATGAAATAGAACACAGTTTCTAAAAACTCGTGTTTTTTACGAAATCATGTAAACCTACTAGAAGTTGTGATTTTAAAAAACGGTGGAAGTAAGCTTTTCTTATTTCCGGATGCATGCGCAACATATAGAAAGTCGTTATGACGTAGAATGTGCATACTTTGTTGATTCCATTTATGAAATAAAACACATTTTCTAAAAACTCGTGTTTTTTAAGAAATCATGTAAACCTTCTAGAAGCTGTGATTTTAAAAAACGGGGAAGTAAGCTTTTCTTATTTCCAAACGCATGCGCAAACTATAGAAAGTCGTTTTGACGTAGAATGTGCATTCTTTGTAGATTCCATTTATGAAATAAACACATTTTCTAAAAACTCGTGTTTTTTACGAAATGATGTAAACCTTCTAGAAGCTGTGATTTTAAAAAACGATGGAAGTAAACTTTTTCATTTCCGGACGCATGCACAAACTATAGAATGTCGTTATGACGTAGAATGTGCATACTTTGTAGATTCCATTTATGAAATAAAACACATTTTCTAAAAACTCGTGTTTTTTACGAAATCATGTAAACCTTCTAGAAGCTGTGATTTTAAAAAATGGTGGAAGAAGCCTTTTCTTATTTCAGGACGCATGTGCAAACTATAGAAAGTCGTTATGACATAGAATGTGCATACTTTGTAGATTCCATTTATGAAATCTAACACATTTTCTAAAAACTCGTGTTTTTTACGAAATCATGTAAAGCTTCTAGAAGCTGTGATTTTAAAAAATGGTGGAAGTAAGTTTTTCTTATTTCCGTACGCATGCACAAACTATAGAAAGTCGTTATGACGTAGAATGTGCATACTTTTTAGATTCCATTTATGAAATAAAACATGTTTTCTACAAACTCGTGTTTTTTACGAAATCATGTAAACCTTCTAGAAGCTGTGATTTTAAAAAACCGGGGAAGTAATCTTTTCTTATTTCCGGACGCATGCACAAACTATAAAAAGTGCTTATGACATAGAATGTGCATACCTTGTAGATTCCATTTGTGAAATAAAACACATTTTCTAAAAACTCGTGTTTTTTACGAAATCATGTAAACCTTCTAGAAGCTGTGATTTTAAAAAACGGTGGATGTAAGCTTTTCTTATTTCCGGACGCATGCACAAACTATAGAAAGTCGTTATGACGTAGAATGTACATACTTTGTTCATTCCATTTATGAAATAAAACACATTTTCTAAAAAATCGTGTTTTTTAAGAAATCATCTAAACCTTCTAGAAGCTGTGATTTTAAAAAACGGGGGAAGTAAGCTTTTCTTATTTCCGGACGCATGCGCAAACTACAGAAAGTCATTATGACGTAGAATGTGCATACTTTGTAGATTCCATTTATGAAATAAAACACATTTTCTAAAAACTCGTGTTTTTTATGAAATCATGTAAACCTTCTAGAAGTTATGATTTTAAAAAACGGGGGAAGTGAGCTTTTCTTATTTCCGGACGCATGCGCAAACTATAGAAAGTCGTTATGACGTAGAATGTGCATACTTTGTTGATTCCATTTATGAAATAAAACACATTTTCTAAAAACTCGTGTTTTTTAAGAAATCATGTAAACCTTCTAGAAGCTGTGAATTTAAAAAATGGGGGAAGTAAGCTTTTTTTATTTCCGGACGCATGCACAAACTATAGAAATTCGTTATGACGTAGAATGTGCATACTTTGTAGATTCCATTTATGAAATAAAACACATTTTCTAAAAACTCGTGTTTTTTACGAAATCATGTAAACCTTCTAGAAGCTGTGATTTTAAAAAACGGTGGAAGTAAGCTTTTCTGATTTCCGGACGCATGCACAAACTATAGAAAGTCATTATGACGTAGAATGTGCATACTTTGCAGATTCCATTTATGAAATAAAACACATTTTCTAAAAACTCGTGTTTTTTACGAAATCATGTAAACCTTCTAGAAGCTGTGATTTTAAAAAACGGTGGAAGTAAGCTTTTCTTATTTTCGGACGCATGCGCAAACTATAGAAAGTCGTTATGACGTAGAATGTGCATACTTTGTAGATTCCATTTAGGAAATAAAACACATTTTCTAAAAACTCGTGTTTTTTACGAAATCATGTAAACCTTTTAGAAGCTGTGATTTTAAAAAACGGTGGAAGTAAGCTTTTCTTATTTCCGGACGCAAGCGCAAACTATAGAAATTCGTTATGACGTAGAATGTACATACTTTGTTGATTCCATTTATGAAATAAAACACATTTTCTAAAAACTCGTGTTTTTTAAGAAATCTTGTAAACCTTCTAGAAGCTGTGATTTTAAAAAACGGGGGAAGTAAGCTTTTCTTATTTCCAAACGCATGAGCAAAATATAGAAAGTTGTTATGACGTAGAATATGCATACTTTGTTGATTCCATTTATGAAATAAAACACATTTTCTAAAAACTCGTGTTTTTTAAGAAATCATGTAAACCTTCTAGAAGCTGTGATTTTAAAAAACGGGGGAAGTAAGCTTTTCTTATTTCCGGACGCATGCACAAACTATAGAAAGTCGTTATGACGTTGAATGTGCATACTTTGTAGATTCCATTTATGAAATAGAACACATTTTCTCAAAACTCGTGTCTTTTACGAAATCATGTAAACCTTCTAGAAGCTGTGATTTTAAAAATGGGGGAAGTAAGCTTTTCTTATTTCCGGACGCATGCGCAAACTATAGAAAGTCGTTATGACGTAGAATGTGCATACTTTGTAGGTTCCATTTATGAAATAAAACACATTTTCTAAAAACTCGTGTTTTTTACGAAATCATGTAAACCATCTAGAAGCTGTGATTTTAAAAAATGGTGGAAGTAAGCTTTTCTTATTTCCAAAGGCATGCGCAAACTATAGAAAGTCGTTATGACGTAGAATGTGCATACTTTGTAGATTCCATTTATGAAATAAAACACATTTTCTAAAATCTCGTGTTTTTTACGAAATCATGTAAACCTTCTAGAAGCTGTGATTTTAAAAAACGGTGGAAGTAAGCTTTTGTTATTCCGGACGCATGCGCAAACTATAGAAAGTCGTTATGACATAGAATGCGCATACTTTGTAGATTCCTTTGACGAAATAAAACACATTTTCTAAAAACTCATGTTTTTTACGAAATCATGTAAACCTTCTAGAAGCTGTGATTTTAAAAAATGGGGGAAGTAATCTTTTCTTATTTCCGGATGCATGCACAAACTATAGAAAGTCATTATGACGTAGAATGTGCATACTTTGTAGATTCCATTTATGAAATAAAACAAATTTTCTAAAAACTCGTGTTTTTAACGAAATAATGTAAACCTTCTAGAAGCTGTGATTTTAAAAAATGGTGGAATTAAGCTTTTCTTATTTCCGGATGCATGCGCAAACTATAGAAAGTCATTATGACGTAGAATGTGCATACTTTGTAGATTGCATTTATGAAATAAAACACATTTTCTAAAAACTCGTGTTTTTTATGAAATTATGTAAACCTTCTAGAAGCTGTGATTTTAAAAAACGGTGGAAGTAAGCTTTTCTTATTTCCGGACGCATGCGCAAACTATAGAAAGTCGTTATGACGTAGAATTTTCATACTTTGTAGATTCCATTTAGGAAATAAAACACATTTTCTAAAAACTAATGTTTTTTACGAAATCATGTAAACCTTCTAGAAGCTGTGATTTTAAAAAACGGTGGAAGTAAGCTTTTCTTATTTCCGGACGCAAGCGCAAACTATAGAAATTCGTTATGACGTATAATGTACATACTTTGTTGATTCCATTTATGAAATAAAACACATTTTCTAAAAACTCGTGTTTTTTAAGAAATCTTGTAAACCTTCTAGAAGCTGTGATTTTAAAAAACGGGGGAAGTAAGCTTTTCTTATTTCCGGATGCATGCGCAAACTATAGAAAGTCGTTATGACGTAGAATGTGCATACTTTGTAGATTCCATTAATGAAATAAAACACATTTTCTAAAAACTAGTGTTTTTTACGAAATCATGTAAACCTTCTAGAAGCTGTGATTTCAAAAAACGGTGGAAGTAAGCTTTTCTTATTTCCGGACGCATGCGCAAACTATAGAAAGTCATTATGACGTAGAATGTGCATACTTTGTAGATTCCATTTATGAAATAAAAAACATTTTCTAAAAGGTCGTGTTTTTTACGAAATCATGTAAACCTTCTAGAAGCTGTGATTTTAAAAAACGGTGGAAGTAAGCTTTTCTTATTTCCGGACGCATGCGCAAACTATAGAAAGTCGTTATGACGTTGAATCTGCATACTTTGTTGATTCCATTTATGAAATAAAACACATTTTCTAAAAACTCGTGTTTTTTACTAAATCATGTAAACCTTCTAGAAGCTGTGATTTTAAAAAACGGGGGAAGTAAGCTTTTCTTATTTCCAAACGCATGCGCAAACTATAGAAAGTCGTTATGACGTAGATTGTGCATACTTTGTTGATTCCATTTATGAAATAAAACACATTTCTAAAAACTCGTGTTTCTTAAGAAATCATGTAAACCTTCTAGAAGCTGTGATTTTAAAAAACGGGGGAAATAAGCTTTTCTTATTTCCGGACGCATGCGCAAACTATAGAAAGTCGTTATGACGTAGAATGTGCATACTTTGTAGATTCCATTTATGAAATGAAACACATTTTCTAAAAACTCATGTTTTTTACGAAATCATGTAAACCTTCTAGAAGCTGTGATTTGAAAAAACGGGGGAAGTAAGATTTTCTTATTTCCGGACGCATGCGCAAACTATAGAAAGTCATTATGACGTAGAATGCGCATACTTTGTAGATTCCATTTATGAAATAAAACAAATTTTCTGAAAACTCGTGTTTTTTACGAAATCATGTAAACCTTCTAGATGTTGTGATTTTAAAAAACGGGGGAAGTAAGCTTTTCTTATTTCCGGACGCATGCACAAACTATAGAAAGTCGTTATGACGTAGAATGTGCATACTTTTTAGATTCCATTTATGAAATAAAACACATTTTCTAAAACCTCGTGTTTTTTACAAAATCATGTAAACCTTCTAGAAGCGGTGATTTTAAAAAACGGTGGAAGTAAGCTTTTCTTATTTCCGGATGCATGCGAAAACTATAGAAAGTCGTTATGACGTAGAATGTGCATACTTTGTCGATTCTATTTTTGAAATAAAACACATTTTCTAAAAACTCGTGTTTTTTACGACATCATGTAAACCTTTTAGAATCTGTGATTTTAAAAAACGGGGAAGGTAAGCTTTTCTTATTTCCGGACGCATGCACAAACTATAGAAGGTCGTTATGACGTAGAATCTACATACTTTGTTGATTCCATTTATGAAATAAAACACATTTTCTAAAAAATCGTGTTTTTTAAGAAATCATGTAAACCTTCTAGAAGCTGTGATTTTAAAAAACGGGGGAAGTAAGCTTTTCTTATTTCTGGAAGCATCCGCAAACTACAGAAAGTCATTATGACGTAGAATGTGCATACTTTGTAGATTCCATTTATGAAATAAAACACATTTTCTAAAAACTCGTGTTTTTTATGAAATCATGTAAACCTTCTAGAAGTTATGATTTTAAAAAACAGGGGAAGTAAGCTTTTCTTATTTCCGGACGCATGCGCAAACTATAGAAAGTCATTATGACGTATAATGTGCATACTTTGTTGATTCGATTTATGAAATAAAACACATTTTCTAAAAACTCGTGTTTTTTAAGAAATCATGTAAACCTTCTAGAAGCTGTGAATTTAAAAAACGGGGGAAGTAAGCTTTTTTTATTTCCGGACGCATGCACAAACTATAGAAATTCGTTATGACCTAGAATGTGCATACTTTCTAGATTCCATTTATGAAATAAAACACATTTTCTAAAAACTCGTGTTTTTTAAGAAATCATGTAAACCTTCTAGAAGCTGTGATTTTAAAAAACGGGGGAAGTAAGCTTTTCTGATTTCCGGACGCATGCACAAACTATAGAAAGTCATTATGACGTAGAATGTGCATACTTTGCAGATTCCATTTATGAAATAAAACACATTTTCTAAAAACTCGTGTTTTTTACGAAATCATGTAAACCTTCTAGAAGCTTTGATTTTAAAAAACGGTGGAAGTAAGCTTTTCTTATTTCCGGACGCATGCGCAAACTATAGAAAGGGCTTATGACATAGAATGTGCATACCTTGTAGATTCCATTAGTGAAATAAAACACATTTTCTAAAAAATCGTGTTTTTTACGAAATCATGTAAACCTTCTAGAAGCTGTGATTTTAAAAAACGGTGGAAGTAAGCTTTTCTTATTTCCGGACGCAAGCGCAAACTATAGAAATTCGTTATGACGTAGAATGTACATACTTTGTTGATTCCATTTATGAAATAAAACACATTTTCTAAAAACTCATGTTTTTTAAGAAATCTTGTAAACCTTCTAGAAGCTGTGATGTTAAAAAACGGGGGAAGTAAGCTTTTCTTATTTCCAAACGCATGCGCAAAATATAGAAAGTTGTTATGACGTAGAATATGCATACTTTGTTGATTCCATTTATGAAATAAAACACATTTTCTAAAAACTCATGTTTTTTAAGAAATCATGTAAACCTTCTAGAAGCTGTGATTTTAAAAAACGGGGGAAGTAAGCTTTTCTTATTTCCGGACGCATGCACAAACTATAGAAAGTCGTTATGACGCTGAATGTGCATACTTTGTAGATTCCATTTATGAAATAAAACACATTTTCTCAAAACTCGTGTCTTTTACGAAATCATGTAAACCTTCTAGAAGCTGTGATTTTAAAAAACGGGGGAAGTAAGCTTTTCTTATTTCCGGACGCATGCGCAAACTATAGAAAGTCGTTATGACGTAGAATGTGCATACTTTGTAGGTTCCATTTATGAAATAAAACACATTTTCTAAAAACTCGTGTTTTTTACGAAATCATGTAAACCATCTAGAAGCTGTGATTTTAAAAAATGGTGGAAGTAAGCTTTTCTTATTTCCAAACGCATGCGCAAACTATAGAAAGTCGTTATGACGGAGAATGTGCATACTTTGTAGATTCCATTTATGAAATAAAACACATTTTCTAAAAACTCGTGTTTTTTACGAAATCATGTAAACCTTCTAGAAGCTGTGATTTTAAAAAACGGTGGAAGTAAGCTTTTCTTATTTCCGGACGCATGCGCAAACTATAGAAAGTCGTTATGACGTAGAATGCGCATACTTTGTAGATTCCATTTATGAAATAAAACACATTTTCTAAAAACTCATGTTTTTTACGAAATCATGTAAACCTTCTAGAAGCTGTGATTTTAAAAAACGGGGGAAGTAATCTTTTCTTATTTCCGGACGCATGCACAAACTATAGAAAGTCATTATGACGTAGAATGTGCATACTTTGTAGATTCCATTTATGAAATAAAACAAATTTTCTAAAAACTCGTGTTTTTTACGAAATCATGTAAACCTTCTAGAAGCTGTGATTTTAAAAAATGGTGGAATTAAGCTTTTCTTATTTCCGGACGAATGCGCAAACTATAGAAAGTCATTATGATGTAGAATGTGCATACTTTGTAGATTGCATTTATGAAATAAAACACATTTTCTAAAAACTCGTGTTTTTTATGAAATCATGTAGAGCTTCTAGAAGCTGTGATTTTAAAAAACAGGGGAAGTAAGCTTTTCTTATTTTCGGACGCATGAGCAAACTATAGAAAGTCGTTATGACGTAGAATGTGCATACTTTTTAGATTCAATTTATGAAATAAAACACAGTTTCTAAAAACTCGTGTTTTTTACGAAATCATGTAAACCTTCTAGAAGCTGTGATTTTAAAAAACGGGGGAAGTAAGCTTTTCTTATTTCCGGATGCATGCGCAACATATAGAAAGTCGTTATGACATAGAATGTGCATACTTTGTTGATTCCATTTATGAAATAAAACACATTTTCTAAAAACTCGTGTTTTTTAAGAAATCATGTAAACCTTCTAGAAGCTGTGATTTTAAAAAACGGGGGAAGTAAGCTTTTCTTATTTCCAAACGCATGTGCAAACTATAGAAAGTCGTTTTGAGGTAGATTGTGCATTCTTTATAGATTCCATTTATGAAATAAAACACATTTTCTAAAAACTCGTGTTTTTTACGAAATGATGTAAACCTTCTAGAAGCTGTGATTTTAAAAAACGATGGAACTAAACTTTTTTATTTCCGGACGCATGCACAAACTATAGAAAGTCGTTATGACGTAGAATGTGCATACTTTGTAGATTCCATTTATGAAATAAAACACATTTTCTAAAAACTCGTGTTTTTTACGAAATCATGTAAACCTTCTAGAAGCTGTGATTTTAAAAAACGGTGGAAGTAAGCTTTTCTTATTTTCGGACGCATGCGCAAACTATAGAAAGTCGTTATGACGTAGAATGTGCATACTTTGTACATTCCATTTATGAAATAAAACACATTTTCTAAAAACTCGTGTTTTTTACGAAATCATGTAAACATTCTAGAAGCTGTGATTTTAAAAAACGGTGGAAGAAGCCTTCTCTTATTTCAGGACGCATGCGCAAACTATAGAAAGTCGTTATGACATAGAATGTGCATACTTTGTAGATTCCATTTATGAAATCTAACACATTTTCTGAAAACTCGTGTTTTTTACGAAATCATGTAAAGCTTCTAGAAGCTGTGATTTTAAAAAATGGTGGAAGTAAGTTTTTCTTATTTCCGGACGCATGCACAAACTATAGAAAGTCATTATGACGTAGAATGTGCATACTTTGTAGATTCCATTTATGAAATAAAACATGTTTTCTAAAAACTCGTGTTTTTTACGAAATCATGTAAACCTTCTAGAAGCTGTGATTTTAAAAAACCGGGGAAGTAATCTTTTCTTATTTCCGGACGCATGCACAAACTATAGAAAGGGCTTATGACATAGAATGTGCATACCTTGTAGATTCCATTTGTGAAATAAAACACATTTTCTAAAAACTCGTGTTTTTTACGAAATCATGTAAACCTTCTAGAAGCTGTGATTTTAAAAAACGGTGGAAGTAAGCTTTTCTTATTTCCGGACGCAAGCGCAAACTATAGAAACTCGTTATGACGTAGAATGTGCATACATTGTAGATTCCAATTATGAAGTAAACCAAATTTTCTAAAAACTCGTGTTTTTTAAGAAATCATGTAAACCTTCTAGAAGCTCTGATTTTAAAAAACGGGGGAAGTATGCTTTTCTTATTTCCGGACGAATGCGCAAACTATAGAAAGTCATTATGAGGTAGAATGTGCATACTTTGTTGATTCCATTTATGAAATAAAACACATTTTCTAAAAACTCGTGTTTTTTAAGAAATCATGTAAACCTTCTAGAAGCTGTGATTTTAAAAAACGGGGGAAGTAAGCTTTTCTTATTTCCAAACGCATGCGCAAACTATAGAAAGTCGTTATGACGTAGAATGTGCATACTTTGTTGATTCCATTTATGAAATAAAACACATTTTCTAAAAACTCGTGTTTTTTAAGAAATCATATAAACCTTCTAGAAGCTGTGATTTTAGAAAACGGGGGAAGTAAGCTTTTCTTATTTCCGGACGCATGCGCAAACTATAGAAAGTCGTTATGACGTAGAATGTGCATACTTTGTAGATTCCATTTATGTAATAAAACACATTTTCTAAAAACTCGTGTTTTTTACGAAATCATGTAAACCTTCTAGAAACTGTGATTTTAAAAAATGGTGGAAGTAAGCTTTTCTTATTTCCGGACGAATGCGCAAACTATAGAAAGTCGTTATGACGTAGAATGTGCATACTTTGCTGATTCCATTTATGAAATAAAACACATTTTCTAAAAACTCGTGTTTTTTAAGAAATCATGTAAACCTTCTAGAAGCTGTGATTTTAAAAAACGGGGGAAGTAAGCTTTTCTTATTTCCAAACGCATGCGCAAACTATAGAAAGTCGTTATGACGTAGAAGGTGCATACTTTGTTGATTCCATTTACGAAATAAAACACATTTTCTAAAAACTCGTGTTTTTTAAGAAATCATATAAACCTTCTAGAAGCTGTGATTTTAGAAAACGGGGGAAGTAAGCTTTTCTTATTTCCGGACGCATGCGCAAACTATAGAAAGTCGTTATGACGTAGAATGTGCATACTTTGTAGATTCCATTTATGTAATAAAACACATTTTCTAAAAACTCGTGTTTTTTACGAAATCATGTAAACCTTCTAGAAGCTGTGATTTTAAAAAATGGTGGAAGTAAGCTTTTCTTATTTCCGGACGAATGCGGAAACTATAGAAAGTCGTTATGACGTAGAATCTGCATACTTTGTAGATTCCATTTATGAAATAAAATACATTTTCTAAAAACTCGTGTTTTTTAGGAAATCATGTAAACCTTCTAGAAGCTGTGATTTTAAAAAACGTTGGAAGTAAGCTTTTCTTATTTCCGGACGCATGCGCAAACTATAGAAATTCGTTATGACGTAGAATGTGCATACTTTGTAGATTCCATTTTTTAAATAAAACACATTTTCTAAAAACTCGTGTTTTTTACGAAATCATGTAAACCTTCTAGAAGCTGTGATTTTAAAAAACGGTGGAAGTAAGCTTTTCTTATTTCCGAACGCATGCGCAAACTATAGAGAGTCATTATGACGTAGAATGTGCATACTTTGTTGATTCTATTTATGAAATAAAACAGATTTTCTAAAAACTCGTGTTTTTTACGAAATCATGTAAACCTTCTGGAATCTGTGATTTTAAAAAACGGGGGAGGTAAGCTTTTCTTATTTCCGTACGCATGCAATAACTATAGAAAGTCATTATGACGTAGAATGTGCATACTTTGTATATGCCATTTATGAAATAAAACACATTTTCTAAAAGCTCGTGTTTTTTACGAAATCATGTAAACCTTCTAGAAGCTGTGATTTTAAAAAACGGGGGAAGTAAGCTTTTCTGATTTCCGGACGCATGCGCAAAATATAGAAAGTCGTTATGACATAGAATGTGCATACTTTGTTGATTCCATTTATGAAATAAAACACATTTTCTAAAAAATCGTGTTTTTTAAGAAATCATGTAAACCTTCTAGAAGCTGTGATTTTAAAAAACAGGGGAAGTAAGCTTTTCTTATTTCCGGACGCATGCGCAAACTACAGAAAGTCATTATGACGTAGAATGTGCATACTTTGTAGATTCCATTTATGAAATAAAACACATTTTCTAAAAACTTGTGTTTTTTATGAAATCATGTAAACCTTCTAGAAGCTATGATTTTAAAAAACGGGGGAAGTAAGCTTTTCTTATTTCCGGACGCATGCGCAAACTATAGAAAGTCGTTATGACGTAGAATGTGCATACTTTGTTGATTCCATTTATGAAATAAAACACATTTTCTAAAAACTCGTGTTTTTTAAGAAATCATGTAAACCTTCTAGAAGCTGTGAATTTAAAAAACGGGGGAAGTAAGCTTTTTTTATTTCCGGACGCATGCACAAACTATAGAAATTCGTTATGACGTAGAATGTGCATACTTTGTAGATGCCATTTATGAAATAAAACACATTTTCTAAAAACTCGTGTTTTTTATGAAATCATGTAAACCTTCTAGAAGCTGTGATTTTAAAAAATGGGGGAAGTAAGCTTTTATGATTTCCGGACGCATGCGCAAAATATAGAAAGTTGTTATGACGTAGAATATGCATACTTTGTTGATTCCATTTATGAAATAAAACACATTTTCTAAAAACTCGTGTTTTTTAAGAAATCATGTAATCCTTCTAGAAGCTGTGATTTTAAAAAACGGGGGAAGTAAGCTTTTCTTATTTCCGGACGCATGCACAAACTATAGAAAGTCGTTATGACGTAGAATGTGCATACTCTGTAGATTCCATTTATGAAATAAAACACATTTTCTCAAAACTCGTGTCTTTTACGAAATCATGTAAACCTTCTAGAAGCTGTGATTTTAAAAAATGGGGTAAGTAAGCTTTTGTTATTTCCGGACGCATGTGGAAACTATAGAAAGTCATTATCACATAGAATGTGCATACATTGTAGATTCCATTTATGAAATAAAACACATTTTCTAAAAACTCGTGTTTTTTACGAAATCATGTAAACCTTTTAGAAGCTGTGATTTTAAAAAACGGGGGAAGTAAGCTTTTCTTATTTCCGGACGCATGCGCAAACTATAGAAAGTCGTTGTGACGTAGAATGTGGATACTTTGTTGATTCTATTTAAGAAATAAAACACATTTTCTAAAAACTCGTGTTTTTTAAGAAATCATGTAAACCATCTAGAATCTGTGATTTTAAAAAACTAGGGAGGTTAGCTTTTCTTATTTCCGGACGCATGCGCAAACTATAGAAAGTCGTTATGACATAGAATGTGCATACTTTGTAGATTCCATTTATGAAATAAAACACATTTTCTAAAAACTCGTGTTTTTTACGAAATCATGTAAAGCTTCTAGAAGCTATGATTTTAATAAACGGTCAAAGTAAGCTTTTCTTATTTCCGGACGCATGCGCAAACTATAGAAAGTCGTTATGACGTAGAATGTGCATACTTTATTGATTCCATTTATGAAATAAAACAGATTTTCTAAAAACTCGTGTTTTTTACGAAATCATGTAAACCTTCTAGAAGCTGTGATTTTAAAAAACGGTGGAAGTAAGCTTTTCTTATTTCCGGACGCATGCGAAAACTATAGAAAGTCGTTATGACGTAGAATGTGCATACTTTGTAGATTCCATTTAGGAAATAAAACACATTTTCTAAAAACTCGTGTTTTTTACGAAATCATGTAAACCTTCTAGAAGCTGTGATTTTAAAAAACGGTGGAAGTAAGCTTTTCTTATTTCCGGACGGAAGCGCAAACTATAGAAATTCGTTATGATGTAGAATGTACATACTTTGTTGATTCCATTTATGAAATAAAACACATTTTCTAAAAACTCATGTTTTTTAAGAAATCTTGTAAACTTTCTAGAAGCTGTGATTTTAAAAAACGGGGGAAGTAAGCTTTTCTTATTTCATAACGCATGCGCAAAATATAGAAAGTTGTTGTGACGTAGAATATGCATACTTTGTAGATTCCATTTATGAAATAAAACATATTTTCTAATAACTCGTGTTTTTTACGAAATCATGTAAACCTTCTAGAAGCTGTGATTTTAAAAAACCGGGGAAGTAGTCTTTTCTTATTTCCGGACGCATGCACAAACTATAGGAAGTGCTTATGACATAGAATGTGCATACCTTGTAGATTCCATTTGTGAAATAAAACACATTTTCTAAAAACTCGTGTTTTTTACGAAATCATGTAAACCTTATAGAAGCTGTGATTTTAAAAAACGGGGGAAGTAAGCTTTTCTGATTTCCGGACGCATGCACAAACTATAGAAAGTCATTATGACGTAGAATGTGCATACTTTGCAGATTCCATTTATGAAATAAAACACATTTTCTAAAAACTCGTGTTTTTTACGAAATCATGTAAACCTTCTAGAAGCTGTGATTTTAAAAAACGGTGGAAGTAAGCTTTTCTTATTTCCGGACGCATGCGCAAACTATAGAAAGTCGTTATGACGTAGAATGTGCATACTTTGTAGATGCCATTTAGGAAATAAAACACATTTTCTAAAAACTCGTGTTTTTTACGAAATCATGTAAACCTTCTAGAAGCTGTGATTTTAAAAAACGGTGGAAGTAAGCTTTTCTTATTTCCGGACGCAAGCGCAAACTATAGAAATTCGTTATGACGTAGAATGTACATACTTTGTTGATTCCATTTATGAAATAAAACACATTTTCTAAAAACTCATGTTTTTTAAGAAATCTTGTAAACCTTCTAGAAGCTGTGATGTTAAAAAACGGGGGAAGTAAGCTTTTCTTATTTCCAAACGCATGCACAAAATATAGAAAGTTGTTATGACGTAGAATATGCATACTTTGTTGATTCCATTTATGAAATAAAACACATTTTCTAAAAACTCGTGTTTTTTAAGAAATCATGTAAACCTTCTAGAAGCTGTGATTTTAAAAAACGGGGGAAGTAAGCTTTTCTTATTTCCGGACGCATGCAGAAACTATAGAAAGTCGTTATGACGTAGAATGTGCATACTTTGTAGATTCCATTTATGAAATAAAACAAATTTTCTAAAAACTCGTGTTTTTTACGAAATCATGTAAACCTTCTAGAACCTGTGATTTTAAAAAATGGTGGAATTAAGCTTTTCTTATTTCCGGACGAATGCGCAAACTATAGAAAGTCATTATGATGTAGAATGTGCATACTTTGTAGATTGCATTTATGAAATAAAACACATTTTCTAAAAACTCGTGTTTTTTATGAAATCATGTAGAGCTTCTAGAAGCTGTGATTTTAAAAAACAGGGGAAGTAAGCTTTTCTTATTTCCGGACGCATGAGCAAACTATAGAAAGTCGTTATGACGTAGAATGTGCATACTTTGTAGATTCAATTTATGAAATAAAACACAGTTTCTAAAAACTCGTGTTTTTTACGAAATCATGTAAACCTACTAGAAGTTGTGATTTTCAAAAACGGTGGAAGTAAGCTTTTCTTATTTCCGGATGCATGCGCAACATATAGAAAGTCGTTATGACGTAGAATGTGCATACTTTGTTGATTCCATTTATGAAATAAAACACATTTTCTAAAAACTCGTGTTTTTTAAGAAATCATGTAAACCTTCTAGAAGCTGTGATTTTAAAAAACGGGGGAAGTAAGCTTTTCTTATTTCCAAACGCATGCGCAAACTATAGAAAGTCGTTTTGAGGTAGATTGTGCATTATTTGTAGATTCCATTTATGAAATAAAACACATTTTCTAAAAACTTGTGTTTTTTACGAAATGATGTAAACCTTCTAGAAGCTGTGATTTTAAAAAACGATGGAAGTAAACTTTTTTATTTCCGGACGCATGCACAAACTATAGAAAGTCGTTATGACGTAGAATGTGCATACTTTGTAGATTCCATTTATGAAATAAAACACATTTTCTAAAAACTCGTGTTTTTTACGAAATCATGTAAACCTTCTAGAAGCTGTGATTTTAAAAAACGGTGGAAGTAAGCTTTTCTTATTTCCGGACGCATGCGCAAACTATAGAAAGTCGTTATGACGTAGAATGTGCATACTTTGTACATTCCATTTATGAAATAAAACACATTTTCTAAAAACTCATGTTTTTTACGAAATCATGTAAACATTCTAGAAGCTGTGATTTTAAAAAACGGTGGAAGAAGCCTTTTCTTATTTCAGGACGCATGCGCAAACTATAGAAAGTCGTTATGACATAGAATGTGCATACTTTGTAGATTCCATTTATGAAATCTAACACATTTTCTAAAAACTCGTGTTTTTTACGAAATCATGTAAAGCTTCTAGAAGCTGTGATTTTAAAAAATGGTGGAAGTAAGTTTTTCTTATTTCCGGACGCATGCACAAACTATAGAAAGTCGTTATGACGTAGAATGTGCATACTTTGTAGATTCCATTTATGAAATAAAACATTTTTTCTAAAAACTCGTGTTTTTTACGAAATCATGTAAACCTTCTAGAAGCTGTGATTTTAAAAAACCGGGGAAGTAATCTTTTCTTATTTCCGGACGCATGCACAAACTATAGAAAGGGCTTATGACATAGAATGTGCATACCTTGTAGATTCCATTTGTGAAATAAAACACATTTTCTAAAAACTCGTGTTTTTTACGAAATCATGTAAACCTTCTAGAAGCTGTGATTTTAAAAAACGGTGGATGTAAGCTTTTCTTATTTCCGGACGCATGCACAAACTATAGAAAGTCGTTATGACGTAGAATGTACATACTTTGTTCATTCCATTTATGAAATAAAACACATTTTCTAAAAAATCGTGTTTTTTAAGAAATTATCTAAACCTTCTAGAAGCTGTGATTTTAAAAAACGGGGGAAGTAAGCTTTTCTTATTTCCGGACGCATGCGCAAACTACAGAAAGTCATTATGACGTAGAATGTGCATACTTTGTAGATTCCATTTATGAAATAAAACACATTTTCTAAAAACTCGTGTTTTTTATGAAATCATGTAAACCTTCTAGAAGTTATGATTTTAAAAAACGGGGGAAGTAAGCTTTTCTTATTTCCGGACGCATGCGCAAACTATAGAAAGTCGTTATGACGTAGAATGTGCATACTTTGTTGATTCCATTTATGAAATAAAACACATTTTCTAAAAACTCGTGTTTTTTAAGAAATCATGTAAACCTTCTAGAAGCTGTGAATTTAAAAAACGGGGGAAGTAAGCTTTTTTTATTTCCGAACGCATGCACAAACTATAGAAATTCGTTATGACGTAGAATGTGCATACTTTGTAGATTCCATTTATGAAATAAAACACATTTTCTAAAAACTCGTGTTTTTTACGAAATCATGTAAACCTTCTAGAAGCTGTGATTTTAAAAAACGGGGGAAGTAAGCTTTTCTGATTTCCGGACGCATGCACAAACTATAGAAAGTCATTATGACGTAGAATGTGCACACTTTGGAGATTCCATTTATGAAATAAAACACATTTTCTAAAAACTCGTGTTTTTTACGAAATCATGTAAACCTTCTAGAAGCTGTGATTTTAAAAAACGGTGGAAGTAAGCTTTTCTTATTTCCGGACGCATGCGCAAACTATAGAAAGTCGTTATGACGTAGAATGTGCATACTTTGTAGATTCCATTTAGGAAATAAAACACATTTTCTAAAAACTCGTGTTTTTTACGAAATCATGTAAACCTTCTAGAAGCTGTGATTTTAAAAAACGGTGGAAGTAAGCTTTTCTTATTTCCGGACGCAAGCGCAAACTATAGAAATTCATTCTGACGTAGAATGTACATACTTTGTTGATTCCATTTATGAAATAAAACACATTTTCTAAAAACTCGTGTTTTTTAAGAAATCTTGTAAACCTTCTAGAAGCTGTGATTTTAAAAAATGGGGGAAGTAAGCTTTTCTTATTTCCAAACGCATGCGCAAAATATAGAAAGTTGTTATGACGTAGAATATGCATACTTTGTTGATTCCATTTATGAAATAAAACACATTTTCCATTTATGAAATAAAACACATTTTCTCAAAACTCGTGTCTTTTACGAAATCATGTAAACCTTCTAGAAGCTGTGATTTTAAAAAACGGGGGAAGTAAGCTTTTCCTATTTCCGGACGCATGCGCAAACTATAGAAAGTCGTTATGACGTTGAATGTGCATACTTTGTAGATTCCATTTATGAAATAAAACACATTTTCTCAAAACTCGTGTCTTTTACGAAATCATGTAAACCTTCTAGAAGCTGTGATTTTAAAAAACGGGGGAAGTAAGCTTTTCCTATTTCCGCACGCATGCGCAAACTATAGAAAGTCGTTATGACGTAGAATGTGCATACTTTGTAGGTTCCATTTATGAAATAAAACATATTTTTTAAAAACTCGTGTTTTTTACGAAATCATGTAAACCATCTAGAAGCTGTGATTTTAAAAAATGGTGGAAGTAAGCTTTTCTTATTTCCAAACGCATGCGCAAACTATAGAAAGTTGTTATGACGTAGAATGTGCATACTTTGTAGATTCCATTTATGAAATAAAACACATTTTCTAAAAACTCGTGTTTTTTATGAAATCATGTAAACCTTCTAGAAGCTGTGATTTTAAAAAACGGTGGAAGTAAGCTTTTCTTATTTCCGGACGCATGCGCAAACTATAGAAAGTCGTTATGACGTAGAATGCGCATACTTTGTAGATTCCATTGATGAAATAAAACACATTTTCTAAAAACTCATGTTTTTTACGAAATCATGTAAACCTTTTAGAAGCTGTGATTTTAAAAAACGGGGGAAGTAATCTTTTCTTATTTCCGGACGCATGCACAAACTATAGAAAGTCATTATGACGTAGAATGTGCATACTTTGTAGATTCCATTTATGAAATAAAACAAATTTTCTAAAAACTCGTGTTTTTTACGAAATCATGTAAACCTTCTAGAAGCTGTGATTTTAAAAAATGGTGGAATTAAGCTTTTCTTATTTCCGGACGCATGCGCAAACTATAGAAAGTCATTATGACGTAGAAGGTGCATACTTTGTAGATTGCATTTATGAAATAAAACACATTTTCTAAAAACTCGTGTTTTTTATGAAATCATGTAAACCTTCTAGAAGCTGTGATTTTAAAAAACGGTGGAAGTAAGCTTTTCTTATTTCCGGACGCATGCGCAAACTATAGAAAGTCATTATGACGTAGAATGTGCATACTTTGTAGATTCCATTTAGGAAATAAAACACATTTTCTAAAAACTCTTGTTTTTTACGAAATCATGTAAACCTTCTAGAAGCTGTGATTTTAAAAAACGGTGGAAGTAAGCTTTTCTTATTTCCGGACGCAAGCGCAAACTATAGAAATTCGTTATGACGTAGAATGTACATACTTTGTTGATTCCATTTATGAAATAAAACACATTTTCTAAAAACTCGTGTTTTTTAAGAAATCTTGTAAACCTTCTCGAAGCTGTGATTTTAAAAAACGGGGGAAGTAAGCTTTTCTTATTTCCAAACGCATGCGCAAAATATAGAAAGTTGTTATGACGTAGAATATGCATACTTTGTTTATTCCATTTATGAAATAAAACACATTTTCTAAAAACTCGTGTTTTTTAAGAAATCATGTAAACCTTCTAGAAGCTGTGATTTTAAAAAACGGGGGAAGTAAGCTTTTCTTATTTCCGGACGCATGCACAAACTATAGAAAGTCGTTATGACGTTGAATGTGCATACTTTGTAGATTCCATTTATGAAATAAAACACATTTTCTCAAAACTCGTGTCTTTTACGAAATCATGTAAACCTTCTAGAAGCTGTGATTTTAAAAAACGGGGGAAGTAAGCTTTTCTTATTTCCGGATGCATGCGCAAACTATAGAAAGTCGTTATGACGTAGAATGTGCATACTTTGTAGGTTCCATTTATGAAATAAAACACATTTTCTAAAAACTCGTGTTTTTTACGAAATCATGTAAACCATCTAGAAGCTGTGATTTTAAAAAATGGTGGAAGTAAGCTTTTCTTATTTCCAAACGCATGCGCAAACTATAGAAGGTCGTTATGACGTAGAATGTGCATACTTTGTAGATTCCACTTATGAAATAAAACACATTTGCTAAAAACTCGTGTTTTTTACGAAATCATGTAAACCTTCTAGAAGCTGTGATTTTAAAAAACGGTGGAAGTAAGCTTTTCTTATTTCCGGACGGATGCACAAACTATAGAAAGTCGTTATGACGTAGAATGCGCATACTTTGTAGATTCCATTTGTGAAATAAAACACATTTTCTAAAAACTCATGTTTTTTACGAAATCATGTAAACCTTCTAGAAGCTGTGATTTTAAAAAATGGGGGAAGTAATCTTTTCTTATTTCCGGAGGCATGCACAAACTATAGAAAGTCATTATGACGTAGAATGTGCATACTTTGTAGATTCCATTTATGAAATAAAACAAATTTTCTAAAAACTCGTGTTTTTTACGAAATCATGTAAACCTTCTAGAAGCTGTGATTTTAAAAAATGGTGGAATTAAGCTTTTCTTATTTCCGGACGCATGCGCAAACTATAGAAAGTCATTATGACGTAGAATGTGCATACTTTGTAGATTGCATTTATGAAATAAAACACATTTTCTAAAAACTCGTGTTTTTTATGAAATCATGTAAAGCTTCTAGAAGCTGTGATTTTAAAAAACAGGGGAAGTAAGCTTTTCTTATTTCCGGACGCATGAGCAAACTATAGAAAGTTGTTATGACGTAGAATGTGCATACTTTGTAGATTCAATTTATGAAATAAAACACAGTTTCTAAAAACTCGTGTTTTTTACGAAATCATGTAAACCTACTAGAAGTTGTGATTTTAAAAAACGGTGGAAGTAATCTTTTCTTATTTCCGGATGCATGCGCAACATATAGAAAGTCGTTATGACGTAGAATGTGCATACTTTGTTGATTCCATTTATGAAATAAAACTCATTTTCTAAAAACTCATGTTTTTTAAGAAATCATGTAAACCTTCTAGAAGCTGTGATTTTAAAAAACGGGGGAAGTAAGCTTTTCTTATTTCCCAACGCATGCGCAAACTATAGAAAGTCGTTTTGACGTAGAATGTGCATTCTTTGTAGATTCCATTTATGAAATAAAACACATTTTCTAAAAACTCATGTTTTTTACGAAATGATGTAAACCTTCTAGAAGCTGTGATTTTAAAAAACGATGGAAGTAAACTTTTTTATTTCCGGACGCATGCACAAACTATAGAAAGTCGTTATGACGTAGAATGTGCATACTTTGTAGATTCCATTTATGAAATAAAACACATTTTCTAAAAAGTCGTGTTTTTTACGAAATCATGTAAACCTTCTAGAAGCTGTGATTTTAAAAAACGGTGGAAGTAAGCTTTTCTTAATTCCGGACGCATGCGCAAACTATAGAAAGTCGTTATGATGTAGAATGTGCATACTTTGTACATTCCATTTATGAAATAAAACACATTTTCTAAAAACTCGTGTTTTTTACGAAATCATGTAAACCTTCTAGAAGCTGTGATTTTAAAAAACGGTGGAAGAAACTTTTTCTTATTTCAGGACGCATGCGCAAACTATAGAAAGTCGTTATGACATAGAATGTGCATACTTTGTAGATTCCATTTATGAAATCTAACACATTTTCTAAAAACTCGTGTTTTTTATGAAATCATGTAAAGCTTCTAGAAGCTGTGATTTTAAAAAATGGTGGAAGTAAGTTTTTCTTATTTCCGGACGCATGCACAAACTATAGAAATCGTTATGATGTAGAATGTGCATACTTTGTAGATTCCATTTATGAAATAAAACATGTTTTCTAAAAACGCGTGTTTTTTACGAAATCATGTAAACCTTCTAGAAGCTGTGATTTTAAAAAACCGGGGAAGTAATCTTTTCTTATTTCCGGACGCATGCACAAACTATAGAAAGTGCTTATGACATAGAATGTGCATACCTTGTAGATTCCATTTGTGAAATAAAACACATTTTCTAAAAACTCGTGTTTTTTACGAAATCATGTAAACCTTCTAGAAGCTGTGATTTTAAAAAACGGTGGATGTAAGCTTTTCTTATTTCCGGACGCATGCGCAAACTATAGAAAGTCGTTATGACGTAGAATGTACATACTTTGTTCATTCCATTTATGAAATAAAACACATTTTCTAAAAACTCGTGTTTTTTAAGAAATCATGTAAACCTTCTAGAAGCTGTGATTTTAAAAAACGGAGGAAGTAAGCTTTTCTTATTTCCAGACGCATGCGCAAACTATAGAAAGTCGTTATGACGTAGAATGTGCATACTTTGTAGATTCCATTTATGAAATAAAACACATTTTCTAAAAACTCGTGTTTTTTACGAAATGATGTAAACCTTCTAGAAGTTGTGATTTTAAAAAACGATGGAAGTAAGATTTTCTTATTTCCGGACGCATGCGCAAACTATAGAAAGTCGTTATGACGTAGAATGTGCATACTTTGTAGATTCCATTTATGAAATAAAACACATTTTCTAAAAACTCATGTTTTTTACGAAATCATGTAAACCTTCTAGAAGCTGTGATTTTAAACAACGGTGGAAGTAAGCTTTTCTTGTTACCGGACGCATGCGCAACCTATAGAAATTCGTTATGACGTAGAATGTGCATACTTTGTTGATTCCATTTATGAAATAAAACACATTTTCTAAAAAATCGTGTTTTTTAAGAAATCATGTAAACCTTGTAGAAGCTGTGATTTTAAAAAACGGGGGAAGTAAGCTTTTCTTATTTCTGGACGCATGCACAAACTATAGAAAGTCATTATGACGTAGAATGTGCATACTTTGTAGATTCCATTTATGATATAAAACACATTTTCAAAAAACTTGTGTTTTTTACGAAATCATGTAAACCTTCTAGAAGCTATGATTTTAAAAAACGGGGGAAGTAAGCTTTTCTTATTTCCGGACGCATGCGCAGACTATAGAAAGTCGTTATGACGTAGAGTGTGCATAGTTTGTAGATTCAATTTATGAAATAAAACACATTTTCTAAAAACTTGTGTTTTTTACGAAATCATGTAAACCTTCTAGAAGCTGTGATTTTAAAAAACGGTGGAAGTAAGCTTTTCTTATTTTCGGATGCATGCACAACCTATAGAAAGTCGTTATGACATAGAATGTGCATACTTTGTTGTTTCCATTGATGAAATAAAACACATTTTCTAAAAACTCGTTTTTTTTAAGAAATCATGTAAACCTTCTAGAAGCTATTGTTGATGTATATCTAACTTCGGAATGTATTTCATCAGTATATTATATATATATTTATTGTACCCTTATAAGAGATGTGTTATTCCTCTATAAGGAAGTGTCGTCATGTGGATTGACAAGTGTCGCAAGTGTGTGTACTTGTCGATGGGTTATTAGACCACCTTATGGGGTCGGCCCTAATTAATGTATAATATAATGTGGATGTATCTAAGTAGACAAGTCGGCCCCAGTAGGTCACTTGGCAAAAAGGTGAGTATAAATAGAGATAGGAGATCTCTATTTTACTCACTCGGAAAAGTATCTATCTCTCTCTCTGAAAAGTGGCGCACTAGTGAGGAGGAGGAGGATCATCTGCCAGGAGACTATCTCAGTGTTGTTTGGTTGTATTTTGGTTGAGCCATTGCTCTCTCTATCTCTGAGGAAGTTGTGGGGTTTTTCACCTTAGGGTTTTCCCCATGGAAACTCTGTGTCTCTTGTCGCTATGCTTTTGATTCTTGTGATGCTTGTGATGCTTGTCATATTATGATTGTCATGCATTGATATACTGTAGATGTTATTCTCTCAGCAAAGATCCTATAGTATTGTGATTTAATACTAAAAATTTAACATGGTATCAGAGCTTAACTGAGAAGAAGACATTTTGCAGTGACGGAAGCTTGTATTCCTTGTTTATTGGGTTTCTCTCCACAGATTTTTGAAATTCAGTATAGTAGATTGGATCTACTCATCAAGGCGCATCTATCTGTCCAATCAGAATTCAGTTCCGAGCATTTTCAGATTTGGCCCTAAAAATTAGGGTTTCCACAAAAATAGGAATTTCTTGAAACTGAAGGTACAGCTGGAAGCTCCTTGCAAAAATCGAAGGTTTGAGCTTTGGATCGAGATTTTTGGCTGGGTATATCTCCGGGAAACTCAAACCCTAATTCAGGGCTCTCCCTAGTGAACCCGGGAGGACAAAAAGGCAATTTTGAAGGGCAAGACCTTGCTGATCTCAAATTCTGAATGTACTAGGCTAATCAGCTCTCCAAGGCGCATCTTTCTATCCTTTTGGAATTTTGAAATTCACATTTTGAATTTTTAGGGTTTCTCTGACAAACCCTAATCTGGGACCAGATCTAGTTTTCAGCACTTCAAGTGGTAAGTCCTAAATCTTTTCTATTTCCATTGAAGTACTCTTAAAGATGTCTCTCCACACCAAACTGGAGGATAAGCTTGAAGGGGCTGATAACTTCCGAGCCTGGAAGTATAGGATTGGGCTAATACTGGAAGAGAATGAGTTGGACTCATATGTGAAAGAAGACATCCCTATCCCAGAGGATGAAGACGCCAAGGCATTACACAAGAAGAACTTGGTCAAGGCAAAGAGAATCATTGCTGATTCTATCAAAGACCATCTCATACCCCATGTGTCTTCTCTCAAGACACCCAAAGAGATGTTTGAATCCTTGACCAAGCTATTTGAAGGAAAGAACATAAATCGGAAGATGACCCTGCGGAACCAATTGAAAGCAGTAAAGTTCCAGAATGGAGAAACCATTCAATCTTACTTTTCAAGGGTCTCTCAGATCAAGAAACAATTAGAAGCAGTAGATGAAATGGTGGAGAATGGTGAGGTGGTGATGACTACTCTAAATGGCCTACCCAGGTCATGGGATTCCTTTATTCAAGGAATTTGTGCAAGGAAGAAGTTGATTTCCTTCAGTAGACTTCGGGAAGAATGTTCTCAAGAAGAAGATAGACTTATAGCTCGTGAGGAAAAGATGGGAGGAGAAGATCAAGCTCTTGTAGCTCACACCAAAAGAAGCAAAACCAAGAAGGATCACTCTCACCACAAAAGAACTCATCAAAGGAACAAGAAGGACCTAAGATGCTTTACATGCAATGAGAAGGGTCACTATGCTTCAGATTGTCCCAAGAACAAAAGGGATAATAACAACAACTTCAGTAAGAAGAAGAAGGGCAGCAAAAGAAGATTTCATGCTCATGCTGCCGAAGATGATGAACCCCCAAAGAAGAAGGCTAGGGCAGAAAGTGATAGTGATGATGACTCATCAAGTGAAGAAGAGCATGTTCTGATCTCTGCTCTTACAGGTACCATCTCCCATGGATGTAATGATTGGTTAATTGATAGTGGGGCCTCCAAACACATGACTGGGTTCAAGGAATCTTTTGTGAATCTTTCTGAACATGAATCACCCCATAAGGTGAAACTTGGGGATGATTATCAATACCCAATCAAAGGAAGTGGTGAAGCCTCCTACAATCTAGATTCTGGAAAATCATTGAAGATGAAAGAAGTAATTTATGTACCTGGGCTCAAGAAGAACTTACTCTCCATTTCTGCATTAGATGCAAAAGGTATGAGGGTTGCATTTGTGGATGGCCAAGTCCTAATGTGGCCAAAGGGAAAGACCATAGATGATGCAGTAGTGATTGGAAAGCAAGAGGGAGGTTTGTACAATTTGAAGGGACAACCTGAACATGCCATGGTGACATAAATACAAAGATTCATCCATAGTCATGGATCACATAGAGGTATGTATAATTTGTTTTTGCAAAAGTTAACTAATGAGTTATGCAGGTCATTGAAGAGAACAAGAACACATTGCTAGACATAACTAGCAAATATGGTGACCAGGTATGTGTTTCTTATATCATAGGATCTATCATATAAGTATGCATGGCATGATTGATGATGATTGTTCATAAAGTCATAAGTTTGAATAATCATGGGCATATGCATATTATGTGTCTTACCTTAATTAATAATATGACTAACCAGAAGAGTCATAGGTTTGAGTAATTACAGGTTTATACATGTTATGTTTCTTATGATATGACTAACCATAAGGGTCCTATATAAACCTTGAATGCTAATGCTTATTATTTCTGTTTGAAATAATCATGACTATACATACTTGAGATTATTGTGTTTTAATGAACGTATGATTTTGTATGAGATTACAAGGATAACACAATCATGATACTAATAAGCATGCATAGGGACCAAGGATGAATATGAGTTCAAGAACAGGTAATCCAGGAAGCAAAGATCAAGAGGGAGCACACTCCAGTGGTTTCTGCAAGGGTGCAGATATTCAGAGGGAGTTGTCCATATCTCTACATTCCACAACAAGAAGGTTTAGAAGGACTCCAGCAGCTCCTGCAAGGAAGAAAAGACTCAGAGGGAGTCCACCCAACAAACAAACAAAGATAAGTATTTTAATTATCTTGCATATTTGTTTGCTTAAATAAAATTGTTCAATGATGTATATGCTCATGTTCCTAGACTTAGGATATGTATTGTGCATATTAGAATGATTGAATTAATGAACAGTATACTACGAATATGCATGTGTTGGGTAAGTGGCCTATGGCACTGTACAACATTCCATTGCTACTTATCTAGAATGAAACCTCTTTGCTGACATGTTGGGAGTTGTGCACACTCTTAACAATGTTCTGGTAGAGATTGGAAGGCATCTAGAAAGTTACGGGATATGGATAAATGTTGTATTGAAGCATTGGCTAAGATAATTGCATGACTGCATGACTGTATGACATATTTCTTCATGTGTAAGAATTTGTTTTGAAAATTATGAGATGTTTCTAATCATGAAATTTAATCTGTTTTGTAGGAAAGACCGTATATCTTCACCTACAAAAGGACTACAACATTTGTTCCAGCAACAAAGATATCTATTGAAGATATTGAAATTCCCAGGATCTGGGATGAAGAAATGGAATGCCATGATCCGTCGATCATGAAGAATGATGTTTGGGATGCGATCCCAAGAGCTAAATGGAAGTCTATTGTGACTTCCAAATAGAACTTTCAGATCAAGCATGTTGCAGATGGCAGCATAGAGAAATATAAAAGTGATGAAATAGAAGATACACCAGATGGATTCAAGACAGCTTTCTTGAATGGTGTAGTTGAAGAAGAAGCAGCCACTTCATTCTGAGACACATGATAGGAAATCATATATGTGCAGAACTTGGTATGGTGAAGATAGATTGATTGTCGACACGCAGCGGAAGCTCTACCGAGTTCAAGATGAAGAACTTGGGGATGATGCACTATTTGTTTTTGGCATGGAGGTGTGGCAGAATGCAGAAGGAATCTTCCTTGGACAAGGGAAGTATGCAGTAGAGATCCTGAAGAGGTTCGGGATGATGGATTGCAAGGCCATGGCCACACCTATGGCATCAAATCTAAAAGCTTCTATGTGATGCTTCATCTGAGCCGATTGATGTCTCTATGTATCGTCAGATGATTGGGTCGTTGATGTACCTGACGAACACGAGACCAGACATTTGCTTTGCTGTGAACACATTGAGCCAGTTCCTGACGGATCCGAGGAGTGTTCACCTGGTTGCTGTAAAGCATGTTCTGAGGTACCTGAAGGGTACAGTGGATTATGGGCTCAGGTATGAGGTGAATCAAAAGTTTAACCTGCAGGGTTATGTTGATTCAGATTGGGCTGGCAGTGCTGCAGATAGGAAGAGAACATCTGGGTGTTGCTTCAGTATGGGATCAGGTGTGATCTCTTGGTTTAGCAGGAAGCAATCCTGCATAGCACTGAGTACAGCTGAGGCAGAGTATGTTGCAGCCTGCTCAGCTAGTTGTGAGGCAGTATGGCTACGGAAGCTACTGTCTGAGCTATTTGATCTCCCATTGGAAGCTACTGGTATCTTCTGTGATAACCAGAGTTGTGTGAAGTTATCCGAGAATCCAGTGTTTCATGACAGGTCGAAACACATAGAGATCAAATATCTTTATATCAGGGATATGGTGCAGAGAGGAGCTGTGAAGCTCCTATATGTTGCGACAGACGAGCAGATTGCAGATGTGCTGACGAAGCCACTAGCCAGGGTGAAGTTCGAGTACTTCAGAGAGAGGCTTGGAGTTCTTCAGATCGAGGACACTTCGAGGAAGAAGTGATGGACACATTTGTTGAAGCCATTCCAAGCATGTTGGAAGGAGGATCCTTCACATGGCTGTGGATGTAAGCGCTGGATGATGAGCATCAGGATGATGTTCTGGTTTCTGCCTGGATATGATCAGTTGGATCATTTTTATGTATGTATGTACGCATCATGTAGATGCTGGATGTGATCAGTTGGATCATGTGTATGTATTTTGTATATGCATCATGTTGGATGCTTGGACCATGTATCTGTATATGTATCAGATGGGTACATTGTATGATCAGGTGGATCATGTATGGTGATATGTATCATGTACTTGTATTTGTATCAGGTGGATACATTGATGATCAGGAGGATCATGTATGATGATATGTATCAGGTAGATACTTGGTATGCATCAGGTGGATGCATTGATGATCAGGTGGATCAGGTATGATGACATGCAGCAGGATGTTGCAGTGATGATCAGGATGATCATAGATGACGAGCTTCAGGATGTTGCTCCAGATGACATGCAGCAGGATGTTGCAGTGATGATCAGGATGATCATAGATGATGAGCTTCAGGATGTTGCTCCAGATGACATGCAGCAGGACGTTGGAGTGATGATGATCAGGATGATCGTGGATACATCAGGATGATGTATGGTGAGTATCAGGTTGATACTATGTGGCCGTGGATCAGGTTGTGCAGATAAGCATGTAATTTGTGCCCTGGGAGATTTGCAGATGGTCTTTCGAGGTTTTGCCTATGGCATGTAATTTGTGCCCTGGGACATCTGGCAAATGCTATTTCAAGGTTTTGCTTGGGAGGACATATAATTTGTGCCCTGGGAGATCTGCAGATAGTCTTTCGAGGTTTTTCCTATGGCATGTAATTTGTGCCCTGGGATATCTGGCAGATGCTCTTTCGAGGTTTTGTCCTATGGCATGTAATTTGTGCCCTGGGAGATTTCAGGTCGGAGTTGTGTACCCGTAACATCCTGAGATGCTCTTGCAAGGTTTTGCCATGACCACATGTAATTTGTGCCCTGGGAGATTTCAGGTCGGATTTGTGTACCCGTAACATCCTTAGATGCTCTTGCTAGGTTTTGTGGTGGACCACATGTAATTTGTGCCCTGGGAGATTTCAGGTCGGAGTTGTGTACCCGTAACATCCTGAGATGCTCTTGCTAGGTTTTGTGGTGGACCACATGTAATTTGTGCCCTGGGAGATTTCAGGTCGGAGTTGTGTACCCGTAACATCCTGAGATGCTCTTTCGAGGTTTTGTGGTGGGGTCACATGTAATAGCGCCCTGGGAGATCCTACAGGTTGGAGTTGTGTACCCGTAATATCCTGGGATGCTCTTTCGAGGTTTTGTGACGCATGTAATAAGTCCTGAGGATTCCACAGTATGGCCAGTGATGACGAAGACCTGCAGGTGGTGGGCCTACATCCAATATGAAAAAGGACTGGCTCTGTAGAACTTCCTATGACGAGTA
This sequence comes from Larix kaempferi, assembly GCA_027924585.1. Classification (NCBI taxonomy): domain Eukaryota; kingdom Viridiplantae; phylum Streptophyta; class Pinopsida; order Pinales; family Pinaceae; genus Larix; species Larix kaempferi. Next base: position 877,355 of record BSBM01001607.1, read on the forward strand.
GAGACAGAGATTGGACGAGATAGCAGCAGCAGTGACGATGACGATGACGATGCATCGATGACAATGATCCAGAGAAGAAGACTTGTCTAGCAAATCTGTGTCGAGAAATACCTTCCTAGTTAAGAGGGAGTGTTGATGTATATGTAACTTCGGAATGTATTTCATCAGTATATTATATATATATTTATTGTACCCTTATAAGAGATGTGTTATTCCTCTATAAGGAAGTGTCGTCATGTGGATTGACAAGTGTCGCAAGTGTGTGTACTTGCCGATGGGTTATTAGACCACCTTATGGGGTCGGCCCTAATTAATGTATAATATAATGTGGATGTATCTAAGTAGACAAGTCGGCCCCAGTAGGTCACTGGGCAAAAAGGTGAGTATAAATAGAGATAGGAGATCTCTATTTTACTCACTCGGAAAAGTATCTATCTCTCTCTCTGAAAAGTGGCACACTAGTGAGGAGGAGGAGGATCATCTGCCAGGAGACTATCTCAGTGTTGTTTGGTTGTATTTTGGTTGAGCCATTGCTCTCTCTATCTCTGAGGAAGTTGTGGGGTTTTTCACCTTAGGGTTTTCCCCACGGAAACTCTGTGTCTCTTGTCGCTATGCTTTTGATTCTTGTGATGCTTGTGATGCTTGTCATATTATGATTGTCATGCATTGATATACTGTAGATGTTATTCTCTCAGCAAAGATCCTATAGTATTGTGATTTAATACTAAAAATTTAACAGCTATGATTCTAAAAAACGGGGGAAGTAAGCTTTTCTTATTTCCAAACGCATGCGCAAACTATAGAAAGTCGTTATGATGTAGAATGTGCATACTTTGTAGATTCCATTTATGAAATAAAACACATTTTATAAAAACTCGTGTTTTTTACGAAATGATGTAAACCTTCTAGAAGTTGTGATTTTAAAAAACGATGGAAGTAAGCTTTTCTTATTTCCGGACGCATGCGCAAACTATAGAAAGTCGTTATGAGGTAGAATGTGCATACTTTGTAGATTCCATTAATGAAATAAAACACATTTTCTAAAAACTAGTGTTTTTTACGAAATCATGTAAACCTTCTAGAAGCTGTGATTTTAAAAAACGGTGGAAGTAAGCTTTTCTTATTTGCGGACGCATGCGCAAACTATAGAAAGTCATTATGACGTAGAATGTGCATACTTTGTAGATTCCATTTATGAAATAAAACACATTTTCTAAAAGCTCGTGTTTTTTACGAAATCATGTAAACCTTCTAGAAGCTGTGATTTTAAAAAACGGTGGAAGTAAGCTTTTCTTATTTCCGGACGCATGCGCAAACTATAGAAAGTCATTATGACGTTGAATCTGCATACTTTGTTGATTCCATTTATGAAATAAAACACATTTTCTAAAAACTCATGTTTTTTACGAAATCATGTAAACCTTCTAGAAGCTGTGATTTTAAAAAACGGGGGAAGTAAGCTTTTCTTATTTCCAAACGCATGCGCAAACTATAGAAAGTCGTTATGACGTAGAATGTGCATACTTTGTTGATTCCATTTATGAAATAAAACACATTTCTAAAAACTCGTGTTTCTTAAGAAATCATGTAAACCTTCTAGAAGCTGTGATTTTAAAAAACGGGGGAAATAAGCTTTTCTTATTTCGGACGCATGCGCAAACTATAGAAAGTCGTTATGACATAGAATGTGCATACTTTGTAGATTCCATTTATGAAATGAAACACATTTTCTAAAAACTCATGTTTTTTACGAAATCATGTAAACCTTCTAGAAGCTGTGATTTGAAAAAACGGGGGAAGTAAGCTTTTCTTATTTCCGGACGCATGCGCAAACTATAGAAAGTCATTATGACGTAGAATGCGCATACTTTGTAGATTCCATTTATGAAATAAAACACATTTTCTGAAAACTCGTGTTTTTTACGAAATCATGTAAACCTTCTAGATGTTGTGATTTTAAAAAACGGGGGAAGTAAGCTTTTCTTATTTCCGGACGCATGCGCAAACTATAGAAAGTCGTTATGACGTAGAATGTGCATACTTTGTAGATTCCATTTATGAAATAAAACACATTTTCTAAAAACTCGTGTTTTTTACGAAATCATTTAAACCTTTTAGAAGCTGTGATTTTAAAAAATGGTGGAAGTAAGCTTTTCTTATTTCCGGACGCATGCGCAAACTATAGAAAGTCGTTATGATGTAGAATGTGCATACTTTGTAGATTCCATTTATGAAATAAAACACATTTTCTAAAAACTCGTGTTTTTTACGAAATCATGTAAACCTTCTAGAAGCTGTGATATTAAAAAACGGGGGAAGTAATCTTTTCTTATTTCCGGACGCATGCACAAACTATAGAAAGTCATTATGATGTAGAATGTGCATACTTTGTAGATTCCATTTATGAAATAAAACACATTTTCTAAAAACTTGTGTTTTTTACGAAATCATGTAAACCTTCTAGAAGCTATGATTTTAAAAAACGGTGGAAGTAAGCTTTTCTTATTTCCGGACGCATGCGCAAACTATAGAAAGTCGTTATGACTTAGAATGTGCATACTTTGTCGATTCTATTTATTAAATTAAACAAATTTTCTAAAAACTCGTGTTTTTTACGAAATCATGTAAACCTTCTAGAATCTGTGATTTTAAAAAACGGGGGAGGTAAGCTTTTCTTATTTCTGGACGCATGCGCAAACTATAGAAAGTCGTTATGACGTAGAATCTGCATACTTTGTTGATACCATTTATGAAATAAAACACATTTTCTAAAAAATCGTGTTCTTTAAGAAATCATGTAAACCTTCTAGAAGCTGTGATTTTAAAAAACAGGGGAAGTAAGCTTTTCTTATTTCCAAACGCATGCGCAAACTATAGAAAGTCGTTATGACATAGAATGTGCATACTTTGTAGATTCCATTTATGAAATAAAACACATTTTCTAAGAACTCGTGTTTTTTACGAAATGATGTAAACCTTCTAGAAGCTACTATTTTAAAAAACGATGGAAGTAAGATTTTCTTATTTCCGGACGCATGCGCAAACTATAGAAAGTCGTTATGACGTAGAATGTGCATACTTTGTAGATTCCATTTATGAAATAAAACACATTTTCTAAAAACTCGTGTTTTTTACGAAATCATGTAAACCTTCTAGAAGCTGTGATTTTAAAAAACGGTTGAAGTAAGCTTTTCTTATTTCCGGACGCATGCGCAAACTATAGAAAGTCATTATGACGTAGAATGTGCATACTTTGTAGATTCCATTTATGAAATAAAACACATTTTCTAAAAACTCGTGTTTTTTACGAAATCATGTAAACCTTCTAGAAGCTGTGATTTTAAAAAACGATGGAAGTAAGCTTTTCTTATTTCCGGACGCATGCGCAAACTATAGAAAGTCGTTATGACGTAGAATGTGCATACTTTGTAGATTCCATTTATGAAATAAAACACATTTTCTAAAAACTCGTGTTTTTTACGAAATCATCTAAACCAGGTATGATTTTAGGGGCGAAATTTAGCCCAATGGCGAATTTAGAAGGTTTCTAATTTTTTTAGGGCGAATTTTTAAGTAAGAGAGGTTTTTGAGAATTAATTTTAATAGCCCACTATTTATTATTTTGTAAATATTAAACAACTATATAGCCAAAATCATATTTAGGAAGAATTTATAGGAGAAACCAGTCGCCCGCGATTTTTGTTGAAGAAATAGGGAAAAATCGATTTTCGCCAGTTTATTTTCCGTGATTTTTCCTTGGATGCACTAGTCGCCCCCGATTTTTAGGGATGGTGTTTCCTGGAAACTCATTCGCCCGTGATTTCTGGCATGGCGGTTTTCTGTAGTTGTTATTCACCCTCGATTCTGGCATGGGTTTTTTTTGGAGCTATGGTTCGCCCTCGATTTGAAGAAATTGCGGTTTTGGGGTCCGATTCGCCCGCGATTTGGCTGCTAGAGTGCCAATACAACCCCTAGCATCGCCCATACGAGGTAAAATTCTTGATTCTCACCCATACGAGGCTCAATTACTGTTTGTTTCAAAGATTACCAGTTTGTAGCGTGTATCTGGAGGTTTGCAAACTGCTTTAGCTGTGCATTTCAGATTCTCAGAAGGGTTTCGAGCATTAAGAGGTATGTGACAATGTGAAATATCTGCAATTCAATTTTTGTTGCCATCTTAGACCCTGCGTGTTTCATTTCAATCCATGATTACACTGTGAGTTTAATCCCCAAATTCTTAATGCTGTCAGACTCTGAAATCTTTTATTATAACTCACCCTTCGTTTATAACTCGCCCTTCGAAATCTTTTATTATAACTCGCCCTTCGTTTTTCATAGCCGATGGAAGCTGAATTGAGTTTGAATTCTACTTGTCGGGCATACCTTGTAGGCATGGAGACATAATTCATGAGGGTCTGCTGGTAAATTTTTTTAAGGTTGTTGATCTGTGCTTGCCTTTCCCTCTGGTACTGCTCAACTTCTTTAGTTCTATGCTTTGCCTCTTTCATTTCTTTTCAATGTGTAGAAGTTGGGCAGATCACAGTTTTTTACTAAACTATTAGCTGCTTGATAATGATTTTGGCAGTTTCTGGGCGATGTCTTCTTAAAATTGTATCCGACTTATCTTTTGGATTTAGAACTGTAACTAATCCTAGTAAGATGCTGTCACTTTCCTGAAATTGAATACTTATTCAGAAACTGTGTGATCTCTACCAGTTAAGCCTTTGTACAGTAATCAGCAGTGGTTATCATCTTTGGCGTGTTATCTTTTAAAAAACCGATTTTACTTGTTTTTATTTTGATGTCCATATAGTGAGGTGGAAAGTTCACTTCTTTATCAGTCAAACCTGCTTCCATCGATCTGCTAGTTGTATCCACTTATTGTACATTTTTAAGGGTCCCTATCAGTTCAAAATTGTCCTGTTTTATATTTTCCACACACAACTTTTCCCAAGGATATGCTCACCATTAAGAAGTGACAAGCACTTAATTCATCTTCGACAAGTTAGAGAGGCTAACATAGCTTGATGGAGTCATGGTCACTATGACCGACCTGATGTGGGAAGATTCCAAGATTAATAAGCAAAGAAGATCAGTGATGCTCGTCCTCTTTGCCTTTTGAGCGTCATTGATCTTCTTTGCTTTTTCATCATGGAATTTTCCAACATCAAGTCTAGTAACAGAGTCAAATGGCTGCAAGGGTAGTTGTCTATTGGTGAGGTTTTGTCATCCGTTTTCTACAGTTTCAATGGTTCTTTTGGGGAAGAATATTGGAAGTTTGGTGACATCCCAATAAAAATCAAGGCCGTTGCTAGAAAATAACCAGAAATGCAGCTTGTTACAGTTCTGGAAGGTCGTTGCACAAAAAATCCAAAAATATGCAAACTACCCTACTAAAATGTCCAACACTCCTGCACATAGAAGATTGTTATAGTAGAAATGGATGATGGCTCCATTTTAAAGATAAAATTCAATTGAAAAGAAGCCTAAAATCAGCAAAACTGCAATTATTAATAGTAGCATTGCAATCCTATAGCAAGTCACCTGACTTGCAACACAAAAAGTAGAAACATTACTGAATGATACTTGGATAATTCTAGGAATCACAACTTATGTTCAGTTTTGGCAAGATGGTTTTCTACCTGAGTATGCATCACAACATTGGCATTGTCTTTGGATCGAATTTCTATGTATGCTGGAACATTGCCATGTGTGAACTTGACAAAATTGTGAAACCTTTTGGACTTACATTGGTTGGGTACAAAAGGGAGGTAGGATATAAGGATTGATGAGACAAAATGCTTCATTTTGTATTGAAATTAAGCTTCTATGAAAATTTCCGTCATAAGTTTATTTACAATTGCCTAGACAAATAGAAGTTGAAGAGCCGATTTATCTTAACCTCTCTAATGCTTGCTTGCTTCCATTTCTCCTAGTAATTTGATTCATGAATCATCATCCACCAAAGAAGCAAGAGAAGCAGAATAAGTCATAAAATGCATTAGATAAGAAAGTAGGAAGCATCAACAAGCACGATTAGACTCAAGTGTAGATAAAAATGGGACTCCATTGGAGATCTTGCAACAGAGCATCGATGTAATGACCATTGAACAAGGTCAACAATCTGACATGCCCTTGCAGACGAATTCCATTTCTCTAGTCATTAACATCACACATGATCTAACCCACTTGGAGTCACATATCCTAACCAATCCAAAGTGAATTACGGAGCTGCCATTTGAGCCTCACTCTGCTTTGTAGACTAGATGCTGAGAACAACAACCATCGACAGTTATTGCTTTGCATATTGATCCTCAACCATTGGCACACATTACACTGTTTGGGCAGAGGTGGGGCTTCATATTGTTACTCCTCCCTCAGAGTCCACAACATAGGACACCACTAGGCTCCTGCACTCTTGAGATCAGAGTTTGTTCCACTAGGGGTTCCACTCACACAAAACAACACATTTGTTGAATCTTTGGGCCATAATAATCTGGAATATATCAACAGAATGAAGCAAAAACAAGTCGTAGTATGCCAATACAGAATGTGGCATAACACCTGGCTCCATGAGGGACGGGTACTCTTAAGGGAGAGAGTACTCGAGAACCTCAGAATCTAAAGCACATCAGCAGCAGTAAAAAGTGAGTACCTACAACATAGGAATATACCTTTCCCACAAACCATTATTAGAATGCATTTGAAAAACTTCAAAATAAACAAAGTAAACTATTGAATTGCCATAGCTATTAAGTTAAGTTGGGTATTTGAATTGAATGAATAGGATTTGAAAGTGGATTCCATGGTGTGACTGAGATAGCTAGAAAAAATAATTGCGTCACTAGAAGATGTTGTGCAATTGAAGCTGGTAGTTTCACTAGATATAGTTGGCCCCTTACTCAGATGTATATTTGCTGGAAGCACTCATGAACTTGATATTCAATTATTGATTCCTACTGGAAGTTTTAGTCACACAAGGCATTGCATATGGTTGCGTTACTAGAATATGTTGTGCAATTGAAGTTGGAGGTTTCAGTACATCTAGTTGGCCCCTTACTCAGACGTATATTTATTGGAAGCATTCGTCAACTTGATAGTCAAATATTGACTCCTACTAGCAGTTTTATTTACACAAGGCATTGCATATGGTTGGGGACATCTTAACCCAACTTTATTTTATGATAAGGCATTATCTCTAACACCTCACTGTACTAAATTACTAACTGGATTGTTATAAAGTTTTCTTATCATATCATATTGATCTTGTGCTCCAATATTGTATCACATTCCTTATCAATTCTCCAGTCTGGCAATTATCCCATCCTATCTATTCATTTGCAAGTTCCAACTCCAGGAACACCACCTTGTTTAGAATTTCCTCTAGTGCAGTTGGAATTCCCAACCAACCAAGGACTCATGTATTTCTTACTTGAGCACTGTTGTTACATAAAATATGTTCCTTTGAGGTATGGTTTGGCCTGAGCTATGAAGCTACACCTGGACTTCTAGGAAATAGCTTGATTTGTCTATGTGATTGTTCAGTAAATTACCACTTTTGTCAGAGGTTTCCTTGAGTGCTTGACAATCAACGGAAGCAACAAATTTAAATAAGCCATCCTCTATCTCTTCACTCCCACGACTGCCTAATTGTTAATTTTATCTTTGGTAAAGCATTTGTTAGTTTCAAATTACACCTTGTGATATTGTTTCATGAGTACACTGATTGCAGATTTCCTTTAATCCCTAGTGCATACTACATACAAGAAATCTCTAATGCTTTGACCTGTGACAGATTGCATTTTGCATAAATAACGATTTGAAGTTTGAATATGTATATTGGATTCTTAAGGGGAAGAAAATGCTTGATAATATGCAAGAATATTTTGGAATTCTAGCTAATATGCAATCCATTTTATGAAGCCTTACTCAGCCCACTTATGCTCAGTATACATATTTGCATATGGCCCTTACAGAAACAAAATCATATGAATATGTAATGGGAAAGGCATGGAAAGCCTTGACCAAATTTACAGCTCTATCATCCAATTAGCAAGCCCTGTATGCAATACATCAAGGATCCCCAAGGGCATCATCCTTGAAACCGGTTCAACAACCATCTTAATGGTCTAGTCAATATCAAGGTCGATGGCCACAACATTGTTTCAGCTCAAGTTTTTCAAAATAGAAAAGAAGCTAGTAAGAAATAATAATGGACAATAAAAAAGAATCGAGTCCTACAATCCTTGAAAGAGTCCCTCTCCCAAATATGCATGATATCTTATGAATGGATTCAAATTCTCATTTTATAGCAGTCTTTCCTTTCTTGATTACTTGAAACTTCCTTTCCTCTTTTACTAGTTGTTTCAAAAATGTTGGTATTTTTTATTGGTTGTCTTTAAAACTGCTCCTCGAATACTGCTTATTTGGAAACTAACCTATCTCTTTAACTTAACATTTGTGTGATGAGGCTTGTCCTAAGGTTTAATATTGTCCCTGAGCTGGCAGAATCACTTTGGAGTATTTGGAAACGTTTTTTCAATGCTTACCCAAGGGTTACTTGTGATTTTTCAAAATAAACAAAGTAAACTATTGAATTGCCATAGCTGTTAAGTTAGGTTGGGTAGTTGTACAATGTAAATAAATTTGCACTTCATCATAGGTGGTGTATTTTTGTCATTGAGTATTAAGGAAGCATCTTAAAAAAGAGAAAAGCTGAAGCACTGGAAAAGAGGGCCTTCACCACAGGTACAAATTGTGATCTGAAACCCAGCCATTGCATATGGGCATCGACATGCATCCTCTTTTTTTGCAAATATTTTTTTATTCTATTGCTATACTTTGACTAGAATAGTATGCCCTAAATATCCCAATCTATTTCTTATGAAAACTTGCACTTGCAGATTATGGCATACATCTCTTCCGAGTTTTCACTTGGGCATTTGACACTAATCAAAACCACTGTAAATGTTCATATTTGGTCTTGTTACTATCATCGTGAAGTATGGAAATGATTGAACTGATTGCTGACTGGGTTTGTAAATATCTACTGTATTTTTAGTTTTGCAACATATGTTAATGTAACCACCTAGTGTCTGAGATCTGTAGGGTGTTGAATCAACTTCACATCTAATTCTATAAGCATCCAATTGTTACATTCAACAACTCTTTTCCATGCTTCATAGATTCCTTGCAACACAGGTGAAGTGCCACATTTGAAGTAATTTGGCACAACAATCACATCACTGATTAGGATTTCCCCCTTGATCCTAATATTTTGTTGCACATGGAAAATTCTATGTCTCAGTAACAATTTCCATGGTTTCTCACCAAAAAGACATCATGTTATCAATTTAGCGGACAAGATAGTTCCCTGCAAAATGTTATTAGTCAGGCCTAGACCACTCCTCCCTCAGAGTCCACAACATAGGACACCACTAGGCTCCTGCACTCTTGAGATCAGAGTTTGTTCCACTAGGGGTTCCACTCACACAAAACAACACATTTGTTGAATCTTTGGGCCATAATAATCTGGAATATATCAACAGAATGAAGCAAAAACAAGTCGTAGTATGATTTAATGAGGTGGTGTTGCAATATGGTACATGGAACATTGGTAGTTCTCTATCATATGGTTAGCAATTCAATCCCACTACCCCTTGTGGTTAGAGTTTGGTTTTATTTTAATGCTCCTATCACCTTTTGTAGACTTGTTTTCCAATAGGTTTGGTGAAGGGTTGATCCCATACGGATGATGGAATTCAAGGTATTCCTAGGGTGTGTGTAGAAGTGACGTGAAGAAGAAATCTCCTCCTTTTATTTCATTAATGGTGATGGATGGGGTTCATCAGTAGAAAGTGTGTTATCTTGATTTATGTAATTATTATTTTTATTATCAATATTAGGACCATCCTATTTGTTACATACCATTTTGGAAACCATCCCTGGTATCCTCTCAAGGTACAAGTGCTACAAAATTGACCACCCAAGTAAAAAAGGGTGGGGTGTCAATTTGCTTAGGCCATTTGACCAAGTAGGTTCATACACAAACCTAAGATGGTGACGCTATATATCATTCATTATAAGGAATGAGAGATAGTACTAATGGGGGGTAGCTCAGGAGCATTCCAAGAATAATAGGGCTTCTATTTCACATCCACTGCAATTTTTTTACCATGGGCCAATTGATAACTCACGTGATAAGAGCACTTTGTTCACTTTTATTCTAGGTGTCTATGTATAGACCTAAGGTATGCATGTTGATGAATATTTCTAGGTCATGACCAATAAAAGGAAGGGGGATTCATATTGAAGTCTTGTGGATAATGCTGATAGAGATGAGCCCCACTCCTTAAGTACAGTCATTCAAGAATGTTTTCTCCCTTTACCCAGACAAGGGAACCTCCTACTTGAGTAATGTAGCATTAAGAAACAGGTTCAATACTCTCACAAACCATCTAAAATTTGCATGAATATTTTTCTTCTTTCTTAGAATGTGAGAGGGGTGACAATCCTAGGTAGGAATCAACTTGTTAGGGGAATTATAAAAAGGTTAGTCCAGATTTGATATTTATCTAGGAGATGAAGTTTGTTGGTTTTGATCTTCACTATCATATGAAATATTTTTGGACTAATATCTTTTTGACCTCATACCACATTTAAAATGGTGGTGTGGGGTACTTCCTCACTGCATTTAGAATTTATAAATCCGAATCCCTGAAAATTGATAATGTACAAAGCTGATAGCAGATGATTTTATAGTTATATAACACAATTTTTCCTTTAAATATTTTTCTTTCTGCTGATAGTTTCATAGAGTACATCCCGTGGGTTTGGGTATGCAGAGGTACCCTGCACCCTCCATAGGTGCACAGAATTACTCACCCATGGCACCTGTCTTTGAGGATAAATTTTTTAAAAATCATTAAAATATAGTTACTAGTTTCCTGCCCTTTCTACTTGGTCCCACCAACCCCCTACTATATAAACTGTCAACAAACACAAAAGTAATCACTGATCATTTGCTAGTGCTGGGCCATCATTTTTCTGTTGCTGGGCAGTGGGCAGTGGTTTGGTTGCTGAAAACTCATAGCATATAAAAACATATAAAACATGAGCACGAAAATATTCTTCAATTGTTATGGGTGAGACCCAAACACAACTTACATATTGGCTTGCAGGACTATGTGGTTTAAAAAGATCATACATTTGAGCATGATAGTCTCAACTCTCTCATCATGAGATTCTGAGAAAATTCTGCTAATGTCAGACTCAAGCAAGTATTGATTGAACTGCGAGGAGTTTGCTTAATGTCAGATAAAATCTCCCGGTCATCAGAAAATACAGAGAATGATCCAAACAAAAAGGCATTCTCAAGGGAATAATTTTGAACCAAAATGAGGGCCATGTGGTTAAGGGACATTTTGGCACAACTAAGTCCAAAGGCTATGAAGAAAGAAGCAATATTTTATGACCTAGTATTGGGTTAAATTATTAGTCCCATTAAGTATAACTATAGACCATATAGACATCAAGCATGCCTTATACCTCAACATATAATGTTAGAATATAATTTATTACATTTTAGCAGAAATGACACCACTTGAAATCCAATAAGGGTATGTACTTGGGAGTCAAGGACACCATATAGACACATGGAATGACACTTAGGAGTCAAAGACACCATAGAGAGGACATGTTTCATGATTGGGGCTCGACTCACAATGTGTAAGTCCTAGAAGGTTAATCTTCCCGTGAAGGACCTTTTTTTCCTTTTCAACCATGGTCTATGCCCCTGGACCCATCACGGGTCCCCAAAATGAATTAATCATAGCCATATCCCAATTAGAGGCCAAATATTCCATAGAAAGGTCTTATGTGGTGTTGCAATGCATATTTCACCACACTTGAGCCAAAGAATATTTGTTAAATGACCAAGGATCTTTTTATACTGTCCTAACCATTATCAAGATGCATACACCCATCATTGTTACTAAAAACATTATAATGTCCTTTGGTAAACTATTCATAGTTGAAATATGGCCATGAGATGCAATGCTTTATGGATTTTAGATGTTTTTAATGGAAAATGAGTCTAAGAAGGATTATTTTGGGAATAACCTCATTATTTTGGGAATATGGCCAGACACTTCAATATTTTCCAGCACTTTGTTTAGTGATTGATTCTTGTATTTAAACATTGTTTGTGGTCAGTTTATTGAATCATAATTTAGTTGATTGTTCTTTTATTCTTTCCAGTAAATGAAAAAATGAAAAAGAGCTTTGTTGTAGAAAGTTTTGATTTTATGGCACTTTTGTTTCCTTGTTGCAACCACGCCACACAAAAGCACTACCCTTTTTGAGTAATAACAGCCCTAAAAACTTTTTAATAAAATGAAATAGAAACATTTTTCTTTTTTAGGGTACACTACACCAATTAGTTTTGGTTAGGATATTGAGTTTAAATCACCTTAAACCACTCAAGATCACACATTACGCAAAAATCGTAGTGAGACTATCACAGGTAAACCCATTTCACTCAAAACTTGCCTGGGATCTATGCAGTAGGTCATTGCGAGATCAGATTGTTGGGAATACTCCTCCTACTTTCTGTTCGAGCATACGCCAGGATTGGATTGCGTATTGGGGACTCTTTCGAGTTTCGGGCTTAGCTACCCTGCCCACGCTTTCTGATTCGACCGGTGACTATTCCCCCAGGAGTTTTCGGTGTTGTGGTAGCCTTAGTATCTGACTCTAGGTTCATACGTAGGTGACAACAGAGGGTATATCTGCTGTACCTAAGACAGACGTGGGAGGAAATCCCTTGCAGGTCTTTGGGAGGGAGGTTGGGTGATTCCAGCGCTTGCAACCTTAGTCATTGTATTGTGGACCCCGGGTAACTGTCTTTCTTCCTTCGTTGATCTTTTCTGGGCCCTCATCATCCCAGACTCTTCTCCGGAAGGCATCTTTGTTTGCCTGGTTTGTATACTTAGGACTTTTTAGTTGGCGTGCTGTTTGCCCCCTAGTTGTAGTGGCCACCAGGTTCTAGTCTGTTATTTTATATTTATAATCACAGAGAATATCACTCAGTCTGGGATTTCACTCAGTTTCATGGGCATGAATATCTAGTTGAGGGGTTCAAGTGCATTTAGATCATATGCTAGAGTCCATATCATGGCATTGGATACCTCCTAGTTGGGATGATTACTGCTATATTCCAACTATGTTTATAGAATAGAATTGAATCACATACCTAATACTAACATAATAATATATGCTAGTTATATACTATAATACTTGTAGCGAGCCTTACAGATGTTACTTGTGAGTATGAGAATTGGGCACCCTTGAGATGGATAAGCAAATCATTAATGTGAGAAAATGGGTATCAATTTTTTATAGTCACTTCATTGAGATCATGATAATAAGTAACAAGATGCCATGCACCAGATTCCTTTACAGAAATGAAGAAAGTAGAGGAACCATAAGGAGAGGAGTTAGGTTCTATATGTCTAGAGTTTAAGACATATTGAAGATGTCACTTAATATCAAGAAATTCGTGAGGGGATAAATGGTATATTGGAGCAATTGGAAGAGAAGATGCTGAGACAAGATCAATAGTGTGCTAGATGAAATGAATGGGGGGAAGGCCAACAGGAGGTGTAAATACATACACAAAATCATCTAACAAGGGATTCATATAGGGTGTGGAAGGATGGGAGTCATTATCAATCTTAACCCATTTAAACACACATAGTGACATGAATTTGTGAAGATTGACATGGAACACATCAACATTGTTGGACAACAAGGAAGGTGAATGGGTTATAGAAGATGTGAGATCACAAGCCTTTCCATCTTTAAAAAATTTATAAGTGTTGTGGTGAGCATCATATAGGGAATGACGAATAATTTGGTAAGGGAACCCAGTAGTAAATATACACAATTGAGAGGAGACACATCACATTCCAAAGTATATTGAAATGCCCCAATGGAAATGGTGATAACATAATGCTCAGTGACATTTAGATGAGGAGCATATTTTGTAACCAAACCTGATATGGAGTTTGATGGTCTGTAGTGGGGAGTTGCAGATAGGAGACTAAATATCATGGGAAAATATATTTATTTGGCTACCATTATCCATAATTAGGGTGGTGATTTTAGATTTAATTTGATAATTATGAACAAATAGGAAACCTAGTTGATGCTGGAAGGATTTGTTGTACATGAATGATAGTGTAGGATCTGGGGTGGTGGCATTGGGTAAAAAAATTGGAGGACTCAAAAAATTGGTAGAAGAGTGAGATGAGGTACTAGGAATAGGCTTTGATATGAACAATAATTATAAAAGTTATCTCCAAGTAATTTTTTCCCAAGCAAATAAATAGACCCTTGAGAAATATCAATGACAAAGTGTGAAAATTAGTGTCCAATGTTTAGCTTGGATTTAAGATATGTAGCAATTCCAGCTAAGTTTCATAGATATAGCAGATTAGGAAACAGACGAATCATACCACTATCAAGGACATAATAAATTAAAAAGTCCCTATGTTTTCCTAGGGGATTTGAATATTTACTTTGATAAGTTCCCAGGATTGGATGAAGGCTACCATAAAATGAGAACATTGTTATCTTTCTGTTTAAATGAAAACTTTCATGAGTATGGCTTAACTCTACACAAATAGTTGTTGTGACCTAATAGTTGCTGTGACCTTTTTTTCCTTGGAAAAAGTCGTAATTTTATTTCAAAAAGATGAACAAAATTAGATTCTGCACATGTATTAGGATCACTGTGATCCCTACATTGACACATATTTATTGTCCCATATTAATATCAAGTCCAAAGTTCCATACTACTTCAAAACAATGAGTCTGGCTGTTCATACAGTCCACATTTATCCGATTATAGATAGACTACTGTATCAGACCATCACATAGCTGCTATCTACAGCCGGCATATATCCATACAACTAAACAAAAACTGTTACAGAAATTAAAATAGGCGTCCATCCCTGGTCATCAAAATCTGAGCTATTGCTCAATTCCGTGCCTCTATAGCTTCATGAAATGGTCTGTGGTAATAACTGTAGGTGCCCCCAATAGAGTGAATAGTAATCCTCCAAGTGCCAAGTTCCCAGGATTGGATGAAGGCTACCATAAAATGAGAACATTGTTATCTTTCTGTTTAAATGAAAACTTTCATGAGTATGGCTTAACTCTACACAAATAGTTGTTGTGACCTAATAGTTGCTGTGACCTTTTTTTCCTTGGAAAAAGTCGTAATTTTATTTCAAAAAGATGAACAAAATTAGATTCTGCACATGTATTAGGATCACTGTGATCCCTACATTGACACATATTTACTGTCCCATATTAATATCAAGTCCAAAGTTCCATACTACTTCAAAACAATGAGTTCGGCTGTTCATACAGCCCGCATTTATCTGATTACATAGACTACTGTATCAGACCATCACATAACTGCTATCTACAGCCGGCATATATCCATACAACTAAACAAAAACTGTTACAGAAATTAAAATAGGCGTCCATCCCTGGTCATCAAAATCTGAGCTATTGCTCAATTCCGTGCCTCTATAGCTTCATGAAATGGTCTATGGTAATAACTGTAGGTGCCCCCAATAGAGTGAATAGTAATCCTCCAAGTTCCAAGTGCTAAATGTTGCTGCGTCGCTTCTTTGGAAAGCTGATCGGCCATCCCATTCCTCTCCCTGTAGACAAGTGTAAATGTAATATGATTAAATGACTATTTTAACTGTATTACCTCCTCCAGTATAGGTATGAGTACCATCACATGACAATGAGTAATCTCCTTTGCCCAGTCAATAACTATCCTGGAGTCGCCAAATATCTGAAGAGATAGACATCCTTGTTCAAGTGCAAATAACAGCAGCAGCCTAAGAGACATAAGTTCAGCATAGTTGTTAGATCCCCTCCCCAAACCAGCCACGATATGAAAGAAATGAGACTCGGTTTTGAAAAGGACTCCACCCCCACCACACTCCGATCGATGGTCAAGAGAAGCACCATCAAAATATGCCCATGGCATGGTTTTATCGATCATTTCCTCACTCACAGGTCGAGTTCTAATCTCTTTGACAGGTGTCTTGTAGTGTTGGATAACAGCCACAGCTTGTGCCACTACAGTCTCCTTCAGAATCCTGCAATCTTGAAATATGATCTTATTTCTGGTAATCCATATGCCCCATGCGAAAATACAAGGGGAAGCCCGGATGGGAGAGGATTTTTGTAAAGTCCACCACAATTGGAATGCTTCATGGACACTCGCTCCCCACCATCTCACATTTAAATCCAGATATTTGCATATATCAGCCCAAACTGCCTGAGTAAACCGACAATAAACAAATAGATGATTAATGGTCTCTTCCACATCTTTACAAAGTGGACAGAACCCCGGTCCCTGGAGGAAGCGTTTTTGCAGAATGTCCCAGGTTGGAGCCTTATTTTCCAGAATAGCCCAGAATAGTAATTTTGCTTTACTCGGACACTTTAACTTCCACGGATATTTCCACCACCACACCAATTCCCTGTTATGTGCTTCCACATTCAGCTGGATATATCCATTCCTTGGGGTGTAAATTCTAGAGGGATGGTGATCCCAGATAAGTTCATCATTCCTATTGGTCAGTCGTATATACGAAAGTATTAGGATCCGGAGAAAATCCTCCCAAAATCCTTGCATATCTTCAGGAATCTCAAGACGCTGTGCAGAGATCCACCCCTGATGCCAAAGAGTAGATGATCCCGGATCCTCTACATCATCCAGAAAATGGCAACCTCTAGCTGCCAAGAAGTTCCTCAAGTCCACAGGCATGACATGACCTCCCCTACAGCCAACCCAAGGGTCCAGTCCAATACGAGTGAGTCGCCCATTTCCTATCCTCCACACTAATCCAGAGCCGACCAAAGGAAAATGCTGCACCACCGCTTTCCAGACCACAGAGCAATTTGCTTAACTCTACACAAATAAAATCTATTGCTTAAATGCTACAGTACCGTGCTTGGAGATGTGAATCAAATTGCAAGTTAAGTCACCATTTTCTCCTTTATTTTGCAAATAAACCTCAAGTGTTTTATTGAATAAATGATCTTGGATATGTTTCTGATGTTCTTTCATATCTGCATACAAAATTATCTCCTTTTTCCTAGGCAGGGACTCTTCAACCTTTTCCTTCAGCCTTCTGAGAAGAAATGGTCTAAGAATCAAATTAAGCAGTTGTACTAATTTTATATCATTTTTCTCATGCAGGCCTCCTTCTGGTTTCTATATTGATTTGGAATATCAATTGTGGAACATTAAGTAAGAAACAAGATGTCAAACATGGATCATGGAGAGAAAAATAAAACATTAAGACAAAAGGATGTAATGTCATATTTTCAAAAACATCAATCCAATCATCCACATCATATTCATGGTTCAAGCTCTCTTGAGCAAGGTATCGGTGAGAGAGATGTCAACACTTTGGAGGATGCCTCTGCAAAACATACAATGGATGGTAGAATACATTCCTCTAGTGATCAAAGTGAGGCAAATGCATTTTCATCAGAAATTGGTAGCTCAAATGTTGAAGATTTTTCCTTGCAAGGTGACATAGACCATTCACTGAAGAGGAAAAAAGGCCGATGGGACTTCGGGAGACAATTCCAATCTGATTGGGTATCAAGATTCCCATTTATTGAACCGATACCTCCAACAAATAAGAATGAGACCTCACGAGAAGTTAAATGCATTTCATGTAGTTGGAAACTTGGCAAGGTAGTGAAATTGTAAATGAAGCTGGACACAATAGAGAAGCATGTTGGGAAGGTGTATGATAACAAAACTGGAAATGATGAGAAGAAATCTACTGCTAGATGGAAATCTGATAGCCGACATCTCCAATGTGAAGAGGAATACAATAAATACTTAATAAATAAGAAAAAACTAGATGAAAGTGGAGGAACCATCACTTCTCAATTCGGAAAGATGATGGAAAAAAACTTGTTATCGAAGTCGATACAATTAAGCACTTTATTTCACATCCTATCCAATGGTCGTCCTATGACAGATTATCCAAAAATGATGAAATATCTATCTTTTATTCAAGTGCCAAATTTTCCATCTTCTTATTGGTCTTTAACGAGTGGTTGGGAATGGGGAAAATATCTAGCTCAAGTAGAAAAGGATGATATGAAAGAGAAGATTGTGAATGCAACATTTTTGTCACTGTCCTTGGATGAAGTTACAGCTATTGATAATACTGCATGGATTTGCATGAGCATTTATACGGTCAATTACCATATCAGGAATTCCTATCTACTTGGAATTCATAAAATGAGCAAAAGTTCTACAGTAGAAAACATTTATGAACTTGTTATTAATACTTTGAAAGAAACTGGTGGTATGGATCATTCAATGATCGCAAAAAAGCTGGTATGCGTTGGAGCAGATGGGGCATCAGTAATGCAGGGACAAAGGAATGGCCTTTGTGCTAGACTACAACTCTCAGCTTCACCGTATATGATTGGTATTCATTGTATGGCTCATAGAATGAATCTTGCATTTAAAATAGTGAGCAACTTTCCATTGGTTTCAAAAGTTGAATATCTTGTACGTGAGGTTCATGCATACTTTTGTCGGAGTCCCAAACGGTTTTCAGAGTTTAAAAAATTTGCTGACGGTGTTACAAATGGAAACAAACTATTAAAAGATGTTGATACAAGATGGATCTCACTGAAGGGACCAACTCAAAGACTATTCGATGAATATGCATCCTTGGTAGGGGTGATGTATGAACATCGCCTAAGTGTAGAAAAAGCTCAAACTCTTCTCTTTCTATTAACTGATATAGAGACATATTTAACATTGGCTGGAGTTCTTCCTCTGCTTCATGAAATGAATAGCCTCGTGAAGATGTCTCAGAGTCGCACGATGTATATTGCTGAATACACAAATGCTAGAAAACTAGCATGCCTTGCATTAGATAATTTGTATATGAGAGCAGATTCTTTTACAGGTCTAGCATTTACAAATTGGGCTAAGATAATCAATATTGAAAATGATGAAAATTTATTGAAGTTTGATGAAAAAGGGTTTCTATGTATGGCAGTGCGTGGGTATATGGTTCCTTTTTATTATAATGACAAAATAGGAAGAACCACCAAAGAGTGCCCTGTGTCAAGAGAACAATTTGACAATGTTGTGATTTCAGTGAGGCGCAGCTTGATAGAAATTGCAAAATCACTATCATCAGAGATAAGAGAACGATTTCCTCGAGTTGAATTGTTGGAGGCCATGTCTGTGGTATACCCTCAATATTGGAACCATCGTCAATGTTCAGAAACTATAAAGGTTGACTTTATAGCTAAAATCAAGATTTTGCAAAGCCATTTTTGTCGAGAGACCGAGATACAAGGAGAACATATTCAAGGTATTTTAGATGGAAAAAAATTGAAATATCAAGCCCGATGCTTTGCTGATACAATGTGGGAGCAATTTTCTAAGTTGGATAATGCTCTAGAATATGGTGCAATTACAAAATTGTGGACTACACTCAGTGGTAGTGAATATCTACTGCAACATATGTCAGAGTATTTCAAATTAGTAGATTTATGTCAAACCATGATTTTGGGATCAGTGGAGGATGAGAGAATGTTTAGTGCATTAACATTTTTGAAGTCAAAGTTGAGGAATAAGCTTGATAAAAATGTGGATACATGCTTAAGATTATATGTAACAAAGTATGAGGTTGACAATTTTCCATATGAAAGAGCAGTAGCTCTCAGGCGATCAAATTGTGAAAGAAGGGGAGAAAACAATATGGCAAATTTATCTAATGAATTTGATATGGAACATAATGTTGTTGAGGATCATAATGACGGCTCATTTGAAGAAGGTCATGTTCAGAGTGCCGAAAATGAGGACCAGTCCCAGAATGTGAATTGGGAAATGGATTTCACCTAAGATTGTATATGATCCAATACACATGAGAGACTCTTGAGTCTTATTTTGGTATAGGTGTTCCATGGACCCTTGCGGGTGATCATTATATGTAAATTTGAGCTAGCATTTTAATTAAAAATAGATTCTACATTGTACTTTTTTGTTATAACATTGATGATATGACATACATTTCCTTGATGCAGTTTATTTTAAGATTGATGTTTTTATATTTATCTTTTACATTGTCTCTTTTTTTATGTGATAGGAAATGACACTGGAATTTGACAAAGCTAGGCCTAGGAGCTATCTCTTCACATAGATAGTGTCCTGACATTGAAGGATAAATAACTAATTTGACTACACTTTCGCTAAGCAAGAATGAGCTCATTCAAGTACATGAAACCATGTTGGTGTTTATCTCAAATATTTTGTGAAAATTTTTATGGTTTGTTTATTGCTTTTATTTGAAACATTTTGTCGATTTGTGGAGTTTGCATGTATTTTGGTTAATTATTGTGTTAGACCCTTGAATGCTTCTAGTTCTCATTTGATGCTTGATTTAACCCTTTGTTGTAGCTTGAATCAATATTAGATTTAGTTGATTTCCATTGATTTAGGGTTCGAGAAAATAAGTTTTTATTACCTTTTATTTGCATGAATTAATAGTCTTCACTTTTTCGATTTGTTTATGCTGATTGTATATTTTATTTGTAAATACTTATCGTTATTCAGAAAAATAAATGAGCTCTACATAGCTAAGCGAAGAGAAAAATGGTCTATGCACTAGGTTCCTATGCATTGATCATAGGAGACCTATTGGCACGAGACCAACATTCCTCTAGTCCAATTGGCTCAAAATTTTCCTAGCCTCCATGGGCATAATTGGCTAGTGAAGGCCAAAATGATGCATAATGTCTGATTCTATTAGTTTATCGGTTTGTCAAGGTCCAAGTCCCCACATGTCATGGAAACTCTAATCAATAGAAAAAAACAATTTGTAATAAAAGCTCTAACATGGGTTATAATAACATCTACACACCAATATCAACAAAAAATACAACATCTACAATCAAAATCAACTACAAGACACATTTAGATATGGTATCAACAAATGGTATAACATTTAGATATGGTACTAGTGTTGAGGAATTTAGATGGAAAAAAGTTACATTGTCCAAAAGTATGACACAACAATAAGATAGCCCCCAATAGTCGACACTATAGGATGCCAACAAAATCACTATAATGTTATTCAAAGTATGTGCCAAGAAAAATACTTAAGGAACATGCCTAGCTTAAAACCTATGTACAAACTTGCCTTGAAGTATCAAAAACAGTCTAGGGTAGCCACACAATCTATTGAAGGATAGTCTGTGGGTGCAATTCCTTTGTTGATTTAAGCAATTCAAAAAAGTAATCTCCCAAGACTATTAAAGAAGAAAAAGAAGAAATCTATAATAATTGCAGGGAGGACTACAAATAGATTCTAGAAACTCAAGTAGTAGAGGAAAAAATTGTAAGTAAGAAGAAGATGCAATGCTAACGTCATCAGAGCTATGAATAACAATCTCCACCCGAAGAACCCCTCTGATAATGTTCCTCCCTGCCATGTCCATGTTGAACACATCTTGAAAGCATTGCATTCAATGAGGCTGTATTTCGCTTTGGCACTTGGCCAAACACTTTATGTGCATCCTCCAAACACCCACATTTAGAATACATGTCTCCAAGATCTACTCGGCTTTGCTTGGATATCAAGGCTTCATTAAGGCCACCACCATTTGGTATTGAGACCAAAACTTGAAATAGAGCAATTGAACTCAACATTTGAAGAAGCCTTGAACTCATAATTAACAAGCAGACTGTCATTCAATGTGTTTAATAGATCAATGAAAGATTCGCCAAATTTTTACAATATTTTATAATTCAGTGAAATATTCGCCAAATTTTTACAATATTTTATAATTTAGTGATATATTCGTCAACTTTTTACAATATTTTATAATTCAGTAAAATATTCGCCAAGATTTTACAATATCTTATAATTAAGTGAAAGATTCGCCAAGATTTTACAATATCATATAATAAAATGAAAGATTCGCCAAAAAATTATATATACATATTATATTATTGATAAAATCGCTTTCAAATTTTCCAATATATCGGGGAGATTCGCCAATTTTTTTACCATATAAATTTGGGGGGAGTTCTTAAAATCATCCCTGATCTAAACCTTCTAGAAGCTGTGATTTTAAAAAATGGTGGAAGTAAGCTTTTCTTATTTCCGGACGCATGCGCAAACTATAGAAACTCGTTATGACGTAGAATGTGCATACTTTGTTGATTCCATTTATGAAATAAAACACATTTTCTAAAAACTCGTGTTTTTTACGAAGTCATGTAAACATTCTAGAAGCTGTAATTTTAAAAAACGGGGGAAGTAAGCTTTTCTTATTTCCAAACGCATGCGCAAACTATAGAAAGTCGTTATGACGTAGAATGTGCATACTTTGTAGATTC
Source organism: Larix kaempferi (assembly GCA_027924585.1). NCBI lineage: Eukaryota > Viridiplantae > Streptophyta > Pinopsida > Pinales > Pinaceae > Larix > Larix kaempferi. The sequence goes on from BSBM01001607.1 coordinate 899,841, forward strand.
CATTTATGAAATAAAACACATTTTCTAAAAAATCGTGTTTTTTACGAAATGATGTAAACCTTCTAGAAGTTGTGATTTTAAAAAACGATGGAAGTAAGATTTTCTTATTTCCGGACGCATGCGCAAACTATAGAAAGTCGTTATGACGTAGAATGTGAATACTTTGTAGATTCCATTTATGAAATAAAACACATTTTCTAAAAACTCGTGTTTTTTACGAAATCATGTAAACCTTCCAGAAGCTGTGATTTTAAAAAACGGGGGAAGTAAGCTTTTCTTATTTCCGGACGAATGCGGAAACTATAGAAAGTCGTTATGACGTAGAATGTGCATACTTTGTAGATTCCATTTATGAAATAAAACACATTTTCTAAAAACTCGTGTTTTTTACGAAATCATGTAAACCTTCTAGAAGCTGTGATTTTAAAAAACGGTGGAAGTAAGCTTTTCTTATTTCCGGACGCATGCGCAAACTATAGAAAGATATTATGATGTAGAATGTGCATACTTTGTTGATTCTATTTATGAAATAAAACATATTTTCTAAAAACTCGTGTTTTTTACGAAATCATGTAAACCTTCTAGAATCTGTGATTTAAAAAAACGGGGGAGGTAAGCTTTTCTTATTTCCGGACGCATGCGCAAACTATAGAAAGTCGTTATGACGTAGAATGTGCATACTTTGTTGATTCTATTTATGAAATAAAACACATTTTCTAAAAACTCGTGTTTTTTACGAAATCATGTAAACCTTCTAGAATCTGTGATTTTAAAAAACGGGGGAGGTAAGCTTTTCTTATTTACGGACGCATGCAATAACTATAGAAAGTCGTTATGACGTAGAATGTGCATACTTCGTAGATTCAATTTATGAAATAAAACACATTTTCTAAAAACTCGTGTTTTTTACGAAAACATGTAAACCTTCTAGAAGTTGTGATTTTAAAAAACGGGGGAAGTAAGCTTTTCTTATTTCCAAACGCATGCGCAAACTATAGAAAGTCGTTATGACGTAGAATGTGCATACTTTGTAGATTCCATTTATGAAATAAAACACATTTTCTAAAAACTCGTGTTTTTTAAGAAATCATGTAAACCTTCTAGAAGCTGTGATTTTAAAAAACGGGGGAAGTAAGCTTTTCTTATTTCCAAACGCATGCGCAAACTATAGAAAGTCCTTATGACGTAGAATGTGCATACTTTGTAGATTCCATTTATGAAATAAAACACATTTTCTAAAAACTCATGTTTTTTACGAAATCATGTAAAGCTTCTAGAAGCTGTGATTTTAAAAAACGGTGGCAGTAAGCTTTTCTTAATTCCGGACTTATGCGCAAACTATAGAAAGTCGTTATGACGTAGAATGTGCATACTTTGTAGATTCCATTTATGAAATAAAACACATTTTCTAAAAACTCGCGTTTTTTACAAAATCATGTAAACCTTCTAGAAGCTGTGATTTTAAACAACGGGGGAAGTAAGCTTTTCTTATTTCCGGACGCATGCGCAAACTATAGAAAGTCGTTATGATGTAGAATGTGCATACTTTGTAGATTCCATTTATGAAATAAAACACATTTTCTAAAAACTCGTGTTTTTTACGAAATCATCTAAACCTTCTAGAAGCTATGATTTTAAAAAACGGTGGAATTAAGCTTTTCTTATTTCCGCACGAATGCGCAAACTATAGAAAGTCGTTATGACATAGAATGTGCATACTTTATTGATTCCATTTATGAAATAAAACACATTTTCTAAAAACTCATGTTTTTTACGAAATCATGTAAACCTTCTAGAAGCTGTGATTTTAAAAAACGGTGGAAGTAGGCTTTTCTTATTTCCAGACGCATGCGCAAACTATAGAAAGTCGTTATGACGTAGAATGTGCATACTTTGTAGATTCCATTTTTGAAATAAAATACATTTTCTAAAAACTCATGTTTTTTACGAAATCATGTAAACCTTCTAGACGCTATGATTTTAAAAAACGGGGGAAGTAAGCTTTTCTTATTTCCGGACGCATATGCAAACTATAGAAAGTCGTTATGACGTAGAATGTGAATACTTTGTAGATTCCATTTATGAAATAAATCACATTTTCTAAAAACTCGTGTTTTTTACGAAATCCTGTAAACCTTCCAGAAGCTGTGATTTTAAAAAACGGGGGAAGTAAGATTTTCTTATTTCCGGACGAATGCGGAAACTATAGAAAGTCGTTATGACGTAGAATGTGCATACTTTGTAGATTCCATTTATGAAATAAAACACATTTTCTAAAAACTCGTGTTTTTTACGAAATCATGTAAACCTTCTAGAAGCTGTGATTTTAAAAAACGGGGGAAGTAATCTTTTCTTATTTCCGGACTCATGCACAAACTATAGAAAGTCATTATGACGTAGAATGTGCATACTTTGTAGATTCCATTTATGAAATAAAACACATTTTCAAAAAACTCGTGTTTTTTAAGAAATCATGTAAACCTTCTAGAAGCTGTGATTTTAAAAAACGGTGGAAGTAAGCTTTTCTTATTTCCGGACGCATGCGCAAACTATAGAAATTCGTTATGACGTAGAATGTGCATACTTTGTCGATTCTATTTCTGAAATAAAACACATTTTCTAAAAACTCATGTTTTTTACGAAATCATGTAAACCTTCTAGAATCTGTGATTTTAAAAAACGGGGGAGGTAAGCTTTTCCTATTTCCGGACGCATGCGCAAACTATATAAAGTCGTTATGACGTAGAATGTGCATACTTTGTTGATTCCATTTATGAAATAAAACACATTTTCTAAAAAATCGTGTTATTTAAGAAATCATGTAAACCTTCTAGAAGCTGTGATTTTAAAAAACGGGGGAAGTAAGCTTTTCTTATTTCCGGACGCATGCGCAAACTATAGAAAGTCCTTATGACGTAGAATGTGCATACTTTGTAGATTCCATTTATGAAATAAAACACATTTTCTAAAAACTCGTGTTTTTTACGAAATCATGTAAACCTTCTAAAAGCTATGATTTTAAAAAACGGGGGAAGTAAGCTTTTCTTATTTACGGACGCATGCGCAAACTATAGAAAGTCGTTATGACGTAGAATGTGCATACTTTGTAGATTCAATTTATGAAATAAAACACATTTTCTAAAAACTCATGTTTTTTACGAAATCATGTAAACCGTCTAGAAGCTGTGATTTTAAAAAACGGTGGAAGTAAGCTTTTCTTATTTCCGGATGCTTGCGCAACCTATAGAAAGTCGTTATGACGTAGAATGTGCATACTTTGTTGATTCCATTTATGAAATAAAACACATTTTCTAAAAATTCGTGTTTTTTAAGAAATCATGTAAACCTTCTAGAAGCTGTGATTTTAAAAAACGGGGGAAGTAAGCTTTTCTTATTTCCAAACGCATGCGCAAACTATAGAAAGTCGTTATGACGTAGAATGTGCATACTTTGTAGATTCCATTTATGAAATAAAACACATTTTCTAAAAACTCGTGTTTTTTACGAAATGATGTAAACCTTCTAGAAGCTGTGATTTTAAAAAACGATGGAAGTAAGCTTTTCTTATTTCCGGACGCATGCGTAAACTATAGAAATTCATTATGACGTAGAATGTGCATACTTTGTAGATTCCATTTATGAAATAAAACACATTTTCTAAAAACTCGTGTTTTTTACGAAATCATGTAAAGCTTCTAGAAGCTGTGATTTTAAAAAACGGTGGAAGTAAGCTTTTCTTATTTCCGGACGCATGCGCAAACTATAGAAAGTCGCTATGACGTAGAATGTGCATACTTTTTTGATTCTATTTATGAAATAAAACACATTTTCTAAAAACTCGTGTTTTTTACGAAATCATGTAAACCTTCTAGAATCTGTGATTTTAAAAAACGGGGGAGGTAAGCTTTTCTTATTTCCGGACGCATGCGCAAACTATAGAAAGTCGTTATGACGTAGAATCTGCATACTTTGTTGATTCCATTTATGAAATAAAACACATTTTTTAAAAACTCGTGTTTTTTACGAAATCATGTAAACCTTCTAGAAGCTGTGATTTTAAAAAACGGGGGAAGTAAGCTTTTCTTATTTCCGGACGCATGTGCAAACTATAGAAAGTCATTATCACATAGAATGTGCATACTTTGTAGATTCCATTTATGAAATATAACACATTTTCTAAAAACTCGTGTTTTTTACGAAATCATGTAAACCTTCTAGAAGCTGTGATTTTAAAAAACGGGGGAAGTAAGCTTTTCTTATTTCCGGACGCATGCGCAAACTATAGAAAGTCGTTATGACGTAGAATGTGCATACTTTGTTGATTCTATTTAAGAAATAAAACACATTTTCTAAAAACTCGTGTTTTTTAAGAAATTATGTAAACCATCTAGAATCTGTGATTTTAAAAAACTGGGGAGGTAAGCTTTTCTTATTTCCGGACGCATGCGCAAACTATAGAAAGTCGTTATGACATAGAATCTGCATACTTTATTGATTCCATTTATGAAATAAAACACATTTTCTAAAAACTCGTGTTTTTTAAGAAATCATGTAAACCTTCTAGAAGTAGTGATTTTAAAAAATGGGGGAAGTAAGCTTTTCTTATTTCCGGACATATGCGCAAACTATAGAAAGTCGTTATGACGTAGAATGTGCATACTCTGTAGATTCCATTTCTGAAATAAAACCCATTTTCTAAAAACTCGTGTTTTCTACGAAATCATGTAAACCTTCTAGAACCTGTGATTTTAAAAAACGGTGGAAGTAAGCTTTTCTTATTTCCGGACGCATGCGCAAACTATAGAAACTCGTTATGACGTAGAATGTGCATACTTTGTAGATTCAACTGATGAAATCAAACACATTTTCTAAAAACTCGTGTTTTTTACGAAATCATGAAAACCTTCTAGAAGCTGTGATTTTAAAAAACGGGGGAAGTAAGCTTTTCTTATTTCCGGACGAATGCGCAAACTATAGATAATCGTTATGACGTAGAATGTGCATACTTTGTAGATTCCACTTATGAAATAAAACACATTTTCTAAAAACTCGTGTTTTCTACGAAATCATGTAAACCTTATAGAAGCTGTGATTTTAAAAAACGGGGGAAGTAAGCTTTTCTTATTTGCGGACGCATGCGCAAACTATAGAAATTCGTTATGAAGTAGAATGTGCATACTTTGTAGATTCCATTTATGAAATAAAACACATTTTCTAAAAACTCGTGTTTTTTAAGAAATCGTGTAAACCTTCTAGAAGCTGTGATTTTAAAAAACGGTGGAAGTAAGCTTTTCTTATTTCCGGACGCATGCGCAAACTATAGAAATTCATTATGACGTAGAATGTGCATACTTTGTTGATTCTATTTAGTAAATAAAAAACATTTTCTAAAAACTCGTGTTTTTTAACAAATCATGTAAACCTTCTAGAAACTGTGATTTTAAAAAACGGTGGAGGTAAGCTTTTCTTATTTCCGGACGAATGTGCAAACTATAGAAAGTCATTATGTCATAGAATTTGCATACTTTGTTGATTCCATTTATGAAATAAAACACATTTTCTAAAAACTCGTGTTTTTTAAGAAACATGTAAACCTTCTAGAAGCTGTGATTTTAAAAACAGCGGAAGGAAGCTTTTCTTATTTCCGGACGCATGCGCAAACTATAGAAAGTCGTTATGATGTAGAATGTGCATACATTGTAGATTCCATTTATGAAGTAAAACAGATTTTCTAAAAACTCGTCTTTTTTAAGAAATCATGTAAACCTTCTAGAAGCTCTGATTTTAAAAAACGGGTGAAGTGTTAGAATTCAATATGCTAAGACAGAAAATAGCAGCATTACATTCCATTTCACAATAATAGCATATACAGGATCACTGAAGAAACAACAAGCACAGCATAAACACAAGAGACAGAGATTTATCCTGGGAAACCCTCATGGGGTAGAAAACCCAGCAAAGCTTCCTCAATATAGATGACCAGCAATATACAAAGATGCAAACCCTGAGCATAAGATCCTTCTCCACAATAGCAGACCTCTCCTCCACAAGTGTGCCTTTCTCAAGTGAGAGTGAGTGTGTGTAATGAGGAACACACCTCCTCTATTTATACACTACTCTGATGTGTATTTTACACAAGTACACGTAGGCTCGTATTTAACCAATAGGTTAAATACCCCACTACAACTAACTGGGCCGACCCCTCTAGGGTGGTCTAATAACCCTATGACCCACATAACACATACAGGGCCAACCCCTACTAGGGAAGTCTAATAACCCGAGTTACCACATTCCGACGGAGGAATAAACATCTCCGGATATACAATAAGATCTTCATGGAGGAATGAAACATCTCCGGAATAATAAAGTACAAATATAATATTCTTTGAAGTTACAATATCTCAACACTCCCCCTTAACGAGAAGGATATTATAACAACATCTGCTCGAGCAAGGAGTCATCAACATCATACATGATACATCTATAAATCATTGGAAGCTTTCTTCAATTTGTCTTCATCAGTAACTCAAACAGTTACTGGTACATCAATGTCAACATCAACATCAACATCACACGATCAGCAGCATCGTCATCACACGATCAGCAGCATCGTCATCACACGATCAGCAGCATCGTCATCACACGATCAGCAGCATCGTCATCACACCATCAGCAGCATCGTCATCACACCATCAGCAGCATCGTCATCACACCATCAGCAGCATCGTCATCACACGATCAGCAGCATCGTCATCACACGATCAGCAGCATCGTCATCACACGATCAGCAGCATCGTCATCACACAATCAGCAGCATCGTCATCACACGATCAGCAGCATCGTCATCTCACGATCATCAGCATCGTCATCACACGATCATCAGCATCGTCATCAGCACGATCATCAACATCGTCATCACACGATCATCAGCATCATCATCAGCACGATCATCAGCATCGTCATCACACGATCATCAGCATCGTCATCACTATCATCATCATACGATCATATTCCTAGGATGATCAATCCTGCTCCTTTTAGGACATAGGTCCATGGATGATACAATCCAATCTTCAGTTCTCGGAGACTTCAGTCTACGGATCAATTCTGGGACGTCAGTCCGGGGACGATGCAATCCCCTGCCTGTTCATTCAGGACTTCATTTTTCGAAGACCCAGTCTACGGTTCTATTCTGGGACCTCAGTCCGGGGATGATACAATCCCCTACCTGTTCATTCAGGACTTCATTTATCGGAGACCCAGTCTACGCTTCTATTCTGGGACCTCAGTCCGGGGACGATACAATCCCCTACCTGTTCATTCAGGACTTCATTATCGGAGACCCAGTCTACGGTTCTATTCTGGGACCTCAGTCCGGGGACGATACAATCCCCTACCTGTTCATTCAGGACTTCATTATCGGAGACCCAGTCTACGGTTCTATTCTGGGACCTCAGTCCGGGGACGATACAATCCCCTACCTGTTCATTCAGGACTTCATTATCGGAGACCCAGTCTACGGTTCTATTCTGGGACCTCAGTCCGGGGACGATACAATCCCCTACCTGTTCATTCAGGACTTCATTATCGGAGACCCAGTCTACGGTTCTATTCTGGAACCTCAGTCCGGGGACGATACAATCCCCTACCTGTTCATTCAGGACTTCATTATCGGAGACCCAGTCTACGGTTCTATTCTGGGACCTCAGTCCGGGGACGATACAATCCCCTGCCTGTTCATTCAGGACTTCATTATCGGAGACCTCGCATCTACGGCTCTCTTTAGGACTGAAAGTCCAGGGATGATCCAATCCCCTCAACTGTCCACTAAGGACTTCATTCTCGGAGACCTCACGTCTACGGCTCTCTTTAGGACTGAAAGTCCAGGGATGATCCAATCCCCTCAACTGTCCACTAAGGACTTCATTCTCGGAGACCTCACGTCTACGGCTCTCTTTAGGACTGAAAGTCCAGGGATGATCCAATCCCCTCAACTGTCCACTAAGGACTTCATTCTCGGAGACCTCACGTCTACGGCTCTCTTTAGGACTGAAAGTCCAGGGATGATCCAATCCCCTCAACTGTCCACTAAGGACTTCATTCTCGGAGACCTCACATCTACGGCTCTCTTTAGGACTGAAAGTCCAGGGATGATCCAATCCCCTCAATCTGTATTCTCATCAATACAAGTACAAGTATCCTCATCCATACAAGTACATAATCAATATCTAGCATCAACAGCATGTATACATCATACATCAAAAGCATGTATTCTTACTAATACATCTAAAAGCATGTATACATCTGTCATCAAAAGCATGTATTCTCACTAATACATCTATCATCAAATCATGTATACATCTAATATCAAAAGCATGTATACATCTAGCATGTATTCTCACTAACACATCTATCATCAAAATCATGTATACATCTAACATCAAAAGCATGTATACATCTAGCATGTATTCTTACTAATACATCTATCATCAAGATCATGTATACATCTAACATCAAAAGCATGTATACATCTAGCATGTATTCTCACTAATACATCTATCATCAAAATCATGTATACGTCTAACATCAAAATCATGTATACATCTAGCATGTATTCTCACTAATACATCTATCATCAAAATCATGTATACATCTAACATCAAAAGCATGTATACATCTAGCATGTATTCTCACTAATACATCTATCATCAAAATCATGTATACGTCTAACATCAAAATCATGTATACATCTAGCATGTATTCTCACTAATACATCTATCATCAAAATCATGTATACATCTAACATCAAAATCATGTATACATCTAGCATGTATTCTTACTAATACATCTATCATCAAAATTATGTATAAGTAAAACTGAATGAAAATAAAATAGTCCTAAATCTAACTATTTCTAATTAACTGAGTGTAGAGAACAGGTTACCTCATCGACGACCTTGTTGTTTGATGAGACAATCTCATCAGAGTGACTATACTACTCCCCCTTTCGAGGAGGGTCCTTTTGAACTACACCAAGCTTGTCTCGGAAGTATTCAAACTTCACTCGAGACAGAGGTTTGGTTGGTAACTTCTTCACTTGACGTAGAGGCTTGGTTAGTACAACGGTAACCTGTTACAAAATCAAACTTTTAGAGTTCCTTTCTGTGTCATATCTTGTTAGTTCCCTATGTTCTTTGACTTATCATGGAACACTAGATTCTATGTCATCTTGATACAACTCTAATTATCACATAGGATCTCAGTTGGTTCTATCTCTAAGTCAAACAATCCTAAAGCCAAACTTCTTCACAACTAGCAGAGCAAGCAGCCATATATTCCGCTTGTGCTGAGAGCCACACTAGACTGCTTCCAGCTAAACCACGAGATCATGGCTAATCCCAGACAATAACATCCTCTCGAAGTGTTCTTCTTGTCTGATACACTTCCTGCCCAAACAGAATCTGAATAGCCATCTGAAGTCATGATCTTCAAGATAGCATAGATCAAATTCTATCGTGTCCTTTATGTGCCTCATCACATACTTTGCAACTATCAGGTAAACACATCTAGTTTCCACTAGATACTAACTCAAGGTGTTCATAACAAAGCATATATCTAACCTAGTATATGTTAGATATATCAAAGACCCAATAATTTGACTGTACAGAGTTATATCCACTAACTCTGATGAGTTATCCCCTAACAGCTTCAAGTTGGAATCCATAAGAGTGGCCATTCCAACACCTCAAGTCATATTTCTCATCATACTTTCCCTGGTTGAGAAATATTCCTTCTGAGCCTTGCCATACTTCCAGACCTAGGAAGTAAAGCATCAATTTGAGATCTTTCATTTTTCATTTCTGCATTGAATGATCTTCTGCATAACTATCTGTGCCATCTCTCGTTAGATGGGTCTACTGAAATGAACCTCAATATCATTCGAACTCTGTGGTGAGTTCCTTCTTGCATCCATGTCATATGTGTATCATATTCAACCTTGTAGCAAAGGTTGAGATCCACATCACCCATGGTGATCATTAAGCTTATCAAATTATTATCGATCCTAGGTACCCATACGAGACCTAAATCACACTTCTTCTTTGATTACACTATTAAGAGAATGGTTTTATCTATCCAATTGGAACAAACATCTCATCATGATTCTCTTTCTCTTTTCTAAGAGAATCTTCTAGCCAAAAGCCTTCTATCATTTGATTTGTAAATCTTTTGTTGAACATCCATTGCTTGTTCAGTGTTCATCATTCATCATGACCTTTCCTACAAATCAAAATTAAGTACAGGATTAGTAATACTTCATAATCATCAAATCATGTTGACATGATAACCTATTATGCATACAGATATCATTTACATAGTTATGCAACTATCTTGACCAATACTTTGGCACAACACTTTCCCATATCCTGTATGCATACAGTGGCTATCTAGATGCCTTCCATCTCTACCAGAACATACTATCGAGAGTGTGCACAGCTCTCGGCATGTCAGCAAAGAGGTTTCATTCTAGACAAGCAATAATGGAATGTTTGTCCAACTTGTCAATCATATGCACATTAGTAGTATACTGTTCAATGCTCTATGAATGTTTACACTCAGCATTATATATTATGGGAATACAAATATGCATACAACCTATTGTAGGCAATATTATTACTATTTCAAATAACAACTCAAATACTTATCTTTTATGTTTGTGTGGTTGCCTCCCGCTTGATCTTCTGTATGTCTTTTGAACTTCTATTCATTCTGTACCACTGTGCATGCTCAAGAGTCATCCTCATGATCTCATACACAAACATACACTCATTAGTATATTCTAAATGCTATCAAAACATTATAGTACTAAATAATCTTGAAAACGTATAGTCATGATTATAGTTAATAAACATTAGTATTCAAGATTTCAAGGAAGTCTTCTTTTACTCATGCATATCATTGATAAAAGATATAATATGCATAATCCCTTGATTACTAACTTTATGAATAAGCATAACCAATCATTCCAAGTATACGTATATAAGGGATCCTAACACAAGGTAAGATTCATGGGAAACATACCTGGATTAGTATACCTACTTGGTTATGTACAACATACCTCGTAAGTAGAACAAAGATTATGGATGACTCTTTGTCTTCATGTTTTCATGGTCATGGAGCCTGATTTGTCTTTTGTGATGTACCTTTATCTTGTTAGCAGACAACCTCAACCTCACACAACACCATAATGCATTAGTACAATCATAAGTGTCAACACCCTAACCAATGAATATCTTCTATCATGCATTCATAATTTTGTTAAGGTGATACAACAAATCTAAAATCAAGATTGTACTAACTGTAATAACATGAAGACAAACATACCATAAACTTAATCATGAACAAATCTCAAAACATACCTCGATGAGTCATACCTGTCGAGATCACTTGTAATCTCCTTATGTAAAGCCTTAGCCTCATCTCCCTCTGAAACATGAACTCCTTCACTTATGTAGGTGACCAATCCATCTTCTTCTAGGATTAACCCTATCCACTTGATTTGCAAGAACTGGACCTGGAGCTGGATATGGGTTTGTCAGAGAAACCCCAAAAATTCAAACTTTGAATTTCAAACTTCCGAAAGGATAGAGATATGCGCCTTGATGAGCTGATCAAACTGATATATTCAGAATTTGAAAACTGCAAAGTTTTACTCCTCAATTTTGCCTTTGAAACTTTCGGATTCACTGGACGTGACCCTGAACTGGGGTTTGATGAAGCCCACTCTTTTGCCCCATCAAAAAGTTTGATCCAAAGCTCTAAGCTTCTATTTTTCTGAGGAGCTTCCAGCCGTGGTCACAGATTTCAAAAATTCCCATTTTTACAGAAGCCCTAATTTTCCGCTTTTCTGATCAAAGTCCCGAACTAGGGTCTAATCAAGCCCGGCCTTCTGCCCAACCAAAAATTCTGATCTTGGTCTATAAATTTCTATTTTGATGAGTAGCATCCAGCCGTGGTCTCTGATTACAAAAATTCCAACTTTCTCCAAAGCCCTAAATTCCGGAAGTCATGAATGAAGGTACCAAAAAATAATTCTGTTTTGACAGAAATATGTACCTGATTGTTTCTGGTGTAACTCTGAAATTTTTGATCCACAGGGTCTGAAAAAGTTTCCTGAGATAGCCTGACCTGTTATCTTTCCATCCTGACAGGTCTGACCTCAATTGGATTCTCTGAGAGAGAGTTATGCCAAATGTCGCAACGTGACCTGTTTTGGGAAAATACAGGAGAGCGAACTTGTACGGCGTTCCACGTGTCACTGTTTGACCTTCGGCCTCTGAAAAAGTTTTCTGAGATAGCTCGGCCTGTTATCTTTCCATCCTGACAGGTCTGACCTCAATTGGATTTTCTGAGAGAGAGTTATGTCAAGTGTCGCAACGTGACCTGTTTATGGGATAATACAGGAGAGCGCACTTGTACGGAGTGCCACGTGTCACTGGTTCAACTTCGGCCTCTGAAAAACTTGTCTGAGATAGTGCAGACTGTGTACTACCTGTCACTTTTTACGAAATTTCATTTGGAGCTTCCTAGCCCAAGATATGACCTTTTTCCCAAGGTCACCTGATTTTGACTCAGATCTGGAAGAGGCAGAAACCCTATATTGTACAGATCATAAATCACAAAGTACAACGAATTAGAGGTTGTCCTTTGGACACAAGGTACCTGGAGATTTTATATTCGTCCTGTAACAATTTCAGATCCGAAAAATTCGCCAAAACGGATTTATAGCGAAAGTGCTACGATGACTGGTTTTTGCTATATAAAACCCTAACCTTCAAATTGTCGTAAGTAGAGCAAGTGTCTTTAGTGCCATACCTTGTCTTCCTTCAGGTTAGTTCTGATACCATGTTAGAATTCAATATGCTAAGACAGAAAATAGCAGCATTACATTCCATTTCACAATAATAGCATATACAGGATCACTGAAGAAACAACAAGCACAGCATAAACACAAGAGACAGAGATTTATCCTGGGAAACCCTCATGGGGTAGAAAACCCAGCAAAGCTTCCTCAATATAGATGACCAGCAATATACAAAGATGCAAACCCTGAGCATAAGATCCTTCTCCACAATAGCAGACCTCTCCTCCACAAGTGCGCCTTTCTCAAGTGAGAGTGAGTGTGTGTAATGAGGAACACACCTCCTCTATTTATACACTACTCTGATGTGTATTTTACACAAGTACACGTAGGCTCGTATTTAACCAATAGGTTAAATACCCCACTACAACTAACTGGGCCGACCCCTCTAGGGTGGTCTAATAACCCTATGACCCACATAACACATACAGGGCCGACCCCTACTAGGGAAGTCTAATAACCCGAGTTACCACATTCCGACGGAGGAATAAACATCTCCGGATATACAATAAGATCTTCATGGAGGAATGAAACATCTCCGGAATAATAAAGTACAAATATAATATTCTTTGAAGTTACAATATCTCAACATGAAGTATGCTTTTCTTATTTCCGGACGAATGCGCAAACTATAGGAAGTCATTATGACGTAGAATGTGCATACTTTGTAGATTCCATTTATGAAATAAAACACATTTTCTAAAAACTCGTGTTTTCTACGAAATCATGTAAACCTTCTAGAAGCTGTGATTTTAAAAAACGGGGGAAGTAAGCTTTTCTTATTTCCAAACGCATGCACAAACTATAGAAAGTCGTTATGACGTAGAATGTGCATACTTTGTTGATTCCATATATGAAATAAAAAACATTTTCTAAAACCTCGTGTTTTTTAAGAAATCATATAAACCTTCTAGAAGCTGTGATTTTAGAAAACGGGGGAAGTAAGCTTTTCTTATTTCCGGACGCATGCGCAAACTATAGAAAGTCATTATGACGTAGAATGTGCATACTTTGTAGATTCCATTTATGAAATAAAACACATTTTCTAAAAACTCGTGTTTTCTACGAAATCATGTAAACCTTCTAGAAGCTGTGATTTTAAAAAACGGGGGAAGTAAGCTTTTCTTATTTCCAAACGCATGCGCAAACTATAGAAAGTCGTTATGACGTAGAATGTGCATACTTTGTTGATTCCATTTATGAAATAAAAAACATTTTCTAAAAACTCGTGTTTTTTAAGAAATCATATAAACCTTCTAGAAGCTGTGATTTTAGAAAACGGGGGAAGTAAGCTTTTCTTATTTCCGGACGCATGCGCAAACTATAGAAAGTCATTATGACGTAGAATGTGCATACTTTGTAGATTCCATTTATGTAATAAAACACATTTTCTAAAAACTCGTGTTTTTTAAGAAATCATGTAAACCTTCTAGAAGCTGTGATTTTAAAAACAACGGAAGTAAGCTTTTCTTATTTCCGGACGCATGCGCAAACTATAGAAAGTCGTTATGATGTAGAATGTGCATACATTGTAGATTCCATTGATGAAGTAAAACAGATTTTCTAAAAACTCGTGTTTTTTAAGAAATCATGTAAACCTTCTAGAAGCTCTGATTTTAAAAAACGGGTGAAGTATGCTTTTCTTATTTCCGGACGAATGCGCAAACTATAGAAAGTCATTATGACGTAGAATGTGCATACTTTGTAGATTCCATTTATGAAATAAAACACATTTTCTAAAAACTCGTGTTTTCTAAAAAATCATGTAAACCTTCTAGAAGCTGTGATTTTAAAAAACGGGGAAACTAAGCTTTTCTTATTTCCAAACGCATGCACAAACTATAGAAAGTCGTTATGAAGTAGAATGTGCATACTTTGTTGATTCCATTTATGAAATAAAAAACATTTTCTAAAAACTCGTGTTTTTTAAGAAATCATATAAACCTTCTAGAAGCTGTGATTTTAGAAAACGGGGGAAGTAAGCTTTTCTTATTTCCGGACGCATGCGCAAACTATAGAAAGTCGTTATGACGTAGAATGTGCATACTTTGTAGATTCCATTTATGTAATAAAACACATTTTCTAAAAACTCGTGTTTTTTACGAAATCATGTAAACCTTCTAGAAGCTGTGATTTAAAAAAATGGTGGAAGTAAGCTTTTCTTATTTCCGGACGAATGCGGAAACTATAGAAAGTCGTTATGACGTAGAATGTGCATACTTTGTAGATTCCATTTATGAAATAAAACACATTTTCTAAAAACTCGTGTTTTTTAGGAAATCATGTAAACCTTCTAGAAGCTGTGATTTTAAAAAACGTTGGAAGTAAGATTTTTTTATTTCCGGATGCATGCGCAAACTATAGAAAGTCGTTATGATGTAGAATGTGCATACTTTGTAGATTCCATTTATGAAATAAAACACATTTTCTAAAAACTCATGTTTTTTACGAAATCATGTAAACCTTCTAGAAGCTGTGATTTTAAAAAACGGTGGAAGTAAGCTTTTCTTATTTCCGGACGCATGCGCAAACTATAGAAAGTCATTATGATGTAGAATGTGCATACTTTGTTGATTCTATTTCTTAAATAAAACATATTTTCTAAAAACTCGTGTTTTTTACGAAATCATGTAAAGCTTCTAGAATCTGTGATTTTAAAAAACGGGGGAGGTAAGCTTTTCTTATTTCCGGACGCATGCGCAAACTATAGGAAGTCGTTATGACGTAGAATGTGTATACTTTGTTGATTCTATTTATGAAATAAAACACATTTTCTAAAAACTCGTGTTTTTTACGAAATCATGTAAACCTTCTAGAATCTGTGATTTTAAAAAACGGGGGAGGTAAGCTTTTCTTATTTCCAGACGCATGCAATAACTATAGAAAGTCGTTATGACGTAGAATGTGCATACTTCGTAGATTCAATTTATGAAATAAAACACATTTTCTAAAAACTCGTGTTTTTTACGAAAACATGTAAACCTTCTAGAAGCTGTGATTTTAAAAAACGGGGGAAGGAAGCTTTTCTTATTTCCAAACGCATGCGCAAACTATAGAAAGTCGTTATGACGTAGAATGTGCATACTTTGTAGATTCCATTTATGAAATAAAACACATTTTCTAAAAACTCGTGTTTTTTAAGAAATCATGTAAACCTTCTAGAAGCTGTGATTTTAAAAAACGGGGGAAGTAAGCTTTTCTTATTTCCAAACGCATGCGCAAACTATAGAAAGTCCTTATGACGTAGAATGTGCATACTTTGTAGATTCCATTTATGAAATAAAACACATTTTCTAAAAACTCGTGTTTTTTACGAAATCATGTAAAGCTTCTAGAAGCTATGATTTTAAAAAACGGTGGAAGTAAGCTTTTCTTAATTTCGGACTTATGCGCAAACTATAGAAAGTCGTTATGACGTAGAATGTGCATACTTTGTAGATTCCATTTATGAAATAAAACACCTTTTCTAAAAACTCGTGTTTTTTACAAAATCATGTAAACCTTCTAGAAGCTGTGATTTTAAACAACGGGGGAAGTAAGCTTTTCTTATTTCCGGACGCATGCGCAAACTATAGAAAGTCGTTATGACGTAGAATGTGCATACTTTGTAGATTCCATTTATGAAATAAAACACATTTTCTAAAAACTCGTGTTTTTTACGAAATCATCTAAACCTTCTAGAAGCTGTGATTTTAAAAAACGGTGGAATTAAGCTTTTCTTATTTCCGGACGAATGCGCAAACTATAGAAAGTCGTTATGACGTAGAATGTGCATACTTTGTTGATTCCATTTTTGAAATAAAACACATTTTCTAAAAACTCATGTTTTTTACGAAATCATGTAAACCTTCTAGAAGCTGTGATTTTAAAAAACGGTGGAAGTAGGCTTTTCTTATTTCCGGACGCATGCGCAAACTATAGAAAGTCGTTATGACGTAGAATGTGCATACTTTGTAGATTCCATTTTTGAAATAAAATACATTTTCTAAAAACTCATGTTTTTTACGAAATCATGTAAACCTTCTAGAAGCTATGATTTTAAAAAACGGGGGAAGTAAGCTTTTCTTATTTCCGGACGCATATGCAAACTATAGAAAGTCGTTATGACGTAGAATGTGCATACTTTGTAGATTCAATTTATAAAATAAAACACATTTTCTAAAAACTCGTGTTTTTTACGAAATCATGTAAACCTTCTAGAAGCTGTGATTTTAAAAAACGGTGGAAGTAAGCTTTTCTTATTTCCGGATGCATGCGCAACCTATAGAAAGTCGTTATGACGTAGAATTTGCATACTTTGTTGATTCTATTTCTGAAATAAAACACATTTTCTAAAAACTCATGTTTTTTACGAAATCATGTAAACCTTCTAGAATCTGTGATTTTAAAAAACGGGGGAGGTAAGCTTTTCCTATTTCCGGACGCATGCGCAAACTATATAAAGTCGTTATGACGTAGAATGTGCATACTTTGTTGATTCTATTTCTGAAATAAAACATATTTTCTAAAAACTCGTGTTTTTTACGAAATCATGTAAAGCTTCTAGAATCTGTGATTTTAAAAAACGGGGGAGGTAAGCTTTTCTTATTTCCGGACGCATGCGCAAACTATAGAAAGTCGTTATGACGTAGAATGTGTATACTTTGTTGATTCTATTTATGAAATAAAACACATTTTCTAAAAACTCGTGTTTTTTACGAAATCATGTAAACCTTCTAGAATCTGTGATTTTAAAAAACGGGGGAGGTAAGCTTTTCTTATTTCTAGACGCATGCAATAACTATAGAAAGTCGTTATGACGTAGAATGTGCATACTTCGTAGATTCAATTTATGAAATAAAACACATTTTCTAAAAACTCGTGTTTTTTACGAAAACATGTAAACCTTCTAGAAGCTGTGATTTTAAAAAACAGGGGAAGTAAGCTTTTCTTATTTCCAAACGCATGCGCAAACTATAGAAAGTCGTTATGACGTAGAATGTGCATACTTTGTAGATTCCATTTATGAAATAAAACACATTTTCTAAAAACTCGTGTTTTTTAAGAAATCATGTAAACCTTCTAGAAGCTGTGATTTTAAAAAACGGGGGAAGTAAGCTTTTCTTATTTCCAAACGCATGCGCAAACTATAGAAAGTCCTTATGACGTAGAATGTGCATACTTTGTAGATTCCATTTATGAAATAAAACACATTTTCTAAAAACTCGTGTTTTTTACGAAATCATGTAAACCTTCTAGAAGCTGTGATTTTAAAAAACGGTGGAAGTAAGCTTTTCTTATTTCCGGACGCATGCGCAAACTATAGAAAGTCATTATGATGTAGAATGTGCATACTTTGTTGATTCTATTTCTGAAATAAAACATATTTTCTAAAAACTCGTGTTTTTTACGAAATCATGTAAAGCTTCTAGAATCTGTGATTTTAAAAAACGGGGGAGGTAAGCTTTTCTTATTTCCAGACGCATGCGCAAACTATAGAAAGTCGTTATGACGTAGAATGTGTATACTTTGTTGATTCTATTTATGAAATAAAACACATTTTCTAAAAACTCGTGTTTTTTACGAAATCATGTAAACCTTCTAGAATCTGTGATTTTAAAAAACGGGGGAGGTAAGCTTTTCTTATTTCCAGACGCATGCAATAACTATAGAAAGTCGTTATGACGTAGAATGTGCATACTTCGTAGATTCAATTTATGAAATAAAACACATTTTCTAAAAACTCGTGTTTTTTACGAAAACATGTAAACCTTCTAGAAGCTGTGATTTTAAAAAACGGGGGAAGTAAGCTTTTCTTATTTCCAAACGCATGCGCAAACTATAGAAAGTCGTTATGACGTAGAATGTGCATACTTTGTAGATTCCATTTATGAAATAAAACACATTTTCTAAAAACTCGTGTTTTTTAAGAAATCATGTAAACCTTCTAGAAGCTGTGATTTTAAAAAACGGGGGAAGTAAGCTTTTCTTATTTCCAAACGCATGCGCAAACTATAGAAAGTCCTTATGACGTAGAATGTGCATACTTTGTAGATTCCATTTATGAAATAAAACACATTTTCTAAAAACTCGTGTTTTTTACGAAATCATGTAAAGCTTCTAGAAGCTATGATTTTAAAAAACGGTGGAAGTAAGCTTTTCTTAATTTCGGACTTATGCGCAAACTATAGAAAGTCGTTATGACGTAGAATGTGCATACTTTGTAGATTCCATTTATGAAATAAAACACATTTTCTAAAAACTCGTGTTTTTTACAAAATCATGTAAACCTTCTAGAAGCTGTGATTTTAAACAACGGGGGAAGTAAGCTTTTCTTATTTCCGGACGCATGCGCAAACTATAGAAAGTCGTTATGACGTAGAATGTGCATACTTTGTAGATTTCATTTATGAAATAAAACACATTTTCTAAAAACTCGTGTTTTTTACGAAATCATCTAAACCTTCTAGAAGCTGTGATTTTAAAAAACGGTGGAATTAAGCTTTTCTTATTTCCGGACGAATGCGCAAACTATAGAAAGTCGTTATGACGTAGAATGTGCATACTTTGTTGATTCCATTTTTGAAATAAAACACATTTTCTAAAAACTCATGTTTTTTACGAAATCATGTAAACCTTCTAGAAGCTGTGATTTTAAAAAACGGTGGAAGTAGGCTTTTCTTATTTCCGGATGCATGCGCAAACTATAGAAAGTCGTTATGACGTAGAATGTGCATACTTTGTAGATTCCATTTTTGAAATAAAATACATTTTCTAAAAACTCATGTTTTTTACGAAATCATGTAAACCTTCTAGAAGCTATGATTTTAAAAAACGGGGGAAGTAAGCTTTTCTTATTTCCGGACGCATATGCAAACTATAGAAAGTCGTTATGACGTAGAATGTGCATACTTTGTAGATTCAATTTATAAAATAAAACACATTTTCTAAAAACTCGTGTTTTTTACGAAATCGTGTAAACCTTCTAGAAGCTGTGATTTTAAAAAACGGTGGAAGTAAGCTTTTCTTATTTCCGGATGCATGCGCAACCTATAGAAAGTCGTTATGACGTAGAATTTGCATACTTTGTTGATTCCATTTATGAAATAAAACACATTTTCTAAAAACCCGTTTTTTTTAAGAAATCATGTAAACCTTCTAGAAGCTGTGATTTTAAAAAATGGGGTAAGTAAGCTTTTCTTATTTGCAAACGCATGGGAAAACTATAGAAAGTCATTATGACGTAGAATGCGCATACTTTGTAGATTCCATTTATGAAATAAAACACATTTTCTAAAAACTCATGTTTTTTACGAAATCATGTAAACCTTCTAGAAGCTATGATTTTAAAAAACGGGGGAAGTAAGCTTTTCTTATTTCCGGACGCATGCGCAAACTATAGAAAGTCGTTATGACGTAGAATGTGCATACTTTGTAGATTCAATTTATGAAATAAAACACATTTTCTAAAAACTCGTGTTTTTTACGAAATCATGTAAACCTTCTAGAAGCTGTGATTTTAAAAAACGGTGGAAGTAAGCTTTTCTTATTTCCGGATGCATGCGCAACCTATAGAAAGTCGTTATGACATAGAATGTGCATACTTTGTTGATTCCATTTATGAAATAAAACACATTTTCTAAAAACTCGTGTTTTTTAAGAAATCATGTAAACCTTCTAGAAGCTGTGATTTTAAAAAACAGTGGAAGTAAGCTTTTCTTATTTCCAAACTCATGCCCAAACTATAGAAAGTCGTTATGACGTAGAATGTGCATACTTTGTAGATTCCATTTATGAAATAAAACACATTTTCTAAAAACTCGTGTTTTTTACGAAATCATGTAAACCTTCTAGAAGCTGTGATTTTAAAAAATGGTGGAAGTAAGCTTTTCTTATTCCCGGACGCATGCGCAAACTATAGAAAGTTGTTATGATGTAGAATGTGCATACTTTGTAGATTCCATTTATGAAATAAAACACATTTTCTAAAAACTCGTGTTTTTTACGAAATCATGTAAACCTTCTGGAAGCTGTGATTTTAAAAAACGGTGGAAGTAAGCTTTTCTTTTTTCCGGACGCATGTGCAAACTATAGAAAGTCGTTATGACATAGAATGTGGATACTTTGTTGATTCCATTTATTAAATAAAACACATTTTCTAAATACTCATGTTTTTTAAGAAATCATGTAAACCTTCTAGAAGCTGTGATTTTAAATAACGGGGGATGTAAGCTTTTCTTATTTCCGGACGCATGCGCAAACTATAGAAAGACATTATGACGTAGAATGTGCATACTTTGTAGATTCCATTTATGAAGTAAAACACATTTTCTAAAAACTCGTGTTTTTTACGAAATCATGTAAACCTTCTAGAAGCTGTGATTTTAAAAAACGGGGGAAGTAAGCTTTTCTTATTTCCGGACGAATGCGCAAACTATAGAAAGTCGTTATGACGTAGAATGTGCATACTTTGTTGATTCCGTTTATGAAATAAAACACATTTTCTAAAAACTCGTGTTTTTTAAGAAATCATGTAAACCTTCTAGAAGCTATGATTTTAAAAAACGGTGGAAGTAAGCTTTTCTTATTTCCGGACGGATGCGCAAACTATAGAAAGTCATTATGACGTAGAATGTGCATACTTTGTAGAGTCCATTTATGAAATAAAACACATTTTCTAAAAACTCGTGTTTTTTACGAAATCATGTAAACCTTCTAGAAGCTGTGATTTAAAAAAACGGGGGAAGTAAGATTTTCTTATTTCCGGACGCATGCGCAAACTATAGAAAGTCATTATGACGAAGAATGTGCATACTTTGTAGATTCCATTGATGAAATAAAACACATTTTCTAAAAACTCGTGTTTTTTATGAAATCATGTAAACCTTCTAGAAGTTATTATTTTAAAAAACGGTGGAAGTAAGCTTTTCTTATTTTCGGACGCATGAGCAAACTATAGAAAGTTGTTATGACGTAGAATATGCATACTTTGTAGATTCCATTTATGAAATAAAACACATTTTCTAAAAACTCGTGTTTTTTACGAAATCATGTAAACCTTCTAGAAGCTGTGATTTTAAAAAACGGTGGAAGTAAGATTTTCTTATTTCCAGACGCATGCGCAAACTATAGAAAGTCGTTATGACGTAGAATGTGCATACTTTGTTGATTCCATTTATGAAATAAAGCACATTTTCTAAAAATTCGTGTTTTTTAACAAATCATGTAAACCTTCTAGAAGCTGTGATTTTAAAAAACAGTGGAAGTAAGCTTTTCTTATTTCCAAACTCATGCCCAAACTATAGAAAGTCGTTATGACGTAGAATGTGCATACTTTGTAGATTCCATTTATGAAATAAAACACATTTTCTAAAAACTCGTGTTTTTTACGAAATCATGTAAACCTTCTAGAAGCTGTGATTTTAAAAAATGGTGGAAGTAAGCTTTTCTTATTTCCGGACGCATGCGCAAACTATAGAAAGTTGTTATGACGTAGAATGTGCATACTTTGTAGATTCCATTTATGAAATAAAACACATTTTCTAAAAACTCGTGTTTTTTACGAAATCATGTAAACCTTCTGGAAGCTGTGATTTTAAAAAACGGTGGAAGTAAGCTTTTCTTTTTTCCGGACGCATGTGCAAACTATAGAAAGTCGTTATGACATAGAATGTGGATACTTTGGTGATTCCATTTATTAAATAAAACACATTTTCTAAATACTCATGTTTTTTAAGAAATCATGTAAACCTTCTAGAAGCTGTGATTTTAAAAAACGGGGGATGTAAGCTTTTCTTATTTCCGGACGCATGCGCAAACTATAGAAAGACATTATGACGTAGAATGTGCATACTTTGTAGATTCCATTTATGAAAGAAAACACATTTTCTAAAAACTCGTGTTTTTTACGAAATCATGTAAACCTTCTAGAAGCTGTGATTTTAAAAAACGGGGGAAGTAAGCTTTTCTTATTTCCGGACGAATGCGCAAACTATAGAAAGTCGTTATGACGTAGAATGTGCATACTTTGTTGATTCCGTTTATGAAATAAAACACATTTTCTAAAAACTCGTGTTTTTTAAGAAATCATGTAAACCTTCTAGAAGCTATGATTTTAAAAAACGGTGGAAGTAAGCTTTTCTTATTTCCGGACGCATGCGCAAACTATAGAAAGTCATTATGACGTAGAATGTGCATACTTTTTAGAGTCCATTTATGAAATAAAACACATTTTCTAAAAACTCGTGTTTTTTACGAAATCATGTAAACCTTCTAGAAGCTGTGATTTAAAAAAACGGGGGAAGTAAGATTTTCTTATTTCCGGACACATGCGCAAACTATAGAAAGTCGTTATGACGAAGAATGTGCATACTTTGTAGATTCCATTGATGAAATAAAACAAATTTTCTAAAAACTCGTGTTTTTTATGAAATCATGTAAACCTTCTAGAAGTTATTATTTTAAAAAACGGTGGAAGTAAGCTTTTCTTATTTTCGGACGCATGAGCAAACTATAGAAAGTTGTTATGACGTAGAATATGCATACTTTGTAGATTCCATTTATGAAATAAAACACATTTTCTAAAAACTCGTGTTTTTTACGAAATCATGTAAACCTTCTAGAAGCTGTGATTTTAAAAAACGGTGGAAGTAAGCTTTTCTTATTTCCAGACGCATGCGCAAACTATAGAAAGTCGTTATGACGTAGAATGTGCATACTTTGTTGATTCCATTTATGAAATAAAGCACATTTTCTAAAAATTCGTGTTTTTTAACAAATCATGTAAACCTTCTAGAAGCTGTGATTTTAAAAAACGGGGGAAGTAAGCTTTTCTTATTTCCAAATGCATGCACAAACTCTAGAAAGTCGTTATGATGTAGAATGTGCATACTTTGTTGATTCCATTTATGAAATAAAACACATTTTCTAAAAACTCGTGTTTTTTACAAAATCATGTAAACCATCTAGAAGCTGTGATTTTAAAAAACGGTGGAAGTAAGCTTTTCTTATTTCCGGACGCATGCGCAAACTGTAGAAAGTAGTTATGAAGTAGAATGTGCATACTTTGTTGATTCCATTTATGAAATAAAACACATTTTCTAAAAACTCGTGTTTTTTACTAAATCATGTAAACCTTCTAGAAGCTGTGATTTTAAAAAACGGGGGAAGTAAGCTTTTCTTATTTCCGGACGCATGCGCAAACTATAGAAAGTAGTTATGACGTAGAATGTGCATACTTTGTAGATTCCATTTATGAAATAAAACACATTTTCTAAAAACTCGTGTTTTTTACGAAATCATGTAAACCTTCTAGAAGCTGTAATTTTTAAAAATGGGGGAAGTAAGCTTTTCTTATTTACAAACGTGTGCGCATACTATAGAAAGTCGTTATGACGTAGAATGTGCATACTTTGTTGATTCCATTTATGAAATAAAACACATTTTCTAAAAACTCGTGTTTTTTACCAAATCATGTAAAACTTCTAGAAGCTGTGATTTTAAAAAACGGGGGAGGTAAGCTTTTTTTATTTCCGGACGCATGCGCAAACTATAGAAAGTCGTTATGACATAGAATGTGCATACTTTGTAGATTCCATTTATGAAATAAAACACATTTTCTAAAAACTCGTGTTTTTTATGAAATCATGTAAACCTTCTAGAAGCTATTATTTTAAAAAACGGTGGAAGTAAGCTTTTCTTATTTCCGGACGCATGCGCAAACTATAGAAAGTCATTATGACGTAGAATGTGCATACTTTGTTGATTCCATTTATGAAATAAAACACATTTTCTAAAAACTCATGTTTTTAACAAATCATGTAAACCTTCTAGAAGCTGTGATTTTAAAAAACGGCGGAAGTAAGCTTTTCTTATTTCCAAACGCATGTGCAAACTATAGAAAGTCCTTATGACGTAGAATGTGCATACTTTCTTGATTCCATTTATGAAATAAAACACATTTTCTAAAAACTCGTGTTTTTTAAGAAATCATGTAAACCTTCTAGAAGCTGTGATTTTGAAAAACGGTGGAAGTAAGCTTTTCTTATTTCTGGACGCATGTGAAAACTATAGAAAGTCCTTATGACGTAGAATGTGCATACTTTGTTGATTCCATTTATGAAATAAAACACATTTTCTAAAAAATCGTGTTTTTTACGAAATCATGTAAACCTTCTAGAAGCTGTGATTTTAAAAAACGGTGGAAGTAAGCATTTCTTATTTCCGGACGCATGCGCAAACTATAGAAAGTTGTTATGATGTAGAATGTCCATACTTTGTTGTTTCCATTTATGAAATAAAACACATTTTCTAAAAACTCGTGTTTTTTAAGAAATCATGTAAACCTTCTAGAAGCTGTAATTTTAAAAAATGGGGGAAGTAAGCTTTTCTTATTTCCAAACGCGTGCGCAAAGTATAGAAAGTAGTTATGACATAGAATGTGCATACTTTGTTGATTCCATTTATGAAATAAAACACATTTTCTAAAAACTCGTGTTTTTTACCAACTCATGTAAAACTTCTAGAAGCTGTGATTTTAAAAAACGGGGGATGTAAGCTTTTCTTATTTCTGGACGCATGCGCAAACTATAGAAATTCGTTATGACGTAGAATTTGCATACTTTGTAGATTCCATTTATGAAATAAAACACATTTTATAAAAACTCGTGTTTTTTACGAAATCATGTAAACCTTCTAGAAGCTATTATTTTAAAAAACGGTGGAAGTAAGCTTTTCTTATTTCCAAATGCATGCGCAAACTATAGAAAGTCGTTATGACGTAGAATGTGCATACTTTGTTGATTCCATTTATGAAATAAAACCTATTTTCTAAAAACTCGTGTTTTTTAAGAAATCATGTAAACCTTCTAGAAGCTGTGATTTTAAAAAACGGGGGAAGTAAGCTTTTCTTACTTCCAAACACAATCGCAAACTATAGAAACTCGTTATGACATAGAATGTGCATACTTTGTTGATTCCATTGATGAAATAAAACACATTTTCTAAAAACTCGTGTTTTTTAAGAAATCATGTAAACCTTCTAGAAGCTGTGATTTTAAAAAACGGTGGAAGTAAGCTTTTCTTATTTCCGGACGCATACGCAAACTATAGAAAGTCGTTATGACGTAGAATATGCATACTTTGTTGATTCCATTTATGAAATAAAACACATTTTCTAAAAACTCGTGTTTTTTACGAAATCATGTAAACCTTCTAGAAGCTGTGATTTTAAAACACGGGGGAAGTAAGCTTTTCTTATTTCCAAACGCATGCGCAAACTATAGAAAGTCGTTATGACGTAGAATGTGCATACTTTGTTGATTCCATTTATGAAATAAAGCACATTTTCTAAAAATTCGTGTTTTTTAAGAAATCATGTAAACCTTCTAGAAGCTGTGATTTTAAAAAACTGGGGAAGTAAGCTTTTCTTATTTCCGGACGCATGCACAAACTATAGAAAGTCGTTATGACTTAGAATGTGCATACTTTGTAGATTTCATTTATGAAATAGAACACATTTTCTAAAAACTCGTGTTTCTTAAGAAATCATGTAAACCTTCCAGAAGCTGTGATTTTAAAAAATAGGGGAAGTAAGCTTTTCTTATTTCCGGACGCATGCGCAAACTATAGAAAATCGTTATGACGTAGAATGTGCATAATTTGTAGATTCCATTTATGAAATAAAACACATTTTCTAAAAACTCGTGTTTTTTAGGAAATCATGTAAACCATCTAGAAGCTATTATTTTAAAAAACGGTGGAAGTAAGCTTTTCTTATTTCCGGACGCATGCGCAAACTATAGAAAGTCGTTATGACGTAGAATGTGCATACTTTGTTGATTCCATTTATGAAATAAAACACATTTTCTAAAAACTCGTGTTTTTTAAGAAATCATGTAAACCTTCTAGAAGCTGTGATTTTGAAAAATGGTGGAAGTAAGCTTTTCTTATTTCCGGACTCATGCGCAAACTATAGAAAGTCCTTATGACGTAGAATGTGCATACTTTGTTGATTCCATTGATGAAATAAAACACATTTTCTAAAAACTCATGTTTTTTAAGAAATCATGTAAACCTTCTAGAAGCTGTGGTTTTAAAAAATGGGGGAAGTAAGCTTTTCTTATTTCCAAAGGCATGTGCAAACTATAGAAAGTCATTATGACGTAGAATGTGCATACTTTGTTGATTCCATTTATGAAATAAAACACATTTTCTAAAAACTCATGTTTTTAACAAATCATGTAAACCTTCTAGAAGCTGTGATTTTAAAAAACGGCGGAAGTAAGCTTTTCTTATTTCCAAACGCATGCGCAAACTATAGAAAGTCCTTATGACGTAGAATGTGCATACTTTGTTGATTCCATTTATGAAATAAAACACATTTTCTAAAAACTCGTGTTTTTTAAGAAATCATGTAAACCTTCTAGAAGCTGTGATTTTGAGAAACGGTGGAAGTAAGCTTTTCTTATTTCTGGACGCATGTGCAAACTATAGAAAGTCCTTATGACATAGAATGTGCATACTTTGTTGATTCCATTTATGAAATAAAACACATTTTCTAAAAAATCGTGTTTTTTACGAAATCATGTAAACCTTCTAGAAGCTGTGATTTTAAAAAACGGTGGAAGTAAGCATTTCTTATTTCCAGACGCATGCGCAAACTATAGAAAGTCGTTATGACGTAGAATGTGCATACTTTGTTGTTTCCATTTATGAAATAAAACACATTTTCTAAAAACTCGTGTTTTTTAAGAAATCATGTAAACCTTCTAGAAGCTGTAATTTTAAAAAATGGGGGAAGTAAGCTTTTCTTATTTCCAAACGCGTGCGCAAACTATAGAAAGTCGTTATGACGTAGAATGTGCATACTTTGTTGATTCCATTTATGAAATAAAACACATTTTCTAAAAACTCGTGTTTTTTACCAACTCATGTAAAACTTCTAGAAGCTGTGATTTTAAAAAACGGGGGAAGTAAGCTTTTCTTATTTCCGGACGCATGCGCAAACTATAGAAAGTCGTTATGACGTAGAATTTGCATACTTTGTAGATTCCATTTATGAAATAAAACACATTTTATAAAAACTCGTGTTTTTTACGAAATCATGTAAACCTTCTAGAAGCTATTAATTTAAAAAACGGTGGAAGTAAGCTTTTCTTATTTCCAAATGCATGCGCAAACTATAGAAAGTCGTTATGACGTAGAATGTGCATACTTTGTTGATTCCATTTATGAAATAAAACCTATTTTCTAAAAACTCGTGTTTTTTAAGAAATCATGTAAACCTTCTAGAAGCTGTGATTTTAAAAAACAGGGGAAGTAAGCTTTTCTTACTTCCAAACGGAATCGCAAACTATAGAAACTCGTTATGACATAGAATGTGCATACTTTGTTGATTCCATTGATGAAATAAAACACATTTTCTAAAAACTCGTGTTTTTTAAGAAATCATGTAAACCTTCTAGAAGTTGTGATTTTAAAAAATGGTGGAAGTAAGCTTTTCTTATTTCCGGACGCATGCGCAAACTATAGAAAGTCATTATGACGTAGAATATGCATACTTTGTTGATTCCATTTATGAAATAAAACACATTTTCTAAAAACTCGTGTTTTTTATGAAATCATGTAAACCTTCTAGAAGGTGTGATTTTAAAACATGGGGGAAGTAAGCTTTTCTTATTTCCAAACGCATGCGCAAACTATAGAAAGTCGTTATGATGTACAATGTGCATACTTTGTTGATTCCATTTATGAAATAAAACACATTTTCTAAAAACTCGTGTTTTTTAAGAAATCATGTAAACCTTCTAGAAGCTGTGATTTTAAAAAACTGGGGAAGTAAGCTTTTCTTATTTCCGGACGCATGCACAAACTATAGAAAGTCGTTATGACGTAGAATGTGCATACTTTGTAGATTCCATTTATGAAATAAAACACATTTTCTAAAAACTCATGTTTTTTACGAAATCATGTAAACCTTCTAGAAGCTGTGATTTTAAAAAACGGTGGAAGTAAGCTTTTCTTATTTCCGGACGCATGCGCAAACTATAGAAAGTCGTTATGACATAGAATGTGCATACTTTGTTGATTCCATTTATTAAATTAAACACATTTTCTAAAAACTCGTGTTTTTTAAGAAATCATGTAAACCTTCTAGAAGCTGTGATTTTAAAAAACGGGGGATGTAAGCTTTTCTTATTTCCGGACGCATGCGCAAACTATAGAAAGTCGTTATGACGTAGAATGTGCATACTTTGTAGATTCCATTTATGAAATAAAACACATTTTCTAAAAACTCGTGTTTTTTACGAAATCATGTAAACCTTCTAGAAGCTGTGATTTTAAAAAACGGGGGAAGTAAGCTTTTCTTATTTCCGGACGAATGCGCAAACTATAGAAAGTCGTTATGACGTAGAATGTGCATACTTTGTTGATTCCTTTTATGAAATAAAACACATTTTCTAAAAACTCGTGTTTTTTAAGAAATCATGTAAACCTTCTAGAAGCTATGATTTTAAAAAATGGTGGAAGTAAGCTTTTCTTATTTCCGGACGCATGCACAAACTATAGAAAGTCATTATGACGTAGAATGTGCATACTTTGTAGATTCCATTTATGAAATAAAACACATTTTCTAAAAACTCGTGTTTTTTACGAAATCATGTAAACCTTCTAGAAGCTGTGATTTAAAAAAACGGGGGAAGTAAGCTTTTCTTATTTCCGGACGCATGCGCAAACTATAGAAAGTCGTTATGACAAAGAATGTGCATACTTTGTAGATTCCATTTATGAAATAAAACACATTTTCTAAAAACTCGTGTTTTTTACGAAATCATGTAAACCTTCTAGAAGCTATTTTTTTAAAAACGGTGGAAGTAAGCTTTTCTTATTTTCGGACGCATGATCAAACTATAGAAAGTTGTTATGAAGTAGAATGTGCATACTTTGTAGATTCCATTTATGAAATAAAACACATTTTCTAAAAACTCGTGTTTTTTACGAAATCATGTAAACCTTCTGGAAGCTGTGATTTTAAAAAACGGTGGAAGTAAGCTTTTCTTATTTCCGGACGCATGCGGAAACTATAGAAAGTCGTTATGATGTAGAATGTGCATACTTTGTTGTTTCCATTTATGAAATAAAACACATTTTCTAAAAACTCGTGTTTTTTAAGAAATCATGTAAACCTTGTAGAAGCTGTGATTTAGAAAAACGGGGGAAGTAAGCTTTTCTTATTTCCAAACGCGTGCACAAACAATAGAAAGTCGTTATGACGTAGAATGTGCATACTTTGTAGATTCCATTTATGAAATAAAACACATTTTCTAAAAACTCGTGTTTTTTACGAAATCATGTAAACCTTCTAGAAGCTGTGATTTAAAAAAACGGGGGAAGTAAGCTTTTCTTATTTCCAGACGCATGCACAAACTATAGAAAGTCGTTATGACGAAGAATGTGCATACTTTGTAGATTCCATTTATGAAATAAAACACATTTTCTAAAAACTCGTGTTTTTTACGAAATCATGTAAACCTTCTAGAAGCTATTTTTTAAAAAAAGGTGGAAGTAAGCTTTTCTTATTTTCGGACGCATGAGCAAACTATAGAAAGTTGTTATGACGTAGAATGTGCATACTTTGTAGATTCCATTTATGAATTAAAACACATTTTCTAAAAACTCGTGTTTTTTACGAAATCATGTAAACCTTCTGGAAGCTGTGATTTTAAAAAACGGTGGAAGTAAGCTTTTCTTATTTCCGGACGAATGCGCAAACTATAGAAAGTCGTTATGATGTAGAATGTGCATACTTTGTTGTTTCTATTTATGAAATAAAACACATTTTCTAAAAACTCGTGTTTTTTAAGAAATCATGTAAACCTTGTAGAAGCTGTGATTTAGAAAAACGGGGGAAGTAAGCTTTTCTTATTTCCAAACGCGTGCGCAAACAATAGAAAGTCGTTATGACATAGAATGTGCATACTTTGTAGATTCCATTTATGAAATAAAACACATTTTCTAAAAACTCGTGTTTTTTACGAAATCATGTAAACCTTCTAGAAGCTGTGATTTTAAAAAATGGTGGAAGTAAGCTTTTCTTATTTCCAGACGCATGCGCAAACTATAGAAAGTCGTTATGACGTAGAATGTGCATACTTTGTAGATTCCATTTATGAAATAAAACACATTTTCTAAAAACTCGTGTTTTTTACGAAATCATGTAAACCTTCTGGAAGCTATGATTTTAAAAAACGGTGGAAGTAAGCTTTTCTTATTTCCGGATGCATGCGCAAACTATAGAAAGTCGTTATGACATAGAATGTGCATACTTTGTTGATTCCATTTATTAAATAAAACACATTTTCAAAAAACTCGTGTTTTTTAAGAAATCATGTAAACCTTCTAGAAGCTGTGATTTTAAAAAACGGGGGATGTAAGCTTTTCTTAATTCTGGACGCATGCGCAAACTATAGAAAGTCGTTATGACGTAGAATGTGCATACTTTGTAGATTCCATTTATGAAATAAAAAACATTTTCTAAAAACTCGTGTTTTTTACGAAATCATGTAAATCTTCTAGAAGCTGTGATTTTAAAAAATGGGGGAAGTAAGCTTTTCTTATTTCCGGACGAATGCGCAAACTATAGAAAGTCGTTATGACGTACAATGTGCATACTTTGTTGATTCCATTTATGAAATAAAACACATTTTCTAAAAACTCATGTTTTTTAAGAAATCATGTAAACCTTCTAGAAGCTGTGATTTTGAAAAACGGCGGAAGTAAGCTTTTCTTATTTCCGGACGAATGCGCAAACTATAGAAAGTCGCTATGATGTAGAATGTACATACTTTGTAGATTCCATTTATGAAATTAAGTACATTTTGTAAAAACTCGTGTTTTTTACGAAATCATGTAAACCTTCTAGAAGCTGTGATTTTAAAAAATAGGGGGAAGTAAGCTTTTCTTATTTCCCGACGCATGCGCAAAGTATGTAAAGTCGTTATGACGTAGAATGTGCATATTTTGTTGATTCCATTTATGAAATAAAACACATTTTCTAAAAACTCGTGTTTTTTAAGAAATCATGTAAACCTTCTAGAAGCTGTGATTTTAAAAAACGGGGGAAGTAAGCTTTTCTTATTTCCGGACGCATGCGCAAATTATAGAAAGTCGTTATGACGTAGAATGTGCATACTTTGTAGATTCCATTTATGGAATTAATTACATTTTCTAAAAAGTCATGTTTTTTACGAAATCATGTAAACCTTCCAGAAGATGTGATTTTAAAAAACGGTGGAAGTAAACTTTTCTTATTTCCGGACGAATGCGCAAACTATAGAAAGTCGTTATGACGTAGAATGTGCATACTTTGTCGATTCCATTGATGGAATAAAACACATTTTCTAAAAACTCGTCTTTTTTAAGAAATCATGTAAACCTTCTAGAAGCTGTGATTTTAAAAAACGGTGGAAGTAAGCTTTTCTTTTTTCCGGATGCATGCGCAAACTATAGAAAGTCGTTATGACATAGAATGTGCATACTTTCTTGTTTCCATTTATGAAATGAAACACATTTTCTAAAAACTCGTGTTTTTTAAGAAATCATGTAAGCCTTCTAGAAGCTATGATTTTAAAAAACCGGGGAAGTAAGCTTTTCTTATTTCGAAATGCATGCGCAAACTATAGAAAGTCGTTATGATGTAGAATGTGCATACTTTGTTGATTCCATTTATGAAATAAAACACATTTTCTAAAATCTCATGTTTTTTAAGAAATCATGTAAACCTTCTAGAAGCTGTGATTTTAAAAAATGGGGGAAGTAAGCTTCTCTTATTTCCGGACGCATGCGAAAACTATAGAAAGTCATTATGATGTAGAATGTGCATTCTTTGTTGATTCCATTTATGAAATAAAACACATTTTCTAAATACTCGTGTTTTTTAACAAATCATGTAAACCTTCTAGAAGCTGTGATTTTAAAAAACGGGGGAAGTAAGCTTTTCTTAGAATGTGCATACTTTGTTGATTCTATTTATGAAATAAAACACATTTTCTAAAAACTCGTGTTTTTTAACAAATCATGTAAACCTTCTAGAAGCTGTGATTTTAAAAAACGGGGGAAGTAAGCTTTCTTATTTCCGGACG
Source organism: Larix kaempferi (assembly GCA_027924585.1). Taxonomy (NCBI): domain Eukaryota; kingdom Viridiplantae; phylum Streptophyta; class Pinopsida; order Pinales; family Pinaceae; genus Larix; species Larix kaempferi. Next base: position 932,879 of record BSBM01001607.1, read on the forward strand.
CATGCCCAAACTATAGAAAGTCGTTATGACGTAGAATGTGCATACTTTGTTGATTCTTTTTATGAAATAAAACACATTTTCTAAAAACTCGTGTTTTTTACGAAATCATGTAAACCTTCTAGAAGTTGTGATTTTAAAAAACGGGGGAAGTAACATTTTCTTATTTCCAGACGCATGCACAAACTATAGAAAGTCGTTATGATGTAGAATGTGCATACTTTGTTGATTCCATTTATGAAATAAAACACATTTTCTAAAAACACGTGTTTCTTAAGAAATCATGTAAACCTTCTAGAAGCTGTGATTTTAAAAAACGAGGGAAGTAAGATTTTCTTATTTCCAAACACATGCGCAAACTATAGAAAGTCGTTATGACGAAGAATGTGCATACTTTGTTGATTCCATTTATAAATTAAACAAATTTCTAAAAACTCATGTTTTTTAACAAATGATGTAAACCTTCTAGAAGCTGTGATTTTAAAAAACGGGGGAAGTAAGGTTTTCTTATTTCCAAACGCATGCGCAAACTATTGAAAGTCGTTATGACGTAGAATGTGCATACTTTGTTGTTTCCATTTATGAAATAAAACACATTTTCTAAAAACACGTGTTTCTTAAGAAATCATGTAAACCTTCTAGAAGCTGTGATTTTAAAAAACGAGGGAAGTAAGCTTTTCTTATTTCCGGACAAGTGCGCAAACTATAGAAAGTCATTATGACGTAGAATGTGCATACTTTGTAGATTCCATTTATGAAATAAAACACATTTTCTAAAAACTCGTGTTTTTTACGAAATCATGTAAACCTTCTAGAAGCTGTGATTTTAAAAAACAGGGGAAGTAAGCTATTCTTATTTCCGGACGCATGCACAAACTATAGAATGTCGTTATGACGTAGAATGTGCATACTTTGTTGATTCCATTTATGAAATAAAACACATTTTCTAAAAACTCGTGTTTTTTACGAAATCATGTAAACCTTCTAGAAGCTGTGATTTTAAAAAACGCGGAAAGTAAGCTTTTCTTATTTCCAAAGGCATGCGCAAACTATAGAAAGTCGTTATGACGTAGAATGTGCATACTTTGTTGATTCAATTTATGAAATAAAACACATTTTCTAAAAACTCGTGTTTTTTACGAAATCATGTAAACCTTCTAGAAGCTGTGATTTTAAAAAACGGGGGAAGTAAGCTTTTCTTATTTCCGGACGAATGCGCAAACTATAGAAAGTTGTTACGACGTAGAATGTGCATACTTTGTAGATTCCATTTATGAAAAAAAACACATTTTCTAAAAACTCGTGTTTTTTACGAAATCATGTAAACCTTCTAGAAGCTATTATTTTAAAAAACGGTGGAAGTAAGCTTTTCTTATTTCCGGACGCATGCGCAAACTATAGAAAGTCGTTATGATTTAGAATGTGCATACTTTGTTGATTCCATTTATGAAATAAAACACATTTTCTAAAAACTCGTGTTTTTTACGAAATCATGTAAACCTTTTAGAAGCTATTATTTTAAAAAACGGTGGAAATAAGCTTTTATTATTTCCGGATGCATGCGCAAACTATAGAAAGTCATTATGACGTACAATGTGCATACTTTGTTGATTCCATTTATGAAATAAAACACATTTTCTAAAAACTCGTGTTTTTTAACAAATCATGTAAACCTTCTAGAAGCTGTGATTTTAAAAAACGGGGGAAGTAAGATTTTCTTATTTCCAAACGCATGCGCAAACTATAGAAAGTCGTTATGACATAGAATGTGCATACTTTGTTGATTCCATTTATGAAATAAAACACATTTTCTAAAAACTTGTGTTTTTTAAGAAATCATGTAAACCTTCTAGAAGCTGTGATTTTGAAAAACGGTGGAAGTAAGCTTTTCTTTTTCCAAACGCACGCTCAAACTATTGAAAGTCGTTATGATGTAGAATGTGCGTATTTTGTTGATTCCATTTATGAAATAAAACACATTTTCTAAAAACTCGTTTTTTTTAAGAAATCATGTAAACCTTCTAGAAGCTATGATTTCAAAAAACGGGGGAAGTAAGTTTTCTTATTTCCAGACGCATGCGCAAACTATAGAAAGTCCTTATGACATAGAATGTGCATACTTTGTTGATTCCATTAATGAAATAAAACACATTTTCTAAAAACTCGTGTTTTTTAAGAAATCATGTAAACCTTCTAGAAGCTGTGATTTTAAAAAACGGGGGAAGTAAGCTTTTCTTATTTCCGGACGAATGCGCAAACTATAGAAAGTCATTATGACGTAGAATGTGCATACTTTGTAGATTCCATTTATGAAATAAAACACATTTTCTAAAAACTCGTGTTTTTTACGAAATCATCTAAACCTTCTAGAAGCTGTGATTTTAAAAAACGCGGGAAGTAAGCTTTTCTTATTTCCGGACGCATGCGCAAACTATAGAAAGTCCTTATGACGTAGAATTTGCATACTTTGTTGATTCCATTTATGAAATAAAACACATTTTCTAAAAACTCGTGTTTTTTACGAAATCATGTAAACCTTCTAGAAGGTGTGATTTTGAAAAACGGTGGAAGTAAGCTTTTCTTATTTCCGGACGCATGCGCAAACTATAGAAAGTCATTATGACGTAGAATGTGCATACTTTGTTGATTCCATTTATGAAATAAAACACATTTTCTAAAAACTCGTGTTTTTTAAGAAATCATGTAAACCTTCTAGAAGCTGTGATTTTGACAAACAGTGGAGGTAAGCTTTTCTTATTTCCAAATGCATGCGCAAACTATAGAAAGTCGTTATGACGTAGAATGTGCATACTTTGTTGATTCCATTTATGAAATAAAACACATTTTCTAAAAACTCGTGGTTTTTAAGAAATCATGTAAATCTTCTAGAAGCTGTGATTTTGAAAAACGGTGGAGGTAAGCTTTTCTTATTTCCGGACGCACGCGCAAACTATAGAAAGTCCTTATGATGTAGAATTTGCATACTTTGTTGATTCCATTTATGAAATAAAACACATTTTCTAAAAACTCGTTTTTTAGGAAATCATGTAAACCATCTAGAAGCTATTATTTTAAAAAACGGTGGAAGTAAGCTTTTCTTATTTCCGGACGCATGCGCAAACTATAGAAAGTCGTTATTACGTAGAATGAGCATACTTTGTTGATTCAATTTATTAAATAAAACACATTTTCTAAAAACTCTGTTTTTTAAGAAATCTTGTAAACCTTCTAGAAGCTGTGATTTAAAAAAACGGTGGAAGTAAGCTTTTCTTATTTCCGGACGAATGCGCAAACTATAGAAATTCGTTATGACGTAGAATGTGCATACTTTGTAGATTCCATTTATGAAATAAAAAACATTTTCTAAAAACTCGTGTTTTTTACGAAATCATGTAAAACTTCTACAAGCTGTGATTTTAAAAAATGGTGGAAGTAAGGTTTTCTTATTTCTGGACGCATGCGCAAACTATAGAAAGTCATTATGACGTAGAATGTGCATACTTTGTAGATTCCATTTATGAAATAAAACACATTTTCTAAAAACTCGTGTTTTTTACGAAATCATGTAAACCTTCTAGAAGCTGTGATTTTAAAAAATGGTGGAAGTAAGGTTTTCTTATTTCCGGACGCATGCGCAAACTATAGAAAGAAGGACGCATGCGCAAACTATAGAAAGTCGTTATGACGTAGAATGTGCATACTTTGTTGATTCCATTTATGAAATAAAACACATTTTCTAAAAACTCGTGTTTTTTAACAAATCATGTAAACCTTCTAGAAGCTGTGATTTTAAAAAACGGGGGAAGTAAGCTTTTCTTATTTTTGGACGCATGCGCAAACTATAGAAACTCGTTACGACGTAGAATGTGAATACTTTGTTGATTCCATTTATGAAATAAAACACATTTTCTAAAAACTCGTGTTTTTTAAGAAATCATGTAAACCTTCTAGAAGCTGTGATTTTAAAAAACGGGGGAAGTAAGATTTTCTTATTTCCAAACACATGCGCAAACTATAGAAAGTCGTTATGACATAGAATGTGCATACTTTGTTGATTCCATTTATGAAATAAAACACATTTTCTAAAAACTCGTGTTTTTTAAGAAATCATGTAAACCTTCTAGAAGCTGTGATTTTGAAAAACGGTGGAAGTAAGCTTTTCTTATTTCCAAACGCACGCTCAAACTATTGAAAGTCGTTATGATGTAGAATGTGCATATTTTGTTGATTCCATTTATGAAATAAAACACATTTTCTAAATACTCGTGTTTTTTAAGAAATCATGTAAACCTTCTAGAAGCTGTGATTTCAAAAAACGGGGGAAGTAAGCTTTTCTTATTTCCGGACGCATGCGCAAACTATAGAAAGTCGTTATGACGTAGAATGTGCATACTTTGTTGATTCCATTAATGAAATAAAACACATTTTCTAAAAACTCGTGTTTTTTAACAAATCATGTAAACCTTCTAGAAGCTGTGATTTTAAAAAACGGGGGAAGTAAGCTTTTCTTATTTTCGGACGCATGCGCAAACTATAGAAAGTCGTTACGACGTAGAATGTGAATACTTTGTTGATTCCATTTATGAAATAAAACACATTTTCTAAAAACTCGTGTTTTTTAAGAAATCATGTAAACCTTCTAGAAGATGTGATTTTGAAAAACGGTGGAAGTAAGCTTTTCTTATTTCCAAACGCACGCTCAAACTATTGAAAGTCGTTATGATGTAGAATGTGCATATTTTGTTGATTCCATTTATGAAATAAAACACATTTTCTAAATACTCGTGTTTTTTAAGAAATCATGTAAACCTTCTAGAAGCTGTGATTTCAAAAAACGGGGGAAGTAAGCTTTTCTTATTTCCGGACGCATGCGGAAACTATAAAAAGTCGTTATGACGTAGAATGTGCATACTTTGTTGATTCCATTAATGAAATAAAACACATTTTCTAAAAACTCGTGTTTTTTAAGAAATCATGTAAACCTTCTAGAAGCTGTGATTTTAAAAAACGGGGGAAGTAAGCTTTTCTTATTTCCGGACGAATGCGCAAACTATAGAAAGTCATTATGACGTAGAATGTGCATACTTTGTTGATTCCATTTATGAAATAAAACACATTTTCTAAAAACTCGTGTTTTTTACGAAATCATGTAAACCATCTAGAAGTTGTGATTTTAAAAAACGCGGGAAGTAAGCTTTTGTTATTTCCAAAGGCATTGGCAAACTATAGAAAGTTGTTATGATGTAGAATGTGCATACTTTGTTGATTCCATTTATGAAATAAAACACATTTTCTAAAAACTCGTGTTTTTTACGAAATCATGTAAACCTTCTAGAAGCTGTGATTTTAAAAAACGGTGGAAGTAAGCTTTTCTTATTTCCGGTCGAATGCGGAAACTATAGAAAGTCGTTATTACGTAGAATGTGCATACTTTGTTGATTCAATTTATGAAATAAAACACATTTTCTAAAAACTCTGTTTTTTAAGAAATCTTGTAAACCTTCTAGAAGCTGTGATTTTAAAAAACGGTGGAAGTAAGCTTTTCTTATTTCCGGACGAAGGCGCAAACTATAGAAAGTCGTTATGACGTAGAATGTGCATACTTTGTAGATTCCATTTATGAAATAAAACACATTTTCTAAAAACTCGTGTTTTTTACGAAATCATGTAAACCTTCTAGAAGGTGTGATTTTGAAAAACGGTGGAAGTAAGCTTTTCGTATTTCCGGACGCATGCGCAAACTATAGAAAGTCGTTATGACGTAGAATGTGCATACTTTGTTGATTCCATTTATGAAATAAAACACATTTTCTAAAAACTCGTGTTTTTTAAGAAATCATGTAAACCTTCTAGAAGCTGTGATTTTGAAAAACAGTGGAGGTAAGCTTTTCTTATTTCCAAATGCAAGCGCAAACTATAGAAAGTCGTTATGACGTAGAATGTGCATACTTTGTTGATTCCATTTATGAAATAAAACACATTTTCTAAAAACTCGTGGTTTTTAAGAAATCATGTAAACCTTCTAGAAGCTGTGATTTTGAAAAATGGTGGAGGTAAGCTTTTCTTATTTCCGGACGCACGCGCAAACTATAGAAAGTCCTTATGACGTAGAATTTCCATACTTTGTTGATTCCATTTATGAAATAAAACACATTTTCTAAAAACTCGTGTTTTTTACGAAATCATGTAAACCTTCTAGAAGCTGTGATTTTAAAAAACGGTGGAAGTAAGCTTTTCTTATTTCCGGTCGAATGCGGAAACTATAGAAAGTCGTTATTACGTAGAATGAGCATACTTTGTTGATTCAATTTATGAAATAAAACACATTTTCTAAAAACTCTGTTTTTTAAGAAATCTTGTAAACCTTCTAGAAGCTGTGATTTAAAAAAACGGTGGAAGTAAGCTTTTCTTATTTCCGGACGAAGGCGCAAACTATAGAAATTCGTTATGACGTAGAATGTGCATACTTTTTAGATTCCATTTATGAAATAAAACACATTTTCTAAAAACTCGTGTTTTTTACGAAATCATGTAAAACTTCTAGAAGCTGTGATTTTAAAAAATGGTGGAAGTAAGGTTTTCTTATTTCTGGACGCATGCGCAAACTATAGAAAGTCATTATGACGTAGAATGTGCATACTTTGTAGATTCCATTGATGAAATAAAACACATTTTCTAAAAACTCGTGTTTTTTACGAAATCATGTAAACCTTCTAGAAGGTGTGATTTTGAAAAACGGTGGAAGTAAGCTTTTCTTATTTCCGGACGCATGCGCAAACTATAGAAAGTCGTTATGACGTAGAATGTGCATACTTTGTTGATTCCATTTATGAAATAAAACACATTTTCTAAAAACTCGTGTTTTTTACCAAATCATGTAAAACTTCTAGAAGCTGTGATTTTAAAAAACAGGGGAGGTAAGCTTTTTTTATTTCCGGACGCATGCGCAAACTATAGAAAGTCGTTATGACATAGAATGTGTATACTTTGTAGATTCCATTTATGAAATAAAACACATTTTCTAAAAACTCATGTTTTTTACGAAATCACGTAAACCTTCTAGAAGCTATTATTTTAAAAAACGGTGGAAGTAAGCTTTTCTTATTTCCGGACGCATGCGCAAACTATAGAAAGTCATTATGACGTAGAATGTGCATACTTTGTTGATTCCATTTATGAAATTAAACACATTTTCTAAAAACTCATGTTTTTAACAAATCATGTAAACCTTCTAGAAGCTGTGATTTTAAAAAACGGCGGAAGTAAGCTTTTCTTATTTCCAAACGCATGCGCAAACTATAGAAAGTCCTTATGACGTAGAATGTGCATACTTTCTTGATTCCATTTATGAAATAAAACACATTTTCTAAAAACTCGTGTTTTTTAAGAAATCATGTAAACCTTCTAGAAGCTGTGATTTTGAAAAACGGTGGAAGTAAGCTTTTCTTATTTCTGGACGCATGTGAAAACTATAGAAAGTCCTTATGACGTAGAATGTGCATACTTTGTTGATTCCATTTATGAAATAAAACACATTTTCTAAAAAATCGTGTCTTTTACGAAATCATGTAAACCTTCTAGAAGCTGTGATTTTAAAAAACGGTGGAAGTAAGCATTTCTTATTTCCGGACGCATGCGGAAACTATAGAAAGTCGTTATGATGTAGAATGTCCATACTTTGTTGTTTCCATTTATGAAATAAAACACATTTTCTAAAAACTCGTGTTTTTTAAGAAATCATGTAAACCTTCTAGAAGCTGTAATTTTAAAAAATGGGGGAAGTAAGCTTTTCTTATTTCCAAACACGTGCGCAAACTATAGAAAGTCGTTATGACGTAGAATGTGCATACTTTGTTGATTCCATTTATGAAATAAAACACATTTTCTAAAAACTCGTGTTTTTTACCAACTCATGTAAAACTTCTAGAAGCTGTGATTTTAAAAAACGGGGGAAGTAAGCTTTTCTTATTTCCGGACGCATGCGCAAACTATAGAAAGTCGTTATGACGTAGAATTTGCATACTTTGTAGATTCCATTTATGAAATAAAACACATTTTATAAAAACTCGTGTTTTTTACAAAATCATGTAAACCTTCTAGAAGCTATTATTTTAAAAAACGGTGGAAGTAAGCTTTTCTTATTTCCAAATGCATGCGCAAACTATAGAAAGTCGTTATGACGTAGAATGTGCATACTTTGTTGATTCCATTTATGAAATAAAACCTATTTTCTAAAAACTCGTGTTTTTTAAGAAATCATGTAAACCTTCTAGAAGCTGTGATTTTAAAAAACAGGGGAAGTAAGCTTTTCTTACTTCCAAACGCAATCGCAAACTATAGAAACTCGTTATGACATAGAATGTGCATACTTTGTTGATTCCATTGATGAAATAAAACACATTTTCTAAAAACTCGTGTTTTTTAAGAAATCATGTAAACCTTCTAGAAGTTGTGATTTTAAAAAATGGTGGAAGTAAGGTTTTCTTATTTCCGGACGCATGCGCAAACTATAGAAAGTCATTATGACGTAGAATATGCATACTTTGTTGATTCCATTTATGAAATAAAACACATTTTCTAAAAACTCGTGTTTTTTACGAAATCATGTAAACCTTCTAGAAGGTGTGATTTTAAAACATGGGGGAAGTAAGCTTTTCTTATTTCCAAACGCATGCGCAAACTATAGAAAGTCGTTATGATGTACAATGTGCATACTTTGTTGATTCCATTTATGAAATAAAACACATTTTCTAAAAACTCGTGTTTTTTAAGAAATCATGTAAACCTTCTAGAAGCTGTGATTTTAAAAAACTGGGGAAGTAAGCTTTTCTTATTTCCGGACGCATGCACAAACTATAGAAAGTCGTTATGACGTAGAATGTGCATACTTTGTAGATTCCATTTATGAAATAAAACACATTTTCTAAAAACTCGTGTTTTTTACGAAATCATGTAAACCTTCTAGAAGCTGTGATTTTAAAAAACGGGGGATGTAAGCTTTTCTTATTTCCGGACGCATGCGCAAACTATAGAAAGTCGTTATGACGTAGAATGTGCATACTTTGTAGATTCCATTTATGAAATAAAACACATTTTCTAAAAACTCGTGTTTTTTACGAAATCATGTAAACCTTCTAGAAGCTGTGATTTTAAAAAACGGGGGAAGTAAGCTTTTCTTATTTCCGGACGAATGCACAAACTATAGAAAGTCGTTATGACGTAGAATGTGCATACTTTGTTGATTCCGTTTATGAAATAAAAGACATTTTCTAAAAACTCGTGTTTTTTAAGAAATCATGTAAACCTTCTAGAAGCTATGATTTTAAAAAACGGTGGAAGTAAGCTTTTCTTATTTCCGGACGCATGCACAAACTATAGAAAGTCATTATGACGTAGAATGTGCATACTTTGTAGATTCCATTTATGAAATAAAACACATTTTCTAAAAACTCGTGTTTTTTACGAAATCATGTAAACCTTCTAGAAGCTGTGATTTAAAAAAACGGGGGAAGTAAACTTTTCTTATTTCCGGACGCATGCGCAAACTATAGAAAGTCGTTATGACAAAGAATGTGCATACTTTGTAGATTCCATTTATGAAATAAAACACATTTTCTAAAAACTCGTGTTTTTTACGAAATCATGTAAACCTTCTGGAAGCTGTGATTTTAAAAAACGGTGGAAGTAAGCTTTTCTTATTTCCGGACGCATGCGCAAACTATAGAAAGTCGTTATGATGTAGAATGTGCATACTTTGTAGATTCCATTTATGAAATAAAACACATTTTCTAAAAACTCGTGTTTTTTACGAAATCATGTAAACCTTCTAGAAGCTGTGATTTAAAAAAACGGGGGAAGTAAGCTTTTCTTATTTCCAGACGCATGCACAAACTATAGAAAGTCATTATGACGAAGAATGTGCATACTTTGTAGATTCCATTTATGAAATAAAACACATTTTCTAAAAACTCGTGTTTTTTACGAAATCATGTAAACCTTCTAGAAGCTATTTTTTTAAAAACGGTGGAAGTAAGCTTTTCTTATTTTCAGACGCATGAGAAAACTATAGAAAGTTGTTATGACGTAGAATGTGCATACTTTGTAGATTCCATTTATGAAATAAAACACATTTTCTAAAAACTCGTGTTTTTTACGAAATCATGTAAACCTTCTGGAAGCTGTGATTTTAAAAAACTGTGGAAGTAAGCTTTTCTTATTTCCGGACGAATGCGCAAACTATAGAAAGTCGTTATGATGTAGAATGTGCATACTTTGTTGTTTCTATATATGAAATAAAACACATTTTTTAAAAACTCGTGTTTTTTAAGAAATCATGTAAACCTTGTAGAAGCTGTGATTTAGAAAAACGGGGGAAGTAAGCTTTTCTTATTTCCAAACGCGTGCGCAAACAATAGAAAGTCGTTATGACGTAGAATGTGCATACTTTGTAGATTCCATTTATGAAATAAAACACATTTTCTAAAAACTCGTGTTTTTTACGAAATCATGTAAACCTTCTAGAAGCTGTGATTTTAAAAAATGGTGGAAGTAAGCTTTTCTTATTTCCGGACGCATGCGCAAACTATAGAAAGTCGTTATGACGTAGAATGTGCATACTTTGTAGATTCCATTTATGAAATAAAACACATTTTCTAAAAACTCGTGTTTTTTACGAAATCATGTAAACCTTCTGGAAGCTATGATTTTAAAAAACGGTGGAAGTAAGCTTTTCTTATTTCCGGACGCATCCGCAAACTATAGAAAGTCGTTATGACATAGAATGTGCATACTTTGTTGATTCCATTTATTAAATAAAACACATTTTCAAAAAACTCGTGTTTTTTAAGAAATCATGTAAACCTTCTAGAAGCTGTGATTTTAAAAAACGGGGGATGTAAGCTTTTCTTATTTCCGGACGCATGCGCAAACTATAGAAAGTCGTTATGACGTAGAATGTGCATACTTTGTAGATTCCATTTATGAAATAAAACATATTTTCTAAAAACTCGTGTTTTTTACGAAATCATGTAAACCTTCTAAAAGCTGTGATTTTAAAAAACGGGGGAAGTAAGCTTTTCTTATTTCCGGACGAATGCGCAAACTATAGAAAGTCGTTATGACGTAGAATGTGCATACCTTGTTAATTCCATTTATGAAATAAAACACATTTTCTAAAAACTCGTGTTTTTTAAGAAATCATGTAAACCTTCTAGAAGCTGTGATTTTGAAAAACGGCGGAAGTAAGCTTTTCTTATTTCCGGACGAATGCGCAAACTATAGAAAGTCGCTATGATGTAGAATGTACATACTTTGTAGATTCCATTGATGAAATTAAGTACATTTTGTAAAAACTCGTGTTTTTTACGAAATCATGTAAACCTTCTAGAAGCTGTGATTTTAAAAAATAGGGGGAAGTAAGCTTTTCTTATTTCCGGACGCATGCGCAAAGTATGTAAAGTCGTTATGACGTAGAATGTGCATATTTTGTTGATTCCATTTATGAAATAAAACACATTTTCTAAAAACTCGTGTTTTTTAAGAAATCATGTAAACCTTCTAGAAGTTGTGATTTTAAAAAACGGGGGAAGTAAGCTTTTCTTATTTCCGGACGCATGCACAAATTATAGAAAGTCGTTATGACGTAGAATGTGCATACTTTGTAGATTCCATTTATGGAATTAATTACATTTTCTAAAAAGTCATGTTTTTACGAAATCATGTAAACCTTCCAGAAGCTGTGATTTTAAAAAACGGTGGAAGTAAACTTTTCTTATTTCCGGACGAATGCGCAAACTATAGAAAGTCGTTATGACGTAGAATGTGCATACTTTGTCGATTCCATTGATGGAATAAAACACATTTTCTAAAAACTCGTCTTTTTTAAGAAATCATGTAAACCTTCTAGAAGCTGTGATTTTAAAAAACGGTGGAAGTAAGCTTTTATTTTTTCCGGATGCATGCGCAAACTATAGAAAGTCGTTATGACATAGAATGTGCATACTTTCTTGTTTCCATTTATGAAATGAAACACATTTTCTAAAAACTCGTGTTTTTTAAGAAATCATGTAAGCCTTCTAGAAGCTATGATTTTAAAAAACCAGGGAAGTAAGCTTTTCTTATTTCCAAATGCATGCGCAAACTATAGAAAGTCGTTATGATGTAGCATGTGCATACTTTGTTGATTCCATTTATGAAATAAAACACATTTTCTAAAAACTCGTGTTTTTTAACAAATCATGTAAACCTTCTAGAAGCTGTGATTTTAAAAAACGGGGGAAGTAAGCTTTTCTTATTTTCGGACGCATGCGCAAACTATAGAAAGTCGTTACGACGTAGAATGTGAATACTTTGTTGATTCCATTTATGAAATAAAACACATTTTCTAAAAACTCGTGTTTTTTAAGAAATCATGTAAACCTTCTAGAAGATGTGATTTTGAAAAACGGTGGAAGTAAGCTTTTCTTATTTCCAAACGCACGCTCAAACTATTGAAAGTCGTTATGATGTAGAATGTGCATATTTTGTTGATTCCATTTATGAAATAAAACACATTTTCTAAATACTCGTGTTTTTTAAGAAATCATGTAAACCTTCTAGAAGCTGTGATTTCAAAAAACGGGGGAAGTAAGCTTTTCTTATTTCCGGACGCATGCGGAAACTATAAAAAGTCGTTATGACGTAGAATGTGCATACTTTGTTGATTCCATTAATGAAATAAAACACATTTTCTAAAAACTCGTGTTTTTTAAGAAATCATGTAAACCTTCTAGAAGCTGTGATTTTAAAAAACGGGGGAAGTAAGCTTTTCTTATTTCCGGACGAATGCGCAAACTATAGAAAGTCATTATGACGTAGAATGTGCATACTTTGTTGATTCCATTTATGAAATAAAACACATTTTCTAAAAACTCGTGTTTTTTACGAAATCATGTAAACCATCTAGAAGTTGTGATTTTAAAAAACGCGGGAAGTAAGCTTTTGTTATTTCCAAAGGCATTGGCAAACTATAGAAAGTTGTTATGATGTAGAATGTGCATACTTTGTTGATTCCATTTATGAAATAAAACACATTTTCTAAAAACTCGTGTTTTTTACGAAATCATGTAAACCTTCTAGAAGCTGTGATTTTAAAAAACGGTGGAAGTAAGCTTTTCTTATTTCCGGTCGAATGCGGAAACTATAGAAAGTCGTTATTACGTAGAATGTGCATACTTTGTTGATTCAATTTATGAAATAAAACACATTTTCTAAAAACTCTGTTTTTTAAGAAATCTTGTAAACCTTCTAGAAGCTGTGATTTTAAAAAACGGTGGAAGTAAGCTTTTCTTATTTCCGGACGAAGGCGCAAACTATAGAAAGTCGTTATGACGTAGAATGTGCATACTTTGTAGATTCCATTTATGAAATAAAACACATTTTCTAAAAACTCGTGTTTTTTACGAAATCATGTAAACCTTCTAGAAGGTGTGATTTTGAAAAACGGTGGAAGTAAGCTTTTCGTATTTCCGGACGCATGCGCAAACTATAGAAAGTCGTTATGACGTAGAATGTGCATACTTTGTTGATTCCATTTATGAAATAAAACACATTTTCTAAAAACTCGTGTTTTTTAAGAAATCATGTAAACCTTCTAGAAGCTGTGATTTTGAAAAACAGTGGAGGTAAGCTTTTCTTATTTCCAAATGCAAGCGCAAACTATAGAAAGTCGTTATGACGTAGAATGTGCATACTTTGTTGATTCCATTTATGAAATAAAACACATTTTCTAAAAACTCGTGGTTTTTAAGAAATCATGTAAACCTTCTAGAAGCTGTGATTTTGAAAAATGGTGGAGGTAAGCTTTTCTTATTTCCGGACGCACGCGCAAACTATAGAAAGTCCTTATGACGTAGAATTTCCATACTTTGTTGATTCCATTTATGAAATAAAACACATTTTCTAAAAACTCGTGTTTTTTACGAAATCATGTAAACCTTCTAGAAGCTGTGATTTTAAAAAACGGTGGAAGTAAGCTTTTCTTATTTCCGGTCGAATGCGGAAACTATAGAAAGTCGTTATTACGTAGAATGAGCATACTTTGTTGATTCAATTTATGAAATAAAACACATTTTCTAAAAACTCTGTTTTTTAAGAAATCTTGTAAACCTTCTAGAAGCTGTGATTTAAAAAAACGGTGGAAGTAAGCTTTTCTTATTTCCGGACGAAGGCGCAAACTATAGAAATTCGTTATGACGTAGAATGTGCATACTTTGTAGATTCCATTTATGAAATAAAACACATTTTCTAAAAACTCGTGTTTTTTACGAAATCATGTAAAACTTCTAGAAGCTGTGATTTTAAAAAATGGTGGAAGTAAGGTTTTCTTATTTCTGGACGCATGCGCAAACTATAGAAAGTCATTATGACGTAGAATGTGCATACTTTGTAGATTCCATTGATGAAATAAAACACATTTTCTAAAAACTCGTGTTTTTTACGAAATCATGTAAACCTTCTAGAAGGTGTGATTTTGAAAAACGGTGGAAGTAAGCTTTTCTTATTTCCGGACGCATGCGCAAACTATAGAAAGTCGTTATGACGTAGAATGTGCATACTTTGTTGATTCCATTTATGAAATAAAACACATTTTCTAAAAACTCGTGTTTTTTACCAAATCATGTAAAACTTCTAGAAGCTGTGATTTTAAAAAACAGGGGAGGTAAGCTTTTTTTATTTCCGGACGCATGCGCAAACTATAGAAAGTCGTTATGACATAGAATGTGTATACTTTGTAGATTCCATTTATGAAATAAAACACATTTTCTAAAAACTCATGTTTTTTACGAAATCACGTAAACCTTCTAGAAGCTATTATTTTAAAAAACGGTGGAAGTAAGCTTTTCTTATTTCCGGACGCATGCGCAAACTATAGAAAGTCATTATGACGTAGAATGTGCATACTTTGTTGATTCCATTTATGAAATTAAACACATTTTCTAAAAACTCATGTTTTTAACAAATCATGTAAACCTTCTAGAAGCTGTGATTTTAAAAAACGGCGGAAGTAAGCTTTTCTTATTTCCAAACGCATGCGCAAACTATAGAAAGTCCTTATGACGTAGAATGTGCATACTTTCTTGATTCCATTTATGAAATAAAACACATTTTCTAAAAACTCGTGTTTTTTAAGAAATCATGTAAACCTTCTAGAAGCTGTGATTTTGAAAAACGGTGGAAGTAAGCTTTTCTTATTTCTGGACGCATGTGAAAACTATAGAAAGTCCTTATGACGTAGAATGTGCATACTTTGTTGATTCCATTTATGAAATAAAACACATTTTCTAAAAAATCGTGTCTTTTACGAAATCATGTAAACCTTCTAGAAGCTGTGATTTTAAAAAACGGTGGAAGTAAGCATTTCTTATTTCCGGACGCATGCGGAAACTATAGAAAGTCGTTATGATGTAGAATGTCCATACTTTGTTGTTTCCATTTATGAAATAAAACACATTTTCTAAAAACTCGTGTTTTTTAAGAAATCATGTAAACCTTCTAGAAGCTGTAATTTTAAAAAATGGGGGAAGTAAGCTTTTCTTATTTCCAAACACGTGCGCAAACTATAGAAAGTCGTTATGACGTAGAATGTGCATACTTTGTTGATTCCATTTATGAAATAAAACACATTTTCTAAAAACTCGTGTTTTTTACCAACTCATGTAAAACTTCTAGAAGCTGTGATTTTAAAAAACGGGGGAAGTAAGCTTTTCTTATTTCCGGACGCATGCGCAAACTATAGAAAGTCGTTATGACGTAGAATTTGCATACTTTGTAGATTCCATTTATGAAATAAAACACATTTTATAAAAACTCGTGTTTTTTACAAAATCATGTAAACCTTCTAGAAGCTATTATTTTAAAAAACGGTGGAAGTAAGCTTTTCTTATTTCCAAATGCATGCGCAAACTATAGAAAGTCGTTATGACGTAGAATGTGCATACTTTGTTGATTCCATTTATGAAATAAAACCTATTTTCTAAAAACTCGTGTTTTTTAAGAAATCATGTAAACCTTCTAGAAGCTGTGATTTTAAAAAACAGGGGAAGTAAGCTTTTCTTACTTCCAAACGCAATCGCAAACTATAGAAACTCGTTATGACATAGAATGTGCATACTTTGTTGATTCCATTGATGAAATAAAACACATTTTCTAAAAACTCGTGTTTTTTAAGAAATCATGTAAACCTTCTAGAAGTTGTGATTTTAAAAAATGGTGGAAGTAAGGTTTTCTTATTTCCGGACGCATGCGCAAACTATAGAAAGTCATTATGACGTAGAATATGCATACTTTGTTGATTCCATTTATGAAATAAAACACATTTTCTAAAAACTCGTGTTTTTTACGAAATCATGTAAACCTTCTAGAAGGTGTGATTTTAAAACATGGGGGAAGTAAGCTTTTCTTATTTCCAAACGCATGCGCAAACTATAGAAAGTCGTTATGATGTACAATGTGCATACTTTGTTGATTCCATTTATGAAATAAAACACATTTTCTAAAAACTCGTGTTTTTTAAGAAATCATGTAAACCTTCTAGAAGCTGTGATTTTAAAAAACTGGGGAAGTAAGCTTTTCTTATTTCCGGACGCATGCACAAACTATAGAAAGTCGTTATGACGTAGAATGTGCATACTTTGTAGATTCCATTTATGAAATAAAACACATTTTCTAAAAACTCGTGTTTTTTACGAAATCATGTAAACCTTCTAGAAGCTGTGATTTTAAAAAACGGGGGATGTAAGCTTTTCTTATTTCCGGACGCATGCGCAAACTATAGAAAGTCGTTATGACGTAGAATGTGCATACTTTGTAGATTCCATTTATGAAATAAAACACATTTTCTAAAAACTCGTGTTTTTTACGAAATCATGTAAACCTTCTAGAAGCTGTGATTTTAAAAAACGGGGGAAGTAAGCTTTTCTTATTTCCGGACGAATGCACAAACTATAGAAAGTCGTTATGACGTAGAATGTGCATACTTTGTTGATTCCGTTTATGAAATAAAAGACATTTTCTAAAAACTCGTGTTTTTTAAGAAATCATGTAAACCTTCTAGAAGCTATGATTTTAAAAAACGGTGGAAGTAAGCTTTTCTTATTTCCGGACGCATGCACAAACTATAGAAAGTCATTATGACGTAGAATGTGCATACTTTGTAGATTCCATTTATGAAATAAAACACATTTTCTAAAAACTCGTGTTTTTTACGAAATCATGTAAACCTTCTAGAAGCTGTGATTTAAAAAAACGGGGGAAGTAAACTTTTCTTATTTCCGGACGCATGCGCAAACTATAGAAAGTCGTTATGACAAAGAATGTGCATACTTTGTAGATTCCATTTATGAAATAAAACACATTTTCTAAAAACTCGTGTTTTTTACGAAATCATGTAAACCTTCTGGAAGCTGTGATTTTAAAAAACGGTGGAAGTAAGCTTTTCTTATTTCCGGACGCATGCGCAAACTATAGAAAGTCGTTATGATGTAGAATGTGCATACTTTGTAGATTCCATTTATGAAATAAAACACATTTTCTAAAAACTCGTGTTTTTTACGAAATCATGTAAACCTTCTAGAAGCTGTGATTTAAAAAAACGGGGGAAGTAAGCTTTTCTTATTTCCAGACGCATGCACAAACTATAGAAAGTCATTATGACGAAGAATGTGCATACTTTGTAGATTCCATTTATGAAATAAAACACATTTTCTAAAAACTCGTGTTTTTTACGAAATCATGTAAACCTTCTAGAAGCTATTTTTTTAAAAACGGTGGAAGTAAGCTTTTCTTATTTTCAGACGCATGAGAAAACTATAGAAAGTTGTTATGACGTAGAATGTGCATACTTTGTAGATTCCATTTATGAAATAAAACACATTTTCTAAAAACTCGTGTTTTTTACGAAATCATGTAAACCTTCTGGAAGCTGTGATTTTAAAAAACTGTGGAAGTAAGCTTTTCTTATTTCCGGACGAATGCGCAAACTATAGAAAGTCGTTATGATGTAGAATGTGCATACTTTGTTGTTTCTATATATGAAATAAAACACATTTTTTAAAAACTCGTGTTTTTTAAGAAATCATGTAAACCTTGTAGAAGCTGTGATTTAGAAAAACGGGGGAAGTAAGCTTTTCTTATTTCCAAACGCGTGCGCAAACAATAGAAAGTCGTTATGACGTAGAATGTGCATACTTTGTAGATTCCATTTATGAAATAAAACACATTTTCTAAAAACTCGTGTTTTTTACGAAATCATGTAAACCTTCTAGAAGCTGTGATTTTAAAAAATGGTGGAAGTAAGCTTTTCTTATTTCCGGACGCATGCGCAAACTATAGAAAGTCGTTATGACGTAGAATGTGCATACTTTGTAGATTCCATTTATGAAATAAAACACATTTTCTAAAAACTCGTGTTTTTTACGAAATCATGTAAACCTTCTGGAAGCTATGATTTTAAAAAACGGTGGAAGTAAGCTTTTCTTATTTCCGGACGCATCCGCAAACTATAGAAAGTCGTTATGACATAGAATGTGCATACTTTGTTGATTCCATTTATTAAATAAAACACATTTTCAAAAAACTCGTGTTTTTTAAGAAATCATGTAAACCTTCTAGAAGCTGTGATTTTAAAAAACGGGGGATGTAAGCTTTTCTTATTTCCGGACGCATGCGCAAACTATAGAAAGTCGTTATGACGTAGAATGTGCATACTTTGTAGATTCCATTTATGAAATAAAACATATTTTCTAAAAACTCGTGTTTTTTACGAAATCATGTAAACCTTCTAAAAGCTGTGATTTTAAAAAACGGGGGAAGTAAGCTTTTCTTATTTCCGGACGAATGCGCAAACTATAGAAAGTCGTTATGACGTAGAATGTGCATACCTTGTTAATTCCATTTATGAAATAAAACACATTTTCTAAAAACTCGTGTTTTTTAAGAAATCATGTAAACCTTCTAGAAGCTGTGATTTTGAAAAACGGTGGAAGTAAGCTTTTCTTATTTCCGGACGAATGCGCAAACTATAGAAAGTCGCTATGATGTAGAATGTACATACTTTGTAGATTCCATTGATGAAATTAAGTACATTTTGTAAAAACTCGTGTTTTTTACGAAATCATGTAAACCTTCTAGAAGCTGTGATTTTAAAAAATAGGGGGAAGTAAGCTTTTCTTATTTCCGGACGCATGCGCAAAGTATGTAAAGTCGTTATGACGTAGAATGTGCATATTTTGTTGATTCCATTTATGAAATAAAACACATTTTCTAAAAACTCGTGTTTTTTAAGAAATCATGTAAACCTTCTAGAAGTTGTGATTTTAAAAAACGGGGGAAGTAAGCTTTTCTTATTTCCGGACGCATGCACAAATTATAGAAAGTCGTTATGACGTAGAATGTGCATACTTTGTAGATTCCATTTATGGAATTAATTACATTTTCTAAAAAGTCATGTTTTTACGAAATCATGTAAACCTTCCAGAAGCTGTGATTTTAAAAAACGGTGGAAGTAAACTTTTCTTATTTCCGGACGAATGCGCAAACTATAGAAAGTCGTTATGACGTAGAATGTGCATACTTTGTCGATTCCATTGATGGAATAAAACACATTTTCTAAAAACTCGTCTTTTTTAAGAAATCATGTAAACCTTCTAGAAGCTGTGATTTTAAAAAACGGTGGAAGTAAGCTTTTATTTTTTCCGGATGCATGCGCAAACTATAGAAAGTCGTTATGACATAGAATGTGCATACTTTCTTGTTTCCATTTATGAAATGAAACACATTTTCTAAAAACTCGTGTTTTTTAAGAAATCATGTAAGCCTTCTAGAAGCTATGATTTTAAAAAACCAGGGAAGTAAGCTTTTCTTATTTCCAAATGCATGCGCAAACTATAGAAAGTCGTTATGATGTAGCATGTGCATACTTTGTTGATTCCATTTATGAAATAAAACACATTTTCTAAAAACTCGTGTTTTTTAAGAAATCATGTAAACCTTCTAGAAGCTGTGATTTTAAAAAATGGGGGAAGTAAGCTTCTCTTATTTCCGGACGCATGCGAAAACTATAGAAAGTCGTTATGATGTAGAATGTGCATTCTTTGTTGATTCCATTTATGAAATAAAACACATTTTCTAAATACTCGTGTTTTTTAACAAATCATGTAAACCTTCTAGAAGCTGTGATTTTAAAAAACGGGGGAAGTAAGCTTTTCTTAGAATGTGCATACTTTGTTGATTCTATTTATGAAATAAAACACATTTTCTTAAAACTCGTGTTTTTTAACAAATCATGTAAACCTTCTAGAAGCTGTGATTTTAAAAAACGGGGGAAGTAAGCTTTCTTATTTCCGGACGCATGCGCAAACTATAGAAAGTCGTTATGACGTAGAATGTGCATACTTTGTTGATTCCATTTATGAAATAAAACACATTTTCTAAAAACTCGTGTTTTTTACGAAATCATGTAAAGCTTCTAGAAGCTGTGATTTTAAAAAACGGGGGAAGTAACATTTTCTTATTTCCAGACGCATGCACAAACTATAGAAAGTCGTTATGATGTCGAATGTGCATACTTTGTTGATTCCATTTATGAAATAAAACACATTTTCTAAAAACACGTGTTTCTTAAGAAATCATGTAAACCTTCTAGAAGCTGTGATTTTAAAAAACGAGGGAAGTAAGATTTTCTTATTTCCAAACGCATGCGCAAACTATAGAAAGTCGTTATGACGAAGAATGTGCATACTTTGTTGATTCCATTTATAAATTAAACAAATTTCTAAAAACTCATGTTTTTTAACAAATGATGTAAACCTTCTAGAAGCTGTGATTTTAAAAAACGGGGGAAGTAAGGTTTTCTTATTTCCAAACGCATGCGCAAACTATTGAAAGTCGTTATGACGTAGAATGTGCATACTTTGTTGTTTCCATTTATGAAATAAAACACATTTTCTAAAAACTCGTGTTTTTTAAGAAATCATGTAAACCTTCTAGAAGATGTGATTTTGAAAAACGGTGGAAGTAAGCTTTTCTTATTTCCGGACAAGTGCGCAAACTATAGAAAGTCATTATGACGTAGAATGTGCATACTTTGTAGATTCCATTTATGAAATAAAACACATTTTCTAAAAACTCGTGTTTTTTACGAAATCATGTAAACCTTCTAGAAGCTGTGATTTTAAAAAACAGGGGAAGTAAGCTATTCTTATTTCCGGACGCATGCACAAACTATAGAATGTCGTTATGACGTAGAATGTGCATACTTTGTTGATTCCATTTATGAAATAAAACACATTTTCTAAAAACTCGTGTTTTTTACGAAATCATGTAAACCTTCTAGAAGCTGTGATTTTAAAAAACGCGGAAAGTAAGCTTTTCTTATTTCCAAAGGCATGCGCAAACTATAGAAAGTCGTTATGACGTAGAATGTGCATACTTTGTTGATTCAATTTATGAAATAAAACACATTTTCTAAAAACTCGTGTTTTTTACGAAATCATGTAAACCTTCTAGAAGCTGTGATTTTAAAAAACGGGGGAAGTAAGCTTTTCTTATTTCCGGACGAATGCGCAAACTATAGAAAGTTGTTACGACGTAGAATGTGCATACTTTGTAGATTCCATTTATGAAATAAAACACATTTTCTAAAAACTCGTGTTTTTTACGAAATCATGTAAACCTTCTAGAAGCTATTATTTTAAAAAACGGTGGAAGTAAGCTTTTCTCATTTCCGGACGCATGCGCAAACTATAGAAAGTCGTTATGATTTAGAATGTGCATACTTTGTTGATTCCATTTATGAAATAAAACACATTTTCTAAAAACTCGTGTTTTTTACGAAATCATGTAAACCTTTTAGAAGCTATTATTTTAAAAAACGGTGGAAGTAAGCTTTTATTATTTCCGGATGCATGCGCAAACTATAGAAAGTCATTATGACGTACAATGTGCATACTTTGTTGATTCCATTTATGAAATAAAACACATTTTCTAAAAACTCGTGTTTTTTAACAAATCATGTAAACCTTCTAGAAGCTGTGATTTTAAAAAACGGGGGAAGTAAGATTTTCTTATTTCCAAACGCATGCGCAAACTATAGAAAGTCGTTATGACATAGAATGTGCATACTTTGTTGATTCCATTTATGAAATAAAACACATTTTCTAAAAACTCGTGTTTTTTAAGAAATCATGTAAACCTTCTAGAAGCTGTGATTTTGAAAAACGGTGGAAGTAAGCTTTTCTTATTTCCAAACGCACGCTCAAACTATTGAAAGTCGTTATGATGTAGAATGTACGTATTTTGTTGATTCCATTTATGAAATAAAACACATTTTCTAAAAACTCGTGTTTTTTAAGAAATCATGTAAACCTTCTAGAAGCTATGATTTCAAAAAACGGGGGAAGTAAGTTTTCTTATTTCCAGACGCATGCGCAAACTATAGAAATTCCTTATGACGTAGAATGTGCATACTTTGTTGATTCCATTAATGAAATAAAACACATTTTCTAAAAACTCGTGTTTTTTAAGAAATCATGTAAACCTTCTAGAAGCTGTGATTTTAAAAAACGGGGGAAGTAAGCTTTTCTTATTTCCGGACGAATGCGCAAACTATAGAAAGTCATTATGACGTAGAATGTGCATACTTTGTTGATTCCATTTATCAAATAAAACACATTTTCTAAAAACTCGTGTTTTTTACGAAATCATGTAAACCATCTAGAAGCTGTGATTTTAAAAAACGCGGGAAGTAAGCTTTTCTTATTTCCAAAGGCATGCGCAAACTATAGAAAGTCGTTTTGATGTAGAATGTGCATACTTTGTTGATTCCATTTATGAAATAAAACACATTTTTTAAAAACTCGTGTTTTTTACGAAATCATGTAAACCTTCTAGAAGCTGTGATTTTAAAAACCGGGTAAAGTAAGCTTTTCTTATTTCCGGACGAATGGGCAAACTATAGAAAGTCGTTATGACGTAGAATGTGCATACTTTGTAGATTCCATTTATGAAATAAAACAAATTTTCTAAAAACTCGTGTTTTTTACGAAATCATCTAAACCTTCTAGAAGCTATGATTTTGAAAAACGGTGGAGGTAAGCTTTTCTTATTTCCGGACGCATGCGCAAAGTATAGAAAGTCCTTATGACGTAGAATTTGCATACTTTGTTGATTCCATTTATGAAATAAAACACATTTTCTAAAAACTCGTGGTTTTTACGAAATCATGTAAACCTTCTAGAAGCTGTGATTTTAAAAAACGGTGGAAGTAAGCTTTTCTTATTTCCGGTCGAATGCGGAAACTATAGAAAGTCATTATTACGTAGAATGTGCATACTTTGTTGATTCCATTTATGAAATAAAACACATTTTCTAAAAACTCGTGTTTTTTAAGAAATCATGTAAACCTTCTAGAAGCTTTGATTTTTAAAAACGGTGGAAGTAAGCTTTTCTTATTTCCGGACGCATGCGCAAACTATAGAAAGTCATTATGACGTAGAATGTGCATACTTTGTAGATTCCATTTATGAAATAAAACACATTTTCTAAAAACTCGTGTTTTTTACGAAATCATGTAAACCTTCTAGAAGCTATTATTTTAAAAAACGGTGGAAGTAAGCTTTTCTTATTTCCGGACGCATGCGCAAACTATAGAAAGTCCTTATGACGTAGAATGTGCATACTTTGTTGATTCCATTTATGATATAAAACACATTTTCTAAAAACTCGTGGTTTTTAAGAAATCATGTAAACCTTCTAGAAGCTGTGATTTTGAAAAACGGTGGAGGTAAGCTTTTCTTATTTCCGGACGCATGCGCAAACTATAGAAAGTCCTTATGACGTAGAATTTGCATACTTTGTTGATTCCATTTATGAAATAAAACACATTTTCTAAAAACTCGTGTTTTTTACGAAATCATGTAAACCTTCTAGAAGCTGTTATTTTAAAAAACGGTGGAAGTAAGCTTTTCTTATTTCCGGTCGAATGCGGAAACTATAGAAAGTCGTTATTACGTAGAATGTGCATATTTTGTTGATTCAATTTATGAAATAAAACACATTTTCTAAAAACTTTGTTTTTTAAGAAATCTTGTAAACCTTCTAGGAGCTGTGATTTTAAAAAACGGTGGAAGTAAGCTTTTCTTATTTCCTGACGAAGGCGCAAACTATAGAAAGTCGTTATGACGTAGAATGTGCATACTTTGTAGATTCCATTTATGAAATAAAACACATTTTCTAAAAACTCGTGTTTTTTACGAAATCATGTAAACCTTCTAGAAGGTGTGATTTTGAAAAACGGTGGAAGTAAGCTTTTCTTATTTCCGGACGCATGCGCAAACTATAGAAAGTCGTTATGACGTAGAATGTGCATACTTTGTTGATTCCATTTATGAAATAAAACACATTTTCTAAAAACTCGTGTTTTTTAAGAAATCATGTAAACCTTCTAGAAGCTGTGATTTTAAAAAACGATGGAAGTAAGCTTTTCTTATTTCCGGACGAAGGCGCAAACTATAGAAATTCGTTATGACGTAGAATGTGCATACTTTATTGATTCCATTTATGAAATAAAACACATTTTCTAAAAACTCGTGGTTTTTAAGAAATCATGTAAATCTTCTAGAAGCTGTGATTTTGAAAAACGGTGGAGGTAAGCTTTTCTTATTTCCGGACGCACGCGCAAACTATAGAAAGTCCTTATGACGTAGAATTTGCATACTTTGTTGATTCCATTTATGAAATAAAACACATTTTCTAAAAACTCGTTTTTTAGGAAATCATGTAAACCATCTAGAAGCTATTATTTTAAAAAACGGTGGAAGTAAGCTTTTCTTATTTCCGGACGCATGCGCAAACTATAGAAAGTCGTTATTACGTAGAATGAGCATACTTTGTTGATTCAATTGATGAAATAAAACACATTTTCTAAAAACTCTGTTTTTTAAGAAATCTTGTAAACCTTCTAGAAGCTGTGATTTAAAAAAACGGTGGAAGTAAGCTTTTCTTATTTCCGGACGAATGCGCAAACTATAGAAATTCGTTATGACGTAGAATGTGCATACTTTGTAGATTCCATTTATGAAATAAAAAACATTTTCTAAAAACTCGTGTTTTTTACGAAATCATGTAAAACTTCTAGAAGCTGTGATTTTAAAAAATGGTGGAAGTAAGGTTTTCTTATTTCTGGACGCATGCGCAAACTATAGAAAGTCATTATGACGTAGAATGTGCATACTTTGTAGATTCCATTTATGAAATAAAACACATTTTCTAAAAACTCGTGTTTTTTACGAAATCATGTAAACCTTCTAGAAGCTGTGATTTTAAAAAATGGTGGAAGCAAGGTTTTCTTATTTCCGGACGCATGCGCAAACTATAGAAAGAAGGACGCATGTGCAAACTATAGAAAGTCGTTATGACGTAGAATGTGCATACTTTGTTGATTCCATTTATGAAATAAAACACATTTTCTAAAAACTCGTGTTTTTTAACAAATAATGTAAACCTTCTAGAAGCTGTGATTTTAAAAAACGGGGGAAGTAAGCTTTTCTTATTTTCGGACGCATGCGCAAACTATAGAAAGTCGTTACGACGTAGAATGTGAATACTTTGTTGATTCCATTTATGAAATAAAACACATTTTCTAAAAACTCGTGTTTTTTAAGAAATCATGTAAACCTTCTAGAAGCTGTGATTTTAAAAAACGGGGGAAGTAAGATTTTCTTATTTCCAAACGCATGCGCAAACTATAGAAAGTCGTTATGACATAGAATGTGCATACTTTGTTGATTCCATTTATGAAATAAAACACATTTTCTAAAAACTCGTGTTTTTTAAGAAATCATGTAAACCTTCTAGAAGCTGTGATTTTGAAAAACGGTGGAAGTAAGCTTTTCTTATTTCCAAACGCACGCTCAAACTATTGAAAGTCGTTATGATGTAGAATGTGCATATTTTGTTGATTCCATTTATGAAATAAAACACATTTTCTAAAAACTCGTGTTTTTTAAGAAATCATGTAAACCTTCTAGAAGCTGTGATTTCAAAAAACGGGGGAAGTAAGCTTTTCTTATTTCCGGACGCATGCGCAAACTATAGAAAGTCGTTATGACGTAGAATGTGCATACTTTGTTGATTCCATTAATGAAATAAAACACATTTTCTAAAAACTCGTGTTTTTTAAGAAATCATGTAAACCTTCTAGAAGCTGTGATTTTAAAAAACGGGGGAAGTAAGCTTTTCTTATTTCCGGACGAATGCGCAAACTATAGAAAGTCATTATGACGTAGAATGTGCATACTTTGTTGATTCCATTTATGAAATAAAACACATTTTCTAAAAACTCATGTTTTTTACGAAATCATGTAAACCATCTAGAAGCTGTGATTTTAAAAAACGCGGGAAGTAAGCTTTTCTTATTTCCAAAGGCATGCGCAAACTATAGAAAGTCGTTATGATGTAGAATGTGCATACTTTGTTGATTCCATTTATGAAATAAAACACATTTTCTAAAAACTCGTGTTTTTTACGAAATCATGTAAACCTTCTAGAAGCTGTGATTTTAAAAAACGGTGGAAGTAAGCTTTTCTTATTTCCGGTCGAATGCGGAAACTATAGAAAGTCGCTATTACGTAGAATGTGCATACTTTGTTGATTCAATTTATGAAATAAAACACATTTTCTAAAAACTCTGTTTTTTAAGAAATCTTGTAAACCTTCTAGAAGCTGTGATTTTAAAAAACGGTGGAAGTAAGCTTTTCTTATTTCTGGACGCAAGCGCAAACTATAGAAAGTCGTTATGACGTAGAATGTGCATACTTTGTTGATTCCATTTATGAAATGAAACACATTTTCTAAAAACTCGTGGTTTTTAAGAAATCATGTAAACCTTCTAGAAGCTGTGATTTTGAAAAATGGTGGAGGTAAGCTTTTCTTATTTCCGGACGCACGCGCAAACTATAGAAAGTCCTTATGACGTAGAATTTGCATACTTTGTTGATTCCATTTATGAAATAAAACACATTTTCTAAAAACTTGTGTTTTTTACGAAATCATGTAAACCTTCTAGAAGCTGTGATTTTAAAAAACGGTGGAAGTAAGCTTTTCTTATTTCCGGTCGAATGCGGAAACTATAGAAAGTCGTTATTACGTAGAATGAGCATACTTTGTTGATTCAATTTATGAAATAAAACACATTTTCTAAAAACTCTGTTTTTTAAGAAATCTTGTAAACCTTCTAGAAGCTGTGATTTAAAAAGACGGTGGAAGTAAGCTTTTCTTATTTCCGGACGAAGGCGCAAACTATAGAAATTCGTTATGACGTAGAATGTGCATACTTTGTAGATTCCATTTATGAAATAAAACACATTTTCTAAAAACTCGTGTTTTTTACGAAATCATGTAAAACTTCTAGAAGCTGTGATTTTAAAAAATGGTGGAAGTAAGGTTTTCTTATTTCTGGACGCATGTTCAAACTATAGAAAGTCATTATGACGTAGAATGTGCATACTTTGTAGATTCCATTGATGAAATAAAACACATTTTCTAAAAACTCGTGTTTTTTACGAAATCATGTAAACCTTCTAGAAGGTGTGATTTTGAAAAACAGTGGAAGTAAGCTTTTCTTATTTCCGGACGCATGCGCAAACTATAGAAAGTCGTTATGACGTAGAATGTGCATACTTTGTTGATTCCATTTATGAAATAAAACACATTTTCTAAAAACTCGTGTTTTTTAAGAAATCATGTAAACCTTCTAAAAGCTGTGATTTTAAAAAACGGGGGAAGTAAGCTTTTCTTATTTCCGGACGAATGCGCAAACTATAGAAAGTCGTTATGACGTAGAATGTGCATACTTTGTAGATTCCATTTATGAAATAAAACACATTTTCTAAAAACTCGTGTTTTTTACGAAATCATCTAAACCTTCTAGAAGCTGTGATTTTGAAAAACGATGGAGGTAAGCTTTTCTTATTTCCGGACGCATGCGCAAACTATAGAAAGTCCTTATGACGTAGAATTTGCATACTTTTTTGATTCCATTTATGAAATAAAACACATTTTCTAAAAACTCGTGTTTTTTACGAAATCATGTAAACCTTCTAGAAGCTGTGATTTTAAAAAACGGTGGAAGTAAGCTTTTCTTATTTCCGGTCGAATGCGGAAACTATAGAAAGTCGTTATTACGTAGAATGAGCATACTTTGTTGATTCCATTTATGAAATAAAACACATTTTCTAAAAACTCGTGTTTTTTAAGAAATCATGTAAACCTTCTAGAAGCTGTGATTTTTAAAAACGGTGGAAGTAAGCTTTTCTTATTTCCGGACGCATGCGCAAACTATAGAAAGTCATTATGACGTATAATGTGCATACTTTGTAGATTCCATTTATGAAATAAAACACATTTTCTAAAAACTCGTGTTTTTTACGAAATCATGTAAAACTTCTAGAAGCTATGATTTTAAAAAATGGTGGAAGTAAGGTTTTCTTATTTCTGGACGCATGCGCAAACTATAGAAAGTCATTATGACGTAGAATGTGCATAATTTGTAGATTCCATTGATGAAATAAAACACATTTTCTAAAAACTCGTGTTTTTACGAAATCATGTAAACCTTCTAGAAGCTGTGATTTTAAAAAATGGTGGAAGTAAGGTTTTCTTATTTCCGGACGCATGCGCAAACTATAGAAAGTCATTATGACGTATAATGTGCATACTTTGTAGATTCCATTTATGAAATAAAACACATTTTCTAAAAACTCGTGTTTTTTACGAAATCATGTAAACCTTCTAGAAGCTATTATTTTAAAAAACGGTGGAAGTAAGCTTTTCTTATTTCCGGACGCATGCGCAAACTATAGAAAGTCCTTATGACGTAGAATGTGCATACTTGGTTGATTCCATTTATGAAATAAAACACATTTTCTGAAAACTCGTGGTTTTTAAGAAATCATGTAAACCTTCTGGAAGCTGTGATTTTGAAAAACGGTGGAGGTAAGCTTTTCTTATTTCCGGACGCATGCGCAAACTATAGAAAGTCCTTATGACGTAGAATTTGCATACTTTGTTGATTCCATTTATGAAATAAAACACATTTTCTAAAAACTCGTGTTTTTTACGAAATCATGTAAACCTTCTAGAAGCTGTGATTTTAAAAAACGGTGGAAGTAAGCTTTTCTTATTTCCGGTCGAATGCGGAAACTATAGAAAGTCGTTATTACGTAGAATGTGCATACTTTGTTGATTCAATTTATGAAATAAAACACATTTTCTAAAAACTCTGTTTTTTAAGAAATCTTGTAAACCTTCTAGTAGCTGTGATTTTAAAAAACGGTGGAAGTAAGCTTTTCTTATCTCCGGACGAAGGCGCAAACTATAGAAATTCGTTATGACGTAGAATGTGCATACTTTGTAGATTCCATTTGTGAAATAAAACACATTTTCTAAAAACTCGTGTTTTTTACGAAATCATGTAAAACTTCTAGAAGCTGTGATTTTAAAAAATGGTGGAAGTAAGGTTTTCTTATTTCTGGACGCATGCGCAAACTATAGAAAGTCATTATGACGTAGAATGTGCATACTTTGTAGATTCCATTGATGAAATAAAACACATTTTCTAAAAACTCGTGTTTTTTACGAAATCATGTAAACCTTCTAGAAGCTGTGATTTTAAAAAATGGTGGAAGTAAGGTTTTCTTATTTCCGGACGCATGCGCAAACTATAGAAAGAAGGACGCATGCGCAAACTATAGAAAGTCGTTATGACGTAGAATGTGCATACTTTGTTGATTCCATTTATGAAATAAAACACATTTTCTAAAAACTCGTGTTTTTTAACAGATCATGTAAACCTTCTAGAAGCTGTGATTTTAAAAAACGGGGGAAGTAAGCTTTTCTTATTTTCGGACGCATGCGCAAACTATAGAAAGTCGTTACGACGTAGAATGTGAATACTTTGTTGATTCCATTTATGAAATAAAACACATTTTCTAAAAACTCGTGTTTTTTAAGAAATCATGTAAACCTTCTAGAAGCTGTGATTTTGAAAAACAGTGGAGGTAAGCTTTTCTTATTTTCGGACGCATGCGCAAACTATAGAAAGTCGTTATGGCGTAGAATTTGCATACTTTGTTGATTCCATTTATGCAATAAAACACATTTTCTAAAAACTCGTGTTTTTTACGAAATCATGTAAACCTTCTAGAAGCTGTGATTTTAAAAAACGGTGGAAGTAAGCTTTTCTTATTTCCGGTCGAATGCGGAAACTATAGAAATTCGTTATTACGTAGAATGTGCATACTTTGTTGATTCCATTTATGAAACAAAACACATTTTCTAAAAACTCTGTTTTTTAAGAAATCTTGTAAACCTTCTAGAAGCTGTGATTTTAAAAAACGATGGAAGTAAGCTTTTCTTATTTCTGGACGCATGCGCAAACTATAGAAAGTCATTATGATGTATAATGTGCATACTTTGTAGATTCCATTTATGAAATAAAACACATTTTCTAAAAACTCGTGTTTTTTACGAAATCATGTAAAACTTCTAGAAGCTGTGATTTTAAAAAATGGTGGAAGTAAGGTTTTCTTATTTCTGGACGCATGCGCAAACTATAGAAAGTCATTATGACGTAGAATGTGCATACTTTGTAGATTCCATTGATGAAATAAAACACATTTTCTAAAAACTCGTGTTTTTTACGAAATCATATAAACCTTCTAGAAGGTGTGATTTTGAAAAACGGTGGAAGTAAGCTTTTCTTATTTCCGGACGCATGCGCAAACTATAGAAAGTCGTTATGATGTAGAATGTGCATACTTTGTTGATTCCATTTATGAAATAAAACACATTTTCTAAAAACTCGTGTTTTTTAAGAAATCATGTAAACCTTCTAAAAGCTGTGATTTTAAAAAACGGGGGAAGTAAGCTTTTCTTATTTCCGGATGAATGCGCAAACTATAGAAAGTCGTTATGACGTAGAATGTGCATACTTTGTAGATTCCATTTATGAAATAAAACACATTTTCTAAAAACTCGTGTTTTTTACGAAATCATCTAAACCTTCTAGAAGCTGTGATTTTGAAAAACGATGGAGGTAAGCTTTTCTTATTTCCGGACGCATGCGCAAACTATAGAAAGTCCTTATGACGTAGAATTTGCATACTTTTTTGATTCCATTTATGAAATAAAACACATTTTCTAAAAACTCGTGTTTTTTACGAAATCATGTAAACCTTCTAGAAGCTGTGATTTTAAAAAACGGTGGAAGTAAGCTTTTCTTATTTCCGGTCGAATGCGGAAACTATAGAAAGTCGTTATTACGTAGAATGAGCATACTTTGTTGATTCCATTTATGAAATAAAACACATTTTCTAAAAACTCGTGTTTTTTAAGAAATCATGTAAACCTTCTAGAAGCTGTGATTTTTAAAAACGGTGGAAGTAAGCTTTTCTTATTTCCGGACGCATGCGCAAACTATAGAAAGTCATTATGACGTATAATGTGCATAATTTGTAGATTCCATTTATGAAATAAAACACATTTTCTAAAAACTCGTGTTTTTTACGAAATCATGTAAAACTTCTAGAAGCTATGATTTTAAAAAATGGTGGAAGTAAGGTTTTCTTATTTCTGGACGCATGCGCAAACTATAGAAAGTCATTATGACGTAGAATGTGCATACTTTTTAGATTCCATTGATGAAATAAAACACATTTTCTAAAAACTCGTGTTTTTTACGAAATCATGTAAACCTTCTAGAAGCTGTGATTTTAAAAAATGGTGGAAGTAAGGTTTTCTTATTTCCGGACGCATGCGCAAACTATAGAAAGTCATTATGACGTATAATGTGCATACTTTGTAGATTCCATTTATGAAATAAAACACATTTTCTAAAAACTCGTGTTTTTTACGAAATCATGTAAACCTTCTAGAAGCTATTATTTTAAAAAACGGTGGAAGTAAGCTTTTCTTATTTCCGGACGCATGCGCAAACTATAGAAAGTCCTTATGACGTAGAATGTGCATACTTGGTTGATTCCATTTATGAAATAAAACACATTTTCTAAAAACTCGTGGTTTTTAAGAAATCATGTAAACCTTCTAGAAGCTGTGATTTTGAAAAACGGTGGAGGTAAGCTTTTCTTATTTCCGGACGCATGCGCAAACTATAGAAAGTCCTTATGACGTAGAATTTGCATACTTTGTTGATTCCATTTATGAAATAAAACACATTTTCTAAAAACTCGTGTTTTTTACGAAATCATGTAAACCTTCTAGAAGCTGTGATTTTAAAAAACGGTGGAAGTAAGCTTTTCTTATTTCCGGTCGAATGCGGAAACTATAGAAAGTCGTTATTACGTAGAATGTGCATACTTTGTTGATTCAATTTATGAAATAAAACACATTTTCTAAAAACTCTGTTTTTTAAGAAATCTTGTAAACCTTCTAGTAGTTGTGATTTTAAAAAACGGTGGAAGTAAGCTTTTCTTATTTCCGGACGAAGGCGCAAACTATAGAAATTCGTTATGACGTAGAATGTGCATACTTTGTAGATTCCATTTGTGAAATAAAACACATTTTCTAAAAACTCGTGTTTTTTACGAAATCATGTAAAACTTCTAGAAGCTGTGATTTTAAAAAATGGTGGAAGTAAGGTTTTCTTATTTCTGGACGCATGCGCAAACTATAGAAAGTCATTATGACGTAGAATGTGCATACTTTGTAGATTCCATTGATGAAATAAAACACATTTTCTAAAAACTCGTGTTTTTTACGAAATCATGTAAACCTTCTAGAAGCTGTGATTTTAAAAAATGGTGGAAGTAAGGTTTTCTTATTTCAGGACGCATGCGCAAACTATAGAAAGAAGGACGCATGCGCAAACTATAGAAAGTCGTTATGACGTAGAATGTGCATACTTTGTTGATTCCATTTATGAAATAAAACACATTTTCTAAAAACTCGTGTTTTTTAACAGATCATGTAAACCTTCTAGAAGCTGTGATTTTAAAAAACGGGGGAAGTAAGCTTTTCTTATTTACGGACGCATGCGCAAACTATAGAAAGTCGTTACGACATAGAATGTGAATACTTTGTTGATTCCATTTATGAAATAAAACACATTTTCTAAAAACTCGTGTTTTTTAAGAAATCATGTAAACCTTCTAGAAGCTATGATTTTGAAAAACAGTGGAGGTAAGCTTTTCTTATTTTCGGACGCATGCGCAAACTATAGAAAGTCGTTATGGCGTAGAATTTGCATACTTTGTTGATTCCATTTATGCAATAAAACACATTTTCTAAAAACTCGTGTTTTTTACGAAATCATGTAAACCTTCTAGAAGCTGTGATTTTAAAAAACGGTGGAAGTAAGCTTTTCTTATTTCCGGTCGAATGCGGAAACTATAGAAATTCGTTATTACGTAGAATGTGCATACTTTGTTGATTCCATTTATGAAACAAAACACATTTTCTAAAAACTCTGTTTTTTAAGAAATCTTGTAAACCTTCTAGAAGCTGTGATTTTAAAAAACGATGGAAGTAAGCTTTTCTTATTTCTGGACGCATGCGCAAACTATAGAAAGTCATTATGATGTATAATGTGCATACTTTGTAGATTCCATTTATGAAATAAAACACATTTTCTAAAAACTCGTGTTTTTTACGAAATCATGTAAACCTTCTAGAAGCTGTGATTTTAAAAAATGGTGGAAGTAAGGTTTTCTTATTTCCGGACGCATGCGCAAACTATAGAAAGAAGGACGCATGCGCAAACTATAGAAAGTCGTTATGACGTAGAATGTGCATACTTTGTTGATTCCATTTATGAAATAAAACACATTTTCTAAAAACTCGTGTTTTTTAACAAATCATGTAAACCTTCTAGAAGCTGTGATTTTAAAAAACGGGGGAAGTAAGCTTTTCTTATTTTCGGACGCATGCGCAAACTATAGAAAGTCGTTACGACGTAGAATGTGAATACTTTGTTGATTCCATTTATGAAATAAAACACATTTTGTAAAAACTCGTGTTTTTTAAGAAATCATGTAAACCTTCTAGAAGCTGTGATTTTGAAAAACAGTGGAGGTAAGCTTTTCTTATTTTCGGACGCATGCGCAAACTATAGAAAGTCATTATGGCGTAGAATTTGCATACTTTGTTGATCCCATTTATGCAATAAAACACATTTTCTAAAAACTCGTGTTTTTTACGAAATCATGTAAACCTTCTAGAAGCTGTGATTTTAAAAAACGGTGGAAGTAAGCTTTTCTTATTTCCGTTCGAATGCAGAAACTATAGAAATTCGTTATTACGTAGAATGTGCATACTTTGTTGATTCCATTTATGAAATAAAACACATTTTCTAAAAACTCTGTTTTTTAAGAAATCTTGTAAACCTTCTAGAAGCTGTGATTTTAAAAAACGATGGAAGTAAGCTTTTCTTATTTCCGGACGAATGCGCAAACTATAGAAATTCGTTATGACGTAGAATGTGCATACTTTGTAGATTCCATTTATGAAATAAAACACATTTTCTAAAAACTCGTGTTTTTTACGAAATCATGTAAACCTTCTAGAAGCTGTGATTTTAAAAAACGGTGGAAGTAAGCTTTTCTTATTTCCGGACGCATGCGCAAACTATAGAAAGTCGTTATCACGTAGAATGTGCATACTTTGTTGATTCCATTTATGAAATAAAACACATTTTCTAAAAACTCGTGTTTTTTAAGAAATCATGTAAACCTTCTAGAAGCTGTGATTTTAAAAAACGAGGGACGTAAGCTTTTCTTATTTCCGGACGCATGCGAAAACTATAGAAAGTCGTTATGACGTAGAATGTGCATACTTTGTTGATTCCATTTATGAAATAAAACACATTTTCTAAAAATTCGTGTTTTTTACGAAATCATG
Source organism: Larix kaempferi (assembly GCA_027924585.1). Lineage (NCBI taxonomy): Eukaryota > Viridiplantae > Streptophyta > Pinopsida > Pinales > Pinaceae > Larix > Larix kaempferi. Next base: position 967,823 of record BSBM01001607.1, read on the forward strand.
TAAACCCTTTAGAAGCTGTGATTTTAAAAAACGGGGGAAATAAGCTTTTCTTATTTCCAAACGCATGCGTAAACTATAGAAAGTCATTATGACATAGAATGTGCATACTTTGTTGATTCCATTTATGAAATAAAACACATTTTCTAAAAACTCGTGTTTTTTAAGAAATCATGTAAACCTTCTAGAAGCTGTGATTTTAAAAAACGATGGAAGTAAGCTTTTCTTATTTCCGGATGCATGCGCAAACTATAGAAAGTCGTTATGACGTAGAATGTGCATACTTTGTTGATTCCATTTATGAAATAAAACACATTTTCTAAAAACTCGTGTTTTTTAAGAAATCATGTAAACCTTCTAGAGGCTGTGATTTTAAAAAACGGGGGAAGTAAGATTTTCTTATTTCCGGATGCATGCGGAAACTATAGAAAGTCGTTATGACGTAGAATGTGCATACTTTGTTGATTCCATTTATGAAATAAAACACATTTTCTAAAAACTCGTGTTTTTTAAGAAATCATGTAAACCTTCTAGAAGCGGTGATTTTAAAAAACAGGGGAAGTAAGCTCTTGTTATTTCCAAATGCATGCGCAAACTATAGAAAGTCGTTATGACGTAGAATGCGCATACTTTGTTGATTCCATTTATGAAATAAAACACATTTTCTAAAAACTCGTGTTTTTTAAGAAATCATGTAAACCTTCTAGAAGCTGTGATTTTAAAAAACAGCGGAATAAAGCTTTTCTTATTTCCGGACGCATGCGCAAACTATAGAAAGTCGTTATATCATAGAATGTGCATACTTTGTAGATTCCATTTATGAAATAAAACACATTTTCTAAAAACTCGTGTTTTTTATGAAATCATGTAAACCTTCTAGAAGCTGTGATTTTAAAAAACAGTGGAAGTAAGCTTTTCTTATTTTCGGATGCATGCGCAAACTATAGAATGTCGTTATGACGTAGAATGTGCATACTTTGTAGATTCCATTTATGAAATAAAACACATTTTCTAAAAACTCATGTTTTTTACGAAATCATGTAAACCTTCTAGAAGCTGTGATTTTAAAAAACGGGGGAAGTAAGCTTTTCTTATTTCCAAATTTATGCGCAAACTATAGAAAGTCGTTATGACGTAGAATGTGCATACTTTGTTGATTCCATTTATGAAATAAAACATATTTTCTAAAATCTCGTGTTTTTAAAGAAATCATGTAAACCTTCTAGAAGCTGTGATTTTAAAAAATGGGGGAAGTAAGCTTTTCTTATTTCCGGACACATGCGCAAACTATAGAAATTCGTTATGACGTAGAATGTGCATACTTTGTAGATTCCATTTATGAAATAAAACACATTTTCTAAAAACTTGTGTTTTTTACGAAATCATGTAAACCTTCTAGAAGCTGTGATTTTAAAAAACGGTGGAAGTAAGCTTTTCTTATTTCCGGACGAATGCACAAACTATAGAAAGTTGTTATGACGTAGAATGTGCATACTTTGTTGATTCCATTTATGAAATAAAACACATTTTCTAAAAACTCGTGTTTTTTAAGAAATCATGTAAACCTTCTAGAAGCTATGATTTTAAAAAACGGTTGAAGTAAGCTTTTCTTATTTCCGCACGAGTGCGCAAACTATAGAAAGTCGTTATGACGTAGAATGTGTATACTTTGTTGATTCCATTTATGAAATAAAACACATTTTCTAAAAACTCGTGTTTTTTAAGAAACATGTAAACCTTCTAGAAGCTGTGATTTTAAAAAACAGGGGAAGTAAGATTTTCCTATTTCCAAACGCATGCGCAAACTATAGAAAGTCGTTATGACGTAGAATGTGCAAACTTTGTTGGTTCAATTTATGAAATAAAACACGTTTTCTAAAAACTCGTGTTTTTTACAAAATCATGTAAACCTTCTAGAAGCTGTGATTTTAAAAAACGGTGGAAGTAAGCTTTTCTTATTTCCGGACGCATGCGCAAACTATAGAAAGGCGTTATGACGTAGAATGTGCATACTTTGTAGATTCCATTTATGAAATAAAACACATTTTCTAAAAACTCGTGTTTGTTAAGAAATCATGTAAACCTTCTAGAAGCTGTGATTTTAAAAAACAGGGGGAAGTAAGATTTTCTTATTTCCGGACGCATACGCAAACTATGTAAAGTCGTTATGACGTAGAATGTGCATACTTTGTAGATTCCATTTATGAAATAAAACACATTTTCTTAAAACTCGTGTTTTTTGAGAAATCATGTAAACCTTCTAGAAGCTGTGATTTTAAAAAACGAGGGAAGTAAGATTTTCTAATTTCCAAACGCACGTGCAAACTATAGAAAGTCGTTATGATGTAGAATGTGCATATTTTGTTGATTCCATTTATGAAATAAAACACATTTTCTAAAAACTCGTGTTTTTTAAGAAATCATGTAAACCTTCTAGAAGCTGTGATTTTAAAAAACGGGGGAAGTAGGCTTTTCTTATTTCCGGACGCATGCGCAAACTATAGAAAGTCGTTATGACGTAGAATGTGCATACTTTGTTGATTCCATTTATGAAATAAAACACATTTTCTAAAAACTCGTGTTTTTTAAGAAATCATGTAAACCTTCTAGAAGCTGTGATTTTGAAAATAGGGGGAAGTAAGCTTTTCTTATTTCCGGACGCTTGCGCAAACTATAGAAAGTCGTTATGATGTAGAATGTGCATTCTTTGTTGATTCCATTTATGAAATAAAACACATTTTCTAAATACTCGTGTTTTTTAACAAATCATGTAAACCTTCTAGAGACTGTGATTTTAAAAAACGGGGGAAGTAAGCTTTTTTTATTTCCAAACGCATGCGCAAACTATAGAAAGTCGTTATGATGCAGAATGTGCATACTTTGTTGATTCTATTTATGAAATAAAACACATTTTCTAAAAACTCGTGTTTTTTAACAAATCATGTAAACCTTCTAGAAGCTGTGATTTTAAAAAACGGGGGAAGTAAGCTTTTCTTATTTCCGGACGCATGCGCAAACTATAGAAAGTCTTTATGACGTAGAATGTGCATACTTTGTAGATTCCATTTATGAAATAGAACACATTTTCTAAAAACTCATGTTTTTTACGAAATCATGTAAGCCTTCTAGAAGATGTGATTTTAAAAAACGGGGGAAGTAAGATTTTCTTATTTCCGGACGCATGTGCAAACTATAGAAAGTCGTTATGACGTAGAATGTGCATACTTTGTTGATTCCATTTATGAAATAAAACACATTTTCTAAAAACTCGTGTCTTTTACGAAATCATGTAAACGTTCTAGAAGCTGTGATTTAAAAAAACGGGGGAAGTAAGCTTTTCTTATTTCCAAACGCATGCGCAAACTATAGAAAGTTGTTATGACGTATAATGTGCATACTTTGTAGATTCCATTTATGAAATAAAACACATTTTCTAAAAAGTCGTGTTCTTTACGAAATCATGTAAACATTTTAGAAGCTATTATTTTAAAAAACGGTGGAAGTAAGCTTTTCTTATTTCCGGACGCATGCGAAAACTATAGAAAGTCGTTATGACGTAGAATGTGCATAGTTTGTTGATTCCATTTATGAAATAAAACACATTTACTAAAAACTCGTGTTTTTTAACAAATCATGTAAACCTTCTAGAAGCTGTGATTTTAAAAAACGGGGGAAGAAAGCTTTTCTTATTTCCAAACGCATGCGCAAACTTTAGAAAGTCGTTATGACGTAGAATGTGAATACTTTGTTTATTCCATTTATGAAATAAAACACATTTTCTAAAAACTTGTGTTTTTTAAGAAATCATGTAAACATTCTAGAAGCTGTGATTTTGAAAAACGGTGGAAGTAAGCTTTTCTTATTTCCGGACGCATGCGCAAACTATAGAAAGTTCTTATGATGTAGAATGTGCATACTTTGTTAATTCCATTTATGAAATAAAACACATTTTCTAAAAACTCATGTTTTTTACGAAATCATGCAAACCTTCAAGAAGCTGTGATTTTAAAAAACGGTGGAAGTAAGCTTTTCTTATTTCCGGTCGAATGCACAAACTATAGAAAGTTGTTATGACGTAGAATGTGCATACTTTGTAGATTCCATTTATGAAATAAAACACATTTTCTAAAAACTCGTGTTTTTTTTCGAAATCATGTAAACCTTCTAGAAGCTGTGATTTTAAAAAAGGGTGGAAGTAAGCTTTTCTTATTTCTGGACGCATGCGCAAACTATAGAAAGTCGTTATGACGTAGAATGTGCATACTTTGTTGATTCCATTTATGAAATAAAACACATTTTCTAAAAACTTGTGTTTTTTACGAAATCATGTAAACCTTCTAGAAGCTGTGATTTTAAAAAATGGGGGAAGTAACATTTTCTTATTTCCAGACGCATGTGCAAACTATAGAAAGTCGTTATGACGTAGAATGTGCATACTTTGTAGATTCCATTTATGAAATAAAAGACATTTTCTAAAAACTCATGTTTTTTAAGAAATCATGTAAACCTTCTAGAAGCTGTGATTTTAAAAAACGGGGGAAGGAAGCTTTTCTTATTTCCAAACGCATGCACAAACTATAGAAAGTCGTTATGACGTAGAATGTGCATACTTTTATGATTCCATTTATGAAATAAAACACATTTTCTAAAAACTCATGTTTTTTACGAAATCATGTAAATCTTCTAGAAGCTGTGATTTTAAAAAACGGGGGAAGTAACATTTTCTTATTTCCGGACGCATGCGCAAACTATAGAAAATCGTTATGACGTAGAATGTGCATACTTTGTTGATTCCATGTATGAAATAAAACACATTTTCTAAAAACTCATGTTTTTTAACAAATGATGTAAACCTTCTAGAAGCTGTGATTTTAAAAAACGGGGGATGTAAGCTTTTCTTATTTCCAAACGCATGCGCAAACTATTGAAAGTCGTTATGACGTAGAATGTGCATACTTTGTTGTTTCCATTAATGAAATTAAACACATTTTCTAAAAACTCGTGTTTTTTAAGAAATCATGTAAACATTTTAGAAGCTGTGATTTTAAAAAACGGGGGAAGTAAGCTTTTCTTATTTCCGGACGAATGCGCAAACTATAGAAAGTCATTATGACGTAGAATGTGCATACTTTGTTGATTCCATTTATGAAATAAAGCACATTTTCTAAAAACTCGTGTTTTTTACAAAATCATGTAAACCATCTAGAAGCTGTGATTTAAAAAAACGCGGGAAGTAAGCTTTTCTTATTTCCAAAGGCATGTGCAAACTATAGAAAGTCGTTATGATGTAGAATGTGCATAGTCTGTTGATTCCATTTATGAAATAAAACACATTTTCTAAAAACTCGTGTTTTTTACGAAATCATGTAAACCTTCTAGAAGCTGTGATTTTAAAAAAACGCGGGAAGTAAGCTTTTCTTATTTCCAAAGGCATGTGCAAACTATAGAAAGTCGTTATGATGTAGAATGTGCATAGTCTGTTGATTCCATTTATGAAATAAAACACATTTTCTAAAAACTCGTGTTTTTTACGAAATCATGTAAACCTTCTAGAAGCTGTGATTTTAAAAAACGGGGGAAGTAAGCTTTTCTTATTTCCAAACGCATGCGCAAACTATAGAAAGTCGTTATGACGTAGAATGTGCATACTTTGTTGATTCCATTTATGAAATAAAACACATTTTCTAAAAACTCGTGTTTTTTAAGAAATCATGTAAACCTTCTAGAAGCTGTCATTTTGAAAAACGGTGGAAGTAAGCTTTTCTTATTTCCGGACGTATGTGCAAACTATAGAAAGTCCTTATGACGTAGAATGTGCATACTTTGTTGATTCCATCTATGAAATAAAACGCATTTTCTAAAAACTCATGTTTTTTACGAAATCATGTAAACCTTCTAGAAGCTGTGATTTTAAAAAACGGTGGAAGTAAGTTTTTCTTATTTCTGGTCGAATGCGCAAACTATAGAAAGTCGTTATGATGTAGAATGTTAATAATTTGTTGATTCCATTTATGAAATAAAACACATTTTTTAAAAACTCATGTTTTTTACGAAATCATGTAAACCTTCTAGAAACTGTGATTTTAAAAAACGCGGGAAGTAAGCTTTTCTTATTTCCAAACGCATGCGCAAACTATAGAAAGTCGTTATGACGTAGAATGTGCATACTTTGTTGATTCCACTTATGAAATAAAACACATTTTCTAAAAACTCGTGTTTTTTAAGAAATCATGTAAACCTTCTAGAAGGTGTGATTTTGAAAAACGGTGGAAGTAAGCTTTTCTTATTTCCGTACGCATGCGCAAACTATAGAAAGTTGTTATGACGTAGAATGTGCATACTTTGTTGATTCCTTTTATGAAATAAAACACATTTTCTAAAATCTCGTGTTTTTTAAGAAATCATAAAAACCTTCTAGAAGCTGTGATTTTGAAAAACAGTGGAGGTAAGCTTTTCTTATTTTCGGACACATGCGCAAACTATAGAAAGTCGTTATGACGTAGAATTTGCATACTTTGTTGATTCCATTTATGAAATAAAACACATTTTCTAAAAACTCGTGTTTTTTACGAAATCATGTAACCCTTCTAGAAGCTATGATTTTAAAAAACGGTGGAAGTAAGCTTTTCTTATTTCCGGTCGAATGCGGAAACTATAGAAAGTCGTTATTACGTAGAATGTGCATACTTTGTTGATTCCATTGGTGAAATAAAACACATTTTCTAAAAACTCGTGTTTTTTAACAAATCATGTAAACCTTCTAGAAGCTGTGATTTTAAAAAACGGGGCAAGTAAGCTTTTCTTATTTCCAAACGCGTGCGCAAACTATAGAAAGTCGTTATGACGTAGAATGTGCATACTTTGTAGATTCTATTTATGAAATAAAACACATTTTCTAAAAACTCGTGTTTTTTACGAAATTATGTAAACCTTCTAGAAGCTGTGATTTTAAAACAACGAGGGAAGTAAGCTTTTCTTATTTCCGGACGCATGCGCAAACTATAGAAAGCCTTTATGACGTAGAATGTGCATACTATATAGATTCCATTTATGAAATAAAACACATTTTCTAAAAAGTCGTGTTTTTTACGAAATCATGTAAACCTTCTAGAAGCTATTATTTTAAAAAACGGTGGAAGTAAGCTTTTCTTATTTCCGGACGCATGCGCAAACTATAGAAAGTCGTTATGACATAGAATGTGCATACTTTGTTGATTCCATTTATGAAATAAAACACATTTTCTAAAAACTCATGTTTTTTAAGAAATGATGTAAAGCTTCTAGAAGCTGTGATTTTGAAAAATAGTGGAGGTAACTTTTCTCATTTCCGGACGCATGCGCAAACTATAGAAAGTCCTTATGACATAGAATGTGCATACTTTGGTGATTCCATTTATGAAATAAAACACATTTTCTAAAAACTCATGTTTTTTACGAAATCATGTAAACCTTCTAGAAGCTGTGATTTTAAAAAACGGTGGAAGTAAGCTTTTCTTATTTCCGGTCGAATGCGGAAACTATAGAAAGTCATTATTACGTAGAATGTGCATACTTTGTTGATTCCATTTATTAAATAAAACACATTTTCTAAAAACTCGTGTTTTTTAAGAAATCATGTAAACCTTCTAGAAGCTGTGATTTTTAAAAACGGTGGAAGTAAGCTTTTCTTATTTCCGGACGCATGCGCAAACTATAGAAAGTCATTATCAGGTAGAATGTGCATACTTTGTAGATTCCATTTATGAAATAAAACACATTTTCTAAAAACTCATGTTTTTTACGAAATCATGTAAACCTTCTAGAAGTTATTATTTTAAAAAACGGTGGAAGTAAGATTTTCTTATTTCCGGACGCATGCGCAAACTATAGAAAGTCGTTATGACGTAGAATGTGCATACTTTGTTGATTCGATTGATGAAATAAAACACATTTTCTAAAAACTCGTTTTTTTTAACAAATCATGTAAACCTTCTAGAAGCTGTGATTTTAAAAAACGGGGGAAGTAAGCTTTTCTTATTTCCAAACGCATGCGCAAACTATAGAAAGTCGTTATGACGTAGAATGTGCATACTTTGTTGATTCCATTTATGAAATAAAACACATTTTCTAAGAACTCGTGTTTTTTAAGAAATCATGTAAACCTTCTAGAAGCTGTGATTTTAAAAAACGGTGGAAGTAAGCTTTTCTTATTTCTGGACGCATGCGCAAACTATAGAAAGTCCTTATGACGTAGAATGTGCATACTTTGTTGATTCCATTTATGAAATAAAACACATTTTCTAAAAACTCGTGGTTTTTAAGAAATCATGTAAACCCTCTAGAAGCTGTGATTTTGAAAAACGGTGGAGGTAAGCTTTTCTTATTTCCGGATGCATGCGTTAACTATAGAAAGTCCTTATGACGTAGAATTTGCATACTTTGTTGATTCCATTTATGAAATAAAACACATTTTCTAAAAACTCGTGTTTTTTACGAAATCATGTAAACCTTCTAGAAGCTGTGATTTTAAAAAACGGTGGAAGTAAGCTTTTCTTATTTCCGGTCGAATGCGGAAACTATAGAAAGTCGTTATTACGTAGAATGTGCATACTTTGTTGATTCAATTTATGAAATAAAACACATTTTCTAAAAACTGTTTCTTAAGAAATCTTGTAAACCTTCTAGAAGCTGTGATTTTAAAAAACGGTGTAAGTAAACTTTTCTTATTTCCGGACGAAGGCGCAAACTATAGAAATTCGTTATGACGTAGAATGTGCATACTTTGAAGATTCCATTTATGAAATAAAACACATTTTCTAAAAACTCGTGTTTTTTACGAAATCATGTAAACCTTCTAGAAGCTGTGATTTTAAAAAATGATGGAAGTAAGGTTTTCTTATTTCTGGACGCATGCGCAAACTATAGAAAGTCATTATGACGTAGAATGTGCATACTTGGTAGATTCCATTTATGAAATAAAACACATTTTCTAAAAACTCGTGTTTTTTACGAAATCATGTAAACCTTCTAGAAGCTGTGATTTTAAAAAATGGTGGAAGTAAGGTTTTCTTATTTCCGGACGCATGCGCAAACTATAGAAAGAAGGACGCATGCGCAAACTATAGAAAGTCGTTATGACGTAGAATGTGCATACTTTGTTGATTCCATTTATGAAATAAAACACATTTTCTAAAAACTCATGTTTTTTAACAAATCATGTAAACCTTCTAGAAGCTGTGATTTTAAAAAACGGGGGAAGTAAGCTTTTCTTATTTTCGGACGCATGCGCAAACTATAGAAAGTCGTTATGACGTAGAATGTGAATACTTTGTTGATTCCATTTATGAAATAAAACACATTTTCTAAAAACTCGTGTTTTTTAAGAAATCATGTAAACCTTCTAGAAGCTGTGATTTTGAAAAACAGTGACGTAAGCTTTTCTTATTTTCGGACGCATGCGCAAACTATAGAAAGTCGTTATGCCGTATAATTTGCATACTTTGTTGATTCCATTTATGCAATAAAACACATTTTCTAAAAACTCGTGTTTTTTACGAAATCATGTAAACCTTCTAGAAGCTGTGGTTTTAAAAAACGGTGGAAGTAAGCTTTTCTTATTTCCGGTCGAATGCGGAAACTATAGAAAGTCGTTATTACGTAGAATGTGCATACATTGTTGATTCCATTTATGAAATAAAAGATATTTTCTAAAAACTCTGTTTTTAAAGAAATCTTGTAAACCTTCTAGAAGCTGTGATTTTCAAAAACGGTGGAAGTAAGCTTTTCTTATTTCCGGACGTATGCGCAAAGTATAGAAATTCGTTATGACATAGAATGTGCATAGTTTGTAGATTCCATTTATTAAATAAAACACATTTTCTAAAAACTCGTGTTTTTTACGAAATCATGTAAACCTTCTAGAAGCTGTGATTTTAAAAAATGGTGGAAGTAAGGTTTTCTTATTTCCGGACGCATGCGCAAACTATAGAAAGTCATTATGACGTAGAATGTGCATACTTTGTAGATTCCATTTATGAAATAAAACACATTTTCTAAAAACTCATGTTTTTTACGAAATCATGTAAACCTTATAGAAGCTGTGATTTTAAAAAATGGTGGAAGTAAGGTTTTCTTATTTCCGGACGCATGCGCAAACTATAGAAAGTCGGACGCATGCGCAAACTATAGAAAGTCGTTATGACGTAGAATGTGCATACTTTGTTGATTCCATTTATGAAATAAAACACGTTTTCTAAAAACTCGTGTTTTCTAACAAATCATGTAAACCTTCTAGAAGCTGTGATTTTAAAAAACGGGGGAAGTAGGCTTTTCTTATTTCCGGACGCATGCGCAAACTATAGAAAGTCATTATGACGTAGAATGTGCATACTTTGTTGATTCCATTTATGAAATAAAACACATTTTCTAAAAACTCGTGTTTTTTAAGAAATCATGTAAACCTTCTAGAAGCTGTGATTTTAAAAAACGGGGGAAGTAAGCTTTTCTTATTTCCGGACGGATGCACAAACTATAGAAAGTCGTTATGATGTAGAATATGCATTCTTTGTTGATTCCATTTATGAAATAAAATACATTTTCTAAATACTCGTGTTTTTTAACAAATCATGTAAACCTTCTAGAAGCTGTGATTTTAAAAAACGGGGGAAGTAAGATTTTTTTATTTCCAAATGCATGCGCAAACTATAGAAAGTCGTTATGATGTAGAATGTGCATACTTTGTTGATTCTATTTATGAAATAAAACACATTTTCTAAAAACTCGTGTTTTTTAAGAAATCATGTAAACCTTCTAGAAGCTGTGATTTTAAAAAACGGGGGAAGTAAGCTTTTCTTGTTTGCGGACGCATGCGCAAACTATAGAAAATCATTATGACGTAGAATGTGCATACTTTGTTGATTCCATTTATGAAATAAAACACATTTTCTAAAAACTCTTTTTTTTTACGAAATCATGTAAACCTTCTAGAAGCTGTGATTTTAAAAAATGGTGGAAGTAAGCTTTTCTTATTTCCGGTCGAATGCGGAAACTATAGAAAGTCGTTATTACGTAGAATGTGCATACTTTTTAGATTCCATTTATGAAATAAAACACATTTTCTAAAAACTCGTGTTTTTTACGAAATCATGTGAACCTTCTAGAAGCTGTGATTTTAAAAAACGGTGGAAGTAAGGTTTTCTTATTTCCGGACGCATGCGCAAACTATAGAAAGTCGTTATGACGTAGAATGTGCATACTTTGTTGATTCCATTTATGAAATAAAACACATTTTCTAAAAACTCGTGTTTTTTAAGAAATCATGTAAACCTTCTAGAAGCTGTGATTTTAAAAAACAGGGGAAGTAAGCTTTTCTTATTTCCAAACGCATGCGCAAACTATAGAAAGTCATTATGACGTAGAATGTGCATACTTTGTAGATTCCATTTATGAAATAAAACACATTTTCTAAAAACTCGTGTTTTTTACGAAATCATGTAAACCTTCTAGAAGCTATTATTTTAAAAAACGGTGGAAGTAAGCTTTTCTTATTTCCGGACGCATGCGCAAACTATAGAAAGTCGTTATGACGTAGAATGTGCATACTTTGTTGATTCGATTTATGAAATAAAACACATTTTCTAAAAACTCGTTTTTTTTAACAAATCATGTAAACCTTCTAGAAGCTGTGATTTTAAAAAACGGGGGAAGTAAGCTTTTCTTATTTCCAAACGCATGCGCAAACTATAGAACGTCGTTATGACGTAGAATGTGCATACTTTGTTGATTCCATTTATGAAATAAAACACATTTTCTAAAAACTCGTGTTTTTTAAGAAATCGTGTAAACTTTCTAGAAGCTGTGATTTTAAAAAACGGTGGAAGTAAGCTTTTGTTATTTCCGGACGCATGCGCAAACTATAGAAAGTCCTTATGACGTAGAATGTGCATACTTTGTTGATTCCATTTATGAAATAAAACACATTTTCTAAAACTCGTGTTTTTTACGAAATCATGTAAACCTTCTAGAAGCTATTATTTTAAAAAACGGTGGAAGTAAGCTTTTCTTATTTCGAAAGGCATGCGCAAACTAAAGAAAGTCGTTATGACTTAGAATGTGCATACTTTGTTGATTCCATTTATGAAATAAAACACATTTTCTAAAAACTCGTGTTTTTTAAGAAATCATGTAAACCTTCTAGAAGCTGTGATTTTGAAAAACGGTGGAGGTAAGCTTTTCTTATTTCCGGACGCATGCGCAAACTATAGAAAGTCCTTATGACGTAGAATGTGCATACTTTGTTGATTCCATTTATGAAATAAAACTCATTTTCTAAAAACTCTTGTTTTTTACGAAATCATGTAAACCTTCTAGAAGCTGTGATTTTAAAAAATGGTGGAAGTAAGCTTTTCTTATTTCCGGTCGAATGCGGAAACTATAGAAAGTCGTTATTACGTAGAATGTGCATACTTTTTAGATTCCATTTATGAAATAAAACACATTTTCTAAAAACTCGTGTTTTTTACGAAATCATGTGAACCTTCTAGAAGCTGTGATTTTAAAAAACGGTGGAAGTAAGGTTTTCTTATTTCCGGACGCATGCGCAAACTATAGAAAGTCGTTATGACGTAGAATGTGCATACTTTGTTGATTCCATTTATGAAATAAAACACATTTTCTAAAAACTCGTGTTTTTTAACAAATCATGTAAACCTTCTAGAAGCCGTGATTTTAAAAAACGGGGGAAGTAAGCTTTTCTTATTTCCAAATGCATGCGCAAACTATAGAAAGTCGTTATGACGTAGAATGTGCATACTTTGTTGATTCCATTTATGAAATAAAACACATTTTCTAAAAACTCGTGGTTTTTAAGAAATCATGTAAACCTTCTAGAAGCTATGATTTTGAAAAACGGTCGAGGTAAGCTTTTCTTATTTCCGGACGCATGCGCAAACTATAGAAAGTCGTTATGACGTAGAATGTGCATACTTTGTTGATTCCATTTATGAAATAAAACACATTTTATAAAAACTCGTGTTTTTTAACAAATCATGTAAACCTTCTAGAAGCTGTGATTTTAAAAAACGGGGGAAGTAAGCTTTTCTTATTTCCAAATGCATGCGCAAACTATAGAAAGTCGTTATGACGTAGAATGTACATACTTTGTTGATTCCATTTATGAAATAAAACACATTTTCTAAAAACTCGTGGTTTTTAAGAAATCATGTAAACCTTCTAGAAGCTATGATTTTGAAAAACGGTGGAGGTAAGCTTTTCTTATTTCCGGACGCATGCGCAAACTATAGAAAGTCCTTATGACGTAGAATTTGCATACTTTGTTGATTCCATTTATGAAATAAAACACATTTTCTAAAAACTCGTGTTTTTTACGAAATCATGTAAACCTTCTAGAAGCTGTGATTTTAAAAAACGTTGGAAGTAAGCTTTTCTTATTTCCGGTCGAATGCGGAAACTATAGAAAGTCGTTATTACGTAGAATGTGCATACTTTGTTGATTCCATTTATGAAATAAAACACATTTTCTAAAAACTCTGTTTTTTAAGAAATCATGTAAACCTTCTAGAAGCTGTGATTTTAAAAAACGGTGGAAGTAAGCTTTTCTTATTTCCGGACGAAGGCGCAAACTATAGAAATTCGTTATGACGTAGAATGTGCATACTTTGTAGATTCCATTTATGAAATAAAACACATTTTCTAAAAACTCGTGTTTTTTAAGAAATCATGTAAACCTTCTAGAAGCTGTGATTCTAAAAAACGATGGAAGTAAGCTTTTCTTATTTCCAGACGCATGTGCAAACTATAGAAAGTCGTTATGACGTAGAATGTGCATACTTTGTAGATTCCATTTATGAAATAAAACAAATTTTCTAAAAACTTGTGTTTTTTAAGAAATCATGTAAACCTTCTAGAAGCTGTGATTTTAAAAAATGGGGGAAGTAAGATTTTGTTATTTCCGAACGCATGCGCAAACTATACAAAGTCGTTATGACATAGAATGTGCATACTTTGTTGATTCAATTTATGAAATAAAACACTTTTTCTAAAAACTCGTGTTTTTTAAGAAATCATGTAAACCTTCTAGAAGCTGTGATTTTAAAAAACAGGGGGAAGTAAGATTTTGTTATCTCCGGGCGCATGTGCAAACTATGTAAAGTCGTTATGACGTAGAATGTGCATACTTTGTAGATTTCATTTATGAAATAAAACACATTTTCTTAAAACTCGTGTTTTTTGAGAAATCATGTAAACCTTCTAGAACTGTGATTTTAAAAAACGAGGGAAGTAAGCTTTTCTTATTTCCAAACGCACGCGCAAACTATAGAAAGTCGTTATGATGTAGAATGTGCATATTTTGTTGATTCCATTTATGAAATAAAACACATTTTCTAAAAACTCGTGTTTTTTAAGAAATCATGTAAAGCTTCTAGAAGCCGTGATTTTAAAAAACGGGGGAAGTAGGCTTTTCTTATTTCCGGACGCATGCGCAAACTATAGAAAGTCATTATGACGTAGAATGTGCATACTTTGTTGATTCCATTTATGAAATAAAACACATTTTCTAAAAACTCGTGTTTTTTAAGAAATCATGTAAACCTTCTAGAAGCTGTGATTTTAAAAAACGGGGGAAGTAAGCTTTTCTTATTTCCGGACGGATGCGCAAACTATAGAAAGTCGTTATGATGTAGAATATGCATTCTTTGTTGATTCCATTTATGAAATAAAATACATTTTCTAAATACTCGTGTTTTTTAACAAATCATGTAAACCTTCTAGAAGCTGTGATTTTAAAAAACGGGGGAAGTAAGATTTTTTTATTTCCAAACGCATGCGCAAACTATAGAAAGTCGTTATGATGTAGAATGTGCATACTTTGTTGATTCTATTTATGAAATAAAACACATTTTCTTAAAACTCGTGTTTTTTAAGAAATCATGTAAACCTTCTAGAAGCTGTGATTTTAAAAAACGGTGGAAGTAAGCTTTTCTTGTTTGCGGACGCATGCACAAACTATAGAAAATCATTATGACGTAGAATGTGCATACTTTGTTGATTCCATTTATGAAATAAAACACATTTTCTAAAAACTCTTTTTTTTTACGAAATCATGTAAACCTTCTAGAAGCTGTGATTTTAAAAAATGGTGGAAGTAAGGTTTTCTTATTTCCGGTCGAATGCGGAAACTATAAAAAGTCGTTATTACGTAGAATGTGCATACTTTGTAGATTCCATTTATGAAATAAAACACATTTTCTAAAAACTCGTGTTTTTTACGAAATCATGTAAACCTTCTAGAAGCTGTGATTTTAAAAAACGGTGGAAGTAAGGTTTTCTTATTTCCGGACGCATGCGCAAACTATAGAAAGTCGTTATGACGTAGAATGTGCATACTTTGTTGATTCCATTTATGAAATAAAACACATTTTCTAAAAACTCGTGTTTTTTAACAAATCATGTAAACCTTCTAGAAGCTGTGATTTTAAAAAACGGGGGAAGTAAGCTTTTCTTATTTCTGGACGCATGCGCAAACTATAGAAAGTCGTTATGACGTAGAATGTGAATATTTTGTTGATTCCATTTATGAAATAAAACACATTTTCTAAAAACTCGTGTTTTTTAAGAAATCATGTAAACCTTCTAGAAGCTGTGATTCTAAAAAACGGGGGAAGTAAGCTTTTCTTATTTCTGGACGCATGCGCAAACTATAGAAAGTCTTTATGACGTAGAATGTGCATACTTTGTAGATTGCATTTATAAAATAAAGCAAATTTTCTAAAAAACTCATTTTTTTTACGAAATCATGTAAACCTTCTAGAAGCTGTGATTTTAAAAAACGGTGGAAGTAAGCTTTTCTTATTTCCGGACGAATGCGCAAACTATAGAAAGTAGTTATGACGTAGAATGTGCATACTTTGTTGATTCCATTTATAAAATAAAACACATTTTCTAAAAACTCGTGTTTTTACGAAATCATGTAAACCTTCTAGAAGCTGTGATTTTAAAAAACGGTGGAAGTAAGCTTTTCTTATTTCCGGACGCATGCGCAAACTATAGAAAGTCGTTATGACGTAGAATGTGAATATTTTGTTGATTCCATTTATGAAATAAAACACATTTTCTAAAAACTCGTGTTTTTTAAGAAATCATGTAAACCTTCTAGAAGCTGTGATTCTAAAAAACGGGGGAAGTAAGCTTTTCTTATTTCTGGACGCATGCGCAAACTATAGAAAGTCTTTATGACGTAGAATGTGCATACTTTGTAGATTGCATTTATAAAATAAAGCAAATTTTCTAAAAAACTCGTTTTTTTTACGAAATCATGTAAACCTTCTAGAAGCTGTGATTTTAAAAAACGGTGGAAGTAAGCTTTTCTTATTTCCGGACGAATGCGCAAACTATAGAAGGTAGTTATGACGTAGAATGTGCATACTTTGTTGATTCCATTTATAAAATAAAACACATTTTCTAAAAACTCGTGTTTTTACGAAATCATGTAAAGCTTCTAGAAGCTATTATTTTAAAAAACGGTGGAAGTAAGATTTTCTTATTTCCGGACGCATGCGCAAACTATAGAAAGTCGTTATGACGTAGAATGTGCATACTTTGTTGATTCCATTTATGAAATAAAACACATTTTCTAAAGACTCGTGTTTTTTAACAAATCATGTAAACCTTCTAGAAGCTTTGATTTTAAAAAACGGGGGGACTAAGATTTTCTTATTTCCAAACGCATGCGCAAACTATAGAAAGTCGTTATGACGTAGAATGTGCATACTTTGTTGATTCCATTTATGAAATAAAACACATTTTCTAAAAACTCATGTTTTTTAAGAAATCATGTAAACCTTCTAGAAGCTGTGATTTTAAAAAACGAGGGAAGTAACCTTTTCTTATTTCCGGACGCATGCGCAAACTATAGAAAGTTCCTTATGACGTAGAATGTGAATACTTTGTAGATTCCATTTATGAAATAGAACACATTTTCTAAAAACTCGTGTTTTTTACGAAATCATGTAAACCTTCAAGAAGCTGTGATTTTAAAAAACGGTGGAAGTAAGCTTTTCTTATTTCCGGATGCATGCGCAAACTATAGAAAGTCGTTATGACGTAAATGTGCATACTTTGTTGATTCCATTTATGAAATAAAACACATTTTCTAAAAACTCGTGCTTTTTACGAAATCATGTAAACCTTCTAGAAGCTGTGATTTTAAAAAACGGGGGAAGTAAGCTTTTCTTATTTCCAAACGCATGCGCAAACTATAGAAAGTCGTTATGACGTAGAATGTGCATACTTTGTAGATTCCATTTATGAAATAAAACACATTTTCTAAAAACTCATGTTTTTTACGAAATCATGTAAACCTTCTAGAAGCTATTATTTTAAAAAACGGTGGAAGTAAGCTTTTCTTATTTCCGGACGCATGCGCAAACTATAGAAAGTTGTTGTGACGTAGAATGTGCATACTTTGTTGATTCCATTTATGAAATAAAACACATTTTCTAAAAACTCGTGTTTTTTAACAAATCATGTAAACCTTCTAGAAGCTGTGATTTTAAAAATCGGGGGAAGTAAGCTTTTCTTATTTCCAAACGCATGCGCAAACTATAGAAAGTCGTTATGACGTAGAATGTGCATACTTTGTTGATTCCATTTATGAAATAAAACACATTTTCTAAAAACTCGTGTTTTTTAAGAAATCATGTAAACCTTCTAGAAGCTGTGATTTTGAAAAACGGTGGAAGTAAGCTTTTCTTATTTCCGGACGCATGCGCAAACTATAGAAAGTTGTTATGACGTAGAATGTGCATACTTTGTAGATTCCATTTATGAAATAAAACACATTTTCTAAAAACTCGTGTTTTTTACGAAATCATGTAAACCTTCTAGAAGCTGTGATTTTAAAAAACGGTGGAAGTAAGCTTTTCTTATTTCCGGACGCATACGCAAACTATAGAAAGTCGTTATGACGTAGAATGTGCATACTTTGTTGATTCCATTTATGAAATAAAACACATTTTCTAAAAGCTCGTGTTTTTTAAGAAATCATGTAAACCTTCTAGAAGCTGCGATTTTAAAAAACGGGGGAAGTAAGCTTTTCTTCTTTCCAAATGCATGCGCAAACTATAGAAAGTCGTTATGACGTAGAATCTGCATACTTTGTTGATTCCATTTATGAAATAAAACACATTTTCTAAAAACTCATGTTTTTTACGAAATCATGTAAACCTTCTAGAAGCTGTGATTTTAAAAAACGGGGGGAGTAACATTTTCTTATTTCCAGACGCATGCGCAAACTATAGAAAGTCGTTATGACGTAGAATGTGCATACTTTGTTGATCCCATTTATGAAATAAAACACATTTTCTAAAAACTCGTGTTTCTTAAGAAATCATGTAAACCTTCTAGAAGCTGTGATTTTAAAAAACGAGGGAGGTAAGATTTTCTTATTTCCAAACGCATGCGCAAACTATAGAAAGTCGTTATGACGTAGAATGTGCATACTTTGTTGATTCCATTTATGAAATAAAACACATTTTCTAAAAACTCATGTTTTTTAACAAATGATGTAAACCTTCTAGAAGCTGTGATTTTAAAAAATGATGGAAGTAAGGTTTGCTTATTTCTGGACGCATGCGCAAACTATAGAAAGTCATTATAACGTAGAATGTGCATACTTTGTAGATTCCATTTATGAAATAAAACACATTTTCTAAAAACTCGTGTTTTTTACGAAATCATGTAAGCCTTCTAGAAGCTGTGACTTTAAAAAATGGTGGAAGTAAGGTTTTCTTATTTCCGGACGCATGCGCAAACTATAGAAAGAAGGACGCATGCGCAAACTATAGAAAGTCGTTATGAAGTAGAATGTGCATACTTTGTTGATTCCATTTATGAAATAAAACACGTTTTCTAAAAACTCGTGTTTTTTAACAAATCATGTAAACCTTCTAGAAGCTGTGATTTTAAAAAACGGGGGAAGTAAGCTTTTCTTATTTTCGGACGCATGCACAAAATATAGAAATTCGTTATGACGTAGAATGTGAATACTTTGTTGATTCCATTTATGAAATAAAACACATTTTCTAAAAACTCGTGTTTTTTACAAAATCATGTAAACCTTCTAGAAGCTGTGATTTTAAAAAATGGTGGAAGTAAGGTTTTCTTATTTCTGGACGCATGCGCGAACTATAGAAAGTCGGACGCATGCACAAACTATAGAAAGTCGTTATGACATAGAATGTGCATACTTTGTTGATTCCATGTATGAAATAAAACACATTTTCTAAAAACTCGTGTTTTTTAACCAATCATGTAAACCTTCTAGAAGCTGTGATTTTAAAAAACGGGGGAAGTAAGCTTTTCTTATTTTCGGACGCATGCACAAACTATAGAAAGTCGTTATGATGTAGAATGTGAATACTTTGTTGATTCCATTTATGAAATAAAACACATTTTCTAAAAACTCGTGTTTTTTAAGAAATCATGTAAACCTTCTAGAAGCTGTGATTTTAAAAAACGAGGGAAGTAAGCTTTTCTTATTTCCAAACGCATGCGCAAACTATAGAAAGTCGTTATGACATAGAATGTGCATACTTTGTTGATTCCATTTATGAAATAAAACACATTTTCTAAAAACTTGTGTTTTTTAAGAAATTATGTAAACCTTCTAGAAGCTGTGATTCTAAAAAATGGGGGAAGTAAGCTTTTCTTATTTCCGGACGAATGCGCAAACTATAGAAAGTCGTTATGACGTAGAATGTTCATACTTTGTAGATTCCACTTATAAAATAAAGCACATTTTCTAAAAAACTCGTGTTTTTTACGAAATCATGTAAACCTTCTAGAAGCTGAGATTTTAAAAAACGGTGGAAGTAAGCTTTTCTTATTTCTGCACGAATGCACAAACTATAGAAAGTAGTTATGAAGTAGAATGTGCATACTTTGTTGATTCCATTTATGAAATAAAACACATTTTCTAAAAACTCGTGTTTTTTAAGAAATCATGTAAACCTTCTAGAAGCTGTGATTTTAAAAAACGATGGAAGTAAGCTTTTCTTATAATTGGACGCATGCTGAAACTATAGAAAGTCGTTATCACGTAGAATGTGCATACTTTGTTGTTTCCATTTATGAAATAAAACACATTTTATAAAAACTCGTGTTTTTTAAGAAATCATGTAAACCTTCTAGAAGCTGTGATTTTAAAAAATGGGGGAAGTAAGCTTTTCTTATTTCCAAACGCATGCGCAAACTATAGAAAGTCGTTATGACATAGAATGTGCATACTTTGTTGATTCCATTTATGAAATAAAACACATTTTCTAAAAACTCGTGTTTTTTGAGAAATCATGTAAACCTTCTAGAAGCTGTGATTTTAAAAAACGAGGGAAGTAATCTTTTCTTATTTCCAAACGCATGTGGAAAATATAGAAAGTCGTTATGACGTAGAATGTGCATATTTTGTTGATTCCATTTATGAAATAAAACACATTTTCTAAAAACTCGTGTTTTTTAAGAAATCATGTAAACCATCTAGAAGCTGTGATTTTAAAAAACAGGGGAAGTAAGCTTTTCTTATTTCCAAACGCATGCGCAAACTATAGAAAGTCATTATGACGTAGAATGTGCATACTTTGTAGATTCCATTTATGAAATAAAACACATTTTCTAAAAACTCGTGTTTTTTACGAAATCATGTAAACCTTCTAGAAGCTATTATTTTAAAAAATGGTAGAAGTAAGCTTTTCTTATTTCCGGACGCATGCGCAAACTATAGAAAGTCTTTATGACGTAGAATGTGCATACTTTGTTGATTTGATTTATGAAATAAAACACATTTTCTAAAAACTCGTTTTTTTTAACAAATCATGTAAACCTTCTAGAAGCTGTGATTTTAAAAAACGGGGGAAGTAAGCTTTTCTTATTTCCGGACGCATGCGCAAACTATAGAAAGTCCTTATGACGTAGAATGTGCATACTTTGTTGATTCCATTTATGAAATAAAACACATTTTCTAAAAACTCGTGTTTTTTAAGAAATCATGTAAACCTTCTAGAAGCTGTGATTTTGAAAAACGGTGGAGGTAAGCTTTTCTTATTTCCGGACGCATGCGCAAACTATAGAAAGTCCTTATGACGTAGAATGTGCATACTTTGTTGATTCCATTTATGAAATAAAACACATTTTCTAAAAACTCTTGTTTTTTACGAAATCATGTAAACCTTCTAGAAGCTGTGATTTTAAAAAATGGTGGAAGTAAGCTTTTCTTATTTCCGGTCGAATGCGGAAACTATAAAAAGTCGTTATTACGTAGAATGTGCATACTTTGTAGATTCCATTTATGAAATAAAACACATTTTCTAAAAACTCGTGTTTTTTACGAAATCATGTAAACCTTCTAGAAGCTGTGATTTTAAAAAACGGTGGAAGTAAGGTTTTCTTATTTCCGGACGCATGCGCAAACTATAGAAAGTCGTTATGACGTAGAATGTGCATACTTTGTTGATTCCATTTATGAAATAAAACACATTTTCTAAAAACTCGTGTTTTTTAACAAATCATGTAAACCTTCTAGAAGCTGTGATTTTAAAAAACGGGGGAAGTAAGCTTTTCTTATTTCCGGACGCATGCACAAACTATAGAAAGTCGTTATGACGTAGAATGTGAATACTTTGTTGATTCCATTTATGAAATAAAACACATTTTCTAAAAACTCGTGTTTTTTAAGAAATCATGTAAACCTTCTAGAAGCTGTGATTCTAAAAAACGGGGGAAGTAAGCTTTTCTTATTTCTGGACGCATGCGCAAACTATAGAAAGTCGTTATGACGTAGAATGTGCATACTTTGTAGATTGCATTTATAAAATAAAGCAAATTTTCTAAAAAACTCGTTTTTTTTACGAAATCATGTAAACCTTCTAGAAGCTGTGATTTTCAAAAACGGTGGAAGTAAGCTTTTCTTATTTCCGGACGAATGCGCAAACTATAGAAAGTAGTTATGACGTAGAATGTGCATACTTTGTTGATTCCATTTATAAAATAAAACACATTTTCTAAAAACTCGTGTTTTTACGAAATCATGTAAACCTTCTAGAAGCTATTATTTTAAAAAACGGTGGAAGTAAGCTTTTCTTATTTCCGGACGCATGCGCAAACTATAGAAAGTCGTTATGACATAGAATGTGCATACTTTGTTGATTCCATTTATGAAATAAAACACATTTTCTAAAGACTCGTGTTTTTTAACAAATCATGTAAACCTTCTAGAAGCTGTGATTTTAAAAAACGGGGGGACTAAGATTTTCTTATTTCCAACCGCATGCGCAAACTATAGAAAGTCGTTATGACGTAGAATGTGCATACTTTGTTGATTCCATTTATGAAATAAAACACATTTTCTAAAAACTCATGTTTTTTAAGAAATCATGTAAACCTTCTAGAAGCTGTGATTTTAAAAAACGAGGGAAGTAACCTTTTCTTATTTCCGGACGCATGCGCAAACTATAGAAAGTCGTTATGACGTAGAATGTGAATACTTTATAGATTCCATTTATGAAATAGAACACATTTTCTAAAAACTCGTGTTTTTTACGAAATCATGTAAACCTTCAAGAAGCTGTGATTTTAAAAAACGGTGGAAGTAAGCTTTTCTTATTTCCGGATGCATGCGCAAACTATAGAAAGTCGTTATGACGTAGAATATGCATACTTTGTTGATTCCATTTATGAAATAAAACACATTTTCTAAAAACTCGTGTTTTTTACGAAATCATGTAAACCTTCTAGAAGCTGTGATTTTAAAAAACGGGGGAAGTAAGCTTTTCTTATTTCCAAACGCATGCGCAAACTATAGAAAGTCGTTATGACGTAGAATGTGCATACTTTGTAGATTCCATTTATGAAATAAAACATATTTTCTAAAAACTCGTGTTTTTTACGAAATCATGTAAACCTTCTAGAAGCTATTATTTTAAAAAACGGTGGAAGTAAGCTTTTCTTATTTCCGGATGCATGCGCAAACTATAGAAAGTCGTTATGACGTAGAATGTGCATACTTTGTTGATTCCATTTATGAAATAAAACACATTTTCTAAAAACTCGTGTTTTTTAACAAATCATGTAAACCTTCTAGAAGCTGTGATTTTAAAAAGCGGGGGAAGTAAGCTTTTCTTATTTCCAAACGCATGCGCAAACTATAGAAAGTCGTTATGACGTAGAATGTGCATACTTTGTTGATTCCATTTATGAAATAAAACACATTTTCTAAAAACTCGTGTTTTTTAAGAAATCATGTAAACCTTCTAGAAGCTGTGATTTTGAAAAACGGTGGAAGTAACCTTTTCTTATTTCCAGACGCATGCGCAAACTATAGAAAGTTGTTATGACGTAGAATGTGCATACTTTGTATATTCCATTTATGAAATAAAACACATTTTCTAAAAACTCGTGTTTTTTACGAAATCATGTAAACCTTCTAGAAGCTGTGATTTTAAAAAACGGTGGAAGTAAGCTTTTCTTATTTCCGGACGCATGCGCAAACTATAGCAAGTCGTTATGACGTAGAATGTGCATACTTTGTTGATTCCATTTCTGAAATAAAACACATTTTCTAAAAACTCGTGTTTTTTAACAAATCATGTAAACCTTCTAGAAGCTGCGATTTTAAAAAACGATGGAAGTAAGCTTTTCTTATAATTGGACGCATGCTGAAACTATAGAAAGTCGTTATCACGTAGAATGTGCATACTTTGTTGATTCCATTTATGAAATAAAACACATTTTCTAAAAACTCGTGTTTTTTAAGAAATCATGTAAACCTTCTAGAAGCTGTGATTTTGAAAAACGGTGGAAGTAAGCTTTTCTTATTTCCGGACGCATGCGCAAACTATAGAAAGTTGTTATGACGTAGAATGTGCATACTTTGTATATTCCATTTATGAAATAAAACACATTTTCTAAAAACTCGTGTTTTTTACGAAATCATGTAAACCTTCTAGAAGCTGTGATTTTGAAAAACGGTGGAAGTAAGCTTTTCTTATTTCCGGACGCATGCGCAAACTATAGAAAGTTGTTATGACGTAGAATGTGCATACTTTGTATATTCCATTTATGAAATAAAACACATTTTCTAAAAACTCGTGTTTTTTACGAAATCATGTAAACCTTCTAGAAGCTGTGATTTTAAAAAACGGGGGAAGTAAGCTTTTCTTATTTCCAAACGCATGCGCAAACTATAGAAAGTCATTATGACGTAGAATGTGCATACTTTGTAGATTCCATTTAGGAAATAAAACACATTTTCTAAAAAGTCGTGTTCTTTACGAAATCATGTAAACCTTCTAGAAGCTGTGATTTTAAAAAACGGGTAAAGTCCTTATGACGTAGAATGTGCATACTTTGTTGATTCCATTTATGAAATAAAACACATTTTCTAAAAACTCTTGTTTTTTACGAAATCATGTAAACCTTCTAGAAGCTGTGATTTTAAAAAACGGGGGAAGTAAGCTTTTCTTATTTCTGGACGCATGCGCAAACTATAGAAAGTCCTTATGACGTAGAATGTGCATACTTTGTAGATTCTATTTATGAAATAAAACACATTTTCTAAAAAGTCGTGTTTTTTATGAAATCATGTAAACCTTCTAGAAGCTATTATTTTAAAAAACGGTGGAAGTAAGCTTTTCTTATTTCCGGACGCATGCGCAAACTATAGAAAGTCGTTATGACGTAGAATGTGCATACTTTGTTGATTCCATTTATGAAATAAAACACATTTTCTAAAAACTCATGTTTTTTAAGAAATCATGTAAAGCTTCTAGAAGCTGTGATTTTGAAAAACAGTGGAGGTAAGCTTTTCTCATTTCCGGACGCATGCGCAAACTATAGAAAGTCCTTATGACATAGAATGTGCATACTTTGTTGATTCCATTTATGAAATAAAACACATTTTCTAAAAACTCGTGTTTTTTACGAAATCATGTAAACCTTCTAGAAGCTGTGATTTTAAAAAATGATGGAAGTAAGGTTTGCTTATTTCTGGACGCATGCGAAAACTATAGAAAGTCATTATAACGTAGAATGTGCATACTTTGTAGATTCCATTTATGAAATAAAACACATTTTCTAAAAACTCGTGTTTTTTACGAAATCATGTAAACCTTCTAGAAGCTGTGATTTTAAAAAATTGTGGAAGTAAGGTTTTCTTATTTCCGGACGCATGCGCAAACTATAGAAAGAAGGACGCATGCGCAAACTATAGAAAGTCGTTATGACGTAGAATGTGCATACTTTGTTGATTCCATTTATGAAATAAAACACGTTTTCTAAAAACTCGTGTTTTTTAACAAATCATGTAAACCTTCTAGAAGCTGTTATTTTAAAAAATGGTGGAAGTAAGGTTTTCTTATTTCCGGACGCATGCGCAAACTATAGAAAGTCGGACGCATGCGCAAACTATAGAAAGTCGTTATGACGTAGAATGTACATACTTTGTTGATTCCATGTATGAAATAAAACACATTTTCTAAAAACTCGTGTTTTTTAACCAATCATGTAAACCTTCTAGAAGCTGTGATTTTAAAAAACGGGGGAAGTAAGCTTTTCTTATTTTCGGACGCATGCACAAACTATAGAAAGTCGTTATGACGTAGAATGTGAATACTTTGTTGATTCCATTTATGAAATAAAACACATTTTCTAAAAACTCGTGTTTTTTAAGAAATCATGTAAACCTTCTAGAAGCTGTGATTTTAAAAAACGAGGGAAGTAAGCTTTTCTTATTTCCAAACGCATGCGCAAACTATAGAAAGTCGTTATGACATAGAATGTGCATACTTTGTTGATTCCATTTATGAAATAAAACACATTTTCTAAAAACTTGTGTTTTTTAAGAAATTATGTAAACCTTCTAGAAGCTGTGATTCTAAAAAATGGGGGAAGTAAGCTTTTCTTATTTCCGGACGCATGCGCAAACTATAGAAAGTCGTTATGACGTAGAATGTTCATACTTTGTAGATTCCACTTATAAAATAAAGCACATTTTCTAAAAAACTCGTGTTTTTTACGAAATCATGTAAACCTTCTAGAAGCTGAGATTTAAAAAAACGGTGGAAGTAAGCTTTTCTTATTTCTGCACGAATGCACAAACTATAGAAAGTAGTTATGAAGTAGAATGTGCATACTTTGTTGATTCCATTTATGAAATAAAACACATTTTATAAAAACTCGAGTTTTTTAAGAAATCATGTAAACCTTCTAGAAGCTGTGATTTTAAAAAATGATGGAAGTAAGCTTTTCTTATAATTGGACGCATGCTGAAACTATAGAAAGTCGTTATCACGTAGAATGTGCATACTTTGTTGTTTCCATTCATGAAATAAAACACATTTTATAAAAACTCGTGTTTTTTAAGAAATCATGTAAACCTTCTAGAAGCTGTGATTTTAAAAAATGGGGGAAGTAAGCTTTTCTTATTTCCAAACGCATGCGCAAACTATAGAAAGTCGTTATGACATAGAATGTGCATACTTTGTTGATTCCATTTATGAAATAAAACACATTTTCTAAAAACTCGTGTTTTTTGAGAAATCATGCAAACCTTCTAGAAGCTGTGATTTTAAAAAACGAGGGAAGTAAGCTTTTCTTATTTCCAAACGCATGTGGAAAATATAGAAAGTCGTTATGACGTAGAATGTGCATATTTTGTTGATTCCATTTATGAAATAAAACACATTTTCTAAAAACTCGTGTTTTTTAAGAAATCATGTAAACCTTCTAGAAGCTGAGATTTTAAAAAACGGTGGAAGTAAGCTTTTCTTATTTCTGCACGAATGCACAAACTATAGAAAGTAGTTATGAAGTAGAATGTGCATACTTTGTTGATTCCATTTATGAAATAAAACACATTTTATAAAAAACTCGTGTTTTTTAAGAAATCATGTAAACCTTCTAGAAGCTGTGATTTTAAAAAATGATGGAAGTAAGCTTTTCTTATAATTGGACGCATGCTGAAACTATAGAAAGTCTTTATGACGTAGAATGTGCATACTTTGTTGATTCGATTTATGAAATAAAACACATTTTCTAAAAACTCGTTTTTTTTAACAAATCATGTAAACCTTCTAGAAGCTGTGATTTTAAAAAACGGGGGAAGTAAGCTTTTCTTATTTCCAAACGCATGCGCAAACTATAGAAAGTCGTTATGACGTAGAATGTGCATACTTTGTTGATTCCATTTATGAAATAAAACACATTTTCTAAAAACTCGTTTTTTTTAAGAAATCATGTAAACCTTCTAGAAGCTGTGATTTTAAAAAACGGTGGAAGTAAGCTTTTCTTATTTCCGGACGCATGCGCAAACTATAGAAAGTCCTTATGACGTAGAATGTGCATACTTTGTTGATTCCATTTATGAAATAAAACACATTTTCTAAAAACTCGTGTTTTTTAAGAAATCATGTAAACCTTCTAGAAGCTGTGATTTTGAAAAACGGTGGAGGTAAGCTTTTCTTATTTCCGGACGCATGCGCAAACTATAGAAAGTCCTTATGACGTAGAATGTGAATACTTTGTTGATTCCATTTATGAAATAAAACACATTTTCTAAAAACTCTTGTTTTTTACGAAATCATGTAAACCTTCTAGAAGCTGTGATTTTAAAAAATGGTGGAAGTAAGCTTTTCTTATTTCCGGTCGAATGCGGAAACTATAAAAAGTCGTTATTACGTAGAATGTGCATACTTTGTAGATTCCATTTATGAAATAAAACACATTTTCTAAAAACTCGTGTTTTTTACAAAATCATGTAAACCTTCTAGAAGCTGTGATTTTAAAAAACGGTGGAAGTAAGGTTTTCTTATTTCCGGACGCATGCGCAAACTATAGAAAGTCGTTATGACGTAGAATGTGCATACTTTGTTATTCCATTTATGAAATAAAACACATTTTCTAAAAACTCGTGTTTTTTAACAAATCATGTAAACCTTCTAGAAGCTGTGATTTTAAAAAACGGGGGAAGTAAGCTTTTCTTATTTCCGGACGCATGCGCAAACTATAGAAAGTCGTTATGACGTAGAATGTGAATACTTTGTTGATTCCATTTATGAAATAAAACACATTTTCTAAAAACTCGTGTTTTTTAAGAAATCATGTAAACCTTCTAGAAGCTGTGATTCTAAAAAACGGGGGAAGTAAGCTTTTCTTATTTCTGGACGCATGCGCAAACTATAGAAAGTCGTTATGATGTAGAATGTGCATACTTTGTAGATTGCATTTATAAAATAAAGCAAATTTTCTAAAAAACTCGTTTTTTTTACGAAATCATGTAAACATTCTAGAAGCTGTGATTTTAAAAAACTGTGGAAGTAAGCTTTTCTTATTTCCGGACGAATGCGCAAACTATAGAAAGTAGTTATGACGTAGAATGTGCATACTTTGTTGATTCCATTTATAAAATAAAACACATTTTCTAAAAACTCGTGTTTTTACGAAATCATGTAAACCTTCTAGAAGCTATTATTTTAAAAAACGGTGGAAGTAAGCTTTTCTTATTTCCGGACGCATGCGTAAACTATAGAAAGTCGTTATGACGTAGAATGTGCATACTTTGTTGATTCCATTTATGAAATAAAACACATTTTCTAAAGACTCGTGTTTTTTAACAAATCATGTAAACCTTCTAGAAGCTGTGATTTTAAAAAACGGGGGGACTAAGATTTTCTTATTTCCAAATGCATGCGCAAACTATAGAAAGTCGTTATGACGTAAAATGTGCATACTTTGTTGATTCCATTTATGAAATAAAACACATTTTCTAAAAACTCATGTTTTTTAAGAAATCATGTAAACCTTCTAGAAGCTGTGATTTTAAAAAACGAGGGAAGTAACCTTTTCTTATTTCCGGACGCATGCGCAAACTATAGAAAGTCGTTATGACGTAGAATGTGAATACTTTGTAGATTCCATTTATGAAATAGAACACATTTTCTAAAAACTCGTGTTTTTTACGAAATCATGTAAACCTTCAAGAAGCTGTGATTTTAAAAAACGGTGGAAGTAAGCTTTTCTTATTTCCGGATGCATGCGCAAACTATAGAAAGTCGTTATGAAGTAGAATGTGCATACTTTGTTGATTCCATTTATGAAATAAAACACATTTTCTAAAAACTCGTGTTTTTTACGAAATCATGTAAACCTTCTAGAAGCTGTGATTTTAAAAAACGGGGGAAGTAAGCTTTTCTTATTTCCAAACGCATGCGCAAACTATAGAAAGTCGTTATGACGTAGAATGTGCATACTTTGTAGATTCCATTTATGAAATAAAACACATTTTCTAAAAACTCGTGTTTTTTACGAAATCATGTAAACCTTCTAGAAGCTATTATTTTAAAAAACGGTGGAAGTAAGCTTTTCTTATTTCCGGACGCATGCGCAAACTATAGAAAGTCGTTATGACGTAGAATGTGCATACTTTGTTGATTCCATTTATGAAATAAAACACATTTTCTAAAAACTCGTGTTTTTTAACAAATCATGTAAACCTTCTAGAAGCTGTGATTTTAAAAAGCGGGGGAAGTAAGCTTTTCTTATTTCCAAACGCATGCGCAAACTATAGAAAGTCGTTATGACGTAGAATGTGCATACTTTGTTGATTCCATTTATGAAATAAAACACATTTTCTAAAAACTCGTGTTTTTTAAGAAATCATGTAAACCTTCTAGAAGCTGTGATTTTGAAAAACGGTGGAAGTAACCTTTTCTTATTTCCGGACGCATGCGCAAACTATAGAAAGTTGTTATGACGTAGAATGTGCATACTTTGTATATTCCATTTATGAAATAAAACACATTTTCTAAAAACTCGTGTTTTTTACGAAATCATGTAAACCTTCTAGAAGCTGTGATTTTAAAAAACGGTGGAAGTAAGCTTTTCTTATTTCCGGACGCATGCGCAAACTATAGCAAGTCGTTATGACGTAGAATGTGCATACTTTGTTGATTCCATTTCTGAAATAAAACACATTTTCTAAAAACTCGTGTTTTTTAACAAATCATGTAAACCTTCTAGAAGCTGCGATTTTAAAAAACGGGGGAAGTAAGCTTTTCTTCTTTCCAAATGCATGCGCAAACTATAGAAAGTCGTTATGACGTAGAATGTGCATACTTTGTTGATTCCATTTATGAAATAAAACACATTTTTTAAAAACTCATGTTTTTTACGAAATCATGTAAACCTTCTAGAAACTGTGATTTTAAAAAACGGGGGAAGTAACATTTTCTTATTTCCAGACGCATGCGCAAACTATAGAAAGTCGTTATGACGTAGAATGTGCATACTTTGTTGATCCCATTTATGAAATAAAACACATTTTCTAAAAACTCGTGTTTCTTAAGAAATCATGTAAACCTTCTAGAAGCTGTGATTTTAAAAAACGAGGGAGGTAAGATTTTCTTATTTCCAAACGCATGCGCAAACTATAGAAAGTCATTATGACGTAGAATGTGCATACTTTGTTGATTCCATTTATGAAATAAAACACATTTTCTAAAAACTCATGTTTTTTAACAAATGATGTAAACCTTCTAGAAGCTGTGATTTTAAAAAACGGGGGAGGTAAGCTTTTCTTATTTCCAAACGCATGCGCAAACTATTGAAAGTCGTTATGACGTAGAATGTGCATACTTTGTTGTTTCCATTTATGAAATAAAACACATTTTCTAAAAACTCGTGTTTTTTAAGAAATCATGTAAACCTTTTAGAAGCTGTGATTTTAAAAAACGGGGGAAGTAAGCTTTTCTTATTTCCGGACGAATGCGCAAACTATAGAAAGTCATTATGACGTAGAATGTGCATACTTTGTAGATTCCATTTATGAAATAAAACACATTTTCTAAAAACTCGTGTTTTTTACAAAATCATGTAAACCTTCTAGAAGCTGTGATTTTAAAAAACGGAGGAAGTAAGCTATTCTTATTTTCGGACGTATGCACAAACTATAGAAAGTCGTTATGATGTAGAATGTGCATACTTTGTTGATTCCATTTATGAAATAAAACACATTTTCTAAAAACTCGTGTTTTGTAAGAAATCATGTAAACCTTCTAGAAGCTGTGCTTTTAAAAAACGGGGGAAGTAAGCTTTTCTTATTTCCGGACGCATGCGCTAACTATAGAAAGTCATTATGACGTAGAATGTGCATATTTTGTTGATTCCATTTATGAAATAAAACACATTTTCTAAAAACTCGTGCTTTTTACGAAATCATGTAAACCTTCTAGAAGCTGTGATTTTAAAAAATGGGGGAAATAAGATTTTCTTATTTCCAAACGCATGTGCAAACTATAGAAAGTCATTATGACATAGAATGTGCATACTTTGTTGATTCCATTTATGAAATAAAACACATTTTCTAAAAACTCGTGTTTTTTAAGAAATCATGTAAACCTTCTAGAAGCTGTGATTTTAAAAAACGATGGAAGTAAGCTTTTCTTATTTCCAGACGCATGCGTAAACTATAGAAAGTCGTTATGATGTAGAATGTGCATACTTTGTTGTTTCCATTTATGAAATAAAACAAATTTTCTAAAAACTTGTGTTTTTTAAGAAATCATGTAAACCTTCTAGAAGCTGTGATTTTAAAAAACGGGGGAAGTAAGATTTTCTTATTTCCAAACGCATGCGCAAACTATAGAAACTCGTTATGACATAGAATGTGCATACTTTGTTGATTCCATTTATGAAATAAAACACTTTTTCTAAAAACTCGTGTTTTTTAACAAATCACGTAAACCTTCTAGAAGCTGTGATTTTAAAAAACAGGGGGAAGTAAGCTTTTCTTATTTCCGGGCGCATGTGCAAACTATGTAAAGTCGTTATGACGTAGAATGTGCATACTTTGTAGATTCCATTTATGAAATAAAACACATTTTCTTAAAACTCGTGTTTTTTGAGAAATCATGTAAACCTTCTAGAAGCTGCGATTTTAAAAAATGAGGGAAGTAAGCTTTTCTTATTTCCGAACGCACGCGCAAACTATAGAAAGTCGTTATGATGTATAATGTGCATATTTTGTTGATTCCATTTATGAAATAAAACACATTTTCTAAAAACTCGTGTTTTTTAAGAAATCATGTAAACCTTCTAGAAGCTGTGATTTTAAAAAACGGGGGAAGTAGGCTTTTCTTATTTCCGGACGCATGCGCAAACTATAGAAAGTCGTTATGACGTAGAATGTGCATACTTTGTTGATTCCATTTATGAAATAAAACACATTTTCTAAAAACTCGTGTTTTTTAAGAAATCATGTAAACCTTCTAGAAGCTGTGATTTAAAAAAACGGGGGAAGTAAGCTTTTCTTATTTCCGGACGCATGCGCAAACTATAGAAAGTCGTTATGATGTAGAATGTGCATTCTTTGTTGATTCCATTTATGAAATAAAACACATTTTCTAAAAACTCATGTTTTTTAAGAAATCATGTAAACCTTCTAGAAGTTGTGATTTTTAAAAACGGTGGAAGTAAGCTTTTCTTATTTCCGGACGCATGCGCAAACTATAGAAATTCATTATGACGTAGAATGTGCATACTTTGTAGATTCCATTTATGAAATAAAACACATTTTCTAAAAACTCGTCTTTTTTATGAAATCATGTAAACCTTCTAGAAGTTATTATTTTAAAAAACGGTGGAAGTAAGCTTTTCTTATTTCCGGACGCATGCGCAAACTATAGAAAGTCGTTATGACGTAGAATGTGCATACTTTGTTGATTCCATTTGTGAAATAAAACACATTTTCTAAAAACTCGTTTTTTTTAACAAATCATGTAAACCTTGTAGAAGCTGTGATTTTAAAAAACGGGGGAAGTAAGCTTTTCTTATTTCCAAACGCATGCGCAAACTATAGAAAGTCGTTATGACGTAGAATGTGCATACTTTGTTGATTCCATTTATGAAATAAAACACATTTTCTTAAAACTCGTGTTTTTTAAGAAATCATGTAAACCTTCTAGAAGCTGTGATTTTAAAAAACGGTGGAAGTAAGCTTTTCTTATTTCTGGTCGCAATGCGCAAACTATAGAAAGTCCTTATGACGTAGAATGTGCATACTTTGTTGATTCAATCTATGAAATAAAACACATTTTCTAAAAACTCGTGGTTTTTAAGAAATCATGTAAACCTTCTAGAAGCTGTGATTTTTAAAAACGGTGGAGGTAAGCTTTTCTTATTTCCGGACGCATGCGCAAACTATAGAAAGTCCTTATGACGTAGAATTTGCATACTTTGTTGATTCCATTTATGAAATAAAACACATTTTCTAAAAACTCATGTTTTTTACGAAATCATGTAAACCTTCTAGAAGCTGTGATTTTAAAAAACGGTGGAAGTAAGCTTTTCTTATTTCCGGTCGAATGCGGAAACTATAGAAAGTCGTTATTACGTAGAATGTGCATACTTTGTTGATTCAATTTATGAAATAAAACACATTTTCTAAAAACTCTGTTTTTTAAGAAATCTTGTAAACCTTCTAGAAGCTGTGATTTTAAAAAACGGTGGAAGTAAGTTTTTCTTATTTCCGGACGAAGGCGCAAACTATAGAAATTCGTTATGATGTAGAATGTGCATACTTTGTAGATTCCATTTATGAAATAAAACACATTTTCTAAAAACTCGTGTTTTTTACAAAATCATGTAAACCTTCTAGAAGCTGTGATTTTAAAAAATGGTGGAAGTAAGCTTTTCTTATTTCTGGACGCATGCGCGAACTATAGAAAGTCGTTATGACGTAGAATGTGAATACTTTGTTGATTCCATTTATGAAATAAAACACATTTTCTAAAAACTCGTGTTTTTTAACAAATCATGTAAACCTTCTAGAAGCTGTGATTTTAAAAAACGGGGGAAGTAAGCTTTTCTTATTTCCAAACGCATGCGCAAACTATAGAAAGTCGTTATGACGTAGAATGTGCATACTTTGTTGATTCCATTTATGAAATAAAACACATTTTCTAAAAACTCGTGTTTTTTAAGAAATCATGTAAACCTTCTAGAAGCTGTGATTTTAAAAAACGGTGGAGGTAAGCTTTTCTTATTTCCGGACGCATGCGCAAACTATAGAAAGTCCTTATGACGTAGAATGTGCATACTTTGTTGATTCCATTTATGAAATAAAACACATTTTCTAAAAACTCTTGTTTTTTACGAAATCATGTAAACCTTCTAGAAGCTGTGATTTTAAAAAATGGTGGAATTAAGCTTTTCTTATTTCCGGTCGAATGCGGAAACTATAAAAAGTCGTTATTACGTAGAATGTGCATACTTTGTAGATTCCATTTATGAAATAAAACACATTTTCTAAAAACTCGTGTTTTTTACAAAATCATGTAAACCTTCTAGAAGCTGTGATTTTAAAAAACGGTGGAAGTAAGGTTTTCTTATTTCAGGACGCATGCGCAAACTATAGAAAGTCGTTATGACGTAGAATGTGCATACTTTGTTATTCCATTTATGAAATAAAACACATTTTCTAAAAACTCGTGTTTTTTAACAAATCATGTAAACCTTCTAGAAGCTGTGATTTTAAAAAACGGGGGAAGTAAGCTTTTCTTATTTCCGGACGAATGCGCAAACTATAGAAAGTCGTTATGACGTAGAATGTGAATACTTTGTTGATTCCATTTATGAAATAAAACACATTTTCTAAAAACTCGTGTTTTTTAAGAAATCATGTAAACCTTCTAGAAGCTGTGATTCTAAAAAACGGGGGAAGTAAGCTTTTCTTATTTCTGGACGCATGCGCAAACTATAGAAAGTCGTTATGACGTAGAATGTGCATACTTTGTAGATTGCATTTATAAAATAAAGCAAATTTTCTAAAAAACTCGTTTTTTTTACGAAATCATGTAAACATTCTAGAAGCTGTGATTTTAAAAAACGGTGGAAGTAAGCTTTTCTTATTTCCGGACGAATGCGCAAACTATAGAAAGTAGTTATGACGTAGAATGTGCATACTTTGTTGATTCCATTTATAAAATAAAACACATTTTCTAAAAACTCGTGTTTTTACAAAATCATGTAAACCTTCTAGAAGCTATTATTTTAAAAAACGGTGGAAGTAAGCTTTTCTTATTTCCGGACGCATGCGCAAACTATAGAAAGTCGTTATGACGTAGAATGTGCATACTTTGTTGATTCCATTTATGAAATAAAACACATTTTCTAAAGACTCGTGTTTTTTAACAAATCATGTAAACCTTCTAGAAGCTGTGATTTTAAAAAACGGGGGGACTAAGATTTTCTTATTTCCAAATGCATGCGCAAACTATAGAAAGTCGTTATGACGTAAAATGTGCATACTTTGTTGATTCCATTTATGAAATAAAACACATTTTCTAAAAACTCATGTTTTTTAAGAAATCATGTAAACCTTCTAGAAGCTGTGATTTTAAAAAACGAGGGAAGTAACCTTTTCTTATTTCCGGACGCATGCGCAAACTATAGAAAGTCGTTATGACGTAGAATGTGAATACTTTGTAGATTCCATTTATGAAATAGAACACATTTTCTAAAAACTCGTGTTTTTTACGAAATCATGTAAACCTTCAAGAAGCTGTGATTTTAAAAAACGGTGGAAGTAAGCTTTTCTTATTTCCGGATGCATGCGCAAACTATAGAAAGTCGTTATGACGTAGAATGTGCATACTTTGTTGATTCCATTTATGAAATAAAACACATTTTCTAAAAACTCGTGTTTTTTACGAAATCATGTAAACCTTCTAGAAGCTGTGATTTTAAAAAACGGGGGAAGTAAGCTTTTCTTATTTCCAAACGCATGCGCAAACTATAGAAAGTCGTTATGACGTAGAATGTGCATACTTTGTAGATTCCATTTATGAAATAAAACACATTTTCTAAAAACTCGTGTTTTTTACGAAATCATGTAAACCTTCTAAAAGCTATTATTTTAAAAAACGGTGGAAGTAAGCTTTTCTTATTTCCGGACGCATGCGCAAACTATAGAAAGTCGTTATGACGTAGAATGTGCATACTTTGTTGATTCCATTTATGAAATAAAACACATTTTCTAAAAACTCGTGTTTTTTAAGAAATCATGTAAACCTTCTAGAAGCTGTGATTTTGAAAAACGGTGGAAGTAAGCTTTTCTTATTTCCGGACGCATGCGCAAACTATAGAAAGTTGTTATGACGTAGAATGTGCATACTTTGTATATTCCATTTATGAAATAAAACACATTTTCTAAAAACTCGTGTTTTTTACGAAATCATGTAAACCTTCTAGAAGCTGTGATTTTAAAAAACGGTGGAAGTAAGCTTTTCTTATTTCCGGACGCATGCGCAAACTATAGCAAGTCGTTATGACGTAGAATGTGCATACTTTGTTGATTCCATTTCTGAAATAAAACACATTTTCTAAAAACTCGTGTTTTTTAACAAATCATGTAAACCTTCTAGAAGCTGCGATTTTAAAAAACGGGGAAAGTAAGCTTTTCTTCTTTCCAAATGCATGCGCAAACTATAGAAAGTCGTTATGACGTAGAATGTGCATACTTTGTTGATTCCATTTATGAAATAAAACACATTTTTTAAAAACTCATGTTTTTTACGAAATCATGTAAACCTTCTAGAAGCTGTGATTTTAAAAAACGGGGGAAGTAACATTTTCTTATTTCCAGACGCATGCGCAAACTATAGAAAGTCGTTATGACGTAGAATGTGCATACTTTGTTGATCCCATTTATGAAATAAAACATATTTTCTAAAAACTCGTGTTTCTTAAGAAATCATGTAAACCTTCTAGAAGCTGTGATTTTAAAAAACGAGGGAGGTAAGATTTTCTTATTTCCAAACGCATGCGCAAACTATAGAAAGTCATTATGACGTAGAATGTGCATACTTTGTTGATTCCATTTATGAAATAAAACACATTTTCTAAAAACTCATGTTTTTTAACAAATGATGTAAACCTTCTAGAAGCTGTGATTTTAAAAAACGGGGGAGGTAAGCCTTTCTTATTTCCAAACGCATGCGCAAACTATTGAAAGTCGTTATGACGTAGAATGTGCATACTTTGTTGTTTCCATTTATGAAATAAAACACATTTTCTAAAAACTCGTGTTTTTTAAGAAATCATGTAAACCTTTTAGAAGCTGTGATTTTAAAAAACGGGGGAAATAAGCTTTTCTTATTTCCGGACGAATGCGCAAACTATAGAAAGTCATTATGACGTAGAATGTGCATACTTTGTAGATTCCATTTATGAAATAAAACACATTTTCTAAAAACTCGTGTTTTTTACAAAATCATGTAAACCTTCTAGAAGCTGTGATTTTAAAAAACGGAGGAAGTAAGCTATTCTTATTTTCGGACGTATGCACAAACTATAGAAAGTCGTTATGACGTAGAATGTGCATACTTTGTTGATTCCATTTATGAAATAAAACACATTTTCTAAAAACTCGTGTTTTGTAAGAAATCATGTAAACCTTCTAGAAGCTGTGCTTTTAAAAAACGGGGGAAGTAAGCTTTTCTTATTTCCGGACGCATGCGCAAACTATAGAAAGTCATTATGACGTAGAATGTGCATATTTTGTTGATTCCATTTATGAAATAAAACACATTTTCTAAAAACTCGTGCTTTTTACGAAATCATGTAAACCTTCTAGAAGCTGTGATTTTAAAAAATGGGGGAAATAAGATTTTCTTATTTCCAAACGCATGTGCAAACTATAGAAAGTCATTATGACATAGAATGTGCATACTTTGTTGATTCCATTTATGAAATAAAACACATTTTCTAAAAACTCGTGTTTTTTAAGAAATCATGTAAACCTTCTAGAAGCTGTGATTTTAAAAAACGATGGAAGTAAGCTTTTGTTATTTCCAGACGCATGCGTAAACTATAGAAAGTCGTTATGATGTAGAATGTGCATACTTTGTTGTTTCCATTTATGAAATAAAACAAATTTTCTAAAAACTTGTGTTTTTTAAGAAATCATGTAAACCTTCTAGAAGCTGTGATTTTAAAAAACGGGGGAAGTAAGATTTTCTTATTTCCAAACGCATGCGCAAACTATAGAAATTCGTTATGACATAGAATGTGCACACTTTGTTGATTCCATTTATGAAATAAAACACTTTTTCTAAAAACTCGTGTTTTTTAACAAATCACGTAAACCTTCTAGAAGCTGTGATTTTAAAAAACAGGGGGAAGTAAGCTTTTCTTATTTCCGGGCGCATGTGCAAACTATGTAAAGTCGTTATGACATAGAATGTGCATACTTTGTAGATTCCATTTATGAAATAAAACACATTTTCTTAAAACTCGTGTTTTTTGAGAAATCATGTAAACCTTCTAGAAGCTGCGATTTTAAAAAATGAGGGAAGTAAGCTTTTCTTATTTCCGAACGCACGCGCAAACTATAGAAAGTCGTTATGATGTAGAATGTGCATATTTTTTTGATTCCATTTATGAAATAAAACACATTTTCTAAAAACTCGTGTTTTTTAAGAAATCATGTAAACCTTCTAGAAGCTGTGATTTTAAAAAACGGGGGAAGTAGGCTTTTCTTATTTCCGGACGCATGCGCAAACTATAGAAAGTCGTTATGACGTAGAATGTGCATACTTTGTTGATTCCATTTATGAAATAAAACACATTTTCTAAAAACTCGTGTTTTTTAAGAAATCATGTAAACCTTCTAGAAGCTGTGATTTAAAAAAACGGGGGAAGTAAGCTTTTCTTATTTCCGGACGCATGCGCAAACTATAGAAAGTCGTTATGATGTAGAATGTGCATTCTTTGTTGATTCCATTTATGAAATAAAACACATTTTCTAAAAACTCATGTTTTTTAAGAAATCATGTAAACCTTCTAGAAGTTGTGATTTTTAAAAACGGTGGAAGTAAGCTTTTCTTATTTCCGAACGCATGCGCAAACTATAGAAAGTCATTATGACGTAGAATGTGCATACTTTGTAGATTCCATTTATGAAATAAAACACATTTTCTAAAAACTCGTGTTTTTTATGAAATCATGTAAACCTTCTAGAAGTTATTATTTTAAAAAACGGTGGAAGTAAGCTTTTCTTATTTCCGGACGCATGCGCAAACTATAGAAAGTCGTTATGACGTAGAATGTGCATACTTTGTTGATTCCATTTGTGAAATAAAACACATTTTCTAAAAACTAGTTTTTTTTAACAAATCATGTAAACCTTGTAGAAGCTGTGATTTTAAAAAACGGGGGAAGTAAGCTTTTCTTATTTCCAAACGCATGCGCAAACTATAGAAAGTCGTTATGACGTAGAATGTGCATACTTTGTTGATTCCATTTATGAAATAAAACACATTTTCTTAAAACTCGTGTTTTTTAAGAAATCATGTAAACCTTCTAGAAGCTGTGATTTTAAAAAACGGTGGAAGTAAGCTTTTCTTATTTCTGGTCGCAATGCGCAAACTATAGAAAGTCCTTATGACGTAGAATGTGCATACTTTGTTGATTCAATCTATGAAATAAAACACATTTTCTAAAAACTCGTGGTTTTTAAGAAATCATGTAAACCTTCTAGAAGCTGTGATTTTGAAAAATGGTGGAGGTAAGCTTTTCTTATTTCCGGACGCATGCGCAAACTATAGAAAGTCCTTATGACGTAGAATTTGCATACTTTGTTGATTCCATTTATGAAATAAAACACATTTTCTAAAAACTCATGTTTTTTACGAAATCATGTAAACCTTCTAGAAGCTGTGATTTTAAAAAACGGTGGAAGTAAGCTTTTCTTATTTCCGGTCGAATGCGGAAACTATAGAAAGTCGTTATTACGTAGAATGTGCATACTTTGTTGATTCAATTTATGAAATAAAACACATTTTCTAAAAACTCTGTTTTTTAAGAAATCTTGTAAACCTTCTAGAAGCTGTGATTTTAAAAAACGGTGGAAGTAAGTTTTTCTTATTTCCGGACGAAGACGCAAACTATAGAAATTCGTTATGATGTAGAATGTGCATACTTTGTAGATTCCATTTATGAAATAAAACACATTTTCTAAAAACTCGTGTTTTTTACAAAATCATGTAAACCTTCTAGAAGCTGTGATTTTAAAAAATGGTGGAAGTAAGCTTTTCTTATTTCTGGACGCATGCACGAACTATAGAAAGTCGTTATGACGTAGAATGTGCATACTTTGTTGATTCCATTTATGAAATAAAACACATTTTCTAAAAACTCGTGTTTTTTAACAAATCATGTAAACCTTCTAGAAGCTGTGATTTTAAAAAACGGGGGAAGTAAGCTTTTCTTATTTCCAAACGCATGCTCAAACTATAGAAAGTCGTTATGACGTAGAATGTGCATACTTTGTTGATTCCATTTATGAAATAAAACACATTTTCTAAAAACTCGTGGTTTTTAAGAAATCATGTAAACCTTCTAGAAGCTGTGATTTTGAAAAGCGGTGGAGGTAAGATTTTCTTATTTCCGGACGCTTGCGCAAACTATAGAAAGTCCTTATGACGTAGAATTTGCATACTTTGTAGATTCAATTTATGAAATAAAACACATTTTCTAAAAACTCGTGTTTTTTACGAAATCATGTAAACCTTCTAGAAGCTGTGATTTTAAAAAACGGTGGAAGTAAGCTTTTCTTATTTCCGGTCGAATGCGGAAATTATAGAAATTCGTTATTACACAGAATGTGCATACTTTGTTGATTCCATTTATGAAATAAAACACATTTTCTAAAAACTCTGTTTTTTAAGAAATCTTGTAAACCTTCTAGAAGCTGTGATTTTAAAAAACGGTGGAAGTAAGCTTTTCTTATTTCCGGACGAAGGCGCAAACTATAGAAATTCGTTATGACGTAGAATGTGCATACTTTGTAGATTCCATTTATGAAATAAAACACATTTTCTAAAAACTCGTATTTTTTACGAAATCATGTAAACCTTCTAGAAGCTGTGATTTTAAAAAATGGTGGAAGTAAGGTTTTCTTATTTCTAGACGCATGCGCAAACTATAGAAAGTCATTATGACGTAGAATGTGCATACTTTGTAGATTCCATTTATGAAATAAAACACATTTTCTAAAAACTTGTGTTTTTTACGAAATCATGTAAACCTTCTAGAAGCTGTGATTTTAAAAAATGGTGGAAGTAAGGTTTTCTTATTTCCGGACGCATGCGCAAACTATAGAAAGAAGGACGGATGCGCAAACTATAGAAAGTCATTATGACGTAGAATGTGCAAACTTTGTTGATTCCATTTATGAAATAAAACACATTTTCTAAAAACTCGTGTTTTTTAACAAATCATGTAAACCTTCTAGAAGCTGTGATTTTAAAAAACGGGGGAAGTAAGCTTTTCTTATTTTCGGACACATGCGCAAACTATAGAAAGTCGTTATGACGTAGAATGTGAATACTTTGTTGATTCCATTTATGAAATAAAACACATTTTGTAAAAACTCGTGTTTTTTAAGAAATCATGTAAACCTTCTAGAAGCTGTGATTTTAAAAAACGAGGGAAGTAAGCTTTTCTTATTTTCGGACGCATGCGCAAACTATAGAAAGTCGTTATGACGTACAATGTGAATACTTTGTTGATTCCATTTATGAAATAAAACACATTTTTTAAAAACTCGTGTTTTTTAAGAAATCATGTAAACCTTCTAGAAGCTGTGATTTTAAAAAACGAGGGAAGTAAGCTTTTCTTATTTCCAAACCCATGCTCAAACTATAGAAATTCGTTATGACGTAGAATGTGCATACTTTGTTGATTTCATTTATGAAATAAAACACATTTTCTAAAAACTTGTGTTTTTTAAGAAATTATGTAAACCTTCTAGAAGCTGTGATTCTAAAAAACGGGGGAAGTAAGCTTTTCTTATTTCCGGACGCATGCGCAAACTATAGAAAGTCGTTATGACGTAGAATGTTCATACTTTGTAGATTACACTTATAAAATAAAGCACATTTTCTAAAAAACTCGTGTTTTTTACGAAATCATGTAAACCTTCTAGAAGCTGTGATTTTAAAAAACGGTGGAAGTAAGGTTTTCTTATTTCCGGAAGCATGCGCAAACTATAGAAAGTCGTTATGATGTAGAATGTGCATACTTTGTTGATTCCATTTATGAAATAAAACACATTTTCTAAAAACTCGTGTTTTTTAACAAATCATGTAAACCTTCTAGAAGCTGTGATTTTAAAAAACGGGGGAAGTAAGCTTTT
The DNA here is from genome assembly GCA_027924585.1 of Larix kaempferi. Lineage (NCBI taxonomy): Eukaryota > Viridiplantae > Streptophyta > Pinopsida > Pinales > Pinaceae > Larix > Larix kaempferi. Next base: position 1,010,055 of record BSBM01001607.1, read on the forward strand.
CTTATTTCCGGACGCATGCGCAAACTATAGAAAGTCGTTATGACGTAGAATGTGAATACTTTGTTGATTCCATTTATGAAATAAAACACATTTTCTAAAAACTCGTGTTTTTTAAGAAATCATGTAAACCTTCTAGAAGCTGTGATTTTAAAAAACGAGGGATGTAAGCTTTTCTTATTTCCAAACGCATGCGCAAAGTATAGAAAGTCGTTATGACGTAGAATGTGCATACTTTGTTGATTCCATTTATGAAATAAAACACATTTTCTAAAAACTCATGTTTTTTAAGAAATTATGTAAACCTTCTAGAAGCTGTGATTCTAAAAAATGGGGGAAGTAAGCTTTTCTTATTTCCGGAGGCATGCGCAAACTATAGAAAGTCGTTATGATGTAGAATGTGCATACTTTGTAGATTGTATTTATAAAATAAAGCAAATTTTCTAAAAAACTCGTGTTTTTTACGAAATCATGTAAACCTTCTAGAAGCTGTGATTTTAAAAAATGGTGGAAGTAAGCCTTTCTTATTTCCGGACGAATGAGCAAACTATAGAAAGTAGTTATGACGTAGAATGTGCATACTTTGTTGATTCCATTTATGAAATAAAACACATTTTCTAAAAACTCGTGTTTTTTAAGAAATCATGTAAACCTTCTAGAAGCTGTGATTTTAAAAAACGATGGAAGTAAGCTTTTCTTATTTCCGGACGCATGCGCAAACTATAGAAAGTCATTATCACTTAGAATGTGCATACTTTGTTGTTTCCATTTATGAAATAAAACACATTTTCTAAAAACTCGTGTTTTTACGAAATCATGTAAACCTTCCAGAAGCTATTATTTTAAAAAACAGTGGAAGTAAGCTTTTCTTTTTTCCGGACGCATGCGCAAACTATAGAAATTCGTTATGACGTAGAATGTGCATCCTTTTTTGATTCCATTTATGAAATAAAACACATTTTCTAAAAACTCGTGATTTTTAACAAATCATGTAAACCTTCTAGAAGCTGTGATTTTAAAAAACGGGGGAAGTAAGCTTTTCTTATTTCCAAATGCATGCGCAAACTATAGAAAGTCGTTATGACGTAGAATGTGCATACTTTGTTGATTCCATTTATGAAATAAAACACATTTTCTAAAAACTCGTGGTTTTTAAGAAATCATGTAAACCTTCTAGAAGCTGTGATTTTGAAAAACGGTGGAGGTAAGCATTTCTTATTTCCGGACGCATGCGCAAACTATAGAATGTCCTTATGACGTAGAATGTGCATACTTTGTTGATTCCATTTATGAAAGAAAACACATTTTCTAAAAACTCGTGTTTTTCACGAAATCATGTAAACCTTCTAGAAGCTATTATTTTAAAAAACAGTGGAAGTAAGCTTTTCTTATTTCGAAACGCATGCGCAAACTAAAGAAAGTCGTTATGACGTAGAATGTGCATACTTTGTTGATTCCATTTATGAAATAAAAAACATTTTCTAAAAACTCATGTTTTTTAAGAAATCATGTAAACCTTCTAGAAGCTGTGATTTTAAAAAACGGTGGAAGTAAGCTTTTCTTATTTCCGGACGCATGCGCAAACTATAGAAAGTCCTTATGACGTAGAATGTGCATACTTTGTAGATTCCATTTATGAAATAAAACACATTTTCTAAAAACTCGTGTTTTTTACGAAATCATGTAAACCTTCTAGAAGCTGTGATTTTAAAAAATGGTGGAAGTAAGGTTTTCTTATTTCTGGACGCATGCGCAAACTATAGAAAGTCGTTATGACGTAGAATGTGCATACTTTGTTGATTCCATGTATGAAATAAAACACATTTTCTAAAAACTCGTGTTTTTAACAAATCATGTAAACCTTCTAGAAGCTGTGATTTTAAAAAACGGGGGAAGTAAGCTTTTCTTATTTTCGGACGCATGCGCAAACTATAGAAAGTCGTTATGACGTAGAATGTGAATACTTTGTTGATTCCATTTATGAAATAAAACACATTTTGTAAAAACTCGTGTTTTTTAAGAAATCATGTAAACCTTCTAGAAGCTGTGATTTTAAAAAACGAGGGAAGTAAGCTTTTCTTATTTTCGTATGCATGCGCAAACTATAGAAAGTCGTTATGACGTAGAATGTGAATACTTTGTTGATTCCATTTATGAAATAAAACACATTTTGTAAAAACTCGTGTTTTTTAAGAAATCATGTAAACCTTCTAGAAGCTGTGATTTTAAAAAATGAGGGAAGTAAGCTTTTCTTATTTTCGGACGCATGCGCAAACTATAGAAAGTCGTTATGACGTAGAATGTTCATACTTTGTAGATTACACTTATAAAAAAAAGCACATTTTCTAAAATACTCGTGTTTTTTACGAAATCATGTAAACCTTCTAGAAGCTGTGATTTTAAAAAACGGTGGAAGTAAGGTTTTCTTATTTCCGGACGCATGCGCAAACTATAGAAAGTCGTTATGACGTAGAAAGTGCATACTGTGTTGATTCCATTTATGAAATAAAACACATTTTCTAAAAACTCGTGTTTTTTAACAAATCATGTAAACCTTCTAGAAGCAGTGATTTTAAAAAACGGGGGAAGTAAGCTTTTCTTTTTTCCGGACGCATGCGCAAACTATAGAAAGTCGTTATGACGTAGAATGTGAATACTTTGTTGATTCCATTTATGAAATAAAACACATTTTCTAAAAACTCGTGTTTTTTAAGAAATCATGTAAACCTTCTAGAAGCTGTGATTTTGAAAAACAGTGGAGGTAAGCTTTTCTTATTTTCGGACGCATGCGCAAACTATAGAAAGTCGTTATGACGTAGAATGTGCATACTTTGTTGATTCCATTTATGAAATAAAACACATTTTCTAAAAACTCATGTTTTTTAAGAAATTATGTAAACCTTCTAGAAGCTGTGATTCTAAAAAACGGGGGAAGTAAGCTTTTCTTATTTTCGGACGCATGCGCAAACTATAGAAAGTCGTTATGATGTAGAATGTGCATACTTTGTAGACTGCATTTATAAAATAAAGCAAATTTTCTAAAAAACTCGTGTTTTTTACGAAATCATGTAAACCTTCTAGAAGCTGTGATTTTAAAAAACGGTGGAAGTAAGCTTTTCTTATTTCTGGACGCATGCGCAAACTATAGAAAGTCGTTATGACGTAGAATGTGCATACTTTGTTGATTCCATGTATGAAATAAAACACATTTTCTAAAAACTTGTGTTTTTTAACAAATCATGTAAACCTTCTAGAAGCTGTGATTTTAAAAAATGGGGGAAGTAAGCTTTTCTTATTTTCGGACGCATGCGCAAACTATAGAAAGTCGTTATGACGTAGAATGGCCATACTTTGTTGATTCCATTTATGAAATAAAACACATTTTCTAAAAACTCGTGTTTTTTAACAAATCATGTAAACCTTCTAGAAGCTGTGATTTTAAAAAACGGGGGAAGTAAGCTTTTCTTATTTCCGGACGCATGCGCAAACTATAGAAAGTCGTTATGATGTAGAATGTGCATACTTTGTTGATTCCATTTATGAAATAAAACACATTTTCTAAAAACTCGTGTTTTTTACGAAATCATGTAAACCTTCTAGAAGCTGTGATTTTAAAAAATGGTGGAAGTAAGGTTTTCTTATTTCCGGACGCATGCGCAAACTATAGAAAGTCGGACGCATGCGCAAACTATAGAAAGTCGTTATGACGTAGAATGTGCATACTTTGTTGATTCCATTTATGAAATCAAACATATTTTCTAAAAACTCGTGTTTTTTAACAAATCATGGAAACCTTCTAGAAGCTGTGATTTTAAAAAACGGGGGAAGTAAGCTTTTCTTATTTTCGGACGCATGCGCAAACTATAGAAAGTCGTTATGACGTAGAATGTGAATACTTTGTTAATTCCATTTATGAAATAAAACACATTTTCTAAAAACTCGTGTTTTTTAAGAAATCATGTAAACCTTCTAGAAGCTGTGATTTTAAAAAACGAGGGAAGTAAGCTTTTCTTATTTCCAAATGCATGCTCAAACTATAGAAAGTCGTTATGACGTAGAATGTGCATACTTTGTTGATTCCATTTATGAAATAAAACACATTTTCTAAAAACTTGTGTTTTTTAAGAAATTATGTAAACCTTCTAGAAGCTGTGATTCTAAAAAACGGGGGAAGTAAGCTTTTCTTATTTCCAGACGCATGCGCAAACTATAGAAAGTCGTTATGATGTAGAATGTTCATACTTTGTAGATTCCATTTATAAAATAAAGCACATTTTCTAAAAAACTCGTCTTTTTTACGAAATCATGTAAACCTTCTAGAAGTTGTGATTTTGAAAAACAGTGGAAGTAAGCTTTTCTTATTTCCGCACGAATGCGCAAACTATAGAAAGTAGTTATGAAGTAGAATGTGCATACTTTGTTGATTCCATTTATGAAATAAAACACATTTTCTAAAAACTCGTGTTTTTTAAGAAATCATGTAAACCTTCTAGAAGCTGTGATTTTAAAAAATGATGGAAGTAAGAATTTCTTATTTCCGGTCGCATGCGCAAACTATAGAAAGTCGTTATCACGTAGAATGTGCATACTTTGTTGTTTCCATTTATGAAATAAAACACATTTTCTAAAAACTCGTGTTTTTTAAGAAATCATTGAAACCTTCTAGAAGCTGTGATTTTAAAAAAGGGGGGAAGTAAGCTTTTTTTATTTCCAAACGCATGCGCAAACTATAGAAAGTCGTTATGACATAGAATGTGCAAACTTTGTTGATTCCATTTATGAAATAAAACACATTTTCTAAAAACTCGTGTTTTTTAAGAAATCATGTAAACCTTCCAGAAGCTGTGATTTTAAAAAACAAGGGGAAGTAAGCTTTTCTTATTTCCGGACGCATGCGCAAACTATGCAAAGTCGTTATGACGTAGAATGTGCATACTTTGTAGATTCCATTTATGAAATAAAACACATTTTCTAAAAACTCGTGTTTTTTGAGAAAACATGTAAACCTTCTAGAAGCTGTGATTTTAAAAAACGAGGGAAGTAAGCATTTCTTATTACCAAACGCATGCACAAACTATAGAAAGTCGTTATGACGTAGAATGTGCATATTTTGTTGATTCCATTTATGAAATAAAACACATTTTCTAAAAACTCGTGTTTTTTAAGAAATCATGTAAACCTTCTAGAAGCTGTGATTTTAAAAAACAGGGGAAGTAAGCTTTTCTTCTTTCTGGACGCATACGCAAACTATTGAAAGTCGTTATGACGTAGAATGTGCATACTTTGTAGATTAAATTTATGAAATAAAGTACATTTTCTAAAAAGACGTGATTTTTACGAAATCATGTAAACCTTCAAGAAGCTGTGATTTAAAAAACGGTGGAAGTAAGCTTTTCTTATTTCCGGACGAATGCGCAAACTATAGAAAGACCTTATGACGTAGAATGTGCATACTTTGTCGATTCCATTGATGGAATAAAACACATTTTCTAAAAACTCGTCTTTTTTAAGAAATCATGTAAACCTTCTAGAAGCTATGTTTTTAAAAAACGGTTGAAGTAAGCTTTTCTTTTTCCCGGACGCATGCGCAAACTATAGAAAGTCATTATGACGTAGAATGTGCATACTTTGTTGTTTCCATTTATGAAATAAAACACATTTTCTAAAAACTCATGTTTTGTAAGAAATCATGTAAACCTTCTAGAAGCTGTGATTTTAAAAAACGGGGGAAGTAAGCTTTTCTTATTTCCAAATGCATGCGCAAACTATAGAAAGTCGTTATGACGTAGAATGTGCATACTTTGTTGATTCCATTTACGAAATAAAACACATTTTCTAAAAACTCTTGTTTTTTAAGAAATCGTGTAAACCTTCTAGAAGCTGTGCTTTTAAAAAACGGGGGAAGTAAGCTTTTCTTATTTTCGGACGCATGCGCAAAATATAGAAAGTCGTTATGACGTAGAATGTGAATACTTTGTTGATTCCATTTATGAAATAAAACACATTTTCTAAAAACTCATATTTTTTACGAAATCATGTAAACCTTCTAGAAGCTATGATTTTAAAAAATGGTGGAAGTAAGGTTTTCTTATTTCCGGACGCATGCGCAAACTATAGAAAGTCGGACACATGCGCAAACTATAGAAAGTCGTTATGTCGTAGAATGTGCATACTTTGTTGATTCCATTTATGAAATAAAACACATTTTCTAAAAACTCGTGTTTTTTAACAAATCATGTAAACCTTCTAGAAGCCGTGTTTTTAAAAAACGGGGGAAGTAAGCTTCTCTTATTTTCGGACGCATGCGCAAACTATAGAAAGTCGTTATGACGTAGAATGTGAATACTTTGTTGATTCCATTTATGAAATAAATCACATTTTCTAAAAACTCGTGTTTTTTAAGAAATCATGTAAACCTTCTAGAAGCTGTGATTTTAAAAAATGAGGGAAGTAAGCTTTTCTTATTTCCAAACGCATGCTCAAACTATAGAAAGTTGTTATGATGTAGAATGTGCATACTTTGTTGATTCCATTTATGAAATAAAACACATTTTCTAAAAACTTGTGTTTTTTAAGAAATTATGTAAACCTTCTAGAAGCTGTGATTCTAAAAAACGGGGGGAAGTAAGATTTTCTTATTTCCGGACGCATGCGCAAACTATAGAAAGTGATTATGACGTAGAATGTGCATACTTTGTAGATTCCATTTATAAAATAAAGCACATTTTCTAAAAAACTCGTGTTTTTTACGAAATCATGTAAACCTTCTAGAAGCTGTGATTTTAAAAAACGGTGGAAGTAAGCTTTTCTTATTTCCGCACGAATGCACAACCTATAGAAAGTAGTTATGAAGTAGAATGTGCATACCTTTGATGATTCCATTTATGAAATAAAACACATTTTCTAAAAACTCGTGTTTTTTAAGAAATCATGTAAACCTTCTAGAAGCTGTGATTATAAAAAACGATGGAAGTAAGCTTTTCTTAATTCCGGACACATGCGCAAACTATAGAAAGTCGTTATCACGTAGAATGTGCATACTTTGTTGTTTCCATTTATGAAATAAAACACATTTTCTAAAAACTCGTGTTTTTTAGGAAATCATGTAAACCTTCTAGAAGCTGTGATTTTAAAAAACGGGGGAAGTAAGCTTTTCTTATTTCCAAACGCATGCGCAAACTATAGAAAGTCGTTATGATATAGAATGTGCATACTTTGTTGATTTCATTTATGAAATAAAACACATTTTCTAAAAACTCGTGTTTTTTAACAAATCATGTAAACCTTGTAGAAGCTGTGATTTTAAAAAACGGGGGGAAGTAAGCTTTTCTTATTTTCGGACGCATGCGCAAACTATAGAAATTCGTTATGACGTAGAATGTGAATACTTTGTTGATTCCATTTATGAAATAAAAGACCTTCTCTAAAAACTCGTGTTTTTTACGAAATCATGTAAACCTTCTAGAAGCTGTGATTTTAAAAAACGTGGGAAGTAATCTTTTCTTATTTCCAAACGCATGCGCAAACTATAGAAAGTCGTTATGACGTAGAATGTACATACTTTGTTGATTCCATTTATGAAATAAAACACATTTTCTAAAAACTCGTGTTTTTTAACAAATCATGTAAACCTTGTAGAAGCTGTGATTTTAAAAAACGGGGGAAGTAAGCTTTTCTTATTTTCGGACGCATGCGCAAACTATAGAAATTCGTTATGACGTAGAATGTGAATACTTTGTTGATTCCATTTATGAAATAAAAGACCTTCTCTAAAAACTCGTGTTTTTTACGAAATCATGTAAACCTTCTAGAAGCTGTGATTTTAAAAAACGTGGGAAGTAATCTTTTCTTATTTCCAAACGCATGCGCAAACTATAGAAAGTCGTTATGACGTAGAATGTCCATACTTTGTTGATTCCATTTATGAAATAAAACACATTTTCTAAAAACTCGTGTTTTTTAAGAAATCATGTAAACCTTCTAGAAGCTGTGATTTTAAAAAACGGGGGAAGTAAGCTTTTCTTATTTCCGGACGCATGCACAAACTATAGAAAGTCGTTATGATGTAGATTGTGCATACTTTGTAGATTCCATTTATGAAATAAAACACATTTTCTAAAAACACATGTTTTTTACGAAATGATGTAAACCTTCTAGAAGCTATGATTTTAAAAAACGTTGGAAGTAAGCTTTTTTTATTTCCGGATGCATGCGCAAACTATAGAAAGTCATTATGACGTAGAATGTGCATACTTTGTTGATTCTGTTTATGAAATAACACACATTTTCTAAAAACTCATGTTTTTTAAGAAATCATGTAAACCTTCTAGAAGCTGTGATTTTAAAAAATGGGGGAAGTAAGCTTTTCTTATTTCCAAACGCATGCGCAAACTATAGAAAGTCGTTATGACGTAGAATGTGCATACTTTGTTGATTCCATTGATGAAATAAAACATATTTTCTAAAAACTCGTGTTTTTTACGAAATCACGTAAACCTTCTAGAAGCTGTGATTTAAAAAAACAGGGGAAGTAAGCTTTTCTTATTTCCAAACGCATGCGCAAACTATAGAAAGTCGTTATGACATAGAATGTGCATACTTTGTCGATTCCATTGATGAAATAAAACACGTTTTCTAAAAACTCGTGTTTTTTAAGAAATCATGTAAACCTTCTAGAAGCTGTGATTTTAAAAAACGGTGGAAGTAGGCTTTTCTTATTTCCGGACGCATGCGCAAACTATAGAAACTTGTTATGACGTAGAATGTGCATACTTTGTTGATTCCATTTATGAAATAAAACACATTTTCTAAAAACTCGTGTTTTTTACGAAATCATGTAAACCTTCTAGAAGCTGTGATTTTAAAAAACGGGGGAAGTAAGCTTTTCTTATTTCCAAACGCATGCGCAAACTATAGAAAGTCTTTATGACGTAGAATGTGCATACTTTGTTGATTCCATTTATGAAATAAAACACATTTTCTAAAAACTCGTGTTCTTCAACAAATCATGTAAACCTTCTAGAAGCTGTGATTCTAAAAAACGGGGGGAAGTAAGCTTTTCTTATTTCCGGACACATGCGCAAACTATAGAAAGTCGTTATGATGTAGAATGTGCATACTTTGTAGATTCCATTTATGAAATAAAACACATTTTCTAAAAACTCGTGTTTTTTATGAAATCATGTAAACCTTCTAGAAGCTGTGATTTTAAAAAACGGGGGAAGTAAGCTTTTCTTATTTCCAAACGCATGCGCAAACTATAGAAAGTCGTTATGACGTAGAATGTGCATACTTTGTAGATTCCAGTTATGAAATAAAACACATTTTCTAAAAACTCGTGTTTTTTACGAAATCATGTAAAGCTTCTAGAAGCTGTGATTTTAAAAAACGGGGGAAGTAAGCTTTTCTTATTTCCGGACGCATGCGCAAACTATAGAAAGTCGTTATGACGTAGAATGTGCATACTTTGTAGATTCCATTTATGAAATAAAACACATTTTCTAAAAACTCGTGTTTTTTACGAAATCATGTAAACCTTCTAGAAGCTATTATTTTAAAAAACGGTGGAAGTAAGCTTTTCTTATTTCCGGACGCATGCGCAAACTATAGAAAGTCGTTATGATTTAGAATGTGCATACTTTTTTGATTCCATTTATGAAATAAAACACATTTTCTAAAAACTCGTGTTTTTTAACAAATCATGTAAACCTTCTAGAAGCTGTGATTTTAAAAAACAGGGGAAGTAAGTTTTTCTTATTTCCAAACGCATGCGCAAACTATAGAAAGTCGTTATGACGTAGAATGTGCATACTTTGTTGATTCCATTTATGAAATAAAATACATTTTCTAAAAACTCGTGTTTTTTAAGAAATCATGTAAAGCTTCTAGAAGCTGTGATTTTCAAAAACGGTGGAATTAAGCTTTTCTTATTTCCGGACGCATGCGCAAACTATAGAAAGTCGTTATGACGTAGAATGTGCATACTTTGTAGATTCCATTTATGAAATAAAACATATTTTGTAAAAACTCGTGTTTTTTACGAAATCATGTAAACCTTCTAGAAGCTATTATTTTAAAAAACGGTAGAAGTAAGCTTTTCTTATTTCCGGACGCATGCGCAAACTATAGAAAGTCATTATGACGTAGAATGTGCATACTTTGTTGATTCCATTTATGAAATAAAACACATTTTCTAAAACCTCGTGTTTTTTAACAAATCATGTAAACCTTCTAGAAGCTGTGATTTTAAAAAACGGGGGAAGTAAGTTTTTCTTATTTCAAAACGCATGCGCAAACTATAGAAAGTCGTTATGACGTAGAATGTGCATACTTTGTTTATTCCATTTATGAAATAAAACACATTTTCTAAAAACTCGTGTTTTTTAAGAAATCATGTAAACCTTCTAGAATCCGTGATTTTAAAAAATGGTGGAAGTAAGCTTTTCTTATTTCCGGACGCATGCTCAAACTATAGAAAGTCGTTATGACGTAGAATGTGCATACTTTGTTGATTCTATTTATGAAATAAAACACAATTTCTAAAAACTCGTGTTTGCTAAGAAATCACGTAAACCTTCTAGAAGCTGTGATTTTAAAAAATGGGGGAAGTAAGCTTTTCTTATTTCCAAATGCATGCGCAAACTATAGAAAGTCGTTATGACATATAATGTGCATACTTTGTTGATTCTATTTATGAAATAAAACACATTTCCTAAAAACTCGTGTTTTTTACGAAATCATGTAAACGTTCTAGAAGCTGTGATTTTAAAAAACGGGGGGAAGTAAGCTTTTCTTATATCCAAACGCATGCGCAAAGTATAGAAAGTCGTTATGACGTAGAATTTGCATACTTTGTTGATTCCATTTATGAAATAAAACACGTTTTCTAAAAACTCGTGTTTTTTAAGAAATCATGTAAACCTTCTAGAAGCTGTGATTTTAAAAAACGGTGGAAGTAAGCTTTTCTTATTTCCGGACGCATGCGCAAACTATAGAAAGTCGTTATGAGGTAGAATGTGCATACTTTGTAGATTCCATTTATGAAATAAAACACATTTTCTAAAAACTCGTGTTTTTTACGAAATGATGTAAACCTTCTAGAAGCTGTGATTTTAAAAAACGGTGGATTTAAGCTTTTCTTATTTCCGTACTTATGCGCAAACTATAGAAAGTCGTTATGACGTAGAATATGCATACTTTGTTCATTCCATTTATGAAATAAAACACATTTTCTAAAAACTTGTGTTTTTTAAGAAATCATGTAAACCTTCTAGAAGCTGTGATTTTAAAAAACGGGGGAAGTAAGCTTTTCTTATTTCCAAACGCATGCGCAAACTATAGAAAGTCGTTATGACGTAGAATGTGCATACTTTGTTGATTCCATTTATGAAATAAAACACATTTTATAAAAACTCGTGTTTTTTAAGAAATCATGTAAACCTTTTAGGAGCTGTGATTTTAAAAAACGTGGGAAGTAATCTTTTCTTATTTCCAAACGCATGCGCAAACTATAGAAAGTCGTTATGACGTAGAATGTCCATACTTTGTTGATTCCATTTATGAAATAAAACACATTTTCTAAAAACTCGTGTTTTTTAAGAAATCATGTAAACCTTCTAGAAGCTGTGATTTTAAAAAATGGGGGAAGTAAGCTTTTCTTATTTCCGGACGCATGCACAAACTATAGAAAGTCGTTATGATGTAGATTGTGCATACTTTGTAGATTCCATTTATGAAATAAAACACATTTTCTAAAAACTCATGTTTTTTACGAAATGATGTAAACCTTCTAGAAGCTATGATTTTAAAAAACGTTGGAAGTAAACTTTTTTAATTTCCGGATGCATGCGCAAACTATAGAAAGTCATTATGACGTAGAATGTGCATACTTTGTTGATTCTGTTTATGAAATAACACACATTTTCTAAAAACTCATGTTTTTTAAGAAATCATGTAAACCTTCTAGAAGCTGTGATTTTAAAAAATGGGGGAAGTAAGCTTTTCTTATTTCCAAACGCATGCGCAAACTATAGAAAGTCGTTATGACGTAGAATGTGCATACTTTGTTGATTCCATTGATGAAATAAAACATATTTTCTAAAAACTCGTGTTTTTTACGAAATCACGTAAACCTTCTAGAAGCTGTGATTTTAAAAAACAGGGGAAGTAAGCTTTTCTTATTTCCAAACGCATGCGCAAACTATAGAAAGTCGTTATGACATAGAATGTGCATACTTTGTCGATTCCATTGATGAAATAAAACACGTTTTCTAAAAACTCGTGTTTTTTAAGAAATCATGTAAACCTTCTAGAAGCTGTGATTTTAAAAAACGGTGGAAGTAGGCTTTTCTTATTTCCGGACGCATGCGCAAACTATAGAAACTTGTTATGACGTAGAATGTGCATACTTTGTTGATTCTATTTATGAAATAAAACACATTTTCTAAAAACTCGTGTTTTTTACGAAATCATGTAAACCTTCTAGAAGCTGTGATTTTAAAAAACGGGGGAAGTAAGCTTTTCTTATTTCCAAACGCATGCGCAAACTATAGAAAGTCTTTATGACGTAGAATGTGCATACTTTGTTGATTCCATTTATGAAATAAAACACATTTTCTAAAAACTCGTGTTCTTTAACAAATCATGTAAACCTTCTAGAAGCTGTGATTCTAAAAAACGGGGGAAGTAAGCTTTTCTTATTTCCGGACACATGCGCAAACTATAGAAAGTCGTTATGATGTAGAATGTGCATACTTTGTAGATTCCATTTATGAAATAAAACACATTTTCTAAAAACTCGTGTTTTTTATGAAATCATGTAAACCTTCTAGAAGCTGTGATTTTAAAAAACGGGGGAAGTAAGCTTTTCTTATTTCCAAACGCATGCTCAAACTATAGAAAGTCGTTATGACGTAGAATGTGCATACTTTGTAGATTCCAGTTACGAAATAAAACACATTTTCTAAAAACTCGTGTTTTTTACGAAATCATGTAAAGCTTCTAGAAGCTGTGATTTTAAAAAACGGGGGAAGTAAGCTTTTCTTATTTCCGGACGCATGCGCAAACTATAGAAAGTCGTTATGACGTAGAATGTGCATACTTTGTAGATTCCATTTATGAAATAAAACACATTTTCTAAAAACTCGTGTTTTTTACGAAATCATGTAAACCTTCTAGAAGCTATTATTTTAAAAAACGGTGGAAGTAAGCTTTTCTTATTTCCGGACGCATGCGCAAACTATAGAAAGTCGTTATGATTTAGAATGTGCATACTTTTTTGATTCCATTTATGAAATAAAACACATTTTCTAAAAACTCATGTTTTTTAACAAATCATGTAAACCTTCTAGAAGCTGTGATTTTAAAAAACGGGGGGAAGTAAGTTTTTCTTATTTCCAAACGCATGCGCAAACTATAGAAAGTCGTTATGACGTAGAATGTGCATACTTTGTTGATTCCATTTATGAAATAAAACACATTTTCTAAAAACTCGTGTTTTTTAAGAAATCATGTAAAGCTTCTAGAAGCTGTGATTTTCAAAAACGGTGGAATTAAGCTTTTCTTATATCCGGACGCATGCGCAAACTATAGAAAGTCGTTATGACGTAGAATGTGCATACTTTGTAGATTCCATTTATGAAATAAAACACATTTTGTAAAAACTCGTGTTTTTTACGAAATCATGTAAACCTTCTAGAAGCTATTATTTTAAAAAACGGTAGAAGTAAGCTTTTCTTATTTCCGGACGCATGCGCAAACTATAGAAAGTCATTATGACGTAGAATGTGCATACTTTGTTGATTCCATTTATGAAATAAAACACATTTTCTAAAACCTCGTGTTTTTTAACAAATCATGTAAACCTTCTAGAAGCTGTGATTTTAAAAAACGGGGAAAGTAAGTTTTTCTTATTTCAAAACGCATGCGCAAACTATAGAAAGTCGTTATGATGTAGAATGTGCATACTTTGTTGATTCCATTTATGAAATAAAACACATTTTCTAAAAACTCGTGTTTTTTAAGAAATCATGTAAACCTTCTAGAATCCGTGATTTTAAAAAATGGTGGAAGTAAGCTTTTCTTATTTCCGGACGCATGCTCAAACTATAGAAAGTCGTTATGACGTAGAATGTGCATACTTTGTTGATTCTATTTATGAAATAAAACACAATTTCTAAAAACTCGTGTTTGTTAAGAAATCACGTAAACCTTCTAGAAGCTGTGATTTTAAAAAATGGGGGAAGTAAGCTTTTCTTATTTCCAAATGCATGCACAAACTATAGAAAGTCGTTATGACATATAATGTGCATACTTTGTTGATTCTATTTATGAAATAAAACACATTTCCTAAAAACTCGTGTTTTTTATGAAATCATGTAAACCTTCTAGAAGCTGTGATTTTAAAAAACGGGGGAAGTAAGCTTTTCTTATATCCAAACGCATGCGCAAAGTATAGAAAGTCGTTATGACGTAGAATTTGCATACTTTGTTGATTCCATTTATGAAATAAAACACGTTTTCTAAAAACTCCTGTTTTTTAAGAAATCATGTAAACCTTCTAGAAGCTGTGATTTTAAAAAACGTTGGAAGTAAGCTTTTCTTATTTCCGGACGCATGCGCAAACTATAGAAAGTCGTTATGAGGTAGAATGTGCATACTTTGTAGATTCCATTTATGAAATAAAACACATTTTCTAAAAACTCGTGTTTTTTACGAAATGATGTAAACCTTCTAGAAGCTGTGATTTTAAAAAACGGTGGATTTAAGCTTTTCTTATTTCCGTACTTATGCGCAAACTATAGAAAGTCGTTATGACGTAGAATATGCATACTTTGTTGATTCCATTTATGAAATAAAACACATTTTCTAAAAAATCGTGTTTTTTAAGAAATCATGTAAACCTTCTAGAAGCTGTGATTTTAAAAAACGGGGGAAGTAAGCTTTTGTTATTTCCAAACGCATGTGCAAACTATAGAAATTCGTTATGATGTAGAATGTGCATACTTTGTAGATTCCATTTATGAAATAAAACACATTTTCTAAAAAATCGAGTTTTTTAAGAAATCGTGTAAACCTTCTAGAAGCTGTGGTTTTAAAAAACGGGGGAAGTAAGCTTTTCTTATTTCCAAACGCATGCGCAAACTATAGAAAGTCGTTATGAAGTAGAATGTGCATACTTTGTTGATTTCATTTATGAAATAAAACACATTTTCTAAAAACTTGTGTTTTTTAAGAAACCATGTAAACCTTCTAGAAGCTGTGATTTTAAAAAACAGGGGAAGTAAGCTTTGCTTATTTCCAAACGCATGCGCAAACTATAGAAAGTCGTTATGACGTAGAATGTGCATAGTTTGTAGATTCTATTTATGAAATAAAACAGATTTTCTAAAAACTCATGTTTTTTAAGAAATCATGTATACCTTCTAGAAGCTGTGATTTTAAAAAACGGGGGAAGTAAGCCTTTCTTATTTCCAAACGCATTTGCAAACTATAGAAAGTCGTTATGACGTAGAATATGCATACTTTGTTGATTCCATTTATGAAATAAAACACATTTTCTAAAAACTCGTGTTTTTTAAGAAACCATGTAAACCTTCTAGAAGTTGTGGTTATAAAAAACGGGGGAAGTAAGCTTTTCTTATGTCCAAACGCATGCGCAAACTATAGAAGGTCGTTATGACGTAGAATGTGCATACTTTGTTGATTCCGTTTATGAAATAACACACATTTTCTAAAAACTCATGTTTTTTAAGAAATCATGTAAGCCTTCTAGAAGCTGTGATTTTAAAAAACGGTGTAAGTAAGCTTTTCTTATTTCCAAACGCATGCGCAAACTGTAGAAAGTAGTTATGACATAGAATGTGCATACTCTGTTGATTCTATTTATGAAATAAAACACATTTTCTAAAAACTCGTGTTTTTTAAGAAATCATGTAAACCTTCTAGAAGCTGTGATTTTAAAAAACGGGGGAAGTAAGCTTTTCTTAAATCCAAACGCATGCGCAAACTATAGAAATTCGTTATGACGTAGAATGTGCATACTTTGTTGATTCCATTTATGAAATCAAACACATTTTCTAAAAACTCGTGTTTTTTAAGAAATCATGTAAACCTTCTAGAAGCTGTGATTTTAAAAAATGGTGGAAGAAAGCTTTTCTTATTTCCGGACGCAGGCGCAAACTATAGAAAGTCGTTATGACATAGAATGTGCATACTTTGTTTATTCCATTTATGAAATAAAACACATTTTCTCAAAACTCGTGTTTTTTAAGAAATCATGTAAACCTTCTAGAAGCTGTGATTTTAAAAAACGGTTGAAGTAAGCTTTTCTTATTTCCAAACGCATGCGCAACTATATAAAGTCGCTATGACATAGAATGTGCATACTTTGTTGATTCCATTTATGAAATAAAACACATTTTCTAAAAACTCGTGTTTTTTAAGAAATCATGTAAACCTTCTAGAAGCTGTGATTTTGAAAAACGGGGGAAGTAAGATTTTCTTATTTCCAAACGCATGCGCAAACTATAGAAAGTCGTTATGACTTAGAATGTGCATACTTTGTTGATTCCATTTATTTTATAAAACACATTTTCTAAAAACTCATGTTTTTTAAGAAATCATGCAAAACTCCTAGAATCTGTGATTTTAAAAAACAGGGGAGGTAAGCTTTTCTTATTTCCGGACGCATGCGCAAACTATAGAAAGTCGTTATGAGGTAGAATGTGCATACTTCGTAGATTCCTTTTATGAAATAAAACACATTTTCTAAAAACTCGTGTTTTTGACGAAATCATGTAAACCTTCTAGAAGCTGTGATTTTAAAAAACGGTGGAAGTAAGCTTTTCTTATTTCCGGACGCATGCGCAAACTATAGAAAGTCGTTATGACGTAGAATGTCCATACTTTGTTGATTCCTTTTATGAAATAAAACACATTTTCTAAAAACTCGTGTTTTTTAAGAAATCATGTAAACCTTCTAGAAGCTGTGATTTTAAAAAATGGGGGAAGTAAGCTTTTCTTATTTCCAAACGTATGCGCAAACTATAGAAAGTCGTTATGACGTAGAATGTGCATACTTTGTTGATTCCATTTATTTAATAAAACACACTTTCTAAAAACTCGTGTTTTTTAAGAAATCATACAAAACTTCTAGAATCTGTGATTTTAAAAAATGGGGGAGGTAAGCTTTTCTTATTTCCGGACGCATGCGCAAACTATAGAAAATCGTTATGACATAGAATGTGCATACTTTGTTGATTCCATTTATGAAATAAAACACATTTTCTAAAAACTCGTGTTTTTTAAGAAATCATGTAAACCTTCTAGAAGCTGTGATTTTAAAAAACGGTGGAAGTAAGCTTTTCTTATTTCCGAACGCATGCGCAAACTATAGAAAGTCGTTATGACATAGAATGTGCATACTTTGTTGATTCCATTGATGAAATAAAACACATTTTCTAAAAAGTCATGTTTTTTAAGAAATCATGTAAACCTTCTAGAAGCTGTGATTTTTAAAAATGGTGGAAGTAAGATTTTCTTATTTCCAAACGCATGCGCAAACTATAGAATGTGCATACTTTGTTGATTCCATTTATGAAATAAAACACATTTTCTAAAAACTCGTGTTTTTTAAGAAATCATGTAAACGTTCTAGAAGCTGTGATTTTAAAAAACGGGGGAAGTAAGCTTTTCTTATTTCCAAACGTATGCACAAACTATAGAAAGTTGTTACGACATAGAATGTGCATACTTTTATGATTCCATTTATTTAATGAAACACATTTTCTAAAAACTTGTGTTTTTTAAGAAATCATGCAAAACTTCTAGAATCTGTGATTTAAAAAAAAGGGGGAGGTAAGCTTTTCTTATTTCCGGACGCATGCACAAACTGTAGAAAGTCGTTATGACGTAGAATGTGCATACTTTGTTGATTCCATTTATGAAATAAAACACATTTTCTAAAAACTCGTGTTTTTTAAGAAGTAATGTAAACCTTCTACAACCTGTGATTTTAAAAAACGGTGGAAGTAAGCTTTTCTTATTTCCGGACGCATGTGAAAAGTATAGAAAGTTGTTATGACGTAGAATGTGCATAGTTTGTTGATTCCATTTATGAAATAAAACACATTTTCTAAAAACTCGTGTTTTTTAAAAAATCATGTAAACTTTCTAGAAGCTGTGATTTTAAAAAATGGGGTCAGTATGCTTTTCTTATTTCCGGACGCATGAGCAAACTATAGAAAGTCGTTATGACATAGAATGTGCATACTTTGTTGATTCCATTTATGAAATAAAACACATTTTCTAAAAACTCGTGTTTTTTAAGAAATCATGTAAACCTTCTAAAGGCTGTGATTTTAAAAAACGGTGGAAGTAAGCTTTTCTTATTTCCGGACGCATGCGCAAACTATAGAAAGTCGTTATGACGTAGAATGTGCATACTTCGTAGATTCCATTTATGAAATAAAAGACATTTTCTAAAAACTCATGTTTTTTACGAAATCATGTAAACCTTCTAGAAGCTGTGATTTTAAAAAACGGTGGAAGTAAGCTTTTATTATTTCCGGAGGCATGCGCAAACTATAGAAAGTCGTTATGACGTAGAATGTGCATACTTTGTTGATTCCATTTGTGAAATAAAACACATTTTCTAAAAACTCTTGTTTTTTAAGAAATAATGTTAACCTTCTAGAAGCTGTGATTTTAAAAAACGGGGGAAGTAAGCTTTTCTTATTTCCAAACTCATGCGCAAACTATAGAAAGTGGTTATGACGTAGAATCTGCATACTTTGTTGATTCCATTTATGAAATAAAACACATTTTCTAAAAACTCGTGTTTTTTAAGAAATCATGTAAACCCTCTAGAAGCTGTGATTTTAAAAAACGGGGGAAGTAAGCTTTTCTTATTTCCAAACGCATGCGCAAACTATAGAAAGTCATTATGACGTAGAATGTGCATACTTTGTTGATTCCATCTATTTAATAAAACACATTTTCTAAAAACTCGTGTTTTTTAAGAAATCATGCAAAACTTCTAGAATCTGTGATTTTAAAAAATGGGGGAGGTAAGCTTTTCTTATTTCCGGACGCATGCGCAAACTATAGAAAATCGTTATGACGTAGAATGTGCATACTTTGTTGATTCCATTTTTGAAATAAAACACATTTTCTAAAAACTCGTGTTTTTTAAGAAATCATGTAAACCTTCTAGAAGCTGTAATTTTAGAAAACGGGGGAAGTAAGCTTTTCTTATTTCCGAACGCATGCGCAAACTATAGAAATTCGTTATGACGTAGAATGTGCATACTTTGTTGATTCCATTTATGAAATAAAACACATTTTCTAAAAACTCGTGTTTTTTCAGAAATCATGTAAACCTTCTAGAAGCTGTGATTTTAAAAAAATGGGGGAAGTAAGCTTTTCTTATTTCCAGACGCATGCGCAAACTATAGAAAGTCGTTATGACGTAGAATGTGCATACTTTGTTGATTCCATTTATGAAATAAAACACATTTTCTAAAAAGTCATGTTTTTTAAGAAATCATGTAAACCTTCTAGAAGCTGTGATTTTAAAAAACGGTGGAAGTAAGCTTTTCTTATTTCCAAACGCATGCGCAAACTATAGAATGTGCATACTTTGTTGATTCCATTTATGAAATAAAACACATTTTCTAAAAACTCGTGTTTTTTAAGAAATCATGTAAACCTTCTAGAAGCTGTGATTTTAAAAAACGGGGGAAGTAAGCTTTTCTTATTTCCAAACGTATGCGCAAACTATAGAAAGTCGTTATGACGTAGAATGTGCATACTTTGTTGATTCCATTTATTTAATGAAACACATTTTCTAAAAACTCGTGTTTTTTAAGAAATCATGCAAAACTTCTAGAATCTGTGATTTTAAAAATAGGGGGAGGTAAGCTTTTCTTATTTCCGGACGCATGCGCAAACTGTAGAAATTCGTTATGACGTAGAATGTGCATACTTTGTTGATTCCATTTATGATATAAAACACATTTTCTAAAAACTCGTGTTTTCTAAGAAGTCATGTAAACCTTGTAGAAGCTGTGATTTTAAAAAACGGTGGAAGTAAGCTTTTCTTATTTCCGGACGCATGTGAAAACTATAGAAAGTCGTTATGACGTAGAATGTGCATACTTTGTTGATTCCATTTATGAAATAAAACACATTTTCTAAAAACTCATGTTTTTTAAGAAATCATGTAAACCTTCTAGAAGCTGTGATTTTATAAAACGGGGGATGTAAGCTTTTCTTATTTCCAAATGTATGCGCAAACTATAGAAAGTCGTTATGACGTAGAATGTGCATACTTTGTTGATTCAATTTATGAAATAAAACACATTTTCTAAAAACTCGTGTTTTTTAAGAAATCATGTAAACCTTCTAGAAGCTGTGATTTTAAAAAACGGGGGAAGTAAGCTTTTCTTATTTCCAAACGCATGCGGACACTATAGAAAGTCGCTATGACATAGAATGTGCATAGTTTGTTGATTCCATTTATGAAATAAAACGCATTTTTTAAAAACTCGTGTTTTTTAAGAAATCATGTAAACTTTCTAGAAGCTGTGATTTTAAAAAACGGGGGAAGTATGCTTTTCTTATTTCCGGACACATGAGCAAACTATAGAAAGTCGTTATGACGTAGAATGTGCATACTTTGTAGATTCCATTTCTTTAATAAAACATTTTTTCTAAAAACTCGTGTTTTTTACGAAATCATGTAAACCTTCTAGAAGCTGTGATTTTAAAAAACGGTGGAAGTAAGCTTTTCTTATTTCCGGACGCATGCGCAAATTATAGAAAGTAGTTATGACGTAGAATGTGCATACTTTGTTGATTCTATTTGTGAAATAAAACACATTTTCTAAAAACTCGTGTTATTTAAGAAATCATGTAAACCTTCTAGGAGCTGTGATTTTAAAAAACGGGGGAAGTAAGCTTTTCTTATCTCTGGACGCATGCGCAAACTATAGAAAGTCGTTATGACGTAGAATGTGCATACTTTGTTGATTCCATTTATGAAATAAAACAAATTTTCTAAAAACTCGTGTTTTTTAAGAAATCATGTAAACCTTCTAGAAGCTGTGATTTTAAAAAACGGGGGAAGTAAGCTTTTCTTATTTCCGGATGCATGCGCAAACTATAGAAAGTCGTTATGACAAAGAATGTGCGTACTTTGTAGATTCCATTTATGAAATAAAACACATTTTCTAAAAACTCGTGTTTTTTATGAAATCATGTAAACATTCTAGAAGCTGTGATTTTAAAAAACTGTGGAAGTAAGCTTTTCTTATTTCCGGTCGAGTACGCAAACTATAGAAAGTCGTTATGACGTAGAATCTGCATACTTTTTTGATTCCATTTATGAAATAAAACACATTTTCTAAAAACTCGTGTTTTTTAAGAAATCATGTAAACCTTCTAGAATCCGTGATTTTAAAAAATGGTGGAAGTAAGCTTTTCTTATTTCCGGACGCATGTGCAAACTATAGAAAGTCATTATGACGTAGAATGTGCATACTTTGTTGATTCTATTTGTGAAATAAAACACATTTTCTAAAAACTCGTGTTTTTTAAGAAATCATGTAAACCTTCTAGAAGCTGTGATTTTAAAAAACGGTGGAAGTAAGCTTTTCTTATTTCCGGACGCATGCGCAAACTATAGAAAGTCATTATGACGTAGAATGTGCATACTTTGTTTATTCCATTTATGAAATAAAACACATTTTCTAAAGACTCGTGTTTTTTAAGAAATCATGTAAACCTTCTAGAAGCTGTGATTTTAAAAATCGGAGGAAGTAAGCTTTTCTTATTTCCAAACGCATGTGAAAACTATAGAAAGTCGTTATGACGTAGAATGTGCATAGTTTGTAGATTCCATTTATGAAATAAAACACATTTTCTAAAAACTCGTGTTTTTTACGAAATCATGTAAACATTATAGAAGTTGTGATTTTAAAAAATGGTGGAATTAAACTTTTCTTATTTCTGTACGCATGCGCAAACTATAGAAAGTCGTTATGACGTAGAATGTGCATACTTTGTTGATTCCATTTATGAAATAAAACATATTTTCTAAAACCTCGTGTTTTTTACGAAATCATGTAAACATTCTAGAAGCTGTGATTTTAAAAAACTGTGGAAGTAAGCTTTTCTTATTTCCAGTCGAATACGCAAACTATAGAAAGTCGTTATGACGTAGAATGTGCATACTTTGTTGATTCCATTTATGAAATAAAAGACATTTTCTAAAAACTCGTGTTTTTTAAGAAATCATGTAAACCTTCTAGAATCCGTGATTTTAAAAAATGGTGGAAGTAAGCTTTTCTTATTTCCGGACGCATGTGCTAACTATAGAAAGTCGTTATGACGTAGAATGTGCATACTTTGTTGATTCTATTTGTGAAATAAAACAAATTTTCTAAAAACTCGTGTTTTTTAAGAAATCATGTAAACCTTCTAGAAGCTGTGATTTTAAAAAACGGGGGAAGTAAGCTTTTCTTATTTCTGGACGCATGCGCAAACTATAGAAAGTCATTATGACGTAGAATGTGCATACTTTGTTGATTCCATTTATGAAATAAAACACATTTTTTAAAAACTCGTGTTTTTTAAGAAATCATGTAAACCTTCTGGAAGCTGTGATTTTAAAAAACGGGGGAAGTAAATTTTTCTTATTTCCAAATGCATGCCCAAACTATAGAAAGTCGTTATGACGTAGAATGTGCATACTTTGTTGATTCCATTTATGAAATAAAACACATTTTGTAAAAACTTGTGTTTTTTAACAAATCTTGTAAACCTTCTAGAAGCTGTGATTTTAAAAAACGGGGGAGGTAAGCTTTTCTTATTTCCAAACGCATGCGCAAACTATAGAAAGTCGTTATGACGTACAATGTGCATATTTTGTTGATTCCATTTATGAAATAAAAAACATTTTCTAAAAATTCGTGTTTTTTAAGAAATCATGTAAACCTTCTAGAGGCTGTGGTTTTAAAAAACGGGGGAAGTAAGCTTTTCTTATTTCCGGACGCATGCGCAAACTATAGAAAGTCGTTATGACGTAGAATGTGCATACTTTGTTGATTCTATTTGTGAAATAAAACACATTTTCTAAAAACTCGTGTTTTTTAAGAAATCATGTAAACCTTCTAGAAGCTGTGATTTTAAAAAATGGGGGAAGTAAGCTTTTCTTATTTCCAGACGCATGCGCAAACTATAGAAAGTCGTTATGACGTAGAATGTGCATACTTTGTTGATTCCATTTATGAAATAAAACACATTTTATAAAAACTCGTGTTTTTAACAAATCATGTAAACCTTCTAGAAGCTGTGATTTTAAAAAATGGTGGAAGTAAGCTTTTCTTATTTCCAAACGCACGCGCAAACTATAGAAAGTCGCTATGACATAGAAAGTGCATACTTTGTTGATTCCATTTATGAAATAAAACACATTTTCTAAAAACTCGTGTTTTTTAACAAATCATGTAAACCTTCTAGAAGCTGTGATTTTAAAAAACGGGGGAAGTAATCTTTTCTTATTTCCAAATGCATGCGCAAACTCTAGAAAGTCGTTATGACGTAGAATGTGCATACTTTGTTGATTCCATTTATGAAATAAAACACATTTTCTAAAAACTCTTGTTTTTTAAGAAATCATGTAAACCTTCTAGAAGCTGTGATTTTAAAAAACAGTGGAAGTAAGCTTTTCTTATTTCGGGACGCATGCGCAAACTATAGAAAGTCGTTATGACGTAGAATATGCATACTTTGTTGATTCCATTTATGAAATAAAACACATTTTCTAAAAACTTGTGTTTTTTACGAAATCATGTAAACCTTCTACAAGCTGTGATTTTAAAAAACGGGGGAAGTAAGCTTTTCTTATTTCCGGACACATGCACAAACTATAGAAAGTCGTTATGACGAATAATGCACGTACTTTGTAGATTCCAATGGTGAAATAAAACACATTTTCTAAAAACTCATGTTTTTTATGAAATCATGTAAACCTTCTAGAAGCTGTGATTTTAAAAAACGCTGGAAGTAAGCTTTTCTTATTTCCGGACGAATGCGCAAACCATATAAAGTCGTTATGACATAGAATGTGCATACTTTGTAGATTCCATATATGAAATAAAACACATTTTCTAAAAACTCGTGTTTTTTAAGAAATCATGTAAACCTTGTAGACGCTGTGATTTTAAAAAACGGGGGAAGTAAGCTTTTCTTATTTCCAAACGCATGCGCAAACTATAGAAAGTCGTTATGACGTAGAATGTGCATAGTTTGTTGATTCCATTTATGAAATAAAACACATTTTCTAAAAACTCGTGTTTTTTAAGAAATCATGTAAACCTTCTAGAAGCTGTGATTTTAAAAAATGGGGGAAGTAAGCTTTTCTTATTTCCAAATGCATGCGCAAACTCTAGAAAGTCGTTATGCCGTAGAATGTGCATACTTTGTTGATACCATTTATGAAATAAAACACATTTTCTAAAAACTCCTGTTTTTTAAGAAATCATGTAAACCTTCTAAAAGCTGTGATTTTAAAAAACAGTGGAAGTAAGCTTTTCTTATTTCGGATGCATGCGCAAACTATAGAAAGTCGTTATGATGTAGAATCTGCATACTTTGTTGATTCCATTTATGAAATAAAACACATTTTCTAAAAACTCGTGTTTTTTAGGAAATCATGTAAACCTTCTAGAAGCTGTGATTTTAAAAAACGGTGGAAGTAAGCTTTTCTTATTTCCAAATGCATCCGCAAACTATAGAAAGTCGTTATGACGTAGAATGTGCATACTTTGTTGATTCCATTTATAAAATGAAACACATTTTCTAAAAACTCGTGTTTTTTAAGAAATCATGTAAACCTTCTAGACGCTGTGATTTTAAAAAACGGGGGAAGTAAGCTTTTCTTATTTCCAAACGCATGCGCAAACTATAGAAAGTCGTTATGACGTAGAATGTGTATACTTTGTTGATTCCATTTATGAAATAAAACACATTTTTTAAAAACTAGTGTTTTTTAAGAAATCATGTAAACCTTCTAGAAGCTGTGATTTTAAAAACGGGGGAAGTAAGCTTTTCTTATTTCCGGATGCATGCGCAAACTATAGAAAGTCGTTATGACAAAGAATGTGCATACTTTGTAGATTCCATTTATGAAATAAAACACATTTTCTAAAAACTCGTGTTTTTTATGAAATCATGTAAACATTCTAGAAGCTGTGATTTTAAAAAATTGTGGAAGTAAGCTTTTCTTATTTCCGGTCGAGTACGCAAACTATAGAAAGTCGTTATGACGTAGAATCTGCATACTTTTTTGATTCCATTTATGAAATAAAACACATTTTCTAAAAACTCGTGTTTTTTAAGAAATCATGTAAACCTTCTAGAATCCGTGATTTTAAAAAATGGTGGAAGTAAGCTTTTCTTATTTCCGGACGCATGTGCAAACTATAGAAAGTCATTATGACGTAGAATGTGCATACTTTGTTGATTCTATTTGTGAAATAAAACACATTTTCTAAAAACTCGTGTTTTTTAAGAAATCATGTAAACCTTCTAGAAGCTGTGATTTTAAAAAACGGTGGAAGTAAGCTTTTCTTATTTCCGGACGCATGCGCAAACTATAGAAAGTCGTTATGACGTAGAATGTGCATACTTTGTTTATTCCATTTATGAAATAAAACACATTTTCTAAAGACTCGTGTTTTTTAAGAAATCATGTAAACCTTCTAGAAGCTGTGATTTTAAAAATCGGAGGAAGTAAGCTTTTCTTATTTCCAAACGCATGTGAAAACTATAGAAAGTCGTTATGACGTAGAATTTGCATAGTTTGTAGATTCCATTTATGAAATAAAACACATTTTCTAAAAACTCGTGTTTTTTACGAAATCATGTAAACATTATAGAAGCTGTGATTTTAAAAAATGGTGGAATTAAACTTTTCTTATTTCTGGACGCATGCGCAAACTATAGAAAGTCCTTATGACGTAGAATGTGCATACTTTGTTGATTCCATTTATGAAATAAAACACATTTTCTAAAAACTCGTGTTTTTTAAGAAATCATGTAAACCTTCTAGAAGTTGTGATTTTAAAAAACGGGGGAAGTAAGCTTTTCTTATTTGCGGACGCATGTGCAAACTATAGAAAGTCGTTATGACAAAGAATGTGCGTACTTTGTAGATTCCATTGATGAAATAAAACACATTTTCTAAAAACTCGTGTTTTTTACGAAATCATGTAAACATTCTAGAAGCTGTGATTTTAAAAAACTGTGGAAGTAAGCTTTTCCTATTTCCAGTCGAATACGCAAACTATAGAAAGTCGTTATGACGTAGAATGTGCATACTTTGTTGATTCCATTTATGAAATAAAACAAATTTTCTAAAAACTTGTGTTTTTTAAGAAATCATGTAAACCTTCTAGAATCCGTTATTTTAAAAAATGGTGGAAGTAAGCTTTTCTTATTTCCGGACGCATGTGCAAACTATAGAAAGTCGTTATGACGTAGAATGTGCATACTTTGTTGATTCTATTTGTGAAATAAAACAAATTTTCTAAAAACTCGTGTTTTTTAAGAAATCATGTAAACCTTCTAGAAGCTGTGATTTTAAAAAACGGGGGAAGTAAGCTTTTCTTATTTCTGGACGCATGCGCAAACTATAGAAAGTCATTATGACGTAGAATGTGGATACTTTGTTGATTCCATTTATGAAATAAAACACATTTTTTAAAAACTCGTGTTTTTTAAGAAATCATGTAAACCTTCTGGAAGCTGTGATTTTAAAAAACGGGGGAAGTAAGCTTTTCTTATTTCCAAATGCATGCCCAAACTATAGAAAGTCGTTATGACGTAGAATGTGCATACTTTGTTGATTCCATTTATGAAATAAAACACATTTTGTAAAAACTTGTGTTTTTTAACAAATCTTGTAAACCTTCTAGAAGCTGTGATTTTAAAAAACGGGGGAGGTAAGCTTTTCTTATTTCCAAACGCATGCGCAAACTATAGAAAGTCGTTATGACGTACAATGTGCATATTTTGTTGATTCCATTTATGAAATAAAAAACATTTTCTAAAAACTCGTGTTTTTTAATAAATCATGTAAACCTTCTAGAGGCTGTGGTTTTAAAAAACGGGGCAAGTAAGCTTTTCTTATTTCCGGACGCATGCGCAAACTATAGAAAGTCGTTATGACGTAGAATGTGCATACTTTGTTGATTCTATTTGTGAAATAAAACACATTTTCTAAAAACTCGTGTTTTTTAAGAAATCATGTAAACCTTCTAGAAGCTGTGATTTTAAAAAATGGGGGAAGTAAGCTTTTCTTATTTCCAAACGCATGCGCAAACTATAGAAAGTCGTTATGACGTAGAATGTGCATAGTTTGTTGATTCCATTTATGAAATAAAACACATTTTCTAAAAACTCGTGTTTTTTAAGAAATCATGTCAACCTTCTAGAAGCTGTGATTTTAAAAAATGGGGGAAGTAAGCTTTTCTTATTTCCAGTCGAATACGCAAACTATAGAAAGTCGTTATGACGTAGAATGTGCATACTTTGTTGATTCCATTTATGAAATAAAACACATTTTCTAAAAACTCCTGTTTTTTAAGAAATCATGTAAACCTTCTAAAAGCTGTGATTTTAAAAAACAGTGGAAGTAAGGTTTTCTTATTTCGGACGCATGCGCAAACTATAGAAAGTTGTTATGATGTAGAATCTGCATACTTTGTTGATTCCATTTATGAAATAAAACACATTTTCTAAAAATTCGTGTTTTTTACGAAATCATGTAAACCTTCTAGAAGCTGTGATTTTAAAAAACGGTGGAAGTAAGCTTTTCTTATTTCCAAATGCATCCGCAAACTATAGAAAGTCGTTATGATGTAGAATGTGCATACTTTGTTGATTCCATTTATAAAATGAAACACATTTTCTAAAAACTCGTGTTTTTTAAGAAATCATGTAAACCTTCTAGACGCTGTGATTTTAAAAAACGGGGGAAGTAAGCTTTTCTTATTTCCAAACGCATGCGCAAACTATAGAAAGTCGTTATGACGTAGAATGTGTATACTTTGTTGATTCCATTTATGAAATAAAACACATTTTTTAAAAACTAGTGTTTTTTAAGAAATCATGTAAACCTTCTAGAAGCTGTGATTTTAAAAACGGTGGAAGTAAGCTTTTCTTATTTCCAGACGCATTCGCAAACTATAGAAAGTCGTTATGACGTAGAATGTGTATACTTTGTTGATTCCATTTATGAAATAAAACACATTTTTTTAAAACTAGTGTTTTTTAAGAAATCATGTAAACCTTCTAGAAGCTGTGATTTTAAAAAATCGGGGGAAGTAAGATTTTCTTATTTCCAAACGCATGCGCAAACTATAGAAAGTCATTATGACGTAGAATGTGCATAGTTTGTAGATTCCATTTATGAAATAAAACACATTTTCTAAAAACTCGTGTTTTTTACGAAATCATGTAAACATTTTAGAAGCTGTGATTTTAAAAAACGGGGGAACTAAGTTTTTCTTATTTCTTGACGCATGCGCAAACTATAGAAAGTTGTTATGACGTAGAATGTGCATACTTTGTAGATTCCATTGATGAAATAAAACGCATTTTCTAAGAACTCGTGTTTTTTACGAAATCATGTAAACCTTCTAGAAGCTGTGATTTTAAAAGACGGGGGAAGTAAGCTTTTCTTATTTCTTGATGCATGCGCAAACTACATAAATTCGTTATGACGTAGAATGTGCATACTTTGTAGATTCCATTTATTAAATAAAACACATTTTCTAAAAACTCGTGTTTGTTACGAAATCATGTAAAGCTTCTAGAAGCTGTGATTTTAAAAATGGTGGAAGTAAGCTTTTCTTATATCCGGACGCATGCACAAACTATAGAAACTCGTTTTGACGTAGAATGTGCATACTTTGTTGATTCCATTTATGAAATAAAACACATTTTCTAAAAACTCGTGTTTTTTACGAAATCATGTAAACCTTCTAGAAGCTGTGATTTTAAAAAACGGTGGAAGTAAGCTTTTCTTATTTCCGGTCGAATGCGCAAACTATAGAAACTCGTTATTACGTAGAATGTGCATACTTTGTTGATTCCATTTATAAAATAAAACACATTTTCTAAAAACTCGTGTTTTTTAAGAAATCATGTAAACCTTCTAGAAGCTGTGATATTAAAAAACGGGGGAAGTAAGCTTTTCTTATTTCCAAACGCATGCGCAAACTATAGAAAGTCGTTATGACGTAAAATGTGCATACTTTGTTGATTCCATTTATGAAATAAAACACATTTTCTAAAAACTCGTGTTTTTTGAGAAATCATGTAAACCTTCTAGAAGCTGCGATTTTAAAAAACGGGGGAAGTAAGCTTTTCTTATTTCCGGACGCATGCGCAAACTATAGAAAGTCGTTATGACGTAGAATGTGCATACTTTGTTGATTCCATTTATGAAATAAAACACATATTCTAAAAACTCGTGTTTTTTACGAAATCATGTAAACTTTCTAGAAGCTGTGATTTTAAAAAACGGGGGAAGTAAGCTTTTCTTTTTTCCAAACGCATGCGCAAACTATAGAAAGTCGTTATGATGTAGAATGTGCATACTTTGTTGTTTCCATTGATGAAATAAAACACATTTTCTAAAAACTCGTGTTTTTTAAGAAATCATGTAAATCTTCTAGAAGCTGTGATTTTAAAAAACGGGGGAAGTAAGCTTTTCTTATTTCCGGACGCATGCATAAACTATAGAAATTCCTTATGACATAGAATGTGCATACTTTGATGATTCCATTTATGAAATAAAACACATTTTCTAAAAACTCGTGTTTTTTAAGAAATCATGTAAACCTTCTAGACGCTGTGATTTTAAAAAACGGGGGAAGTAAGCTTTTCTTATTTCCAAACGCATGCGCTAACTATAGAAAGTCGTTATGACGTAGAATGTGCATACTTTGTTGATTCCATTTATGAAATAAAACACATTTTCTAAAAACTCGTGTTTTTTAAGAAATCATGTAAACCTTCTAGAAGCTGTGATTTTAAAAAAAGGGGGAAGTAAGCTTTTCTTATTTCTGGACGCATGCGCAAACTATAGAAAGTCGTTATGACGTAGAATGTGCATACTTTGTTGATTAAATTTATGAAATAAAACACATTTTCTAAAAACTCGTGTTTTTTAAGAAATCATGTAATACTTCTAGAAGCTGTGATTTTAAAAAACGGGGGAAGTAAGCTTTTCTTATTTCCAAACGCATGCGCAAACTATAGAAAGTCGTTATGACGTAGAATGTGCATACTTTGTTGATTCCATTTATGAAATAAAACACATTTTCTAAAAACTCGTGTTTTTTACGAAATCATGTAAATCTTCTAGAAGCTGTGATCTTAAAAAACGGGGGAAGTAAGCTTTTCTTGTTTCTTGACGCATGCGCAAACTATACAAAGTCGTTATGACGTAGAATGTGCATACTTTGTTGATTCCATTTATGAAATAAAACACATTTTCTAAAAACTCGTGTTTTTTAAGAAATCATGTAAACGTTCTAGAAGCTGTGATTTTAAAAAAGGGGGGAAGTAAGCTTTTCTTATTTCCTGTCGCATGCGCAAACTATAGAAAGTTGTTATGACGTAGAATGTGCATACTTTGTAGATTCCATTTATGAAATAAAACACATTTTCTAAAAACTCGTGTTTTTTACGAAATCATCTAAATCTTCTAGAAGCTGTGATCTTAAAAAAGGGGGAAGTAAGCTTTTCTTGTTTCTTGACGCATGCGCAAACTATACAAAGTCGTTATGACGTAGAATGTGCATACTTTGTAGATTCCCTTTATGAAATAAAACACATTTTCTAAAACCTCGTGTTTTTTACGAAATCATGTAAACCTTCTAGAAGCTGTGATTTTAAAAAACGGGGGAAGTAAGTTTTTCTTATTTCCAGACGCATGCGCAAACTATAGAAAGTTGTTATGACGTAGAATGTGCATACTTTGTAGATTCCATTTATGAAATAAAACACATTTTCTAAAAACTCGTGTTTTTTACGAAATCATGTAAATCTTCTAGAAGCCGTGATCTTAAAAAATGGGGGAAGTAAGCTTTTCTTGTTTCTTGACGCATGCGCAAACTATACAAAGTCGTTATGACGTAGAATGTGCATACTTTGTAGATTCCCTTTATGAAATAAAACACATTTTCTAAAAACTCGTGTTTTTTACGAAATCATGTAAACCTTCTAGAAGCTGTGATTTTAAAAAACGGGGGAAGTAAGTTTTTCTTATTTCCAGACGCATGCGCAAACTATAGAAAGTTGTTATGACGTAGAACGTGCATACTTTGTAGATTCCATTTATGAAATAAAACACATTTTCTAAAAACTCGTGTTTTTTACGAAATCATGTAAATCTTCTAGAAGCTGTGATCTTAAAAAACGGGGGAAGTAAGCTTTTCTTGTTTCTTGACGCATGCGCAAACTATACAAAGTCGTTATGACGTAGAATGTGCATACTTTGTTGATTCCATTTATGAAATAAAACACATTTTCTAAAAACTCGTGTTTTTTAAGAAATCATGTAAACGTTCTAGAAGCTGTGATTTTAAAAAACGGGGGAAGTAAGCTTTTCTTATTTCCAAACGCATGCGCAAACTATAGAAAGTTGTTATGACGTAGAATGTGCATACTTTGTAGATTCTATTTATGAAATAAAACACATTTTCTAAAAACTCGTGTTTTTTACGAAATCATGTAAATCTTCTAGAAGCTGTGATCTTAAAAAACGGGGGAAGTAAGCTTTTCTTGTTTCTTGACGCATGCGCAAACTATACAAAGTCGTTATGACGTAGAATGTGCATACTTTGTTGATTCCATTTATGAAATAAAACACATTTTCTAAAAACTCGTGTTTTTTAAGAAATCATGTAAACGTTCTAGAAGCTGTGATTTTAAAAAACGGGGGAAGTAAGCTTTTATTATTTCCAGACGCATGCGCAAACTATAGAAAGTTCTTATGACGTAGAATGTGCATACTTTGTAGATTCCATTTATGAAATAAAACACATTTTCTAAAAACTCGTGTTTTTTACGAAATCATGTAAATCTTCTAGAAGCTGTGATCTTAAAAAACAGGGGAAGTAAGCTTTTCTTGTTTCTTGACGCATGCGCAAACTATACAAAGTTGTTATGACGTAGAATGTGCATACTTTGTAGATTCCCTTTATGAAATAAAACACATTTTCTAAAAACTCGTGTTTTTTACGAAATCATGTAAACCTTCTAGAAGCTGTGATTTTAAAAAACGGGGGAAGTAAGTTTTTCTTATTTCCAGACGCATGCGCAAACTATAGAAAGTTGTTATGACGTAGAATGTGCATACTTTGTAGATTCCATTTATGAAATAAAACACATTTTCTAAAAACTCGTGTTTTTTTCGAAATCATGTAAACCTTCTAGAAGCTGTGATTTTAAAAGACGGGGGAAGTAAGCTTTTCTTATTTCTGGACGCATGCACAAACTATATAAAGTCGTTATGATGTAGAATGTGCATACTTTGTAGATTCCATTTATGAAATAAAACACATTTTCTAAAAACTCGTGTTTGTTACGAAATCATGTAAAGCTTCTAGAAGCTATGATTTTAAAAATGGTGGAAGTAAGCTTTTCTTATTTCCGGATGCATGCGCAAACTATAGAAAGTCGTTATGACGTAGAATGTGCATACTTTGTTGATTCCATTTATGAAATAAAACACATTTTCTAAAAACTCGTGTTTTTTACGAAATGATGTAAACCTTCTAGAAGCTGTGATTTTAAAAAACGGTGGAAGTAAGCTTTTCTTATTTCCGGTCGAATGCGCAAACTATAGAAAGTCGTTATTACGTAGAATGTGCATACTTTGTTGATTCCATTTATGAAATAAAACACATTTTCTAAAAACTCGTGTTTTTTAAGAAATCATGCAAACCTTCTAGAAGCTGTGATTTTAAAAAACGGGGGAAGTAAGCTTTTCTTATTTCCGGACGCATGCGCAAACTATAGAAAGTCGTTATGACATAGAATGTGCATACTTTGTTGATTCCATTTATGAAATAAAACACATTTTCTAAAAACTCGTGTTTTTTCAGAAATCATGTAAACCTTCTAGAAGCTGTGATTTTAAAAAACGGGGGAAGTAAGCTTTTCTTATTTCCAAACGCATGCGCAAACTATAGAAAGTCGTTATTACATAGAATGTGCATACATTGTTGATTCCATTTATGAAATAAAACACATTTTCTAAAAACTCGTGTTTTTTAAGAAATCATGTAAACCTTCTAGAAGCTGTGATTTTAAAAAACGGGGGAAGTAAGCTTTTCTTATTTCCGGACCAATGCGCAAACTATAGAAAGTCGTTATGACGTAGAATGTGCATACTTTGTAGATTCTATTTATGAAATAAAGCACATTTTCTAAAAACAAGTGTTTTTTAGGAAATCATGTAAACCTTCTAGAAGCTGTGATTTAAAAAAACGGTGGAAGTAAGCTTTTCTTATTTCCGGACGAATGCGCAAACTATAGAAATTCGTTATGACGTAGAATGTACATACTTTGTAGATTCCATTTATGAAATAAAACACATTTTCTAAAAACTCGTGTTTTTTACGAAATCATGTAAACCTTGTAGAAGCTGTGATTTTAAAAAACCGGGGAAGTAAGCTTTTCTTATTTCCAGATGCATGCGCAAACTATAGAATGTCGTTATGACGAAGAATGTGCATACTTTGTTGATTCCATTTTTAAAGAAAACACATTTTCTAAAAACTCGTGTTTTTTAATAAATCATGTAAACCTTCTAGAAGCAGTGATTTTGAAAAACGGTGGAAGTAAGATTTTCTTATTTTCGGACGAATGCGCAAACTATAGAAAGTCGTTATGACGTAGAATGTGCATACTTTGTTGATTCCATTTATGAAATAAAACACATTTTCTAAAAACTCGTGTTTTTTAAGAAATCATGTAAACCTTCTAGAAGCTGTGATTTTAAAAAACGGGGGAAGTAAGCTTTTCTTATTTCCGGACGCATGCGCAAACTATAGAAAGTCATTATGATGAAGAATGCGCATACTTTGTAGATTCCATTTATGAAATAAAACACATTCTCTAAAAACTCGTGTTTTTTACGAAATCATGTAAACCTTCTAGAAGCTGTGATTTTAAAAAACGGGGGAAGTAAGCTTTTCTTATTTCCGGACGCATGCGCAAACTATAGAAAGTCCTTATGACGTAGAATGTGCATACTTTGTAGATTCCATTTATGAAATAAAACACATTTTCTAAAAACTCGTGTTTTTTACGAAATCATGTAAACCTTGTAGAAGCTGTGATTTTAAAAAACGGGGGAAGTAAGCTTTTCTTATTTCCGGATGCATGCGCAAACTATAGAAAGTCCTTATGACGATGAATGTGCATACTTTGTTGATTCCATTTATGAAATAAAACACATTTTCTAAAAACTCGTGTTTTTTAAGAAATCATGCAAACCTTCTAGAAGCTGTGATTTTAAAAAACAGGGGAAGTAAGCTTTTCTTATTTCCGGACGCATGCGCAAACTATAGAAAGTCGTTATGACATAGAATGTGCATACTTTGTTGATTCGATTTATGAAATAAAACACATTTTCTAAAAACTCGTGTTTTTTACGAAATCATGTAAACCTTCTAGAAGCTGTGATTTTAAAAAATGGGGGAAGTAAGCTTTTCTTATTTCCAAACGCATGCGCAAACTATAGAATGTCGTTATGACATAGAATGTGCATACTTTGTTGATTCCATTTATGAAATAAAACACAGTTTCTAAAAACTCGTGTTTTTTAAGAAATCATGTAGACCTTCTAGAAGCTGTGATTTTAAAAAACAGGGGAAGTAAGCTTTTCTTATTTCCGGACGCATGCGCAAACTATAGAAAGTCGTTATGACGTAGAATGTGCATACTTTGTAGATTCCATTTATGAAATAAAACACATTTTCTAAAAACTCGTGTTTTTTAAGAAATTATGTAAACCTTCTAGACGCTGTGATTTTAAAAAACGGGGGAAGTAAGCTTTTCTTATTTCCAAACGCATGCGCAAATTATAGAAAGTAGTTATGACGTAGAATGTGCATACTTTGTTGATTCTATTTGTGAAATAAAACACATTTTCTAAAAACTCGTGTTATTTAAGAAATCATGTAAACCTTCTAGGAGCTGTGATTTTAAAAAACGGTGGAAGTAAGCTTTTCTTATCTCTGGACGCATGCGCAAACTATAGAAAGTCGTTATGACGTAGAATGTGCATACTTTGTTGATTCCATTTATGAAATAAAACAAATTTTCTAAAAACTCGTGTTTTTTAAGAAATCATGTAAACCTTCTAGAAGCTGTGATTTTAAAAAACGGGGGAAGTAAGCTTTTCTTATTTCCGGATGCATGCGCAAACTATAGAAAGTCGTTATGACAAAGAATGTGCGTACTTTGTAGATTCCATTTATGAAATAAAACACATTTTCTAAAAACTCGTGTTTTTTATGAAATCATGTAAACATTCTAGAAGCTGTGATTTTAAAAAACTGTGGAAGTAAGCTTTTCTTATTTCCGGTCGAGTACGCAAACTATAGAAAGTCGTTATGACGTAGAATCTGCATACTTTTTTGATTCCATTTATGAAATAAAACACATTTTCTAAAAACTCGTGTTTTTTAAGAAATCATGTAAACCTTCTAGAATCCGTGATTTTAAAAAATGGTGGAAGTAAGCTTTTCTTATTTCCGGACGCATGTGCAAACTATAGAAAGTCATTATGACGTAGAATGTGCATACTTTGTTGATTCTATTTGTGAAATAAAACACATTTTCTAAAAACTCGTGTTTTTTAAGAAATCATGTAAACCTTCTAGAAGCTGTGATTTTAAAAAACGGTGGAAGTAAGCTTTTCTTATTTCCGGACGCATGCGCAAACTATAGAAAGTCGTTATGACGTAGAATGTGCATACTTTGTTTATTCCATTTATGAAATAAAACACATTTTCTAAAGACTCGTGTTTTTTAAGAAATCATGTAAACCTTCTAGAAGCTGTGATTTTAAAAATCGGAGGAAGTAAGCTTTTCTTATTTCCAAACGCATGTGAAAACTATAGAAAGTCGTTATGACGTAGAATGTGCATAGTTTGTAGATTCCATTTATGAAATAAAACACATTTTCTAAAAACTCGTGTTTTTTACGAAATCATGTAAACATTATAGAAGCTGTGATTTTAAAAAATGGTGGAATTAAACTTTTCTTATTTCTGTACGCATGCGCAAACTATAGAAAGTCGTTATGACGTAGAATGTGCATACTTTGTTGATTCCATTTATGAAATAAAACACATTTTCTAAAACCTCGTGTTTTTTACGAAATCATGTAAACATTCTAGAAGCTGTGATTTTAAAAAACTGTGGAAGTAAGCTTTTCTTATTTCCAGTCGAATACGCAAACTATAGAAAGTCGTTATGACGTAGAATGTGCATACTTTGTTGATTCCATTTATGAAATAAAAGACATTTTCTAAAAACTCGTGTTTTTTAAGAAATCATGTAAACCTTCTAGAATCCGTGATTTTAAAAAATGGTGGAAGTAAGCTTTTCTTATTTCCGGACGCATGTGCAAACTATAGAAAGTCGTTATGACGTAGAATGTGCATACTTTGTTGATTCTATTTGTGAAATAAAACAAATTTTCTAAAAACTCGTGTTTTTTAAGAAATCATGTAAACCTTCTAGAAGCTGTGATTTTAAAAAACGGGGGAAGTAAGCTTTTCTTATTTCTGGACGCATGCGCAAACTATAGAAAGTCATTATGACGTAGAATGTGCATACTTTGTTGATTCCATTTA
This sequence comes from Larix kaempferi, assembly GCA_027924585.1. Lineage (NCBI taxonomy): Eukaryota > Viridiplantae > Streptophyta > Pinopsida > Pinales > Pinaceae > Larix > Larix kaempferi. The sequence continues at coordinate 1,046,999 of BSBM01001607.1, forward strand.
TGAAATAAAACACATTTTTTAAAAACTCGTGTTTTTTAAGAAATCATGTAAACCTTCTGGAAGCTGTGATTTTAAAAAACGGGGGAAGTAAGCTTTTCTTATTTCCAAATGCATGCCCAAACTATAGAAAGTCGTTATGACGTAGAATGTGCATACTTTGTTGATTCTATTTGTGAAATAAAACAAATTTTCTAAAAACTCGTGTTTTTTAAGAAATCATGTAAACCTTCTAGAAGCTGTGATTTTAAAAAACGGGGGAAGTAAGCTTTTCTTATTTCTGGACGCATGCGCAAACTATAGAAAGTCATTATGACGTAGAATGTGCATACTTTGTTGATTCCATTTATGAAATAAAACACATTTTTTAAAAACTCGTGTTTTTTAAGAAATCATGTAAACCTTCTGGAAGCTGTGATTTTAAAAAACGGGGGAAGTAAGCTTTTCTTATTTCCAAATGCATGCGCAAACTATACAAAGTCGTTATGACGTAGAATGTGCATACTTTGTTGATTCCATTTATGAAATAAAACACATTTTCTAAAAACTCGTGTTTTTTAAGAAATCATGTAAACGTTCTAGAAGCTGTGATTTTAAAAAAGGGGGGAAGTAAGCTTTTCTTATTTCCTGTCGCATGCGCAAACTATAGAAAGTTGTTATGACGTAGAATGTGCATACTTTGTAGATTCCATTTATGAAATAAAACACATTTTCTAAAAACTCGTGTTTTTTACGAAATCATGTAAATCTTCTAGAAGCTGTGATCTTAAAAAACGGGGGAAGTAAGCTTTTATTGCTTCTTGACGCATGCGCAAACTATACAAAGTCGTTATGACGTAGAATGTGCATACTTTGTAGATTCCCTTTATGAAATAAAACACATTTTCTAAAACCTCGTGTTTTTTACGAAATCATGTAAACCTTCTAGAAGCTGTGATTTTAAAAAATGGGGGAAGTAAGTTTTTCTTATTTCCAGACGCATGCGCAAACTATAGAAAGTTGTTATGACGTAGAATGTGCATACTTTGTAGATTCCATTTATGAAATAAAACACATTTTCTAAAAACTCGTGTTTTTTACGAAATCATGTAAATCTTCTAGAAGCCGTGATCTTAAAAAATGGGGGAAGTAAGTTTTTCTTATTTCCAGACGCATGCGCAAACTATAGAAAGTTGTTATGACGTAGAACGTGCATACTTTGTAGATTCCATTTATGAAATAAAACACATTTTCTAAAAACTCGTGTTTTTTACGAAATCATGTAAATCTTCTAGAAGCTGTGATCTTAAAAAACGGGGGAAGTAAGCTTTTCTTGTTTCTTGACGCATGCGGAAACTATACAAAGTCGTTATGACGTAGAATGTGCATACTTTGTTGATTCCATTTATGAAATAAAACACATTTTCTAAAAACTCGTGTTTTTTAAGAAATCATGTAAACGTTCTAGAAGCTGTGATTTTAAAAAACGGGGGAAGTAAGCTTTTCTTATTTCCAAACGCATGCGCAAACTATAGAAAGTTGTTATGACGTAGAATGTGCATACTTTGTAGATTCCATTTATGAAATAAAACACATTTTCTAAAAACTCGTGTTTTTTACGAAATCATGTAAATCTTCTAGAAGCAGTGATCTTAAAAAACGGGGGAAGTAAGCTTTTCTTGTTTCTTGACGCATGCGCAAACGATACAAAGTCGTTATGACGTAGAATGTGCATACTTTGTTGATTCCATTTATGAAATAAAACACATTTTCTAAAAACTCGTGTTTTTTAAGAAATCATGTAAACGTTCTAGAAGCTGTGATTTTAAAAAACGGGGGAAGTAAGCTTTTCTTATTTCCAGACGCATGCGCAAACTATAGAAAGTTCTTATGACGTAGAATGTGCATACTTTGTAGATTCCATTTATGAAATAAAACACATTTTCTAAAAACTCGTGTTTTTTACGAAATCATGTAAATCTTCTAGAAGCTGTGATCTTAAAAAACAGGGGAAGTAAGCTTTTCTTGTTTCTTGACGCATGCGCAAACTATACAAAGTCGTTATGACGTAGAATGTGCATACTTTGTAGATTCCCTTTATGAAATAAAACACATTTTCTAAAAACTTGTGTTTTTTACGAAATCATGTAAACCTTCTAGAAGCTGTGATTTTAAAAAACGGGGGAAGTAAGTTTTTCTTATTTCCAGACGGATGCGCAAACTATAGAAAGTTGTTATGACGTAGAATGTGCATACTTTGTAGATTCCATTTATGAAATAAAACACATTTTCTAAAAACTCGTGTTTTTTTCGAAATCATGTAAACCTTCTAGAAGCTGTGATTTTAAAAGACGGGGGAAGTAAGCTTTTCTTATTTCTGGACGCATGCACAAACTATATAAAGTTGTTATGATGTAGAATGTGCATACTTTGTAGATTCCATTTATGAAATAAAACACATTTTCTAAAAACTCGTGTTTGTTACGAAATCATGTAAAGCTTCTAGAAGCTATGATTTTAAAAATGGTGGAAGTAAGATTTTCTTATTTCCGGATGCATGCGCAAACTATAGAAAGTCGTTATGACGTAGAATGTGCATACTTTGTTGATTCCATTTATGAAATAAAACACATTTTCTAAAAACTCGTGTTTTTTACGAAATCATGTAAACCTTCTAGAAGCTGTGATTTTAAAAAACAATGGAAGTAAGCTTTTCTTATTTCCGGTCGAATGCGCAAACTATAGAAAGTCGTTATTACGTAGAATGTGCATACTTTGTTGATTCCATTTATGAAATAAAACACATTTTCTAAAAACTCGTGTTTTTTAAGAAATCATGCAAACCTTCTAGAAGCTGTGATTTTAAAAAACGGGGGAAGTAAGCTTTTCTTATTTCCGGACGCATGCGCAAACTATAGAAAGTCGTTATGACATAGAATGTGCATACTTTGTTGATTCCATTTATGAAATAAAACACATTTTCTAAAAACTCGTGTTTTTTCAGAAATCATGTAAACCTTCTAGAAGCTGTGATTTTAAAAAACGGGGGAAGTAAGCTTTTCTTATTTCCAAACGCATGCGCAAACTATAGAAAGTCGTTATTACATAGAATGTGCATACATTGTTGATTCCATTTATGAAATAAAACACATTTTCTAAAAACTCGTGTTTTTTAAGAAATCATGTAAACCTTCTAGAAGCTGTGATTTTAAAAAACGGGGGAAGTAAGCTTTTCTTATTTCCGGACCAATGCGCAAACTATAGAAAGTCGTTATGACGTAGAATGTGCATACTTTGTAGATTCTATTTATGAAATAAAGCACATTTTCTAAAAACAAGTGTTTTTTAGGAAATCATGTAAACCTTCTAGAAGCTGTGATTTAAAAAAACGGTGGAAGTAAGCTTTTCTTATTTCCGGACGAATGCGCAAACTATAGAAATTCGTTATCACGTAGAATGTACATACTTTGTAGATTCCGTTTATGAAATAAAACACATTTTCTAAAAACTCGTGTTTTTTACGAAATCATGTAAACCTTGTAGAAGCTGTGATTTTAAAAAACCGGGGAAGTAAGCTTTTCTTATTTCCGGATGCATGCGCAAACTATAGAATGTCGTTATGACGAAGAATGTGCATACTTTGTTGATTCCATTTTTAAAGAAAACACATTTTCTAAAAACTCGTGTTTTTTAATAAATCATGTAAACCTTCTAGAAGCAGTGATTTTGAAAAACGGTGGAAGTAAGCTTTTCTTATTTTCGGACGAATGCGCAAACTATAGAAAGTCGTTATGACGTAGAATGTGCATACTTTGTTGATTCCATTTATGAAATAAAACACATTTTCTAAAAACTCGTGTTTTTTAAGAAATCATGTAAACCTTCTAGAAGCTGTGATTTTAAAAAACGGGGGAAGTAAGCTTTTCTTATTTCCGGACGCATGCGCAAACTATAGAAAGTCATTATGATGAAGAATGTGCATACTTTGTAGATTCCATTTATGAAATAAAACACATTCTCTAAAAACTCGTGTTTTTTAGGAAATCATGTAAACCTTCTAGAAGCTGTGATTTTAAAAAACGGGGGAAGTAAGCTTTTCTTATTTCCGGACGCATGCGCAAACTATAGAAAGTCCTTATGACGTAGAATGTGCATACTTTGTAGATTCCATTTATGAAATAAAACACATTTTCTAAAAACTCGTGTTTTTTACGAAATCATGTAAACCTTGTAGAAGCTGTGATTTTAAAAAACGGGGGAAGTAAGCTTTTCTTATTTCCGGATGCATGCGCAAACTATAGAAAGTCCTTATGACGATGAATGTGCATACTTTGTTGATTCCATTTATGAAATAAAACACATTTTCTAAAAACTCGTGTTTTTTAAGAAATCATGCAAACCTTCTAGAAGCTGTGATTTTAAAAAACAGCGGAAGTAAGCTTTTCTTATTTCCGGACGCATGCGCAAACTATAGAAAGTCGTTATGACATAGAATGTGCATACTTTGTTGATTCGAATTATGAAATAAAACACATTTTCTAAAAACTCGTGTTTTTTACGAAATCATGTAAACCTTCTAGAAGCTGTGATTTTAAAAAATGGGGGAAGTAAGCTTTTCTTATTTCCAAATGCAGGCGCAAACTATAGAATGTCGTTATGACATAGAATGTGCATACTTTGTTGATTCCATTTATGAAATAAAACACATTTTCTAAAAACTCATGGTTTTTAAGATATCACGTAAACCTTCTAGAAGCTGTGATTTTAAAAAACGGGGAAGTAAGCTTTTCTTATTTCCGGACGCAAGCACAAACTATAGAAAGTCCTTATGACGTAGAATGTGCATACTTTGTTGATTCCATTTATCAAATAAAACACATTTTCTAAAAACTCATGTTTTTTAAGAAATCATGTAGACCTTCTAGAAGCTGTGATTTTAAAAAACGGGGGAAGTAAGCTTTTCTTATTTCCGGACGCATGCGCAAACTATAGAAAGTCGTTATGACGTAGAATGTGCATACTTTGTAGATTCCATTTATGAAATAAAACACATTTTCTAAAAACTCGTGTTTTTTAAGAAATTATGTAAACCTTCTAGACGCTGTGATTTTAAAAAACGGGGGAAGTAAGCTTTTCTTATTTCCAAACGCATGCGCAAACTATAGAAAGTCGTTATGACGTAGAATGTGCATACTTTGTTGATTCCATTTATGAGATAAAACACATTTTCTAAAAACTCGTGTTTTTTAAGAAATCATGTAAACCTTCTAGAAGCTGTGATTTTAAAAAATGGGGGAAGTATGCTTTTCTTATATCCGGACGCATGCGCAAACTATAGAAAGTCGTTATGACGTAGAATGTGCATACTTTGTAGATTCCATTTATGAAATAAAACACATTTTCTAAAAACTCATGTTTTTTACGAAATCATGTAAACCTTCGAGAAGCTGTGATTTAAAAAAACGGTGGAAGTAAGCTTTGCTTATTTCCGGATGCATGCGCAAACTATACAAAGTCCTTATGACGTAGAATGTGCAAACTTAGTTGATTCCATTTATGAAATAAAACACATTTTCTAAAAACTCATGTTTTTTACGAAATCATGTAAACCTTCCGAAAGCTGTGATTTTAAAAAACGGTGGAAGTAAGCTTTTCTTATTTCCGGTCGAATGCGCAAACTATAGAGAGTCGTTATTATGTAGAATGTGCATACTTTGTTGATTCCATTTATGAAATAAAACACATTTTCTAAAAACTCATGGTTTTTAAGATATCATGTAAACCTTCTAGAAGCTGTGATTTTAAAAAACGGGGGAAGTAAGCTTTTCTTATTTCCGGACGCATGCACAAACTATAGAAAGTCCTTATGACGTAGAATGTGCATACTTTGTTGATTCCATTTATGAAATAAAGCACATTTTCTAAAAACAATTGTTTTTTACGAAATCATGTAAACCTTCTAGAAGCTGTGATTTAAAAAAACGGTGGAAGTAAGCTTTTCTTATTTCTGGACGAATGCGCAAACTATAGAAATTAGTTATGACGTAGAATGTGCATACTTTGTAGATTCCATTTATGAAATAAAACACATTTTCTAAAAACTCGTGTTTTTTTCGAAATCATGTAAACCTTCTAGAAGCTATGATTTTAAAAAACGGGGGAAGTAGGATTTTCTTATTTCCGGACGCATGCGCAAACTATAGAAAGTCGTTATGATGTAGAATGTGCATACTTTGTAGATTCCATTTATGAAATAAAACACATTTTCTAAAAACTCGTGTTTTTTTCGAAATCATGTAAACCTTCTAGAAGCTATGATTTTAAAAAATTGGGGAAGTAAGCTTTTCTTATTTCCGGACGCATGCGCAAACTATAGAAAGTCGTTATGACGTAGAATGTGCATACTTTGTAGATTCCATTTATGAAATAAAACACATTTTCTAAAAACTCGTGTTTTTTACGAAATCATGTAAACGTTGTAGAAGCTGTGATTTTAAAAAACGAGGGAAGTAAGCTTTTCTTATTTCTGGATGCATACGCAAACTATAGAAAGTCATTATGACGAAGAATGTGCATACTTTGTTCATTCCATTTTTGAAATAAAACACATTTTCTAAAAACTCGTGTTATTTAATAGATCATGTAAACCTTCTAGAAGCAGTGATTTTGAAAAACGGTGGAAGTAAGATTTTCTTATTTCCGGACGCATGCGCAAACTATAGAAAGTCCTTATGACGTAGAATGTGCATACTTTGTTCATTCCATCTATGAAATAAAACACATTTTCTAAAAACTCGTGTTTTTTAGGAAATCATGTAAACCTTCTAGAAGCTGTGATTTTAAAAAACGGTGGAAGTAAGCTTTTCTTATTTCCGGTCGAATGCGCAAACTATAGAAAGTCGTTATTACATAGAATGTGCATACTTTTTTCATTCCATTTATGAAATAAAACACATTTTCTAAAAACTCGTGGTTTTTAAGAAATCATGTAAACCTTCTAGAAGCTGTGATTCTAAAAAATGGGGGAAGTGAGCTTTTCTTATTTCCAAACGCATGCGCAAACCATAGAAAGTCGTTATGACGTAGAATGTGCATACTTTGTTGATTCCATTTATGATATAAAACACATTTTCTAAAAACTCGTGTTTTTTACGAAATCATGTAAACCTTGTAGAAGCTGTGATTTTAAAAAACGGGGGAAGTAAGCTTTTCTTATTTCCGGATGCATGCGCAAACTATAGAAAGTCCTTATGACGATGAATGTGCATACTTTGTTGATTCCATTTATGAAATAAAACACATTTTCTAAAAACTCGTGTTTTTTAAGAAATCATGCAAACCTTCTAGAAGCTGTGATTTTAAAAAACAGGGGAAGTAAGCTTTTCTTATTTCCGGACGCATGCGCAAACTATAGAAAGTCGTTATGACATAGAATGTGCATACTTTGTTGATTCGATTTATGAAATAAAACACATTTTCTAAAAACTCGTGTTTTTTACGAAATCATGTAAACCTTCTAGAAGCTGTGATTTTAAAAAATGGGGGAAGTAAGCTTTTCTTATTTCCAAACGCATGCGCAAACTATAGAAAGATTTTATGACGTAGAATGTGCATACTTTGTAGATTCCATTTATGAAATAAAACACATTTTCTAAAAACTCATGTTTTTTAAGAAATTATGTAAACCTTCTAGACGCTGTGATTTTAAAAAACGGGGGAAGTAAGCTTTTCTTATTTCCAAACGCATGCGTAAACTATAGAAATTCGTTATGACGTAGAATGTGCATACTTTGTTGATTCCATTTATGAAATAAAACACATTTTCTAAAAACTCGTGTTTTTTAAGAAATCATGTAAACCTTCTAGAAGCTGTGATTTTAAAAAATGGGGGGAAGTAAGCTTTTCTTATTTCCGGACGCATGCGCAAACTATAGAAAGTCGTTATGACGTAGAATGTGCATACTTTGTTTATTCCATTTATGAAATAAAAACACATTCTCTAAAAACTCATGTTTTTTAAGAAATCATGTAAACCTTCTAGAAGCTGTGAATTTAAAAAATGGGGGAAGTAAGCTTTTCTTATTTCCGGACGCATGTGCAAACTATAGAAAGTCGTTATGACGTAGAATGTGCATACTTTGTAGATTCCATTTATGAAATAAAACACATTTTCTAAAAACTCGTGTTTTTTACGAAATCATATAAACCTTCGAGAAGTTGTGATTTAAAAAAACGGTGGAAGTAAGCTTTGCTTATTTCCGGATGCATGCGCAAACTATAGAAAGTCCTTATGACGTAGAATGTGCAAACTTTGTTGATTCCATTTATGAAATAAAACACATTTTCTAAAAACTCGTGTGTTTTACGAAATCATGTAAACCTTCCAGAAGCTGTGATTTTAAAAAACGGTGGAAGTAAGCTTTTCTTATTTCCGGTCGAATGCGCAAACTATAGAGAGTCGTTATTATGTAGAATGTGCATACTTTGTTGATTCCATTTATGAAATAAAACACATTTTCTAAAAACTCATGGTTTTTAAGATATCATGTAAACCTTCTAGAAGCTGTGATTTTAAAAAACGGGGGATGTAAGCTTTTCTTATTTCCGGACGCATGCACAAACTATAGAAAGTCCTTATGATGTAGAATGTGCATACTTTGTTGATTCCATTTATCAAATAAAACTTGATTCCATTTATCAAATAAAACACATTTTCTAAAAACTCATGTTTTTTAAGAAATCATGTAAACCTTCTTGAAGCTGTGATTTTAAAAAACGGGGGAAGTAAGGTTTTCTTATTTCCAAACGCATGCGCAAACTATAGAAAGTCGTTATGATGTAGAATGTGCATACTTTGTTGATTCCATTTATGAAATAAAACACATTTTCTAAAAACTTGTGTTTTTTACGAAATCATGTAAACCTTCTAGAAGCTGTGATTTTAAAAAATGTTGGAAGTAAGCTTTTCTTATTTCCGGTCGAATGCGCAAACTATAGAAAGTCGTTATTACGTAGAATGTACATACTTTGTTGATTCCATTTATGAAATAAAACACATTTTCTAAAAACTCGTGTTTTTTAAGAAATCATGTAAACCTTCTAGAAGCTGTGATTTTAAAAAACGGTGGAAGTAAGCTTTTCTTATTTCCGGACGCATGCGCAAACTATAGAAAGTCGTTATGACGTAGAATGTGCATACTTTGTTGATTCCATTTATGAAATAAAACACATTTTCTAAAAACTCGTGTTTTTTAGGAAATCATGTAAACCTTCTAGAAGCTGTGATTTTAAAAAACGCTGGAAGTAAGCTTTTCTTATTTCCGTACGAATTGGAAAACTATAGAAATTCGTTATGACGTAGAATGTGCATACTTTGTTGATTCCATTTATGAAATAAAACACATTTTCTAAAAACTCGTGTTTTTTAAGAAATCATGTAAACCTTCTAGACGATGTGATTTTAAAAAACGGGGGAAGTAAGCTTTTCTTATTTCCGGATGCATGCGCAAACTATAGAAAGTCGTTATGACGTAGAATGTGCATAATTTGTTGATTCCATTTATGAAATAAAACACATTTTCTAAAAACTCGTGTTTTTTACGAAGTCATGTAAACCTTCTAGAAGCTGTGATTTTAAAAAAGGGGGGAAGTAAGCTTTTCTTATTTCTGGACGCATGTGCAAACTATAGAAAGTTGTTAAGACGTAGAATGTGCATACTTTGTAGATTCCATTTATGAAATAAAACACATTTTCTAAAAACTCGTGTTTTTTACGAAATCATGTAAACCTTCTAGAAGCTGTGATTTTAAAAAATGGTGGAAGTAAGCTTTTCTTATTTCTGGACGCATGCGCAAACTATAGAAATTCCTTATGACGTAGAATGTGCATACTTTGTTGATTCCATTTATGAAATAAAACACATTTTCTAAAAACTCGTGTGTTTTACGAAATCATGTAAACCTTCCAGAAGCTGTGATTTTAAAAAACGGTGGAAGTAAGCTTTTCTTATTTCCGGTCGAATGCGCAAACTATAGAGAGTCGTTATTATGTAGAATGTGCATACTTTGTTGATTCCATTTATGAAATAAAACACATTTTCTAAAAACTCATGGTTTTTAAGATATCATGTAAACCTTCTAGAAGCTGTGATTTTAAAAAACGGGGGATGTAAGCTTTTCTTATTTCCGGACGCATGCACAAACTATAGAAAGTCCTTATGATGTAGAATGTGCATACTTTGTTGATTCCATTTATCAAATAAAACTTGATTCCATTTATCAAATAAAACACATTTTCTAAAAACTCATGTTTTTTAAGAAATCATGTAAACCTTCTTGAAGCTGTGATTTTAAAAAACGGGGGAAGTAAGGTTTTCTTATTTCCAAACGCATGCGCAAACTATAGAAAGTCGTTCTGATGTAGAATGTGCATACTTTGTTGATTCCATTTATGAAATAAAACACATTTTCTAAAAACTTGTGTTTTTTACGAAATCATGTAAACCTTCTAGAAGCTGTGATTTTAAAAAATGTTGGAAGTAAGCTTTTCTTATTTCCGGTCGAATGCGCAAACTATAGAAAGTCGTTATTACGTAGAATGTACATACTTTGTTGATTCCATTTATGAAATAAAACACATTTTCTAAAAACTCGTGTTTTTTAAGAAATCATGTAAACCTTCTAGAAGCTGTGATTTTAAAAAACGGTGGAAGTAAGCTTTTCTTATTTCCGGACGCATGCGCAAACTATAGAAAGTCGTTATGACGTAGAATGTGCATACTTTGTTGATTCCATTTATGAAATAAAACACATTTTCTAAAAACTCGTGTTTTTTAAGAAATCATGTAAACCTTCTAGAAGCTGTGATTTTAAAAAACGCTGGAAGTAAGCTTTTCTTATTTCCGTACGAATTGGAAAACTATAGAAATTCGTTATGACGTAGAATGTGCATACTTTGTTGATTCCATTTATGAAATAAAACACATTTTCTAAAAACTCGTGTTTTTTAAGAAATCATGTAAACCTTCTAGACGATGTGATTTTAAAAAACGGGGGAAGTAAGCTTTTCTTATTTCCGGATGCATGCGCAAACTATAGAAAGTCGTTATGACGTAGAATGTGCATAATTTGTTGATTCCATTTATGAAATAAAACACATTTTCTAAAAACTCGTGTTTTTTACGAAGTCATGTAAACCTTCTAGAAGCTGTGATTTTAAAAAAGGGGGGAAGTAAGCTTTTCTTATTTCTGGACGCATGTGCAAACTATAGAAAGTTGTTAAGACGTAGAATGTGCATACTTTGTAGATTCCATTTATGAAATAAAACACATTTACTAAAAACTCGTGTTTTTTACGAAATCATGTAAACCTTCTAGAAGCTGTGATTTTAAAAAATGGTGGAAGTAAGCTTTTCTTATTTCCGGACGCATGCGCAATATATAGAAAGTCGTTATGACGTAGAATGTGCATACTTTGTAGATTCCATTTATGAAATAAAGTACATTTTCTAAAAACAAGTGTTTTTTACGAAATCATGTAAACCTTGTAGAAGCTGTGATTTAAAAAAACGGTGGAAGTAAGCTTTTCTTATTTCCGGACGAATGCGCAAACTATAGAAATTCATTATGACGTAGAATGTGCATACTTTGTAGATTCCATTTATGAAATAAAGCACATTTTCTAAAAACTCATGTTTTTTACGAAATCATGTAAACCTTCTACAGGCTGTAATTTTAAAAAACGGTGGAAGTAAGCTTTTCTTATTTCCGGACGAATGCGCAAACTATAGAAAGTCGTTATGACGTAGAATGTGCATACTTTGTTGATTCCATATATGAAATAAAACACATTTTCTAAAAACATCTGTTTTTTAAGAAATCATGTAAACCTTCTTGAAGCTGTGATTTTAAAAAACGGGGGAAGTAAGCTTTTCTTCTTTCCGGACGCGTGCGCAAACTATAGAAAGTTGTTATTATGTAGAATGTTCATACTTTTTTGATTCCATTTATGAAATAAAACATATTTTCTAAAAACTCGTGTTTTTTAAGAAATCATGTAAACCTTCTAGAAGCTGTGATTTTAAAAAAGGGGGAAGTAAGCTTTTCTTATTTCCAAACGCATGCGCAAACTATAGAAAGTCGTTATGACGTAGAATGTGCATACATTGTTGATTCCATTTATGAAATAAAACACATTTCTAAAAACTCGTGTTTTTTACGAAATCATGTAAACCTTCTAGAAGCTGTGATTTTAAAAAACGGGGGAAGTAAGCTTTTCTTATTTCCGGACGCATGCGCAAACTATAGAAAGTCGTTATGACATAGAATGTGCATACTTTGTAGATAATATTTATGAAATAAAGCACATTTTCTAAAAACAAGTGTTTTTTACGAAATCATGTAAACCTTCTAGAAGCTGTGATTTAAAAAAACGGTGGAAGTAAGCTTTTTTATTTCCGGACGAATGCGCAAACTATAGAAATTCGTTATGACGTAGAATGTGCTTACTTTGTAGATTCCATTTATGAAATAAAGCACATTTTCTAAAAACTCGTGTTTTTTACGAAATCATGTAAACCTTCTAGAAGCTGTAATTTTAAAAAACGATGGAAGTAAGCTTTTCTTATTTCCGGACGAATGCGCAAACTATAGAAATTCGTTATGATGTAGTATGTGCATACTTTGTTAATTATATTTATGAAATAAAACACATTTTCTAAAAACTCGTGTTTTTTAAGAAATCATGTAAACCTTCTAGAAGCTGTGATTTTAAAAAACGGGGGAAGTAGGCTTTTCTTATTTCCGGACGCATGCGCAAACTATAGAAAGTCGTTATGATGTAGAATGTGCATACTTTGTAGATTCCATTTATGAAATAAAACACATTTTCTAAAAACTCGTGTTTTTTACGAAATCATGTAAACCTTCTAGAAGTTATGATTTTAAAAAATGGGGGAAGTAAGCTTTTCTTATTTCCGGACGCATGCGCAAACTATAGAAAGTAGTTATGACGTAGAATGTGCATACTTTGTAGATTCCATTTATGAAATAAAACACATTTTCTAAAAACTCGTGTTTTTTACGAAATCATGTAAACGTTGTAGAAGATGTGATTTTAAAAAACGGGGGAAGTAAGCTTTTCTTATTTCTGGATGCATGCGCAAACTATAGAAAGTCATTATGACGAAGAATGTGCATACTTTGTTCATTCCATTTTTGAAATAAAACACATTTTCTAAAAACTCATGTTATTTAATAGATCATGTAAACCTTCTAGAAGCAGTGATTTTGAAAAACGGTGGAAGTAAGCTTTTCTTATTTCCGGACGCATGCGCAAACTATAGAAAGTCCTTATGACGTAGAATGTGCATACTTTGTTCATTCCATCTATGAAATAAAACACATTTTCTAAAAACTCGTGTTTTTTAGGAAATCATGTAAACCTTCTAGAAGCTGTGATTTTAAAAAACGGTGGAAATAAGCTTTTCTTATTTCCGGTCGAATGCGCAAACTATAGAAAGTCGTTATTACATAGAATGTGCATACTTTTTTCATTCCATTTATGAAATAAAACACATTTTCTAAAAACTCGTGGTTTTTAAGAAATCATGTAAACCTTCTAGAAGCTGTGATTTTAAAAAACGGGGGAAGTGAGCTTTTCTTATTTCCAAACGCATGCGCAAACCATAGAAAGTCGTTATGACGTAGAATGTGCATACTTTGTTGATTCCATTTATGAAATAAAATACATTTTCTAAAAACTCGTGTTTTTTAAGAAATCATGTAAACCTTCTAGAAGCTGTGATTTTAAAAAACGGGGGAAGTAAGCTTTTCTTATTTCCGGACGCATGCGCAAACTATAGAAAGTCGTTATGACATAGAATGTGCATACTTTGTAGATTCCATTTATGAAATAAAGCACATTTTCTAAAAACAAGTGTTTTTTACGAAATCATGTAAACCTTCTAGAAGCTGTGATTTAAAAAAACGGTGGAAGTAAGCTTTTCTTATTTCCGGACGAATGCGCAAACTATAGAAATTCGTTATGACGTAGAATGTGCATACTTTGTAGATTCAATTGATGAAATAAAGCACATTTTCTAAAAACTCACGTTTTTTACGAAATCGTGTAAACCTTCTAGAAGCTGTGATTTTAAAAAACGGGGGGAAGTAAGCTTTTCTTATTTCTGGATGCATGCGCAAACTATAGAAAGTCATTATGACGAAGAATGTGCATACTTTGTTGATTCCATTTTTGAAATAAAACACATTTTCTAAAAACTCTTGTTTTTTAAGAAATCATGTAAACCTTCTAGAAGCAGTGATTTTGAAAAACGGTGGAAGTAAGCTTTTCTTATTTCCAGTCGAATGCGCAAACTATAGAAAGTCGTTATTACGTAGAATGTGCATACTTTGTTGATTCCATTTATGAAATAAAACACATTTTCTAAAAACTCGTGTTTTTTAAGAAATCATGTAAACCTTCTAGAAGCTGTGATTTTAAAAAACGGGGGAAGTAAGCTTTTCTTATTTCCAAACGCATGCGCAAACTATAGAAAGTTGTTATGACGTAGAATGTGCATACTTTGGTGATTCCATTTATGAAATAAAACACATTTTCTAAAAACTCGTGTTTTTTAAGAAATCATGTAAACCTTCTAGAAGCTGTGATTTTAAAAAACGGGGGAAGTAAGCTTTTCTTATTTCCGGACGCATGCGTAAACTATAGAAAGTCGTTATGACGTAGAATGTGCATACTTTGTTGATTCCATTGATGAAATAAAACACATTTTCTAAAAAGTCGTGTTTTTTACGAAATGATGTAAACCTTCTAGAAGCTGTGATTTTAAAAAACGGGGGAAGTAAGCTTTTCTTATTTCCGGACGCATGCGCAAACTATAGAAAGTCGTTATGATGAAGAATGTGCATACTTTGTAGATTCCATTTATGAAATAAAACACATTCTCTAAAAACTCGTGTTTTTTAAGAAATCATGTAAACCTTCTAGAAGCTGTGATTTTAAAAAACGAGGGAAGTAAGCTTTTCTTATTTCCGGACGCATGCGCAAACTATAGAAAGTCGTTATGACGTAGAATGTGCATACTTTGTAGATTCCATTTATGAAATAAAACACATTTTCTAAAAACTCGTGTTTTTTACGAAATCATGTAAACCTTGTAGAAGCTGTGATTTTAAAAAACGGGGGAAGTAAGCTTTTCTTATTTCTGGATGCATGCGCAAACTATAGAAAGTCCTTATGACGATGAATGTGCATACTTTGTTGATTCCATTTATGAAATAAAACACATTTTCTAAAAACTCGTGTTTTTTAAGAAATCATGCAAACCTTCTAGAAGCTGTGATTTTAAAAAACCGGGGAAGTAAGCTTTTCTTATTTCCGGACGCATGCGCAAACTATAGAAAGTCGTTATGACATAGAATGTGCATACTTTGTTGATTCCATTTATGAAATAAAACACATTTTCTAAAAACTCGTGTTTTTTACGAAATCATGTAAACCTTCTAGAAGCTGTGATTTTAAAAAATGGGGGAAGTCAGCTTTGCTTATTTCCAAACGCATGCGCAAACTATAGAAAGTTGTTATGACATAGAATGTGCATACTTTGTTGATTCCATTTATGAAATAAAACACAGTTTCTAAAAACTCGTGTTTTTTAAGAAATCATGTAAACCTTCTAGAAGCTGTGATTTTAAAAAACGGGGGAAGTAAGCTTTTCTTATTTCCGGACGCATGCACAAACTATAGAAAGTCCTTATGAAATAGAATGTGCATACTTTGATGATTCCATTTATGAAATAAAACACATTTTCTAAAAACTCGTGTTTTTTAAGAAATTATGTAAACCTTCTAGACGCGGTGATTTTAAAAAACGGGGGAAGTAAGCTTTTCTTATTTCCAAACGCATGCGCAAACTATAGAAAGTCGTTATGACGTAGAATGTGCATACTTTGTTGATTCCATTTATGAAATAAAACACATTTTCTAAAAACTCGTGTTTTTTAAGAAATCATGTAAACCTTCTAGAAGCTGTGATTTTAAAAAATGGGGGAAGTAAGCTTTTCTTATTTCCGGACGCATGCGCAAACTATAGAAAGTCGTTATGACGTAGAATGTGCATACTTTGTTGATTCCATTTATGAAATAAAACACATTTTCTAAAAACTCATGTTTTTTAAGAAATCATGTAAACCTTCTAGAAGCTGTGAATTTAAAAAATGGGGGAAGTAAGCTTTTCTTATTTCCGGACGCATGTGCAAACTATAGAAAGTCGTTATGACGTAGAATTTGCATACTTTGTAGATTCCATTTATGAAATAAAACACATTTTCTAAAAACTCGTGTTTTTTACGAAATCATGTAAACCTTCGAGAAGCTATGATTTAAAAAAACGGTGGAAGTAAGCTTTGCTTATTTCCGGACGCATGCGCAAACTATAGAAAGTCCTTATGACGTAGAATGTGCAAACTTTGTTGATTCCATTTATGAAATAAAACACATTTTCTAAAAACTCGTGTTTTTTACGAAATCATGTAAACCTTCCAGAAGCTGTGATTTTAAAAAACGGTGGAAGTAAGCTTTTCTTATTTCCGGTCGAATGCACAAACTATAGAGAGTCGTTATTATATAGAATGTGCATACTTTGTTGATTCCATTTATGAAATAAAACACATTTTCTAAAAACTCATGGTTTTTAAGATATCACGTAAACCTTCTAGAAGCTGTGATTTTAAAAAACGGGGAAGTAAGCTTTTCTTATTTCCGGACGCATGCACAAACTATAGAAAGTCCTTATGACGTAGAATGTGCATACTTTGTTGATTCCATTTATCAAATAAAACACATTTTCTAAAAACTCATGTTTTTTAAGAAATCATGTAAACCTTCTTGAAGCTGTGATTTTAAAAAACGGGGGGAAGTAAGCTTTTCTTATTTCCAAACGCATGCGCAAACTATAGAAAGTCGTTATGATGTAGAATGTGCATACTTTGTTGATTCCATTTATGAAATAAAACACATTTTCTAAAAACTTGTGTTTTTTACGAAATCATGTAAACCTTCTAGAAGCTGTGATTTTAAAAAACGGTGCAAGTAAGTTTTTCTTATTTCCGGTCGAATGCGCAAACTATAGAAAGTCGTTATTACGTAGAATGTGCATACTTTGTTGATTCCATTTATGAAATAAAACACATTTTCTAAAAACTCGTGTTTTTTCAGAAATCATGTAAACCTTCTGGAAGCTGTGATTTTAAAAAACGGTGGAAGTAAGCTTTTCTTATTTCCGGACGCATGCGCAAACTATAGAAATTCGTTATGACATAGAGTGTGCATACTTTGTTGATTCCATTTATGAAATAAAACATATTTTCTAAAAACTCGTGTTTTTTAAGAAATCATGTAAAGCTTCTAGAAGCTGTGATTTAAAAAAATGGTGGAAGTAAGCTTTTCTTATTTCCGGACGCATGCGCAAACTATAGAAAGTCGTTATGACGTAGAATGTGCATACTTTGTTGATTCCATTTATGAAATAAAACACATTTTCAAAAAACTCGTGTTTTTTACGAAATCATGTAAACCTTCTAGAAGCTGTGATCTTAAAAAATGTTGGAAGTAAGCTTTTCTTATTTCCGGTCGAATGCGCAAACTATAGAAAGTTGTTATTACGTAGAATGCGCATACTTTGTTGATTCCATTTACGAAATAAAACACATTTTCTAAAAACTCATGTTTTTTAAGAAATCATGTAAACCTTCTAAAAGCTGTGATTTTAAAAAACGGGGGAAGTAAGCTTTTCTTATTTCCGGACGCATGCAGAAACTATAGAAAGTCCTTATGACGTAGAATGTGAATACTTTGTTAATTCCATTTATGAAATAAAACACATTTTCTAAAAACTCGTGTTTTTTAAGAAATCATGTAAACATTCTAAAAGCTGTGATTTTAAAAAACGGGGGAAGTAAGCTTTTCTTATTTCCAAATGCATGCGCAAACTATAGAAAGTCGTTATGACGTAGAATGTGCATACTTTGTTGATTCCATTTATGAAATAAAACACATTTTCTTCAAACTCGTGTCTTTTACGAAATCATGTAGACCTTCTAGAAGCTGTGATTTAAAAAAACGGTGGAAGTAAGGTTTTCTTATTTCCGGACGCATGCGCAAACTATAGAATTTCGTTACGACGTAGAATGTGCATACTTTGTAGATTACATTTATGAAATAAAGCACATTTTTTAAAAACTCGTGTTTTTTACGAAATCATGTAAACCTTCTCGAAGCTGTAATTTTAAAAAATTGTGGAAGTAAGCTTTTCTTATTTCCAGACGAATTGGAAAACTATAGAAATTCGTTATGACGTAGAATGTGCATACTTTGTTGATTCCATTTATGAAATAAAACACATTTTCTAAAAACTCGTGTTTTTTAAGAAATCATGTAAACCTTCTAGACGATGTGATTTTAAAAAATGGGGGAAGTAAGCTTTTCTTATTTCCGGATGCATGCGCAAACTATAGAAAGTCGTTATGACGTAGAATGTGCATAATTTGTTGATTCCATTTATGAAATAAAACACATTTTCTAAAAACTCGTGTTTTTTACGAAGTCATGTAAACCTTCTGGAAGCTGTGATTTTAAAAAACAGGGGAAGTAAGCTTTTCTTATTTCTGGACGCATGCGCAAACTATAGAAAGTTGTTAAGACGTAGAATGTGCATACTTTTTAGATTCCATTTATGAAATAAAACACATTTTCTAAAAACTCGTGTTTTTTACGAAACCATGTAAACCTTCTAGAAGCTGTGATTTTAAAAAATGGTGGAAGTAAGATTTTCTTATTTCTGGACGCATGCGCAAACTATAGAAATTCCTTATGACGTAGAATGTGCATACTTTGTTGATTCCATTTATGAAATAAAACACATTTTCTAAAAACTCGTGTTTTTTACGAAATCATGTAAACCTTCTAGAAGCTGTGATTTTAAAAAACGAGGGAAGTATACTTTTCTTATTTCCAAACGCATACGCAAACTATAGAAAGTCGTTATGACGTAGAATGTGCATACTTTGCTTATTCCATTTATGAAATAAAACACATTTTCTAAAAACTCGTGTTTTTTAAGAAATCATGTAAACCTTCTAGAAGCTATGATTTAAAAAACGGGGGAAGTAAGCTTTTCTTATTTCCGGACGCATGCGCAAACTATAGAAAGTCGTTATGACGTAGAATGTGCATACTTTGTAGATTCCATTGATGAAATAAAGCACATTTTCTAAAAACAAGTGTTTTTTACGAAATCATGTAAACCTTCTAGAAGCTGTGATTTAAAAAAATGGTGGAAGTAAGCTTTTCTTATTTCCGGACGAATGCGCAAACTATAGAAATTCGTTATGATGTAGAATGTGCATACTTTGTAGATTCCATTTATGAAATAAAGCACATTTTCTCAAAACTCGTGTTTTTTACGAAACCATGTAAACCTTCTACAAGCTGTAATTTTAAAAAACGGTGGAAGTAAGCTTTTCTTATTTCCGGACGAATGCGCAAACTATAGAAAGTCGTTATGACGTAGAATGTGCATACTTTGTTGATTCCATATATGAAATAAAACACATTTTCTAAAAACATCTGTTTTTTAAGAAATCATGTAAACCTTCTAGAAGCTGTGATTTTAAAAAACGGGGGAAGTAAGCTTTTCTTATTTCCGAACGCGTGCGCAAACTATAGAAAGTTGTTATTACGTAGAATGTGCATACTTTTTTTATTCCATTTATGAAATAGAACACATTTTCTAAAAACTCGTGTTTTTTAAGAAATCATGTAAACCTTCTAGACGCTGTGATTTTAAAAAACGGGGGAAGTAAGCTTTTCTTATTTCCAAACGCATGCACAAACTATAGAAAGTCGTTATGACGTAGAATGTGCATACTTTGTTGATTCCATTTATGAAATAAAACACATTTTCTAAAAACTCGTGTTTTTTAAGAAATCATGTAAACCTTCTAGAAGCTGTGATTTTGAAAAATGGTGGAAGTAAGCTTTTCTTATTTCCGGACGCATGCGCAAACTATAGAAAGTCGTTATGACGTAGAATGTGCATACTTTGTAGATTCCATTTATGAAATAAAATACATTTTCTAAAAACTCGTGTTTTTTACGAAATCATGTAAACGTTGTAGAAGCTGTGATTTTAAAAAACGGGGGAAGTAAGCTTTTCTTATTTCTGGATGCATGCGCAAACCATAGAAAGTCGTTATGATGAAGAATGTGCATACTTTGTTGATTCCATTTTTGAAATAAAACACATTTTCTAAAAACTCATGTTTTTTAATAGATCATGTAAACCTTCTAGAAGCAGTGATTTTGAAAAACGGTGGAAGTAAGCTTTTCTTATTTCCGGACGCATGCGCAAACTATAGAAAGTCCTTATGACGTAGAATTTGCATACTTTGTTCATTCCATTTATGAAATAAAACACATTTTCTAAAAACTCGTGTTTTTTACGAAATCATGTAAACCTTCTAGAAGCTGTGATTTTAAAAAACGGTGGAAGTAAGCTTTTCTTATTTCCGGTCAAATGCGCAAACTATAGAAAGTCGTTATTACATAGAATGTGCATACTTTTTTCATTCCATTTATGAAATAAAACACATTTTCTAAAAACTCGTGTTTTTTAAGAAATCATGTAAACCTTCTAGAAGCTGTGATTTTAAAAAACGGGGGAAGTAAGCTTTTCTTATTTCCAAACGCATGCGCAAACCATAGAAAGTCGTTATGACGTAGAATGTGCATACTTTGTTGATTCCATTTATGAAATAAAACACATTTTCTAAAAACTCGTGTTTTTTAAGAAATCATGTAAACCTTCTAGAAGCTGTGATTTTAAAAAACGGGGGAAGTAAGCTTTTCTTATTTCCGGACGCATGCGCAAACTATAGAAAGTCGTTATGACATAGAATGTGCATACTTTGTAGATTCCATTTATGAAATAAAGCACATTTTCTAAAAACAAGTGTTTTTTACGAAATCATGTAAACCTTCTAGAAGCTGTGATTTAAAAAAACGGTGGAAGTAAGCTTTTCTTATTTCCGGACGAATGCGCAAACTATAGAAATTCGTTATGACGTAGAATGTGCATACTTTGTAGATTCAGTTTATGAAATAAAGCACATTTTTGTAAGACCCCTCCTTTAGGGTCCCCTTGAACTGAACCTGAAACTTTTACAACTTCATACAAACAAATTAGCCATTATAGTTATTGGAAAAATAAAATAAAAGAGTGAATAACTTAACAGAAATAAGCAAAACCTTAACTTGTCAACCCGATCCAGCTGGTCCATTGTTGTCTACGTCTTCCGTAGGATCCCTCCAGCAAAGCTCGTTTAACCATAGGCGAAGCAACCGTTAGCTTCGCCACCCAACCATAGGCTCATGCTTTCAGTCGCATGGCCTCCCCCGAGCTTTGGGTCGTAGAGCTCACACAAGTATTTCAGAAATTCAGCTTGGGCTTCCCTTCCCACCAAGATTTCTAAGCCAAACCCTTAGATAGCAGCAAGTCTTTGAGGCATTCAAAAATTACGACAATCGTCCAAATTATGGGTCCTTTGCCCATTCCTTAAGCCTTCCTTATAAAGGGAAATCTCCTGCGACACATGTCGCTTCATGCATAATTAAATATTTTTAATAATTTATTTAATTAAAACACTCACCCATCCAAGTGTCAGTTTCTTTGGGAAGTGCACCTACATCCCTAAGTTTGCTCAAGTTTGTCCCCCAGATATTTTAATCAACTCCTATCTTTTAGTTGACTAGGTGTCTAATCTATTTTGCTCCTAAATTATTTTAAATGCTCAACAAAATATAACTATTCATGTGCAAATGTCTTAGCTATTGTTATGCATTTGCTAAGTAATAATCTAGAGTTATTCTCCTAAGTTTTTATGCAACTTAATTTAACAATCAAACTCACTAGGATCTCGATGACGCGCCGTTGGGATCCTGGTTCCTTAATTTGACATTCCCTGACATGGCACCACTCCGTCGGGTCCAATCATCCATGGTTTCCATTCCTTGGCATGGTACCACATCGTTGGGTCCTTGCGTCCATTCTTTCCGTTCTCGACAGGGTACCTCATCGTTGGGCCCTTCTGCCACCATCTTTCCGTTTTGACTTGCGGGAACTCTTGTAGGGATTTTAGGAATCGTTACCATCCATCCTCCGTCTACATGCTATCTAGGGACTAATGGCGCTGAGGAGTGAGTCCGTTCTCACTGTGCGCCCCTCAACTCGTACGTGACCAGCTCCGTCGTGGCCCACCTCGTACGCCCTCACGCATTCCTCTTGAGCAAGCGGATCAATGCTTATCTGCTCATGCGTGGTATTCTCGTCGGAAGTCGACATCGTCGTCGCTCCCCCTGTGTGTGATTTACCCGTACTCTACGACCCTCCATGTTCCTTTGTGTGTCCGTTGGTGAACCGTCTCACTTGTTTCTACACACACTTCTCATAACAAATTATTAGCAGCACTGTTCTCAACAATCATCATCTGGTTTCTAACTCTACCATTGTTAAACATTTATGATTTATTCAAACTGCTCATTCATCTTATCCAATATACATTTCGTCGCCAAATACATAATCACCATACAGCTAGTCGTTAAGCATTATCCATCAACATAATTTTCCATAGTCATAGCTAATCATTTAACATATGCAATTATTCATTTACCTCAACAGTTCAGATACACATACTCAAAAAATAAGGTCAAAAGGTTATTTAATTAATGTTTCAATCAGCCGGGTCACTCAGCAGGTGCCCTCAATGTCTACACAAGTCTAGGGGCACTACAATTTTCTAAAAACTCGTGTTTTTTATGAAATCATGTAAACCTTCTAGAAGCTGTGATTTTAAAAAACGCGGGAAGTAAGCTTTTCTTATTTCCGGACGCATGCGCAAACTATAGAAAGTCCTTATGACGTAGAATGTGCATACTTTGTAGATTCCATTTATGAAATAAAACACATTTTCTAAAAACTCGTATTTTTTACGAAATCATGTAAACCTTGTAGAAGCTGTGATTTTAAAAAACGGGGGAAGTAAGCTTTTCTTATTTCCGGATGCATGCGCAAACTATAGAAAGTCGTTATGACGAAGAATGTGCATACTTTGTTGATTCCATTTTTGAAATAAAACACATTTTCTAAAAACTCTTGTTTTTTAAGAAATCATGTAAACCTTCTAGAAGCAGTGATTTTGAAAAACGGTGGAAGTAAGCTTTTCTTATTTCCAGTCGAATGCGCAAACTATAGAAAGTCGTTATTACGTAGAATGTGCATACTTTGTTGATTCCATTTATGAAATAAAACACATTTTCTAAAAACTCGTGTTTTTTAAGAAATCATGTAAACCTTCTAGAAGCTGTGATTTTAAAAAACAGGGGAAGTAAGCTTTTCTTATTTCCAAACGCATGCGCAAACTATAGAAAGTCGTTATGATGTAGAATGTGCATACTTTGGTGATTCCATTTATGAAATAAAACACATTTTCTAAAAACTCGTGTTTTTTAAGAAATCATGTAAACCTTCTAGAAGCTGTGATTTTAAAAAACGGGGGAAGTAAGCTTTTCTTATTTCCGGACGCATGCGTAAACTATAGAAAGTCGTTATGACGTAGAATGTGCATACTTTGTTGATTCCATTGATGAAATAAAACACATTTTCTAAAAACTCGTGTTTTTTACGAAATGATGTAAACCTTCTAGAAGCTGTGATTTTAAAAAACGGGGGAAGTAAGCTTTTCTTGTTTCCGGACGCATGTACAAACTATAGAAAGTCCTTATGACATAGAATGTGCATACTTTGATGATTCCATTTATGAAATAGAACACATTTTCTAAAAACTCGTGTTTTTTAAGAAATCATGTAAACATTCTAGACGCTGTGATTTTAAAAAACGGGGGAAGTAAGCTTTTCTTATTTACAAACACATGCGCAAACTATAGAAAGTCGTTATGATGTAGAATGTGCATACTTTGTTGATTCCATTTATGAAATAAAACACATTTTCTAAAAACTCGTGTTTTTTAAGAAATCATGTAAACCTTCTAGAAGCTGTGATTTTAAAAAACGGGGGAAGTAAGCTTTTCTTATTTCCGGACACATGCGCAAACTATAGAAAGTCGTTATGACATAGAATGTGCATACTTTGTTGATTCCATTTATGAAATAAAACACATTTTCTAAAAACTCGTGTTTTTTACGAAATCATGTAAACTTTCTAGAAGTTGTGATTTTTAAAAATGGGGGAAGTAAGCTTTTCTTATTTCCAAACGCATGCGCAAACTATAGAAAGTCGTTATGATATCGAATGTGCATACTTTGTTGATTCCATTTATGAAATAAAACACATTTTCTAAAAACTCGTGTTTTTTAAGAAATCATGTAAACCTTCTAGAAGCTGTGATTTTAAAAAACGGGGGAAGTAAGCTTTTCTTATTTCCGGACACATGCGCAAACTATAGAAAGTCCTTATGAAATAGAATGTGCATACTTTGATGATTCCATTTATGAAATAAAACACATTTTCTAAAAACTCGTGTTTTTTACGAAATCATGTAAACCTTCTAGAAGCTGTGATTTTAAAAAACGGTGCAAGTAAGCTTTTCTTATTTCCGGTCGAATGCGCAAACTATAGAAAGTCGTTATTACGTAGAATGTGCATACTTTGTTGATTCCATTTATGAAATAGAACACATTTTCTAAAAACTCGTGTTTTTTAAGAAATCATGTAAACCTTCTAGAAGCTGTGATTTTAAAAAACGGTGGAAGTAAGCTTTTCCTATTTCCGGACGCATGCGCAAACTATAGAAATTCGTTATGACGTAGAATGTGCATACTTTGTTGATTCCATTTATGAAATAAAACACATTTTCTAAAAACTCGTGTTTTTTAAGAAATCATGTAAACCTTCTAGAAGCTGTGATTTTAAAAAACGCTCGAAGTAAGCTTTTCTTATTTCCGGACGAATGCGCAAACTATAGAAATTCGTTATGACATAGAGTGTGCATACTTTGTTGATTCCATTTATGAAATAAAACATATTTTCTAAAAACTCGTGTTTTTTAAGAAATCATGTAAACCTTCTAGAAGCTGTGATTTAAAAAAACGGTGGAAGTAAGCTTTTCTTATTTCCGGACGCATGCGCAAACTATAGAAAGTCGTTATGACGTAGAATGTGCATACTTTGTTGATTCCATTTATGAAATAAAACACATTTTAAAAAAACTCGTGTTTTTTACGAAATCATGTAAACCTTCTAGAAGCTGTGATTTTAAAAAATGTTGGAAGTAAGCTTTTCTTATTTCCGGTCGAATGCGCAAACTATAGAAAGTCGTTATTACGTAGAATGTGCATACTTTGTAGATTCCATTTATGAAATAAAACACATTTCTAAAAACTCGTGTTTTTTACGAAGTCATGTAAACCTTCTAGAAGCTGTGATTTTAAAAAACGGGGGAGTTAAGCTTTTCTTATTTCTGGATGCATACGCAAACTATAGAAAGTTGTTAAGACGTAGAATGTGCATACTTTGTTGATTCCATTTATGAAATAAAACACATTTTAAAAAAACTCGTGTTTTTTACGAAATCATGTAAACCTTCTAGAAGCTGTGATTTTAAAAAACGGGGGAAGTAAGCTTTTCTTATTTCCGAACGCATGCGCAAACTATACAAAGTCGTTATGTCGTAGAATGTGCATACTTTGTTGATTCCATTTATGAAATAAAACACATTTTCTTAAAACTCGTGTCTTTTACGAAATCATGTAGACCTTCTAGAAACTGTGATTTAAAAAAACGGTGAAAGTAAGGTTTTCTTATTTCCGGACGCATGCGCAAACCATAGAAATTCGTTATGACGTAGAATGTGCATACTTTGTAGATTCCATTTATGAAATAAAGCACATTTTCTAAAAACTCGTGTTTTTTACGAAATCATGTAAACCTTCTCGAAGCTGTAATTTTAAAAAATGGTGGAAGTAAGCTTTTCTTATTTCAGGACGAATTGGAAAACTATAGAAATTCGTTATGACGTAGAATGTGCATACTTTGTTAATTACATTTATGAAATAAAACACATTTTCTAAAAACTCGTGTTTTTTAAGAAATCATGTAAACCTTCTAGACAATGTGATTTTAAAAAACGGGGGAAGTAAGCTTTTCTTATTTCCGGATGCATGCGCAAACTATAGAAAGTCGTTATGACGTAGAATGTGCATAATTTTTTTATTCCATTTATGAAATAAAACACATTTTCTAAACACTCGTGTTTTTTACGAAGTCATGTAAACCTTCTAGAAGCTGTGATTTTAAAAAACGGGGGAAGTAAGCTTTTCTTATTTCTGGACACATGCGCAAACTATAGAAAGTCGTTATGACATAGAATGTGCATACTTTGTTGATTCCATTTATGAAATAAAACACATTTTCTAAAAACTCGTGTTTTTTACGAAATCATGTAAACCTTCTAGAAGTTGTGATTTTTAAAAATGGGGGAAGTAAGCTTTTCTTATTTCCAAACGCATGCGCAAACTATAGAAAGTCGTTATGATATCGAATGTGCATACTTTGTTGATTCCATTTATGAAATAAAACACATTTTCTAAAAACTCGTGTTTTTTAAGAAATCATGTAAACCTTCTAGAAGCTGTGATTTTAAAAAACGGAGGAAGTAAGCTTTTCTTATTTCCGGACGCATGCACAAACTATAGAAAGTCCTTATGAAATAGAATGTGCATACTTTGATGATTCCATTTATGAAATAAAACACATTTTCTAAAAACTCGTGTTTTTTACGAAATCATGTAAACCTTCTAGAAGCTGTGATTTTAAAAAACGGTGGAAGTAAGCTTTTCTTATTTCTGGACGCATGCGCAAACTATAGAAATTCCTTATGACGTAGAATGTGCATACCTTGTTGATTCCATTTATGAAATAAAACACATTTTCTAAAAACTCGTGTTTTTTACGAAATCATGTAAAGCTTCTAGAAGCTGTGATTTTAAAAAACGAGGGAAGTATGCTTTTCTTATTTCCAAACGCATACGCAAACTATAGAAAGTCGTTATGACATAGAATGTGCATACTTTGCTGATTCCATTTATGAAATAAAACACATTTTCTAAAAACTCGTGTTTTTTAAGAAATCATGTAAACCTTCTAGAAGCTGTGATTTTAAAAAACGGGGGAAGTAAGCTTTTCTTATTTCCGGACGAATGTGCAAACTATAGAAAGTCGTTATGACGTAGAATGTGCATACTTTGTAGATTTCATTGATGAAATAAAGCACATTTTCTAAAAACAAGTGTTTTTTACGAAATCATGTAAACCTTCTAGAAGCTGTGATTTAGAAAAACGGTGGAAGTAAGCTTTTCTTATTTCCGGACGAATGCGCAAACTATAGAAATTCGTTATGACGTAGAATGTGCATACTTTGTAGATTCCATTTATGAAATAAAGCACATTTTCTAAAAACTCATGTTTTTTACGAAACCATGTAAACCTTCTACAAGCTGTAATTTTAAAAAACGGTGGAAGTAAGCTTTTCTTATTTCCGGACGAATGCGCAAACTATAGAAAGTCGTTATGACGTAGAATGTGCATACTTTGTTGATTCCATATATGAAATAAAACACATTTTCTAAAAACATCTGTTTTTTAAGAAATCATGTAAACCTTCTAGAAGCTGTGATTTTAAAAAACGGGGGAAGTAAGATTTTCTTATTTCCGGACGAGTGCGCAAAGTATAGAAAGTTGTTATTACGTAGAATGTGCATACTTTTTTTATTCCATTTATGAAAATAAAACACATTTTCTAAAAACTCGTGTTTTTTAAGAAATCATGTAAACCTTCTAGAAGCTGTGATTTTAAAAAACGGGGGAAGTAAGCTTTTCTTATTTCCAAACGCATGCGCAAACTATAGAAAGTCGTTATGACGTAGAATGTGCATACATTGTTGATTCCATTTATGAAATAAAACACATTTCTAAAAACTCGTGTTTTTTAAGAAATCATGTAAACCTTCTAGAAGCTGTGATTTTAAAAAACGGGGGAAGTAAGCTTTTCTTATTTCCGGACGCATGCGCAAACTATAGAAAGTCGTTATGAAGTAGAATGTGCATACTTTGTAGATTCCATTTATGAAATAAAGCACATTTTCTAAAAACAAGTGTTTTTTACGAAATCATGTAAACCTTCTAGAAGCTGTGATTTAAAAAAACGGTGCAAGTAAGCTTTTCTTATTTCCGGACGAATGCGCAAACTATAGAAATTCGTTATGACGTAGAATGTGCATACTTTGTAGATTCCATTTATGAAATAAAACACATTTCTAAAAACTCATGTTTTTTACGAAGTCATGTAAACCTTCTAGAAGCTGTGATTTTAAAAAACGGGGGAGTTAAGCTTTTCTTATTTCTGGATGCATACGCAAACTATAGAAAGTTGTTAAGACGTAGAATGTGCATACTTTGTTGATTCCATTTATGAAATAAAACACATTTTCAAAAAACTCGTGTCTTTTACGAAATCATGTAAACCTTCTAGAAGCTGTGATTTTAAAAAATGTTGGAAGTAAGCTTTTCTTATTTCCGGTCGAATGCGCAAACTATAGAAAGTCGTTATTACGTAGAATGTGCATACTTTGTTGATTCCATTTATGAAATAAAACACATTTTCTAAAAACTCGTGTTTTTTAAGAAATCATGTAAACCTTCTAAAAGCTGTGATTTTAAAAAACGGGGGAAGTAAGCTTTTCTTATTTCCGGACGCATGTGCAAACTATAGAAAGTCGTTATGACGTAGAATGTGCATACTTTGTAGATTCCATTTATGAAATAAAACACATTTTCTAAAAACTCGTGTTTTTTACGAAATCATGTAAACCTTCGAGAAGCTGTGATTTAAAAAAATGGGGGAAGTAAGCTTTGCTTATTTCCGAACGCATGCACAAACTATGGAAAGTCCTTATGACGTAGAATGTGGAAACTTTGTTGATTCCATTTACGAAATAAAACACATTTTCTAAAAACTCGTGTTTTTTACGAAATCATGTAAACCTTCTAGAAGCTGTGATTTTAAAAAACGGGGGAAGTAAGCTTTTCTTATATCCAAACGCATGCGCAAACTATAGAAAGTCGTTATGACGTAGATTGCGCATACTTTGTAGATTCCATTTATGAAATAAAGCACATTTTCTAAAAACTCGTGTTTTTTACGAAATCATGTAAACCTTCTCGAAGCTGTAATTTTAATAAATGGTGGAAGTAAGCTTTTCTTATTTCCGGACGAATTGGAAAACTATAGAAATTCGTTATGACGTAGAATGTGCATACTTTGTTGATTCCATTTTTGAAATAAAACACATTTTCTAAAAACTCGTGTTTTTTAAGAAATCATGTAAACCTTCTAGAAGCTGTGACTTTAAAAAATGGGGGAAGTAAGCTTTTCTTATTTCTGGACGCATACGCAAACTATAGAAAGTTGTTAAGACGTAGAATGTGCATACTTTGTAGATTCCATTTATGAAATAAAACACATTTTCTAAAAACAAGTGTTTTTTACGAAATCATGTAAACCTTCTAGAAGCTGTGATTTTAAAAAACGGTGGAAGTAAGCTTTTCTTATTTCCGGACGAATGCGCAAACTATAGAAAGTCGTTATGACGTAGAATGTGCATACTTTGTTGATTCCATATATGGAATAAAGCACATTTTCTAAAAACATCTGTTTTTTAAGAAATCATGTAAACCTTCTAGAAGCTGTGATTTTAAAAAACGGGGGAAGTAAGCTTTTCTTATTTCCGGACGCGTGCGCAAACTATAGAAAGTTGTTATTACGTAGACTGTGCATACTTTTTTTATTCCATTTATGAAATAAAACACATTTTCTAAAAACTCGTGTTTTTTAAGAAATCATGTAAACCTTCTAGAAGCTGTAATTTTAAAAAACGGGGGAAGTAAGCTTTTCTTATTTCCAAACGCATGCGCAAACTATAGAAAGTCGTTATGACGTAGAATGTGCATACATTGTTGATTCCATTTATGAAATAAAACACATTTCTAAAAACTCGTGTTTTTTAAGAAATCATGTAAACCTTCTAGAAGCTGTGATTTTAAAAAACGGGGGAAGTAAGCTTTTCTTATTTCCAGACGCATGCGCAAACTATAGAAAGTCGTTATGACATAGAATGTGCATACTTTGTATATTCCATTTATGAAATAAAGCACATTTTCTAAAAACAAGTGTTTTTTACGAAATCATGTAAACCTTCTAGAAGCTGTGATTTAAAAAAACGGTGGAAGTAAGCTTTTCTTATTTCCGGACGAATGCGCAAACTATAGAAATTCGTTATGACGTAGAATGTGCATACTTTGTTGATTCCATTTATGAAATAAAACACATTTTCTAAAAACTCGTGTTTTTTAAGAAATCATGTAAACCTTCTAGAAGCTGTGAATTTAAAAAATGGGGGAAGTAAGCTTTTCTTATTTCCGGACGCATGTGCAAACTATAGAAAGTCGTTATGACGTAGAATGTGCATACTTTGTGGATTCCATTTATGAAATAAAACACATTTTCTAAAAACTCATGTTTTTTACGAAATCATGTAAACCTTCGAGAAGCTGTGATTTAAAAAAACTGTGGAAGTAAGCTTTGCTTATTTCCGGACGCATGCGCAAACTATAGAAAGTCCTTATGACGTAGAATGTGCAAACTTTGTTGATTCCATTTATGAAATAAAACACATTTTCTAAAAACTCGTGTTTTTTACGAAATCATGTAAACCTTCTAGAAGCTGTGATTTTAAAAAACGGGGGAAGTAAGCTTTTCTTATATCCAAACGCATGCGCAAACTATAGAAAGTCGTTATGACGTAGAATGTGCATACTTTGTTGATTCCATTTATGAAATAAAACACATTATCTAAAAACTTGTGTTTTTTAAGAAATCATGTAAACCTTCTAGACGATGTGATTTTAAAAAACGGGGGAAGTAAGCTTTTCTTATTTCCGGATGCATGTGCAAACTATAGAAAGTCGTTATGACGTAGAATATGCATAATTTGTTGATTCCATTTATGAAATAAAACACATTTTCTAAAAACTCGTGTTTTTTACGAAGTCATGTAAACCTTCTAGAAGCTGTGATTTTAAAAAACGGGGGAAGTAAGCTTTTCTTATTTCTGGACGCATACGCAAACTATAGAAAGTTGTTAAGACATAGAATGTGCATACTTTGTTGATTCCATTTATGAAATAAAAGACATTTTCAAAAAACTCGTGTTTTTTACGAAATCATGTAAACCTTCTAGAAGCTGTGATTTTAAAAAATGTTGGAAGTAAGCTTTTCTTATTTCCGGTCGAATGCGCAAACTATAGAAAGTCGTTATTACGTAGAATGTGCATACTTTGTTGATTCCATTTATGAAATAAAACACATTTTCTAAAAACTCGTGTTTTTTAAGAAATCATGTAAACCTTCTAAAAGCTGTGATTTTAAAAAACGGGGGAAGTAAGCTTTTCTTATTTCCGGACGCATGTGCAAACTATAGAAAGTCGTTATGACGTAGAATGTGCATACTTTGTAGATTCCATTTATGAAATAAAACACATTTTCTAAAAACTCGTGTTTTTTACGAAATCATGTAAACCTTCGAGAAGCTGTGATTTAAAAAAACGGTGGAAGTAAGCTTTGCTTATTTGCGTACGCATGCGCAAACTATAGAAAGTCCTTATGACGTAGAATGTGCAAACTTTGTTGATTCCATTTATGAAATAAAACACATTTTCTAAAAACTCGTGTTTTTTACGAAATCATGTAAACCTTCTAGAAGCTGTGATTTTAAAAAACGGGGGAAGTAAGCTTTTCTTATTTCCAAATGCATGCGCAAACTATAGAAAGTCGTTATGACGTAGAATGTGCATACTTTATTGATTCCATTTATGAAATAAAACACATTTTCTTAAAACTCGTGTCTTTTACGAAATCATGTAGACATTCTAGAAGCTGTGATTTAAAAAAACGGTGGAAGTAATGTTTTCTTATTTCCGGACGCATGCGCAAACTATAGAAATTCGTTATGACATAGATTGTGCATACTTTGTAGATTCCATTTATGAAATAAAGCACATTTTCTAAAAACTCGTGTTTTTTACGAAATCATGTAAACCTTCTCGAAGCTGTAATTTTAAAAAATGGTGGAAGTAAGCTTTTCTTATTTCCGGATGAATTGGAAAACTATAGAAATTCGTTATGACGTAGAATGTGCATACTTTGTTGATTCCATTTATGAAATAAAACACATTTTCTAAAAACTCGTGTTTTTTAAGAAATCATGTAAACCTTCTAGAAGCTGTGACTTTAAAAAATGGGGGAAGTAAGCTTTTCTTATTTCCGGACGCATGCACAAACTATAGAAAGTCCTTATGAAATAGAATGTTCATACTTTGATGATTCCATTTATGAAATAAAACACATTTTCTAAAAACTCGTGTTTTTTAAGAAATTATGTAAACCTTCTAGACGCCGTGATTTTAAAAAACGGGGGAAGTAAGCTTTTCTTATTTCCAAACGCATGCACAAACTATAGAAAGTCGTTATGACGTAGAATGTGCATACTTTGTTGATTCCATTTATGAAATAAAACACATTTTCTAAAAACTCGTGTTTTTTAAGAAATCATGTAAACCTTCTAGACGCCGTGATTTTAAAAAACGGGGGAAGTAAGCTTTTCTTATTTCCAAACGCATGCACAAACTATAGAAAGTCGTTATGACGTAGAATGTGCATACTTTGTTGATTCCATTTATGAAATAAAACACATTTTCTAAAAACTCGTGTTTTTTAAGAAATCATGTAAACCTTCTAGAAGCTGTGATTTTAAAAAACGGGGTAAGTAAGCTTTTCTTATTTCCGGACGCATGCGCAAACTATAGAAAGTCGTTATGACGTATAATGTGCATACTTTGTTGATTCCATTTATGAAATAAAACACATTTTCTAAAAACTCATGTTTTTTAAGAAATCATGTAAACCTTCTAGAAGCTGTGAATTTAAAAAATGGGGGAAGTAAGCTTTTCTTATTTCCGGATGCATGTGCAAACTATAGAAAGTCGTTATGACGTAGAATGTGCATACTTTGTGGATTCCATTTATGAAATAAAACACATTTTCTAAAAACTCATGTTTTTTACGAAATCATGTAAACCTTCGAGAAGCTGTGATTTAAAAAAACGGTGGAAGTAAGCTTTGCTTATTTCCGGACGCATGCGCAAACTATAGAAAGTCCTTATGACGTAGAATGTGCAAACTTTGTTGATTCCATTTATGAAATAAAACACATTTTCTAAAAACTCGTGTTTTTTACGAAATCATGTAAACCTTCCAGAAGCTGTGATTTTAAAAAACGGTGGAAGTAAGCTTTTCTTATTTCCGGTCGAATGCGCAAACTATAGAGAGTCGTTATTACGTAGAATGTGCATACTTTGTTGATTCCATTTATGAAATAAAACACATTTTCTAAAAACTCATGGTTTTTAAGAAATCATGTAAACCTTCTAGAAGCTGTGATTTTAAAAAACGGGGGAAGTAAGCTTTTCTTATTTCCAAACGCATGCGCAAACTATAGAAAGTCGTTATGACGTAGAATGTGCATACTTTGGTGATTCGATTTATGAAATAAAACACATTTTCTAAAAACTCTTGTTTTTTAAGAAATCATGTAAACCTTCTAGAAGGTGTGATTTTAAAAAACGGGGGAAGTAAGCTTTTCTTATTTCCGGACGCATGCGTAAACTATAGAAAGTCGTTATGATGTAGAATGTGCATACTTTGTTGATTCCATTGATGAAATAAAACACATTTTCTAAAAACTCGTGTTTTTTACGAAATGATCTAAACCTTCTAGAAGCTGTGATTTTAAAAAATGGGGGAAGTAAGCTTTTCTTATTTCCAAACGCATGCGCAAACTATAGAAAGTCGTTATGACGTAGAATGTGCATACTTTGTTGATTCCATTTATGAAATAAAACACATTTTCTAAAAACTCGTGATTTTTAAGAAATCATGTAAACCTTCTAGATGTTAGATTTAAACCAAATAGACAAACAAGATCTCTGAAAGAAACACAATCACAAGATAGACACACAATATACCCTGGGAAACCCTCATGGGGTAGAAAACCCAGCAAAGCTTTCCTCAATAAGATGATCAACCAAAATACAAGATGTGCTCCTTCTCCTTGACTCCTTAGCAGATCTCCTCAACTAGTGCGCACTCTTCCACAAGTGAGTGAATGAACTAATGAGGAGTTCACCTCCTCTATTTATACTTGACTTCCAACTGACTAAAAGACTTATGGGGCCGACCTCACCTGGAGAAGTCTAATAACCCCTAAAATATAACTACAGGGCCGACCCACACATGGTGGGTCTAATAACCCTAGTTAATACAATCCCTTGGAGGAATAACCATCTCCAGATACATGATAGGGTTACCTCGGAGGAATGAAACATCTCCGGAATAATAAAGTACAAATATAATATTCTTTGAAGTTACAATATTCAACACTCCCCCTTAACGAGAAGGATATTATAACAACATCTGCAAGGGCAAGGAGTCATCATACATGATACATCTATAAATCATCGGAAGCTTTCTTCAATTCATCTTCGTCAGTAACTCAACCAGTTACTGGAACATCAATGTCAATAGTGTCGATATCAATCCGATCATCGACATCGTCATCAGCATCGTCATCATACGATCATCAGCATCGTCATCACACGATCATCAGCATCATCATCACACGATCATCAGCATCGTCATCACACGATCATCAGCATCGTCATCAGCATCGTCATCACACGATCATCAGCATCGTCATCATACGATCATCAGCATCGTCATCAGCATCGTCATCACACGATCATCAGCATCGTCATCATACGATCATCAGCATCGTCATCACACGATCATCAGCATCGTCATCATACGATCATCAGCATCGTCATCAGCATCGTCATCACACGATCATCAGCATCGTCATCACACGATCATCAACATCGTCATCATACGATCATCAGCATCGTCATCAGCATCGTCATCACACGATCATATTCCTAGGATGATCAATCCTGCTCCTTTTAGGACATAGGTCCAAGGATGATACAATCCAATCTTTAGTTCTCGGAGACTTCAGTCTACGGATCAATTCTGGGACCTCAGTCCGGGGACGATGCAATCCCCTGCCTGTTCATTCAGGACTTCAATTTTCGAAGACCCAGTCTACGGTTCTAGTCTGGGACCTCAGTCCGGGGATGATACAATCCCCTACCTGTTCATTCAGGACTTTATTATCGGAGACCCAGTCTACGGTTCTATTCTGGGACCTTAGTCCGGGGACAATACAATCCCCTACCTGTTCATTCAGGACTTCATTATCGGAGACCCAGTCTACGGTTCTATTCTGGGACCTCAGTCCGGGGATGATACAATCCCCTACCTGTTCATTCAGGACTTCATTATCGGAGACCCAGTCTACGGTTCTATTCTGGGACCTCAGTCCGGGGACGATACAATCCCCTACCTGTTCATTCAGGACTTCATTATCGGAGACCCAGTCTACGGTTCTATTCTGGGACCTCAGTCCGGGGACGATACAATCCCCTACCTGTTCATTCAGGACTTCATTATCGGAGACCTTACGTCTACGGCTCTCTTCAGGACTGAAAGTCCAGGGATGATCCAATCCCCTCAACTGTCCACTAAGGACTTCATTCTCGGAGACCTTACGTCTACGGCTCTCTTCAGGACTGAAAGTCCAGGGATGATCCAATCCCCTCAACTGTCCACTAAGGACTTCATTCTCGGAGACCTTACGTCTACGGCTCTCTTTAGGACTGAAAGTCCAGGGATGATCCAATCCCCTCAACTGTCCACTAAGGACTTCATTCTCGGAGACCTTACGTCTACGGCTCTCTTTAGGACTGAAAGTCCAGGGATGATTCAATCCCCTCAATCTGTATTCTCATCAATACAAGTACAAGTATCTTCATCCATACAAGTACATAATCAGCATCAACAGCATGTATACATCATACAATCATAAGCATGTATTCTTACTAATACATCTAAAAGCATGTATACATCTGTCATCAAAAGCATGTATTCTCACCAATACATCTATCATCAAATCATGTATACATCTAACATCAAAAGCATGTATACATCTAGCATGTATTCTCACTAATACATCTATCATCAAAATCATGTATACATCTAACATCAAAAGCATGTATACATTTGTCATCAAAAGCATGTATTCTCACTAATACATCTATCATCAAAATCATGTATACATCTAACATCAAAAGCATGTATACATCTGTCATCAAAAGCATGTATTATCACTAATACATCTATCATCAAATCATGTATACATCTAACATCAAAAGCATGTATACATCTAGCATGTATTCTCACTAATACATCTATCATCAAAATCATGTATACATCTAACATCAAAAGCATGTATACATCTAGCATGTATTCTCACTAATACATCTATCATCAAAATCATGTATACATCTAACATCAAAAGCATGTATACATCTAGCATGTATTCTTACTAATACATCCATTATCAAAATCATGTATAAGTAAAAGTGAATGAAAATAAAATAGTCCTAAATCTAACTATTTCTAAGTGATTAGGTGAAGTCTCATTTTTGATGAGACTTGCTTGCCATCAGGAATCATCCTACTCCCCCTTTCTAGGAGAGTCCTTCTGAACTACACCAAGCTTGTCTCGAAAGTATTCGAATTTCACACGAGACAGTGGTTTGGTCAGGATATCAGCAATTTGATCTTCAATGCTCACGTATTCAAGCTTGATAGCTCCTTTCTGCACCATATCTCGAATATAGAAGTATCGGATCTCTATGTGTTTTGACTTATCATGGAACACAGGATTTTCTGTCATCTTGATGCAGCTTTGATTATCACACATAATCATAGTGGGATCCATTTCTAAGTCAAACACTCCAGATAACAGTTTCCGAAGCCATACAGCTTCACAGCTAGCAGAGCAAGCAGCTATGTATTCTGCCTCAGCAGAGCTGAGGGCCACACTGGATTGTTTCTTGCTGAACCAAGAGATCATGGCAGATCCAAGGCTATAACATCCACCTGAAGTACTTTTTCTGTCTGAGACACTGCCTGCCCAATCAGAGTCTGAGTAACCATGCAACTTGAGTTCATGACTTCCATCATAGAGTAGACCAAAATCTAATGTACCTTTTAAGTACCTCATTACATGCTTTGCAGCTATTAGATGAACCTTTCTGGGTTCTACTAGATACTGACTTA
Source organism: Larix kaempferi (assembly GCA_027924585.1). Lineage (NCBI taxonomy): Eukaryota > Viridiplantae > Streptophyta > Pinopsida > Pinales > Pinaceae > Larix > Larix kaempferi. The sequence continues at coordinate 1,084,419 of BSBM01001607.1, forward strand.
GGGTATTTATAGCAAAGCATATATCTGGCCTAGTATTTGTCAAGTACATTAGTGATCCAATGATCTGTCTATATAAAGTTAGGTCCACTAATTCTGATGAGTCATTAACCAAAATCTTTAAGTTGGAGTCCATGGGAGTGGCCATGGGTTTACACTCCAACATATCAAATCTCTTCAGAATTTCCACAGTATACTTACCTTGATTCAGAAAGATTCCTCTTGGTTCTTGCCACACTTCTAATCCTAAGAAGTAGTGCATCAATCCGAGATCTTTCATCTCGAATTCTGAAGAAAGCTTCTTCTTGCTTTCAATGATTTGTTTCTCATTTCCAGTTAGAAATAGATCATCTACATATAATAAAAGTATAACTGGTTCATCATCCAATACCTTGAGATAAAGGTTTGGGTCAGCTTTACTTTTGGTAAAGCCCATGCTAGTTAAGAAATTGTCAATCCTTCCGTACCAAGCTCTGGGAGCTTGTTTCAACCCATATAATGCCTTCTTCAGTTTGCATACATGAGTCCTTCCGTCATTTACCTCAAATCCTTGTGGTTGCTCTATGTATACTTCTTCTTCAATTACATCATTCAGAAAAGCTGTCTTAACATCCATTTGATGTAGTTTCCACTTCATCATGGATGCAAGAGCCATGATAGTTCTAATTGAAGTATACCTAGCAACTGTTGCAAATGTTTCTTCATAGTCAATTCCCTCCTTCTGAGAGAACCCTCTGGCTACAAATCTTGCTTTGTATTTTTCAATACTTCCATCCGCAGCATGTTTTATTTTAAAGATCCATTTGGAAGAAACCACACTTTTGTCTTTTGGTTTGGGAACTATATCCCAAACATCATTTTTCATTATTGACTGATATTCTTCAGTCATTGCTTCTACCCATTCTTTCTTTTGAGCTGCCTCTTCATAGCTGGTAGGTAGTTGATCCACAAGATCACACATCAGGGCCATATAGTTGGATACTAGCTTTGGTTTCTTCCTTTCTCTAGTGGAGCCTTCAGGAGCACCATATCTTTCTGCTCCTTGAATAATATCTCTAGCCCATGCTGGTCTTCTTTTCCTGGATAATTCTGCAACAGGAGGTTCTTGTGGTTCCAGCATGTCATGATCCTCTGGTATGTCTTCTTCAGGAATGTGAGCATTCTCTGAGATTCTGGGAGATGTATCTTCTTCATAAAATTCTTCAAGTTGACACTTTCTGGATTTCTTGAGGGCTGCTTCCTCATCGAAGGTAACATCTCTACTTATTTCTATATGATGGAAACCTGGTATGTAGATTCTGAAGGCTTTGGAAGTTTCACAATAACCAACAAATATTCCCTTCTTACCTGAGGGATCCAATTTGGATCTCTTCTCTTTTGGAATATGGATGTACACAGGACACCCAAATATTTTGAGATGACTTACCTCAGGCTTCTTTCCTGTAAAGACTTCCTCTGGAGTTTTGAAGTCAAGAGCACTATGAGATAGTCTATTTTGAACATATACTGCTGTCTTGGCTGCTTCAGCCCACAGATACATGGGAAGGTCTTGATCATGTATCATAGTCTTTACAGCTTCCATGATGGTTCTATTTTTCCTCTCAGCTACCCCATTCTGTTGGGGGTTGTAAGGAGTGGTTAGCTCCCTTTTGATTCCAGCTTCTTTACAGAATTCTTCAAATTCCTTTGAAGTATATTCTCCACCATTATCTGTTCTGAGAATCTTGATTTTCTTGTCTGAGAGGTTTTCTATTAGAGCCTTGAACTCTCTGAATTTTCCAAAGACTTCATTCTTACCCTTTAGGAAGTATATCCAAGTTTTTCTTGAATAATCATCAATGAAGGAGAGATAGTATTCAAACCCACTTAGAGATGTGGTAGGCATGGGTCCACATACATCTGAGTGTATTAGTTCTAGAGAACTCTTAGTCTTTGTTTCACTTTTCGGAAAGGGATTCTTGATATTCTTCCCTTTCTTACATCCTTTACATGAGCCATCATGATCAACCTTCAAGTTTGGCAAGCCTATAACCATCTTACTCACATATGGTAAAGCTTTATAGTTAATGTGGGCTAGTCTTCTGTGCCATAGCTCACTGGGACTAGAGACTTCATGAGCAAGGGCAGATTCTGGGTGACCCTTGAGTTTATAAAGTCCTCCTTCTTCTTCACCAATGACAATTGCATCTTTGATTGATTTTCCTTTGGTCCACATGAGTACTTGACCATCTATGAAGGCTACTCTAAAGCCTTTCTTGTCTAGAGCTGAGATAGAGAGTAGATTCTTCTTTAACCCTGGAACATATAATATTTCTTTCATCTTCAAAGGTGTTCCTGAGTCAAGCTTGTAGCTTGCTTCACCAATTCCCTTGATGGGATATTGATAATCATCTCCTAGTGATACCTTCTGGGGTGAAGACTTCTCTTCAATCTTGGAGAGAGTTTCCTTGTGACCTGTCATGTGCTTTGAAGCACCACTGTCAATGAGCCAAGTGTCTTCACCAGGAGACACAGATCCAGAGAGAGCAGAAAATAGTACATATTCCTCTGGTTCTTCTTTCTTTACTTTAGATCTTTTCTTTTGAGGCCTTTCCTCTACTTCTTCTTCTTCTTCTTCTTCTTCTTCTTCACTGTCATCTTCTGCCATATGAGCATGATGTCTTTTGTGAACAAATCTTTTCTTCTTCTTCTCTGGTAGGTTACAGTCTCTGGCATAGTGTCCTAGCTTGAGACAATTGAAGCATTGGACTGTGGAGATGTCTCCCCCTTTCTTTTTGAATCTATGAGAGGGTTGAGGCCTTTTGTGGTTTACCTTCTTGAAGTAGCCTCTCTTTCCTCTTTTGGTGTGGGTGGCCAAAGCTTGGTCATCCTCTTTGAGAAGTGCTTCTCTGTTGGCAACCCTAGCCTCCTCTTGAACACAATCTTCCCATACTACATCAAACTTCATACTTTCTTTTCTGGCACACGTAGTTTGAATGAATGACTCCCATGGTCTAGTGAGACCATTTAGAGCTGTCATCACAAGTTCATCTTCATCAAGAGTATCACCAATGGCATCTAGTTGTTCTTTGATTAGAGAGACCCTTGAGAAGTAGTCTTGAATGGATTCTCCTTTGTGCATCTTGGTACTTTTCAATTGAGTCCTTAGATTCATCTTTCTGTTGATGTTCTTTCCTTCATACATTCTTCCTAGGGCATCATACATTTCCTTTGGAGTCTTCTTGGAAGACACTTGGGGAATCAAGTGATCTTTAATGGAATCAGCTATGATTCTCTTTGCCCTAATCAAATCCTTCCTGTGTTTTTCTTTGGCTTCCTCTTCTTCTGGTTCTGCAACTTCCTCCTTGATATAATGAGCAAGATCATTCTCCTCAAGAATGAGACCAATTCTGTATTTCCATGCTCGGAAATTCTCTATGCCTTCTAGCTTGTCTTCAAGCTTAGTATTTGGAGCCATCTTCTCTTGGGGGAGTCCAAGAGACAGAGTAGACTTACCTGGGAAGTTACTTTTCACTTTTCCGGAAACTGGAACAGAAATTTATCGCACTTTTGGTAGAATTAGGGTTTGACTTTCCCGGAGTTCTACCCAACCAAAAAGTTCGATCTATAGCTCAAAAGAATGCTCTTGAGAAGGGCTATCCAATCATGTAATCAGAAATCAAAAATTACAACTTTTTTCTGAAACCAAAATCTGACGTATCGCACTTTTGGTAGAATTAGGGTTTGACTTTCCCGAAGTTCTACCCAACCAAAAAGTTCGATCTATAGCTCAAAAGAAAGCTCTTGAAGAGGGCTATCCAGCCATGCAACCAAAAATCAAAAATACCAACTTTGGGCTGAAAACCCTAACTTCACCAAAGAGAGAGAAAGAGGTATTCTTACCTTGTGAAAGATGTCCTATTCAGTCTAGCTCTGATACCATGTTAGATTTAAACCAAATAGACAAACAAGATCTCTGAAAGAAACACAATCACAAGATAGACACACAATATACCCTGGGAAACCCTCATGGGGTAGAAAACCCAGCAAAGCTTTCCTCAATAAGATGATCAACCAAAATACAAGATGTGCTCCTTCTCCTTGACTCCTTAGCAGATCTCCTCAACTAGTGCGCACTCTTCCACAAGTGAGTGAATGAACTAATGAGGAGTTCACCTCCTCTATTTATACTTGACTTCCAACTGACTAAAAGACTTATGGGGCCGACCTCACCTGGAGAAGTCTAATAACCCCTAAAATATAACTACAGGGCCGACCCACACATGGTGGGTCTAATAACCCTAGTTAATACAATCCCTTGGAGGAATAACCATCTCCAGATACATGATAGGGTTACCTCAGAGGAATGAAACATCTCCGGAATAATAAAGTACAAATATAATATTCTTTGAAGTTACAATATTCAACACTAGAAGCTGTGATTTTAAAAAACGGTGGAAGTAAGCTTTTCTTATTTCCGGACGAATGCGCAAACTATAGAAAGTCGTTATGACGTAGAATGTGCATACTTTGTTGATTCCATATATGGAATAAAACACATTTTCTAAAAACATCTGTTTTTTATGAAATCATGTAAACCTTCTAGAAGCTGTGATTTTAAAAAACGGGGGAAGTAAGCTTTTCTTATTTCCGGACGCGTGCGCAAACTATAGAAAGTTGTTATTACGTAGACTGTGCATACTTTTTTTATTCCATTTATGAAATAAAACACATTTTCTAAAAACTCGGGTTTTTTAAGAAATCATGTAAACCTCCTAGAAGCTGTAATTTTAAAAAACGGGGGAAGTAAGCTTTTCTTATTTCCAAACGCATGCGCAAACTATAGAAAGTCGTTATGACATAGAATGTGCATACATTGTTGATTCCATTTATGAAATAAAACACATTTCTAAAAACTCGTGTTTTTTAAGAAATCATGTAAACCTTCTAGAAGCTGTGATTTTAAAAAACGGGGGAAGTAAGCTTTTCTTATTTCCAGATGCATGCGCAAACTATAGAAAGTCGTTATGACATAGAATGTGCATACTTTGTAGATTCCATTTATGAAATAAAGCACATTTTCTAAAAACAAGTGTTTTTTTACGAAATCATGTAAACCTTCTAGAAGCTGTGATTTAAAAAAACGGTGGAAGTAAGCTTTTCTTATTTCCGGACGAATGCGCAAACTATAGAAATTCGTTATGATGTAGTATGTGCATACTTTGTTGATTATATTTATGAAATAAAACACATTTTCTAAAAACTCGTGTTTTTTAAGAAATCATGTAAACCTTCTAGAAGCTGTGATTTTAAAAAACGGGGGAAGTAGGCTTTTCTTATTTCCGGACGCATGCGCAAACTATAGAAAGTCGTTATGATGTAGACTGTGCATACTTTGTAGATTCCATTTATGAAATAAAACACATTTTCTAAAAACTCGTGTTTTTTACGAAATCATGTAAACCTTCTAGAAGCTATGATTTTAAAAAACGGGGGAAGTAAGCTTTTCTTATTTCCGGACGCATGCGCAAACTATAGAAAGTCGTTATGACGTAGAATGTGCATACTTTGTAGATTCCATTTATGAAATAAAACACATTTTCTAAAAACTCGTGTTTTTTACGAAATCATGTAAACGTTGTAGAAGCTGTGATTTTAAAAAACGGGGGAAGTAAGCTTTTCTTATTTCTTGATGCATGCGCAAACTATAGAAATTCGTTATGATGAAGAATATGCATACTTTGTTGATTCCATTTTTGAAATAAAACACATTTCCTAAAAACTCGTGTTTTTTAATAGATCATGTAAACCTTCTAGAAGCAGTGATTTTGAAAAACGGTGGAAGTAAGCTTTTCTTATTTCCGGACGCATGCGCAAACTATAGAAAGGCCTTATGACGTAGAATGTGCATACTTTGTTCATTCCATTTATGAAATAAAACACATTTTCTAAAAACTCGTGTTTTTTACGAAATCATGTAAACCTTCTAGAAGCTGTGATTTTAAAATACGGTGGAAGTAAGTTTTTCTTATTTCCGGTCGAATGCGCAAACTATAGAAAGTCGTTATTACATAGAATGTGCATACTTTTTTCATTCCATTTATGAAATAAAACACATTTTCTAAAAACTCATGTTTTTTAAGAAATCATGTAAACCTTCTAGAAGCTGTGATTTTAAAAAACGGGGGAAGTAAGCTTTTCTTATTTCCAAACGCATGCGCAAACCATAGAAAGTCGTTATGACGTAGAATGTGCATACTTTGTTGATTCCATTTATGAAATAAAACACATTTTCTAAAAACTCGTGTTTTTTAAGAAATCATGTAAACCTTCTAGAAGCTGTGATTTTAAATAACGGGGGAAGTAAGCTTTTCTTATTTCCGGACGCATGCGCAAACTATAGAAAGTCGTTATGACATAGAATGTGCATACTTTGTAGATTCCATTTATGAAATAAAGCACATTTTCTAAAAACAAGTGTTTTTTACGAAATCATGTAAACCTTCTAGAAGCTGTGATTTAAAAAAACGGTGGAAGTAAGCTTTTCTTATTTCCGGACGAATGCGCAAACTATAGAAATTCGTTATGACGTAGAATGTGCATACTTTGCAGATTCAATTTATGAAATAAAGCACATTTTCTAAAAACTCGTGTTTTTTACGAAATCATGTAAACCTTCTAGAAGCTGTGATTTTAAAAAACGGGGGAAGTAAGCTTTTCTTATTTCCGGACGCATGCGCAAACTATAGAAAGTCCTTATGACGTAGAATGTGCATACTTTGTAGATTCCATTTATGAAATAAAGCACATTTTCTAAAAACAAGTGTTTTTTACGAAATCATGTAAACCTTCTAGAAGCTGTGATTTAAAAAAACGGTGGAAGTAAGCTTTTCTTATTTCCGGACGAATGCGCAAACTATAGAAATTCGTTATGACGTAGAATGTGCATACTTTGCAGATTCAATTTATGAAATAAAGCACATTTTCTAAAAACTCGTGTTTTTTACGAAATCATGTAAACCTTGTAGAAGCTGTGATTTTAAAAAACGGGGGAAGTAAGTTTTTCTTATTTCCGGATACATGCGTAAACTATAGAAAGTCGTTATGACGAAGAATGTGCATACTTTGTTGATTCCATTTTTGAAATAAAACACATTTTCTAAAAACTCTTGTTTTTTAAGAAATCATGTAAACCTTCTAGAAGCAGTGATTTTGAAAAACGGTAGAAGTAAGCTTTTCTTATTTCCAGTCGAATGCGCAAACTATAGAAAGTCGTTATTACGTAGAATGTGCATACTTTGTTGATTCCATTTATGAAATAAAACACATTTTCTAAAAACTCGTGTTTTTTAAGAAATCATGTAAACCTTCTAGAAGCTGTGATTTTAAAAAACGGGGGAAGTAAGCTTTTCTTATTTCCAAACGCATGCGCAAACTATAGAAAGTCGTTATGACGTAGAATGTGCATACTTTGGTGATTCCATTTATGAAATAAAACACATTTTCTAAAAACTCGTGTTTTTTAAGAAATCATGTAAACCTTCTAGAAGGTGTGATTTTAAAAAACGGGGGAAGTAAGCTTTTCTTTTTTCCGGACGCATGCGTAAACTATAGAAAGTCGTTATGATGTAGAATGTGCATACTTTGTTGATTCCATTGATGAAATAAAACACATTTTCTAAAAACTCGTGTTTTTTACGAAATGATCTAAACCTTCTAGAAGCTGTGATTTTAAAAAATGGGGGAAGTAAGCTTTTCTTATTTCCAAACGCATGCGCAAACTATAGAAATTCGTTATGACGTAGAATGTGCATACTTTGTTGATTCCATTTATGAAATAAAACACATTTTCTAAAAACTCGTGATTTTTAAGAAATCATGTAAACCTTCTAGAAGCTGTGATTTTAAAAAACGGTGGAAGTAAGCTTTTCTTATTTCCGGACGAATGCGCAAACTATAGAAAGTCGTTATGACGTAGAATGTGCATACTTTGTTGATTCCATATATGGAATAAAACACATTTTCTAAAAACATCTGTTTTTTATGAAATCATGTAAACCTTCTAGAAGCTGTGATTTTAAAAAACAGGGGAAGTAAGCTTTTCTTATTTCCGGACGCGTGCGCAAACTATAGAAAGTTGTTATTACGTAGACTGTGCATACTTTTTTTATTCCATTTATGAAATAAAACACATTTTCTAAAAACTCGGGTTTTTTAAGAAATCATGTAAACCTCCTAGAAGCTGTAATTTTAAAAAACGGGGGAAGTAAGCTTTTCTTATTTCCAAACGCATGCGCAAACTATAGAAAGTCGTTATGACATAGAATGTGCATACATTGTTGATTCCATTTATGAAATAAAACACATTTCTAAAAACTCGTGTTTTTTAAGAAATCATGTAAACCTTCTAGAAGCTGTGATTTTAAAAAACGGGGGAAGTAAGCTTTTCTTATTTCCAGACGCATGCGCAAACTATAGAAAGTCGTTATGACATAGAATGTGCATACTTTGTAGATTCCATTTATGAAATAAAGCACATTTTCTAAAAACAAGTGTTTTTTACGAAATCATGTAAACCTTCTAGAAGCTGTGATTTAAAAAAACGGTGGAAGTAAGCTTTTCTTATTTCCGGACGAATGCGCAAACTATAGAAATTCGTTATGATGTAGTATGTGTATACTTTGTTGATTATATTTATGAAACAAAACACATTTTCTAAAAACTCGTGTTTTTTAAGAAATCATGTAAACCTTCTAGAAGCTGTGATTTTAAAAAACGGGGGAAGTAGGCTTTTCTTATTTCCGGACGCATGCGCAAACTATAGAAAGTCGTTATGATGTAGACTGTGCATACTTTGTAGATTCCATTTATGAAATAAAACACATTTTCTAAAAACTCGTGTTTTTTACGAAATCATGTAAACCTTCTAGAAGCTATGATTTTAAAAAACGGGGGAAGTAAGCTTTTCTTATTTCCGGACGCATGCGCAAACTATAGAAAGTCGTTATGACGTAGAATGTGCATACTTTGTAGATTCCATTTATGAAATAAAACACATTTTCTAAAAACTCGTGTTTTTTACGAAATCATGTAAACGTTGTAGAAGCTGTGATTTTAAAAAACGGGGGAAGTAAGCTTTTCTTATTTCTTGATGCATGCGCAAACTATAGAAAGTCGTTATGACGTAGAATGTGCATACTTTGTAGATTCCATTTATGAAATAAAACACATTTTCTAAAAACTCGTGTTTTTTACGAAATCATGTAAACGTTGTAGAAGCTGTGATTTTAAAAAACGGGGGAAGTAAGCTTTTCTTATTTCTTGATGCATGCGCAAACTATAGAAAGTCGTTATGACGAAGAATATGCATACTTTGTTGATTCCATTTTTGAAATAAAACACATTTTCTAAAAACTCGTGTTTTTTAATAGATCATGTAAACCTTCTAGAAGCAGTGATTTTGAAAAACGGTGGAAGTAAGCTTTTCTTATTTCCGGACGCATGCGCAAACTATAGAAAGGCCTTATGACGTAGAATGTGCATACTTTGTTCATTCCATTTATGAAATAAAACACATTTTCTAAAAACTCGTGTTTTTTACGAAATCATGTAAACCTTCTAGAAGCTGTGATTTTAAAAAACGGTGGAAGTAAGCTTTTCTTATTTCCGGTCAAATGCGCAAACTATAGAAAGTCGTTATTACATAGAATGTGCATACTTTTTTCATTCCATTTATGAAATAAAACACATTTTCTAAAAACTCATGTTTTTTAAGAAATCATGTAAACCTTCTAGAAGCTGTGATTTTAAAAAACGGGGGAAGTAAGCTTTTCTTATTTCCAAACGCATGCGCAAACCATAGAAAGTCGTTATGACGTAGAATGTGCATACTTTGTTGATTCCATTTATGAAATAAAACACATTTTCTAAAAACTCATGTTTTTTAAGAAATCATGTAAACCTTCTAGAAGCTGTGATTTTAAAAAACGGGGGAAGTAAGCTTTTCTTATTTCCGGACGCATGCGCAAACTATAGAAAGTCGTTATGACATAGAATGTGCATACTTTGTAGATTCCATTTATGAAATAAAGCACATTTTCTAAAAACAAGTGTTTTTTACGAAATCATGTAAACCTTCTAGAAGCTGTGATTTAAAAAAACGGTGGAAGTAAGCTTTTCTTATTTCCGGACGAATGCGCAAACTATAGAAATTCGTTATGACGTAGAATGTGCATACTTTGCAGATTCAATTTATGAAATAAAGCACATTTTCTAAAAACTCGTGTTTTTTACGAAATCATGTAAACCTTCTAGAAGCTGTGATTTTAAAAAACGGGGGAAGTAAGCTTTTCTTATTTCCGGACGCATGCGCAAACTATAGAAAGTCCTTATGACGTAGAATGTGCATACTTTGTAGATTCCATTTATGAAATAAAACGCATTTTCTAAAAACTCGTGTTTTTTACGAAATCATGTAAACCTTGTAGAAGCTGTGATTTTAAAAAACGGGGGAAGTAAGTTTTTCTTATTTCCGGATACATGCGCAAACTATAGAAAGTCGTTATGACGAAGAATGTGCATACTTTGTTGATTCCATTTTTGAAATAAAACACATTTTCTAAAAACTCTTGTTTTTTAAGAAATCATGTAAACCTTCTAGAAGCAGTGATTTTGAAAAACGGTAGAAGTAATCTTTTCTTATTTCCAGTCGAATGCGCAAACTATAGAAAGTTGTTATTACGTAGAATGTGCATACTTTGTTGATTCCATTTATGAAATAAAACACATTTTCTAAAAACTCGTGTTTTTTAAGAAATCATGTAAACCTTCTAGAAGCTGTGATTTTAAAAAACGGGGGAAGTAAGCTTTTCTTATTTCCAAAAGCATGCGCAAACTATAGAAAGTCGTTATGACGTAGAATGTGCATACTTTGGTGATTCCATTTATGAAATAAAACACATTTTCTAAAAACTCGTGTTTTTTAAGAAATCATGTAAACCTTCTAGAAGCTGTGATTTTAAAAATTGGGGGAAGTAAGCTTTTCTTATTTCCAAACGCATGCGCAAACTATAGAAAGTCGTTATGACGTAGAATGTGCATACTTTGTTGATTCCATTTATGAAATAAAACACATTTTCTAAAAACTCGTGTTTTTTAAGAAATCATGTAAACCTTCTAGAAGCTGTGATTTTAAAAAACGGGGGAAGTAAGCTTTTCTTATTTCCGGACGCATGCACAAACTATAGAAAGTCCTTATGACATAGAATGTGCATACTTTGATGATTCCATTTATGAAATAAAACACATTTTCTAAAAACTCGTGTTTTTTAAGAAATCATGTAAACCTTCTAGACGCTGTGATTTTAAAAAACGGGGGAAGTAAGCTTTTCTTATTTCCAAACGCATGCGCAAACTATAGAAAGTCGTTATGACGTAGAATGTGGATACTTTGTTGATTCCATTTATGAAATAAAACACATTTTCTAAAAACTCGTGTTTTTTAAGAAAACATGTAAACCTTCTAGAAGCTGTGATTTTAAAAAACGGGGGAATTAAGCTTTTCTTATTTCCGGACGCATGCGCAAACTATAGAAAGTCGTTATGATGTAGAATGTGCATACTTTGTTGATTCCATTTATGAAATAAAACACATTTTCTAAAAACTCGTGTTTTTTAAGAAATCATGTAAACCTTCTAGAAGCTGTGAATTTAAATATTGGGGGAAGTAATCTTTTCTTATTTCCGGACGCATGTGCAAACTATAGAAAGTCGTTATGACGTAGAATGTGCATACTTTGTAGATTCCATTTATGAAATAAAACACATTTTCTAAAAACTCGTGTTTTTTACGAAATCATGTAAACCTTCCAGAATCTGTGATTTTAAAAAACGGTGGAAGTAAGCTTTTCTTATTTCCGGTCGAATGCGCAAACTATAGAAAGTCGTTATTATGTAGAATGTGCATACTTTGTTGATTCCATTTATGAAATAAAACACATTTTCTAAAAACTCGTGGTTTTTAAGAAATCATGTAAACCTTCTAGAAGCTGTGATTTTAAAAAATGGGGGAAGTAAGCTTTTCTTATTTCCGGACGCATGCACAAACTATAGAAAGTCCTTATGACGTAGAATGTACATACTTTGTTGATTCCATTTATAAAATAAAACACATTTTCTAAAAACTCGTGTTTTTTAAGAAATCATGTAAACCTTCTTGAAGCTGTGATTTTAAAAAACAGGGGAAGTAAGATTTTCTTATTTCCAAATGCATGCGCAAACTATAGAAAGTCGTTATGACATAGAATCTGCATACTTTGTTGATTCCATTTATGAAATAAAATACATTTTCTAAAAACTCGTGTTTTTTACGAAATCATATAAACCTTCTAGAAGCTGTGATTTTAAAAAACGGTGGAAGTAAGCTTTTCTTATTTCCGAACGCACGCGCAAACTATAGAAAGTCGTTATGAGGTAGAATGTGCATACTTTCTGGATTCCATTTATGAAATAAAACACATTTTCTAAAAACTCGTGTTTTTTACGAAATCATGAAAACCTTGTAGAAGCTGTGATTTTGAAAAACGGTGGAAGTAAGCTCTTCTTTTTTCCGGACGCATGCGCAAACTATAGAAAGACCTTATGACGTAGAATGTGCATACTTTGTTGATTCCATTTATGAAATAAAACACATTTTCTAAAAACTCGTGCTTTTTACGAAAACATGTAAACCTTCTAGAAGCTGTGATTTTAAAAAACGGTGGAGTTAAGATTTTCTTATTTCCGGACGCATGCGCAAACTATAGAAAGTCGTTATGACATAGAATGTGCATACTTTGTAGATTCCATTTATGTAATAAAACACATTTTCTAAAAACTCGTGTTTTTTACGAAATCATGTAAACCTTCTAGAAGCTGTGATTTTAAAAAACGGTAGAAGTAAGCTTTTCTTATTTCCGGACGCATGCGCAAACTATAGAAAGTCGATATGACATAGAATGTGCATAGTTTGTTGATTCCATTTATGAAATAAAACACATTTTCTAAAAACTCCTTTTTTTTACGAAATGATGTCAACCTTCTAGAAGCTGTGATTTTAAAAAACGGGGGAAGTAAGCTTTTCTTATTTCCGGACGGATGCGGAAACTATAGAAAGTCGTTATGACGTAGAATGTGCATACTTTGTTGATTCCATTTATGAAATAAAACACATTTTCTAAAAACTCGTCTTTTTTAAGAAATCATGTAAACCTTCTAGAAGCTGTGATTTTAAAAAACGAAGGAAGTAAGCTTTTCTTATTTCCAAATGCATACGCAAACTACAGAAAGTCGTTATGATGTAGAATGTGCATACTTTGTTGATTCCATTTATGAAATAAAACACATTTTCTAAAAACTCGTGTTTTTTAAGAAATCATGTAAACCTTCTAGAAGCTATGATTTTAAAAAATGAGGGAAGTAAGCTTTTCTTATTTCCAAACGCATGCGCAAACTATAGAAAGTCGTTATGACGTAGAATGTGCATATTTTGTTGATTCCATTTATGAAATAAAACACATTTTGTAAAAACTCGTGTTTTTTAAGAAATCATGTAAACCTTCTGGAAGCTGTGATTTTAAAAAACGGTGGAAGTAAGCTTTTCTTATTTCCGGACGCATGCGCAAACTATAGAAAGTCTTTATGATGTAGAATGTGCATACTTTGTAGATTCCATTTATGAAATAAAGCACATTTTCTAAAAACTCGTGTTTTTTACGAAATCATGTAAACCTTCTAGAAGCTGTGATTTTAAAAACCGGTGGAAGTAAGCTTTTCTTATTTCCGGACGAATGCGCAAACTATAGAAACTCGTTATGACGTAGAATGTGCATACTTTGTTGATTCCATTTATGAAACAAAACACATTTTCTAAAACTTGTGTTTTTTAATAAATCATGTAAACCTTCTAGAAGCTGTGATTTTAAAAAACGGGGGAAGTAAGCTTTTCTTATTTCCAAACGCATGCGCAAACTATAGAAAGTCGTTATGACGTACAATGTGCATACTTTGTTGATTCCATTTATGAAACAAAACACATTTTCTAAAAACTCATGTTTTTTAAGAAATCAAGTAAACCTTCTGGAAGCTGTGATTTTAAAAAACGGGGGAATTAAGATTTTCTTATTTCCGGACGCATGCGCAACATATAGAAAGTCGTTATGACATAGAATGTGCATACTTTGTAGATTCCATTTATGAAATAAAACACATTTTCTAAAAACTCCTGTTTTTTACGAAATCATGTAAACCTTCAAGAAGCCGTGATTTTAAAAAATGGGGGAAGTAAGCTTTTCTTATTTCCGGGTGGATGCGCAAACTATAGAAAGTCGTTATGACGTAGAATGTGCATACTTTGTTGATTCCGTTTATGAAATAAAACACATTTTCTAAAAACTCGTGTTTTTTAAGAAATCATGTAAACCTTCTATAAGCTGTGATTTTAAAAAACGGGGGAAGTAAGCTTTTCTTATTTCCAAATGCATGCACAAACTATAGAAAGTCGTTATGATGTAGAATGTGCATACTTTGTTGATTCCATTTATGAAATAAAACACATTTTCTAAAAACTCGTGTTTTTCAAGAAATCATGTAAACCTTCTAGAAGCTGTGATTTTAAAAAACGAGGGAAGTAAGCTTTTCTTATTTCCAAACGCATGCGCAAACTATAGAAAGTCGTTATGACGTAGAATGTGCTTATTTTGTTGATTCCATTTATGAAATAAAACACATTTTCTAAAAACTCGTGTTTTTTAAGAAATCATGTAAACCTTCTAGAAGCTGTGATTTTAAAAAACGGTGGAAGTAAGCTTTTCTTATTTCCGGACGCATGCGCAAACTATAGAAAGTCGTTATGACGTAGAATGTGCATACTTTGTAGATTCCATTTATGAAATAAAGCACATTTTCTAAAAACTCGTGTTTTTTACGAAATCATGTAAACCTTCTAGAAGCTGTGATTTTAAAAAACGGTGGAAGTAAGCTTTTCTTATTTCCGGACGAATGTGCAAACTATAGAAATTCGTTATGACGTAGAATGTGCATACTTTGTTGATTCCATTTATGAAACAAAACACATTTTCTAAAAACTTGTGTTTTTTAAGAAATCATGTAAACCTTCTAGAAGCTGTGATTTTAAAAAACGGGGGAAGTAAGCTTTTCTTATTTCCAAACGCATGCGCAAACTTTAGAAAGTCGTTATGACGTGGAATGTGCATACTTTGTTGATTCCATTTATGAAACAAAACACATTTTCTAAAAACTCTTGTTTTTTAAGAAATCATGTAAACCTTCTGGAAGCTGTGATTTTAAAAAACGGGGGAATTAAGCTTTTCTTATTTCCGGACGTATGCGCAAACTATAGAAAGTCGTTATGACATAGAATGTGCATACTTTGTAGATTCCATTTATGAAATAAAACACATTTTCTAAAAACTCCTGTTTTTTACGAAATCATGTAAACCTTCAAGAAGCCGTGATTTTAAAAAACGGGGAAGTAAGCTTTTCTTATTTCCGGACGGATGCGCAAACTATAGAAAGTCGTTATGACGTAGAATGTGCATACTTTGTTGATTCCATTTATGAAATAAAACACATTTTCTAAAAACTCGTGTTTTTTAAGAAATCATGTAAACCTTCTATAAGCTGTGATTTTAAAAAACGGGGGAAGTAAGCTTTTCTTATTTCCAAATGCATCCGCAAACTATAGAAAGTCGTTATGATGTAGAATGTGCATACTTTGTTGATTCCATTTATGAAATAAAACACATTTTCTAAAAACTCGTGTTTTTTAAGAAATCATGTAAACGTTCTAGAAGCTGTGATTTTAAAAAACGAGGGAAGTAAGCTTTTCTTATTTCCAAACGCATACGCAAACTATAGAAAGTCGTTATGACGTAGAATGTGCATATTTTGTTGATTCCATTTATGAAATAAAACACATTTTCTAAAAACTCGTGTTTTTTAAGAAATCATGTAAACCTTCTAGAAGCTGTGATTTTAAAAAACGGTGGAAGTAATCTTTTCTTATTTCCGGACGCATGTGCAAACTATAGAAAGTCGTTGTGACGTAGAATGTGCATACTTTGTAGATTCCATTTATGAAATAAAGCACATTTTCTAAAAACTCGTGTTTTTTACGAAATCATGTAAACCTTCTAGAAGCTGTGATTTTAAAAAACGGTGGAAGTAAGCTTTTCCTATTTCCGGACGAATACGCAAACTATAGAAAGTCATTATGACGTAGAATGTGCATACTTTGTTGATTCCATTTATGAAACAAAACACATTTTCTAAAAACTCGTGTTTTTTAAGAAATCATGTAAACCTTCTAGAAGCTGTGATTTTAAAAAACGAGGGAAGTAAGCTTTTCTTATTTCCAAACGCATGCGCAAACTATAGAAAGTCATTATGACGTAGAATGTGCATACTTTGTTGATTCCATTTATGAAACAAAACACATTTTCTAAAAACTCGTGTTTTTTAAGAAATCATGTAAACCTTCTGGAAGCTGTGATTTTAAAAAATGGGGGAATTAAGCTTTTCTTATTTCCGGACGCATGCGCAAACTATAGAAAGTCGTTATGACATAGAATGTGCATACTTTGTAGATTTCATTTATGAAATAAAGCACATTTTCTAAAAACTCCTGTTTTTTACGAAATCATGTAAACCTTCAAGAAGCCGTGATTTTAAAAAACGGGGGAAGTAAGCTTTTCTTATTTCCGGACGGATGCGCAAACTATAGAAAGTCTTTATGACATAGAATGTGCATACTTTGTTGATTCCATTTATGAAATAAAACACATTTTCTAAAAACTCGTGTTTTTTAAGAAATCATGTAAACCTTCTATAAGCTGTGATTTTAAAAAACGGGGGAAGTAAGCTTTTCTTATTTCCAAATGCATCCGCAAACTATAGAAAGTCGTTATGATGTAGAATGTGCATACTTTGTTGATTCCATTTATGAAATAAAACACATTTTCTAAAAACTCGTGTTTTTTAAGAAATCATGTAAACGTTCTAGAAGCTGTGATTTTAAAAAACGAGGGAAGTAAGCTTTTCTTATTTCCAAACGCATGCGCAAACTATAGAAAGTCGTTATGACGTAGAATGTGCATATTTTGTTGATTCCATTTATGAAATAAAACACATTTTCTAAAAACTCGTGTTTTTTAAGAAATCATGTAAACCTTCTAGAAGCTGTGATTTTAAAAAACGGTGGAAGTAAGCTTTTCTTATTTTCGGACGCATGCGCAAACTATAGAAAGTCGTTGTGACGTAGAATGTGCATACTTTGTAGATTCCATTTATGAAATAAAGCACATTTTCTAAAAACTCGTGTTTTTTACGAAACCATGTAAACCTTCTAGAAGCTGTGATTTTAAAAAACGGTGGAAGTAAGCTTTTCTTATTTACGGACGAATGCGCAAACTATAGAAAGTCGTTATGACGTAGAATGTGCATACTTTGTTGATTCCATTTATGAAATAAAACACATTTTCTAAAAACTCGTGTTTTTTAAGAGATCATGTAAACCTTCTAGAAGCTGTGATTTTAAAAAACGAGGGAAGTAAGCTTTTCTTATTTCCAAACGCATGCGCAAACTATAGAAAGTCGTTATGACGTAGAATGTGCATACTTTGTTGATTCCATTTATGAAACAAAACACATTTTCAAAAAACTCGTGTTTTTTAAGAAATCATGTAAACCTTCTGGAAGCTGTGATTTTAAAAAACGGGGGAAATAAGCTTTTCTTATTTCCGGACGCATGCACAAACTATAGAAAGTCGTTATGACATAGAATGTGCATACTTTGTAGATTCCATTTATGAAATAAAACACATTTTCTAAAAACTCCTGTTTTTTACGAAATCATGTAAACCTTCAAGAAGCCGCGATTTTAAAAAACCGTGGAAGTAAGCTTTTCTTATTTCCGGACGCATGCGCAAACTATAGAAAGTCATTATGACATAGAATGTGCATACTTTGTAGATTCCATTTATGAAATAAAACACATTTTCTAAAAACTCGTGTTTTTTACGAAATAATGTAAATCTTCTGGAAGCTGTGATTTTAAAAAACGGGGGAAGTAAGCTTTTCTTATTTCCAAACGCATGCGCAAACTATAGAAAGTCGTTATGACGTGGAATGTGCATACTTTGTTGATTCCATTTATGAAACAAAACACATTTTCTAAAAACTCGTGTTTTTTAAGAAATCATGTAAATCTTCTGGAAGCTGTGATTTTAAAAAACGGGGGAATTAAGCTTTTCTTATTTCCGGACGCATGCGCAAAGTATAGAAAGTTGTTATGACATAGAATGTGCATACTTTGTAGATTCCCTTTATGAAATAAAACACATTTTCTAAAAACTCTTGTTTTTTATGAAATGATGTAAACCTTCTAGAAGCTGTGATTTAAAAAAACGGTGGAAGTAAGCTTTTCTTATTTCCGGACGCATGCGCAAACTATAGAAAGTCGTTATGACGTAGAATGTGCATACTTTGTTGATTCCGTTTATGAAATAAAATGCATTTTTTAAAAACTCGTGTTTTTTAAGAAATCATGTAAACCTTCTAGAAGCTGTGATTTTGAAAAACGGGGGAAGTAAGCTTTTCTTATTTCCAAACGCATGCGCAAACTATAGAAAGTCGTTATGACGTACAATGTGCATACTTTGTAGATTCCATTTATGAAATAAAACACATTTTCTAAAAACTCGTGTTTTTTACGAAATCATGTAAACCTTCTAGAAGCTGTGATTTTAAAAAACGGGGGAAGTAAGCTTTTTTTATTTCCGGACGCATGCGCCAACTATAGAAAGTCGTTATGACATAGAATGTGCATACTTTGTAGATTTCATTGATGAAATAAAACACATTTTCTAAAAACTAGTGTTTTTTACGAAATCATGTAAACCTTCTAGAAGCTATTATTTTAAAAAACGGTGGAAGTAAGCTTTTCTTCTTTCTGGACGCATGCGCAAAGTATAGAAAGTCGTTATGACGTAGAATGTGCATACTTTGTTTATTCCATTTATGAAAGAAAACACATTTTCTTAAAACTCGTGTTTTTTAAGAAATCATGTAAACCTTCTAGAAGCTGTGATTTTAAAAAACGGGGGAAGTAAGCTTTTCTTGTTTCGGGACGCATGCGCAAACTATAGAATGTCGTTATGACATAGAATGTGCATACTTTGTAGATTCCATTTATGAAATAAAACACATTTTCTAAAAACTCGTGTTTTTTACGAAATCATGTAAACCTTCTAGAAGCTGTGATTTTAAAAAACGGGGGAAGTAAGCTTTTCTTATTTCCGGATGAATGCGCAAACTATAGAAAGTTGTTATGACGTAGAATGTGCATACTTTGTCGATTCCATTGATGAAATAAAACACATTTTCTAAAAACTCGTGTTTTTTAAGAAATCATGTAAACCTTCTAGAAGCTGTGATTTTAAAAAACGGTGGAAGTAAGCTTTTCTTATTTCCGGACGCATGCGCAAACTATAGAAAGTCGTTATGACGTAGAATGTGCATACTTTGTTGTTTCCATTTATGGAATAAAACACATTTTCTAAAAACTCGTGTTTTTTAAGAAATCATGTAAAGCTTCTAGAAGCTGTGATTTTAAAAAACGGGGGAAGTAAGCTTTTCTTATTTCCAAACGCATGCGCAAACTATAGAAAGTCGTTATGACGTAGAATGTGCATATTTTGTAGATTCCATTTATGAAATAAAACACATTTTCTAAAAACTCGTGTTTTTTAAGAAATCATGTAATCCTTTTAGAAGCTTTGATTTTAAAAAATGGGGGAAGTAAGCTTTTCTTATTTCCAAACGCATGCGCAAACTATAGAAAGTCGTTATGACGAAGAATGTGCATACTTTGTTGATTCCATTTTTGAAATAAAACACATTTTCTAAAAACTCTTGTTTTTTAAGAAATCATGTAAACCTTCTAGAAGCAGTGATTTTGAAAAACGGTAGAAGTAAGCTTTTCTTATTTCCAGTCGAATGCGCAAACTATAGAAAGTCGTTATTACGTAGAATGTGCATACTTTGTTGATTCCATTTATGAAATAAAACACATTTTCTAAAAACTCGTGTTTTTTAAGAAATCATGTAAACCTTCTAGAAGCTGTGATTTTAAAAAACGGGGGAAGTAAGCTTTTCTTATTTCCAAACGCATGCGCAAACTATAGAAAGTCGTTATGACGTAGAATGTGCATACTTTGGTGATTCCATTTATTAAATAAAACACATTTTCTAAAAACTCGTGTTTTTTAAGAAATCATGTAAACCTTCTAGAAGGTGTGATTTTAAAAAACGGGGGAAGTAAGCTTTTCTTATTTCCGGACGCATGCGTAAACTATAGAAAGTCGTTATGATGTAGAATGTGCATACTTTGTTGATTCCATTGATGAAATAAAACACATTTTCTAAAAACTCGTGTTTTTTACGAAATGATCTAAACCTTCTAGAAGCTGTGATTTTAAAAAATGGGGGAAGTAAGCTTTTCTTATTTCCAAACGCATGCGCAAACTATAGAAATTCGTTATGACGTAGAATGTGCATACTTTGTTGATTCCATTTATGAAATAAAACACATTTTCTAAAAACTCGTGATTTTTAAGAAATCATGTAAACCTTCTAGAAGCTGTGATTTTAAAAAACGGTGGAAGTAAGCTTTTCTTATTTCCGGACGAATGCGCAAACTATAGAAAGTCGTTATGACGTAGAATGTGCATACTTTGTTGATTCCATATATAGAATAAAACACATTTTCTAAAAACATCTGTTTTTTATGAAATCATGTAAACCTTCTAGAAGCTGTGATTTTAAAAAACAGGGGAAGTAAGCTTTTCTTATTTCCGGACGCGTGCGCAAACTATATAAAGTTGTTATTACGTAGACTGTGCATACTTTTTTTATTCCATTTATGAAATAAAACACATTTTCTAAAAACTCGGGTTTTTTAAGAAATCATGTAAACCTCCTAGAAGCTGTAATTTTAAAAAACGGGGGAAGTAAGCTTTTCTTATTTCCAAACGCATGCGCAAACTATAGAAAGTCGTTATGACATAGAATGTGCATACATTGTTGATTCCATTTATGAAATAAAACACATTTCTAAAAACTCGTGTTTTTTAAGAAATCATGTAAACCTTCTAGAAGCTGTGATTTTAAAAAACGGGGGAAGTAAGCTTTTCTTATTTCCAGACGCATGCGCAAACTATAGAAAGTCGTTATGACATAGAATGTGCATACTTTGTAGATTCCATTTATGAAATAAAGCACATTTTCTAAAAACAAGTGTTTTTTACGAAATCATGTAAACCTTCTAGAAGCTGTGATTTAAAAAAACGGTGGAAGTAAGCTTTTCTTATTTCCGGACGAATGCGCAAACTATAGAAATTCGTTCTGATGTAGTATGTGCATACTTTGTTGATTATATTTATGAAACAAAACACATTTTCTAAAAACTCGTGTTTTTTAAGAAATCATGTAAACCTTCTAGAAGCTGTGATTTTAAAAAACGGGGGGAAGTAGGCTTTTCTTATTTCCGGACGCATGCGCAAACTATAGAAAGTCGTTATGATGTAGACTGTGCATACTTTGTAGATTCCATTTATGAAATAAAACACATTTTCTAAAAACTCGTGTTTTTTACGAAATCATGTAAACCTTCTAGAAGCTATGATTTTAAAAAACGGGGGAAGTAAGCTTTTCTTATTTCCGGACGCATGCGCAAACTATAGAAAGTCGTTATGACGTACAATGTGCATACTTTGTAGATTCCATTTATGAAATAAAACACATTTTCTAAAAACTCGTGTTTTTTACGAAATCATGTAAACGTTGTAGAAGCTGTGATTTTAAAAAACGGGGGAAGTAAGCTTTTCTTATTTCTTGATGCATGCGCAAACTATAGAAAGTCGTTATGACGAAGAATATGCATACTTTGTTGATTCCATTTTTGAAATAAAACACATTTTCTAAAAACTCGTGTTTTTTAATAGATCATGTAAACCTTCTAGAAGCAGTGATTTTGAAAAACGGTGGAAGTAAGCTTTTCTTATTTCCGGACGCATGCGCAAACTATAGAAAGGCCTTATGACGTAGAATGTGCATACTTTGTTCATTCCATTTATGAAATAAAACACATTTTCTAAAAACTCGTGTTTTTTACGAAATCATGTAAACCTTCTAGAAGCTGTGATTTTAAAAAACGGTGGAAGTAAGCTTTTCTTATTTCCGGTCAAATGCGCAAACTATAGAAAGTCATTATTACATAGAATGTGCATACTTTTTTCATTCCATTTATGAAATAAAACACATTTTCTAAAAACTCATGTTTTTTAAGAAATCATGTAAACCTTCTAGAAGCTGTGATTTTAAAAAACGGGGGAAGTAAGCTTTTCTTATTTCCAAACGCATGCGCAAACCATAGAAAGTCGTTATGACGTAGAATGTGCATACTTTGTTGATTCCATTTATGAAATAAAACACATTTTGTAAAAACTCGTGTTTTTTAAGAAATCATGTAAACCTTCTAGAAGCTGTGATTTTAAAAAACGGGGGAAGTAAGCTTTTCTTATTTCCGGACGCATGCGCAAACTATAGAAAGTCGTTATGACATAGAATGTGCATACTTTGTAGATTCCATTTATGAAATAAAGCACATTTTCTAAAAACAAGTGTTTTTTACGAAATCATGTAAACCTTCTAGAAGCTGTGATTTAAAAAAACGGTGGAAGTAAGCTTTTCTTATTTCCGGACGAATGCGCAAACTATAGAAATTCGTTATGACGTAGAATGTGCATACTTTGCAGATTCAATTTATGAAATAAAGCACATTTTCTAAAAACTCGTGTTTTTTACGAAATCATGTAAACCTTCTAGAAGCTGTGATTTTAAAAAACGGGGGAAGTAAGCTTTTCTTATTTCCGGACGCATGCGCAAACTATAGAAAGTCCTTATGACGTAGAATGTGCATACTTTGTAGATTCCATTTATGAAATAAAACGCATTTTCTAAAAACTCGTGTTTTTTACGAAATCATGTAAACCTTGTAGAAGCTGTGATTTTAAAAAACGGGGGAAGTAAGTTTTTCTTATTTCCGGATACATGCGCAAACTATAGAAAGTCGTTATGACGAAGAATGTGCATACTTTGTTGATTCCATTTTTGAAATAAAACACATTTTCTAAAAACTCTTGTTTTTTAAGAAATCATGTAAACCTTCTAGAAGCAGTGATTTTGAAAAACGGTAGAAGTAAGCTTTTCTTATTTCCAGTCGAATGCGCAAACTATAGAAAGTTGTTATTACGTAGAATGTGCATACTTTGTTGATTCCATTTATGAAATAAAACACATTTTCTAAAAACTCGTGTTTTTTAAGAAATCATGTAAACCTTCTAGAAGCTGTGATTTTAAAAAACGGGGGAAGTAAGCTTTTCTTATTTCCAAAAGCATGCGCAAACTATAGAAAGTCGTTATGACGTAGAATGTGCATACTTTGGTGATTCCATTTATGAAATAAAACACATTTTCTAAAAACTCGTGTTTTTTAAGAAATCATGTAAACCTTCTAGAAGCTGTGATTTTAAAAAATGGGGGAAGTAAGCTTTTCTTATTTCCAAACGCATGCGCAAACTATAGAAAGTCGTTATGACGTAGAATGTGCATACTTTGTTGATTCCATTTATGAAATAAAACACATTTTCTAAAAACTCGTGTTTTTTAAGAAATCATGTAAACCTTCTAGAAGCTGTGATTTTAAAAAACGGGGGAAGTAAGCTTTTCTTATTTCCGGACGCATGCACAAACTATAGAAAGTCCTTATGACATAGAATGTGCATACTTTGATGATTCCATTTATGAAATAAAACACATTTTCTAAAAACTCGTGTTTTTTAAGAAATCATGTAAACCTTCTAGACGCTGTGATTTTAAAAAACGGGGGAAGTAAGCTTTTCTTATTTCCAAACGCATGCGCAAACTATAGAAAGTCGTTATGACGTAGAATGTGGATACTTTGTTGATTCCATTTATGAAATAAAACACATTTTCTAAAAACTCGTGTTTTTTAAGAAAACATGTAAACCTTCTAGAAGCTGTGATTTTAAAAAACGGGGGAATTAAGCTTTTCTTATTTCCGGACGCATGCGCAAACTATAGAAAGTCGTTATGATGTAGAATGTGCATACTTTGTTGATTCCATTTATGAAATAAAACACATTTTCTAAAAACTCGTGTTTTTTAAGAAATCATGTAAACCTTCTAGAAGCTGTGAATTTAAATATTGGGGGAAGTAATCTTTTCTTATTTCCGGACGCATGTGCAAACTATAGAAAGTCGTTATGACGTAGAATGTGCATACTTTGTAGATTCCATTTATGAAATAAAACACATTTTCTAAAAACTCGTGTTTTTTAAGAAATCATGTAAACCTTCGAGAAGCTGTGATTTAAAAAAAAGGTGGAAGTAAGCTTTTCTTATTCCTGGACGCATGCGCAAACTATAGAAAGTCCTTATGACGTAGAATGTGCAAACTTTGTTGATTCCATTTATGAAATAAAACACATTTTCTAAAAACTCGTGTTTTTTACGAAATCATGTAAACCTTCCAGAATCTGTGATTTTAAAAAACGGTGGAAGTAAGCTTTTCTTATTTCCGGTCGAATGCGCAAACTATAGAAAGTCGTTATTATGTAGAATGTGCATACTTTGTTGATTCCATTTATGAAATAAAACACATTTTCTAAAAACTCGTGGTTTTTAAGAAATCATGTAAACCTTCTAGAAGCTGTGATTTTAAAAAATGGGGGAAGTAAGCTTTTCTTATTTCCGGACGCATGCACAAACTATAGAAAGTCCTTATGACGTAGAATGTGCATACTTTGTTGATTCCATTTATAAAATAAAACACATTTTCTAAAAACTCGTGTTTTTTAAGAAATCATGTAAACCTTCTTGAAGCTGTGATTTTAAAAAACAGGGGAAGTAAGATTTTCTTATTTCCAAATGCATGCGCAAACTATAGAAAGTCGTTATGACGTAGAATCTGCATACTTTGTTGATTCCATTTATGAAATAAAATACATTTTCTAAAAACTCGTGTTTTTTACGAAATCATATAAACCTTCTAGAAGCTGTGATTTTAAAAAACGGTGGAAGTAAGCTTTTCTTATTTCCGGACGCATGCGCAAACTATAGAAAGTCGTTATGAGGTAGAATGTGCATACTTTCTGGATTCCATTGATGAAATAAAACACATTTTCTAAAAACTCGTGTTTTTTACGAAATCATGAAAACCTTGTAGAAGCTGTGATTTTGAAAAACTGTGGAAGTAAGCTCTTCTTTTTTCCGGACGCATGCGCAAACTATAGAAAGACCTTATGACGTAGAATGTGCATACTTTGTTGATTCCATTTATGAAATAAAACACATTTTCTAAAAACTCGTGCTTTTTACGAAAACATGTAAACCTTCTAGAAGCTGTGATTTTAAAAAACGGTGGAGTTAAGATTTTCTTATTTCCGGACGCATGCGCAAACTATAGAAAGTCGATATGACATAGAATGTGCATAGTTTGTTGATTCCATTTATGAAATAAAACACATTTTCTAAAAACTCCTTTTTTTTACGAAATGATGTCAACCTTCTAGAAGCTGTGATTTTAAAAAACGGGGGAAGTAAGCTTTTCTTATTTCCGGACGGATGCGGAAACTATAGAAAGTCGTTATGACGTAGAATGTGCATACTTTGTTGATTCCATTTATGAAATAAAACACATTTTCTAAAAACTCGTGTTTTTTACGAAATCATATAAACCTTCTAGAAGCTGTGATTTTAAAAAAAGGTGGAAGTAAGCTTTTCTTATTTCCGGACGCATGCGCAAACTATAGAAAGTCGTTATGAGGTAGAATGTGCATACTTTCTGGATTCCATTTATGAAATAAAACACATTTTCTAAAAACTCGTGTTTTTTACGAAATCATGAAAACCTTGTAGAAGCTGTGATTTTGAAAAACGGTGGAAGTAAGCTCTTCTTTTTTCCAGACGCATGCGCAAACTATAGAAAGACCTTATGACGTAGAATGTGCATACTTTGTTGATTCCATTTATGTAATAAAACACATTTTCTAAAAACTCGTGTTTTTTACGAAATCATGTAAACCTTCTAGAAGCTGTGATTTTAAAAAACGGTAGAAGTAAGCTTTTCTTATTTCCGGACGCATGCGCAAACTATAGAAATTCGATATGACATAGAATGTGCATAGTTTGTTGATTCCATTTATGAAATAAAACACATTTTCTAAAAACTCCTTTTTTTTACGAAATGATGTCAACCTTCTAGAAGCTGTGATTTTAAAAAACGGGGGAAGTAAGCTTTTCTTATTTCCGGACGGATGCGGAAACTATAGAAAGTCGTTATGACGTAGAATGTGCATACTTTGTTGATTCCATTTATGAAATAAAACACATTTTCTAAAAACTCGTGTTTTTTAAGAAATCATGTAAACCTTCTAGAAGCTGTGATTTTAAAAAACGAAGGAAGTAAGCTTTTCTTATTTCCAAATGCATGCGCAAACTACAGAAAGTCGTTATGATGTAGAATGTGCATACTTTGTTGATTCCATTTATGAAATAAAACACATTTTCTAAAAACTCGTGTTTTTTAAGAAATCATGTAAACCTTCTAGAAGCTATGATTTTAAAAAACGAGGGAAGTAAGCTTTTCTTATTTCCAAACGCATGCGCAAACTATAGAAAGTCGTTATGACGTAGAATGTGCATATTTTGTTGATTCCATTTATGAAATAAAACACATTTTGTAAAAACTCGTGTTTTTTAAGAAATCATGTAAACCTTCTAGAAGCTGTGATTTTAAAAAACGGTGGAAGTAAGCTTTTCTTATTTCCGGACGCATGCGCAAACTATAGAAAGTCTTTATGATGTAGAATGTGCATACTTTGTAGATTCCATTTATGAAATAAAGCACATTTTCTAAAAACTCGTGTTTTTTACGAAATCATGTAAACCTTCTAGAAGCTGTGATTTTAAAAAACGGTGGAAGTAAGCTTTTCTTATTTCCGGACGAATGTGCAAACTATAGAAACTCGTTATGACGTAGAATGTGCATACTTTGTTGATTCCATTTATGAAACAAAACACATTTTCTAAAACTTGTGTTTTTTAATAAATCATGTAAACCTTCTAGAAGCTGTGATTTTAAAAAACGGGGGAAGTAAGCTTTTCCTATTTCCAAACGCATGCGCAAACTATAGAAAGTCGTTATGACGTACAATGTGCATACTTTGTTGATTCCATTTATGAAACAAAACACATTTTCTAAAAACTCATGTTTTTTAAGAAATCAAGTAAACCTTCTGGAAGCTGTGATTTTAAAAAACGGGGGAATTAAGATTTTCTTATTTCCGGACGCATGCGCAACATATAGAAAGTCGTTATGACATAGAATGTGCATACTTTGTAGATTCCATTTATGAAATAAAACACATTTTCTAAAAACTCCTGTTTTTTACGAAATCATGTAAACCTTCAAGAAGCCGTGATTTTAAAAAACGGGGGAAGTAAGCTTTTCTTATTTCCGGGTGGATGCGCAAACTATAGAAAGTCGTTATGACGTAGAATGTGCATACTTTGTTGATTCCATTTATGAAATAAAACACATTTTCTAAAAACTCGTGTTTTTTAAGAAATCATGTAAACCTTCTATAAGCTGTGATTTTAAAAAACGGGGGAAGTAAGCTTTTCTTATTTCCAAATGCATGCACAAACTATAGAAAGTCGTTATGATGTAGAATGTGCATACTTTGTTGATTCCATTTATGAAATAAAACACATTTTCTAAAAACTCGTGTTTTTCAAGAAATCATGTAAACCTTCTAGAAGCTGTGATTTTAAAAAACGAGGGAAGTAAGCTTTTCTTATTTCCAAACGCATGCGCAAACTATAGAAAGTCGTTATGACGTAGAATGTGCTTATTTTGTTGATTCCATTTATGAAATAAAACACATTTTCTAAAAACTCGTGTTTTTTAAGAAATCATGTAAACCTTCTAGAAGCTGTGATTTTAAAAAACGGTGGAAGTAAGCTTTTCTTATTTCCGGACGCATGCGCAAACTATAGAAAGTCGTTATGACGTAGAATGTGCATACTTTGTAGATTCCATTTATGAAATAAAGCACATTTTCTAAAAACTCGTGTTTTTTACGAAATCATGTAAACCTTCTAGAAGCTGTGATTTTAAAAAACGGTGGAAGTAAGCTTTTCTTATTTCCGGACGAATGTGCAAACTATAGAAATTCGTTATGACGTAGAATGTGCATACTTTGTTGATTCCATTTATGAAACAAAACACATTTTCTAAAAACTTGTGTTTTTTAAGAAATCATGTAAACCTTCTAGAAGCTGTGATTTTAAAAAACGGGGGAAGTAAGCTTTTCTTATTTCCAAACGCATGCGCAAACTTTAGAAAGTCGTTATGACGTGGAATGTGCATACTTTGTTGATTCCATTTATGAAACAAAACACATTTTCTAAAAACTCTTGTTTTTTAAGAAATCATGTAAACCTTCTGGAAGCTGTGATTTTAAAAAACGGGGGAATTAAGCTTTTCTTATTTCCGGACGTATGCGCAAACTATAGAAAGTCGTTATGACATAGAATGTGCATACTTTGTAGATTCCATTTATGAAATAAAACACATTTTCTAAAAACTCCTGTTTTTTACGAAATCATGTAAACCTTCAAGAAGCCGTGATTTTAAAAAACGGGGAAGTAAGCTTTTCTTATTTCCGGACGGATGCGCAAACTATAGAAAGTCGTTATGACGTAGAATGTGCATACTTTGTTGATTCCATTTATGAAATAAAACACATTTTCTAAAAACTCGTGTTTTTTAAGAAATCATGTAAACCTTCTATAAGCTGTGATTTTAAAAAACGGGGGAAGTAAGCTTTTCTTATTTCCAAATGCATCCGCAAACTATAGAAAGTCGTTATGATGTAGAATGTGCATACTTTGTTGATTCCATTTATGAAATAAAACACATTTTCTAAAAACTCGTGTTTTTTAAGAAATCATGTAAACGTTCTAGAAGCTGTGATTTTAAAAAACGAGGGAAGTAAGCTTTTCTTATTTCCAAACGCATACGCAAACTATAGAAAGTCGTTATGACGTAGAATGTGCATATTTTGTTGATTCCATTTATGAAATAAAACACATTTTCTAAAAACTCGTGTTTTTTAAGAAATCATGTAAACCTTCTAGAAGCTGTGATTTTAAAAAACGGTGGAAGTAAGCTTTTCTTATTTCCGGACGCATGTGCAAACTATAGAAAGTCGTTGTGACGTAGAATGTGCATACTTTGTAGATTCCATTTATGAAATTAAGCACATTTTCTAAAAACTCGTGTTTTTTACGAAATCATGTAAACCTTGTATAAGCTGTGATTTTAAAAAACGGTGGAAGTAAGCTTTTCTTATTTCCGGGCGAATACGCAAACTATAGAAAGTCGTTATGACGTAGAATGTGCATACTTTGTTGATTCCATTTATGAAACAAAACACATTTTCTAAAAACTCGTGTTTTTTAAGAAAACATGTAAACCTTCTAGAAGCTGTGATTTTAAAAAACGAGGGAAGTAAGCTTTTCTTATTTCCAAACGCATGCGCAAACTATAGAAAGTCGTTATGACGTAGAATGTGCATACTTTGTTGATTCCATTTATGAAACAAAACACATTTTCTAAAAACTCGTGTTTTTTAAGAAATCATGTAAACCTTCTGGAAGCTGTGATTTTAAAAAATGGGGGAATTAAGCTTTTCTTATTTCCGGACGCATGCGCAAACTATAGAAAGTCGTTATGACATAGAATGTGCATACTTTGTAGATTCCATTTATGAAATAAAGCACATTTTCTAAAAACTCCTGTTTTTTACGAAATCATGTAAACCTTCAAGAAGCCGTGATTTTAAAAAACGGGGGAAGTAAGCTTTTCTTATTTCCGGACGGATGCGCAAACTATAGAAAGTCTTTATGACATAGAATGTGCATACTTTGTTGATTCCATTTATGAAATAAAACACATTTTCTAAAAACTCGTGTTTTTTAAGAAATCATGTAAACCTTCTATAAGCTGTCATTTTAAAAAACGGGGGAAGTAAGCTTTTCTTATTTCCAAATGCATCCGCAAACTATAGAAAGTCGTTATGATGTAGAATGTGCATACTTTGTTGATTCCATTTATGAAATAAAACACATTTTCTAAAAACTCGTGTTTTTTAAGAAATCATGTAAACCTTCTAGAAGCTGTGATTTTAAAAAACGAGGGAAGTAAGCTTTTCTTATTTCCAAACGCATGCGCAAACTATAGAAAGTCGTTATGACGTAGAATGTGCATATTTTGTTGATTCCATTTATGAAATAAAACACATTTTCTAAAAACTCGTGTTTTTTAAGAAATCATGTAAACCTTCTAGAAGCTGTGATTTTAAAAAACGGTGGAAGTAAGCTTTTCTTATTTTCGGACGCATGCGCAAACTATAGAAAGTCGTTGTGACGTAGAATGTGCATACTTTGTAGATTCCATTTATGAAATAAAGCACATTTTCTAAAAACTCGTGTTTTTTACGAAATCATGTAAACCTTCTAGAAGCTGTGATTTTAAAAAACGGTGGAAGTAAGCTTTTCTTATTTCCGGACGAATGCGCAAACTATAGAAAGTCGTTATGACGTAGAATGTGCATACTTTGTTGATTCCATTTATGAAATAAAACACATTTTCTAAAAACTCGTGTTTTTTAAGAGATCATGTAAACCTTCTAGAAGCTGTGATTTTAAAAAACGAGGGAAGTAAGCTTTTCTTATTTCCAAACGCATGCGCAAACTATAGAAAGTCGTTATGACGTAGAATGTGCATACTTTGTTGATTCCATTTATGAAACAAAACACATTTTCAAAAAACTCGTGTTTTTTAAGAAATCATGTAAACCTTCTGGAAGCTGTGATTTTAAAAAACGGGGGAAATAAGCTTTTCTTATTTCCGGACGCATGCACAAACTATAGAAAGTCGTTATGACATAGAATGTGCATACTTTGTAGATTCCATTTATGAAATAAAACACATTTTCTAAAAACTCCTGTTTTTTACGAAATCATGTAAACCTTCAAGAAGCCGCGATTTTAAAAAACCGTGGAAGTAAGCTTTTCTTATTTCCGGACGCATGCGCAAACTATAGAAAGTCATTATGAGATAGAATGTGCATACTTTGTAGATTCCATTTATGAAATAAAACACATTTTCTAAAAACTCGTGTTTTTTACGAAATAATGTAAATCTTCTGGAAGCTGTGATTTTAAAAAACGGGGGAAGTAAGCTTTTCTTATTTCCAAACGCATGCGCAAACTATAGAAAGTCGTTATGACGTGGAATGTGCATACTTTGTTGATTCCATTTATGAAACAAAACACATTTTCTAAAAACTCGTGTTTTTTAAGAAATCATGTAAATCTTCTGGAAGCTGTGATTTTAAAAAACGGGGGAATTAAGCTTTTCTTATTTCCGGACGCATGCGCAAAGTATAGAAAGTTGTTATGACATAGAATGTGCATACTTTGTAGATTCCCTTTATGAAATAAAACACATTTTCTAAAAACTCTTGTTTTTTATGAAATGATGTAAACCTTCTAGAAGCTGTGATTTAAAAAAACGGTGGAAGTAAGCTTTTCTTATTTCCGGACGCATGCGCAAACTATAGAAAGTCGTTATGACGTAGAATGTGCATACTTTGTTGATTCCGTTTATGAAATAAAATGCATTTTTTAAAAACTCGTGTTTTTTAAGAAATCATGTAAACCTTCTAGAAGCTGTGATTTTAAAAAACGGGGGAAGTAAGCTTTTCTTATTTCCAAACGCATGCGCAAACTATAGAAAGTCGTTATGACGTACAATGTGCATACTTTGTAGATTCCATTTATGAAATAAAACACATTTTCTAAAAACTCGTGTTTTTTACGAAATCATGTAAACCTTCTAGAAGCTGTGATTTTAAAAAACGGGGGAAGTAAGCTTTTTTTATTTCCGGACGCATGCGCCAACTATAGAAAGTCGTTATGACATAGAATGTGCATACTTTGTAGATTTCATTGATGAAATAAAACACATTTTCTAAAAACTAGTGTTTTTTACGAAATCATGTAAACCTTCTAGAAGCTATTATTTTAAAAAACGGTGGAAGTAAGCTTTTCTTCTTTCTGGACGCATGCGCAAAGTATAGAAAGTCGTTATGACGTAGAATGTGCATACTTTGTTTATTCCATTTATGAAAGAAAACACATTTTCTTAAAACTCGTGTTTTTTAAGAAATCATGTAAACCTTCTAGAAGCTGTGATTTTAAAAAACGGGGGAAGTAAGCTTTTCTTATTTCGGGACGCATGCGCAAACTATATAATGTCGTTATGACATAGAATGTGCATACTTTGTAGATTCCATTTATGAAATAAAACACATTTTCTAAAAACTCGTGTTTTTTACGAAATCATGTAAACCTTCTAGAAGCTGTGATTTTAAAAAACGGGGGAAGTAAGCTTTTCTTATTTCCGGACGAATGCGCAAACTATAGAAAGTTGTTATGACGTAGAATGTGCATACTTTGTCGATTCCATTGATGAAATAAAACACATTTTCTAAAGACTCGTGTTTTTTAAGAAATCATGTAAACCTTCTAGAAGCTGTGATTTTAAAAAACGGTGGAAGTAAGCTTTTCTTATTTCCGGACGCATGCGCAAACTATAGAAAGTCGTTATGACGTAGAATGTGCATACTTTGTTGTTTCCATTTATGGAATAAAACACATTTTCTAAAAACTCGTGTTTTTTAAGAAATCATGTAAAGCTTCTAGAAGCTGTGATTTTAAAAAACGGGGGAAGTAAGCTTTTCTTATTTCCAAACGCATGCGCAAACTATAGAAAGTCGTTATGACGTAGAATGTGCATATTTTGTAGATTCCATTTATGAAATAAAACACATTTTCTAAAAACTCGTGTTTTTTAAGAAATCATGTAATCCTTTTAGAAGCTTTGATTTTAAAAAATGGGGGAAGTAAGCTTTTCTTATTTCCAAACGCATGCGCAAACTATAGAAAGTTGTTATGACGTAGAATATGCATATTTTGTTGATTCCATTTATGAAATAAAACACATTTTCTAAAAACTCGTGTTTTTTAAGAAATCATGTAAACCTTCTAGAAGCTGTGATTTTAAAAAACGGTGGAAGTAAGCTTTTCTTATTTCCAAACGCATGCGCAAACTATAGAAAGTCGTTATGACGTAGAATGTGCATATTTTGTTGATTCCATTTATGAAATAAAACACATTTTCTAAAAACTCGTGTTTTTTAAGAAATCATGTAATCCTTTTAGAAGCTTTGATTTTAAAAAACGGGGGAAGTAAGCTTTTCTTATTTCCAAACGCATGCGCAAACTATAGAAAGTCGTTATGACGTAGAATATGCATATTTTGTTTATTCCATTTATGAAATAAAACACATTTTCTAAAAACTCGTGTTTTTTAAGAAATCATGTAAACCTTCTAGAAGCTGTGATTTTAAAAAACGGTGGAAGTAAGCTTTTCTTATTTCTGGACGCATGCGCAAACTATAGAAAGTCGTTATGACGTAGAATGTGCATACTTTGTAGATTCCATTTATGAAATAAAGCACATTTTCTAAAAACTCCTGTTTTTTACGAAATGATGTAAACCTTCTAGAAGCTGTGATTTTAAAAAACGGTGGAAGTAAGCTTTTCTTATTTCCGGACGCATGCGCAAACTATAGAAAGTCGTTATGACGTAGAATGTGCATACTTTGTTGATTCCCTTTATGAAATAAAACACATTTTCTAAAAACTCGTGTTTTTTAAGAAATCATGTAAACCTTCTAGAAGCTGTGATTTTAAAAAACGGGGGAAGTAAGCTTTTCTTATTTCCAAATGCATGCGCAAACTATAGAAAGTCATTATGACGTAGAATGTGCATACTTTGTTGATTCCATTTATGAAATAAAACACATTTTCTAAAAACTCGTGTTTTTTAAGAAATCATGTAAACCTTCTAGAAGCTGTGATTTTAAAAAACGGGGGAAGTAAGCTTTTCTTATTTCCGAACGCATGCGCAAACTATAGAAATTCGTTATGACGTAGAATGTGCATACTTTTTTGATTCCATTTATGAAATAAAACACATTTTCTAAAAACTCTTGTTTTTTACGAAATCATGTAAACCTTCTAGAAGTTGTGATTTTAAAAAACGGGGGAAGTAAGCCTTTCTTATTTCCAAAGGCATGCGCAAACTATAGAAAGTCGTTATGACATAGAATGTGCATACTTTGTTTATTCCATTTATGAAAGAAAACACATTTTCTAAAAACTCGTGTTTTTTAAGAAATCATGTAAACCTTCTAGAAGCTGTGATTTTAAAAAAACGGGGGAAGTAAGCTTTTCTTATTTCGGGACGCATGCGCAAACTATAGAAAGTCGTTATGACGTAGAATGTGCATACTTTGTAGATTCCATTTATGAAATAAAACACATTTTCTAAAAACTCGTGTTTTTTACGAAATCATGTAAACCTTCTAGAAGCTGTGATTTTAAAAAATGGGGGAAGTAAGCTTTTATTATTTCCGGACGCATGCGCCAACTATAGAAAGTCGTTATAACGTACAATGTGCATACTTTGTAGATTTCATTGATGAAATAAAACACATTTTCTAAAAACTAGTGTTTTTTACGAAATCATGTAAACCTTCTAGAAGCTATTATTTTAAAAAACAGTGGAAGTAAGCTTTTCTTCTTTCTGGACGCATGCGCAAACTATAGAAAGTCGTTATGACGTAGAATGTGCATACATTGTTGATTCCATTTATGAAATAAAACACATTTTCTAAAAACTCGTGTTTTTTAAGAAATCATGTAAACCTTCTAGAAGCTGTGATTTTAAAAAACGAGGGAAGTAAGCTTTTCTTGTTTCCTGACGCATGCGCAAACTATAGAAAGTCGTTATGACATAGAATGTGCATACTTTGTAGATTCCATTTATGAAATAAAGCACATTTTCTAAAAACTCGTGTTCTTTACGAAATATTGTAAACCTTCTAGAAGCTGTGATTTTAAAAAACGGTGGAAGTAAGCTTTTCTTATTTCCGGACGCAAGCGCAAACTATAGAAAGTCGTTATGACGTAGAATGTGCATACTTTCTTGATTCCATTTATGAAATAAAACACATTTTCTAGAAACTCGTGTTTTTTAACAAATCATGTAAACCTTCTAGAAGCTGTGATTTTAGAAAACGCGGGAATTAAGCTTTTCTTATTTCCAAACGCGTGCGCAAACTATAGAAAGTCGTTATGACGTAGAATGTGCATACATTGTTGATTCCATTTATGAAATAAAACACATTTTCTAAAAACTCGTGTTTTTTACGAAATGATGTAAACCTTCTAGAAGCTGTGATTTTAAAAAACGGTGGAAGTAAGCTTTTCTTATTTCCGGACGCATGCGCAAACTATAGAAAGTCGTTATGACGTAGAATGTGCATACTTTGTTGATTCCCTTTATGAAATAAAACACATTTTCTAAAAACTCGTGTTTTTTAAGAAATCATGTAAACCTTCTAGAAGCTGTGATTTTAAAAAACGGGGGAAGTAAGCTTTTCTTATTTCCAAATGCATGCGCAAACTATAGAAAGTCATTATGACGTAGAATGTGCATACTTTGTTGATTCCATTTATGAAATAAAACACATTTTCTAAAAACTCGTGTTTTTTAAGAAATCATGTAAACCTTCTAGAAGCTGTGATTTTAAAAAACGGGGGAAGTAAGCTTTTCTTATTTCCGAACGCATGCGCAAACTATAGAAATTCGTTATGACGTAGAATGTGCATACTTTGTTGATTCCATTTATGAAATAAAACACATTTTCTAAAAACTCTTGTTTTTTACGAAATCATATAAACCTTCTAGAAGTTGTGATTTTATAAAACGGGGGAAGTAAGCCTTTCTTATTTCCAAAGGCATGCGCAAACTATAGAAAGTCGTTATGACGTAGAATGTGCATACTTTGTTTATTCCATTTATGAAAGAAAACACATTTTCTAAAAACTCGTGTTTTTTAAGAAATCATGTAAACATTCTAGAAGCTATGATTTTAAAAAAACGGGGGAAGTAAGCTTTTCTTATTTCGGGACGCATGCGCAAATATAGAAAGTCGTTATGACGTAGAATGTGCATACTTTGTAGATTCCATTTATGAAATAAAACACATTTTCTAAAAACTCGTGTTTTTTACGAAATCATGTAAACTTTCTAGAAGCTGTGATTTTAAAAAACGGGGGAAGTAAGCTTTTCTTATTTCCGGACGCATGCGCCAACTATAGAAAGTCGTTATAACGTAGAATGTGCATACTTTGTAGATTTCATTGATGAAATAAAACACATTTTCTAAAAACTAGTGTTTTTTACGAAATCATGTAAACCTTCTAGAAGCTATTATTTTAAAAAACGGTGGAAGTAAGCTTTTCTTCTTTCTGGACGCATGCGCAAACTATAGAAAGTCGTTATGACGTAGAATGTGCATACATTGTTGATTCCATTTATGAAATAAAACACATTTTCTAACAACTCGTGTTTTTTAAGAAATCATGTAAACCTTCTAGAAGCTGTGATTTTAAAAAACGAGGGAAGTAAGCTTTTCCTATTTCCTGACGCATGCGCAAACTATAGAAAGTCGTTATGACATAGAATGTGCATACTTTGTAGATTCCATTTATGAAATAAAGCACATTTTCTAAAAACTCGTGTTCTTTACGAAATAATGTAAACCTTCTAGAAGCTGTGATTGTAAAAAATGGTGGAAGTAAGCTTTTCTTATTTCCGGACGCAAGCGCAAACTATAGAAAGTCGTTATGACGTAGAATGTGCATACATTGTTGATTCCATTTATGAAATAAAACACATTTTCTAAAAACTCGTGTTTTTTACGAAATCATGTAAACCTTCTAGAAGCTGTGATTTTAAAAAACGGGGGAAGTAAGCTTTTCTTATTTCCGGACGCATTCGCAAACTATAGAAAGTCATTACGACGTAGAATGTGCATACTTTGTTGATTCCATTTATGAAATAAAACACATTTTCTAAAAACTCGTGTTTTTTAAGAAATCATGTAAACCTTCTAGAAGCTGTGATTTTAAAAAATGAGGGAAGTAAGCTTTTCTTATTTCCAAACGCATGCGCAAACTATAGAAAGTCGTTATGACGTAGAATGTGCATACTTTGTTGATTCCGTTTATGAAATAAAACACATTTTCTAAAAACTCGTGTTTTTTAAGAAATCATGTAAACCTTCTAGAAGCTGTGATTTTAAAAAACGGGGGAAGTAAGCTTTTCTTATTTCCGGACGCATGCGCAAACTATAGAAAGTCGTTATGACGTAGAATGTGCAGATTTTGTTGATTCCATTTATGAAATAAAACACATTTTCTAGAAACTCATGTTTTTTAAGAACTCATGTAAACCTTCTAGAAGCTGTGATTTTAAAAAACGGTGGAAGTAAGATTTTCTTATTTCCGGATGCATGCGCAAACTACAGAAATTCGTTATGACTTAGAATGTGCATACTTTGTAGATTCCATTTATGAAATAAAGCACATTTTCTAAAAACTCATGTTTTTTACGAAATCATGTAAACCTTCTAAAAGCTGTGATTTTAAAAAACGGTGGAAGTAAGCTTTTCTTATTTCCGGACGAATGCGCAAACTATAGAAAGTCGTTATGACGTAGAATGTGCATGCTTTGTCGATTCCATTGATGAAATAAAACACATTTTCTAAAAACTCGTGTTTTTTAAGAAATCATGTAAACCTTCTAGAAGCTGTGATTTTAAAAAATGGTGGAAGTAAGCTTTTCTTATTTCCGGACGCATGCGCAAACTATAGAAAGTCGTTATGACGTAGAATGTGCATACTTTGTTGTTTCCATTTATGAAATAAAACACATTTTCTAAAAACTCATGTTTTTTAAGAAATCATGTAAACCTTCTAGAAGCTGTGATTTTAAAAAACGGTGGAAGTAAGCTTTTCTTATTTCCAAATGCATGCGCAAACTATAGAAAGTCGTTATGACGTAGAATGTGTTAAATTTTGAGCATTAATTCATTATACTCTAGGATCTTTGCTGAGAGAATAACATAAACAGTATATCAATGCATGACAATCATAATATGACAAGCATCACAAGCATCACAAGAATCAAAAGCATAGAGACAAGAGACACAGAGTTTCCGTGGGGAAAACCCTAAGGTGAAAAACCCCACAACTTCCTCAGAGATAGAGAGAGCAATGGCTCAACCAAAATACAACCAAATAACACATAGATAGTCTCCTAGCAGATTATCCTCCTCCTCCTCACAAGTGCACCACTTTCCAGAGAGAGAGTGAGTTACTTTTTCGAGTGAGTAAAATAGAGATCTCCTATCTCTATTTATACTTACCTTTTTGCCCAGTGACCTACTGGGGCCGACTTGTCTACTTAGATACATCCACATAATATTATATATAATTTCGGGCCGACCCCAAATGGTGGTCTAATAACCCATCAGCAAGTACACACACTTGCGACACTTGTCAATCCACATGACGACACTTCCTTATAGAGGAATGACACATCTCTTATAAGGGTACAATAAATATATATATAATATACAGATGAAATACATTCCGAAGTTACATATACATCAACACTCCCTCTTAACTAGGAAGGTATTTCTCGACAAAGATCTGCTAGACAAGTCTTCTTCTCTGGATCATCGTCATCGATGCATCGTCATCATCATCATCACTGTTCCTGCTATCTCATCCATTCTCTGACTCTACTCGTCATAGGAAGTTCTACAGAGCCAGTCCTTTTTCATACTGGATGTAGGCCCGCCATCTGCAGGTCTTCATCATCACTGGCCATACTGTGGAATCCTCAGGACTCATTACGTGCGTCACAAAACCTGGCTGCAGCATCCCAGGCTATTACGAGCACACAGCTCTACCTATAGGATCTCCCAGGAGCACATTACATGTGACCCATCACAAAACCTGGCTGAAGCATCCCAGGCTGTTACGAGCACGCGGCTCTACCTGTCGGATCTCCCAGGAGCACATTACATGTGATCTCACCACAAAACCTGGCTGAAGCATCTGAGGCCCTTTTCATCCTGTCCAAATCTCCCAGGAGAAAATTACATGTGGTCATGACAAAACCTGGCTGAAGCATCTGAGGCATTTTTCATCCTGTACAGATCTCCCAGGAGCAAATTACATGCCATAGGACAAAACCTCGCAAGAGCATCTGCCAGATATCCCAGGGCACCGAATTACATGCCATAGGAAAAACCTCGAAAGACTATCTGCAGATCTCCCAGGGCACAAATTACATGTCCTCCCAAGCAAAACCTCGCAAGAGCATTTACCAGATGTCCCAGGGCACCGAATTACATGCCATAGGAAAAACCTCGAAAGACCATCTGCAAATCTCCCAGGGCACAAATTACATGCTTTCCTGCACAACCTGATCCATGGCCATAAAGTATCATCTGATACTCATCAAACATCATCCTGATGTACACATGATCATCCTGATCATCATCACTGCAACATCCTGCTGCATGTCATCTGGAGAAGCTCGTCATCCACGATCATCCAAGTATCCACCTGATAAATACATAGATACATGATCCACACAATGTATCCATCAACATACATGATCCACCTGATCATACAAAGATACATGATCCACACAATGTATCCATCAGCATACATGATCTACCTGATCATTCAAAGATACATGATCCACACAATGTATTCATCAGCATACATGATCTACCTGATCATACAAAGATACATGATCCACACAATGTATCCATCAGCATCCAACATGATGCGTTCATACAAAATACATACACATGATCCATCTGATCATATCCAGCATCCAACATGATGCATATACAAAATACATACACCTGATTCAACCGATCATATCCAACATCCAACATGATGCATATACAAAATACATACACATGATCCAACCGATCATATCCAGCATCCAAACATGATGCATTCATACATACATATAATGATCCAACTGATCATATCCAACATGATGCATACACAAAATACATATAATGATCCAACTGATCATATCCAAGCAGAAACCAGAACATCCTCCTAATGTCCATCATTCAGCGCTTACATCCACAGCCATGTGAAGGATCCCCCTTCCAACATGCTTGGAATGGCTTCAGCAAATGTGTTCATCACTTCTTCCTCAAAGTGTCCTCGATCTGAAGCACGCCAAGCCTCTCTCTAAAGTACTCGAACTTCACCCTGGCTAGTGGCTTCGTTAGCACATCTGCAATCTGCTCATCCGTCGCAACATACAGAAGCTTCACAGCTCCTCTCTGCACCATATCCCTGATATAGTCATATTTGATCTCTATGTGTTTCGACCTGTCATGAAAAACTGGGTTCTCGGATAGCTTCACACAACTCTGGTTATCACAGAAGATACCAGTAGCATCCAGCGGGAGATCAAATAACTCAGACAGTAGCTTCCGCAGCCATACTGCCTCACAACTAGCTGAACAGGCTGCAACATACTCTGCCTCAGCTGTACTCAGTGCTACGCAGGACTGCTTCCTGCTAAACCAAGAGATCACACCTGATCCCATACTGAAGCAACACCCATATGTGCTCTTCCTATCTGCAGCACTGCCATAACAATCTGAATCAACATAACCCTGCAGTTTAAACTTTTGATTCACCTCATACTTGAGCCCATAATCCACTGTACCCTTCAGGTACCTCAGAACATGCTTTACAGCAACCAGGTGAACACTTCTTGGATCCGTCAGGAACTGGCTCAATGTGTTCACAGCAAAGCAAATGTCTGGTCTCGTGTTCGTCAGGTACATCAAGGACCCAATCATCTAACGATACATAGAGACATCAACTGGCTCAGATGAAGCATCACATAGAAGCTTCATATTCGATGCCATCGGTGTGGCCATGGCCTTGCAATCCATCATCCCGAATCTCTTCAGGATATCTACTGTGTACTTCCCTTGACCAAGGAAGATCCCACCTGCATTCTGCCACACCTCCATACCTAGGAAATAGTGCATCATTCCCAAATCTTTCATATCGAATTCAGCTGCAAGCTTCCTCTTAGTATCTGCAATCATTCTATCATCTCCTGTCACAAATAGGTCATCCACATACAGTAGTAGAATCACAGGATTCCCTTCCTCAACCTTGTAGTAAAGGTTGGAATCTGCTTTACTCTTGGTAAAGCCCAAACTAGATAGGAAACTGTCCATCCTACCATACCAGGTTCTGGGAGCTTGCTTTAAGCCATACAAGGCTTTCTTTAATCTGCACACATATGACTCCCTGTCATGTATTTCAAAACCGTGTGGCTGTTCCACATATACTTCCTCTTCTACTACACCATTCAGGAAAGCAGTCTTGACATCCATCTGGTGTATTTTCCATTTCATAGCTGCAGCCAGGGCAAGTACTGTTCTGATGGAAGTATACCTGGCTACAGGTGCAAAGGTTTCTTCATAATCTATTCCCTCTTTCTGAGAGAAACCACGAGCTACGAATCTTGCTTTGTATTTTTCTACACTGCCATCTGCAGCGTGCTTGATTTTGTAGATCCACTTGGAAGTCACAACAGACTTCTCTTTAGGTCTTGGGACAATATCCCAAACATCATTCTTCATTATTGATTGGTATTCCTCAACCATAGCATCCTTCCATTCTTTCTTTTCTGCTGCCTCTTCATAACTGGAAGGCTCTTTGTTCATAATGTCACAGAGTAAAGCAACATAACTGGTGTGTGATCTGGTTCTCTTCTTTGCTCTGTGTTCTTCTTCTGGAATGCCAAATCTTTCTGCATCATGAATGAGCTCTCTAGCCCCTACAGGTTTCCTCTTGTGAGAGTTATCCTCACGGGGTGGATCTACAGGTTCTTGTGGATCTTCAAACTCACGAACAACTTCTGGAACTGCTTCAGTCATGGTAGTGTCCTGAAATCTTGTTTCCTTAGGTTCTTCATAAACTTCGATAGGTGCCTTCCTTGATTTGATGAATGATGAGTTTTCATCAAATGTTACATCCCTGCTGACATCAATCTTCTTGAATCCTGGAAAGTAGATTCTGTAAGCCTTCGAGCTTTCACTATAACCCACAAAGATACCCTTCTTTCCTGAAGGATCTAGTTTAGTCCTCTTCTCTTTTGGGACATGAGTATATACTGGGCAACCAAATATTCTGAGATGGCTGACTTCAGGTTTCTTACCAGAAAAGACCTCTTCTGGTGTCTTGTTGTCCAATATCTTGTG
This sequence comes from Larix kaempferi, assembly GCA_027924585.1. Taxonomy (NCBI): domain Eukaryota; kingdom Viridiplantae; phylum Streptophyta; class Pinopsida; order Pinales; family Pinaceae; genus Larix; species Larix kaempferi. The sequence continues at coordinate 1,126,910 of BSBM01001607.1, forward strand.
GGGTGTTCTGTTCTGCACATATACAGCTGTTCTAGCTGCTTCTGCCCATAGATGCATAGGAAGATCTTGGTCATGCAACATTGCCCTTGCTGCTTCCATGATAGTTCCGTTCTTCCTTTCTGCAACTCCATTCTGTTGAGGATTATAAGGAGCAATCAACTCCCTCTTAATCCCTGAATCACAGCAAAGCTTCTTGAATTCATTTGAGGTGAACTCTCCACCATTGTCGGATCTAAATGTTTTGATCTTCTTGTCAGTTTGATTCTCCATCAAGTTTTTGAATTCCTTGAATTTATCAAGCACCTCATCTTTGCCTTTCAAGAAGTATACCCAAGTCTTCATGGAGAAGTCATCAATAAATGATACATAGTAAACATACCCACTTAGGGAACTGGATGACATAGGGCCACATACATCTAAGTGAATGATTTCCAGAATGTCTTTTGCCTTGCTTTCACTCCTTGGGAAAGCCTTCTTAGTGTTCTTACCTTTTGCACATCCTTTGCAAACACCTTCATTTTTGGTCTTGATTTCAGGAAGACCCTCTACTTCCTTGCTTGCAATTGGGAGTGCTCTGTAGTGCATGTGAGCAAGTCTTCTATGCCAAAGTTCACTTGGCTCCATGGATTCATGCACCATGGCATGTTCAGGTTGTCCGTTCAATTTATACAAGCCTCCCTCTTGCTCTCCAATCACTACTGCATCATCTATGTTCTTTCCCTTTGGCCACATTAGGACTTGGCCATCCACAAATGCAACCCTCATACCTTTTGCATCCAACACAGAGATGGAGAGTAAGTTCTTCTTGAGCCCTGGTACATAGAGGACTTCCTTCATCTTCAGAGATTTTCCAGAATCTAGGTTGTAGGAGGCTTCACCACTTCCTTTGATTGGGTATTGATAATCATCCCCAAGTTTCACCTTATGGGGTGATTCATGTTCAGATAGATTCACAAAAGATTCCTTGAACCCAGTCATGTGTTTGGAAGCCCCACTATCAATCAACCAATCATTACAGCCACGGGAGATGGTACCTATGAGAGCAGAGATCAGAACATACTCTTCTTCACTTGATGAGTCATCATTGCTATCACTTTCTTCCCTAGCCTTCTTCTTTGGGGGTTCATCATCTTCGGCAGCATGAGCATGAAACCTTCTTTTTCTACCCTTCTTCTTCTTGTTGGGGATGTTATTGTCCTTCTTGTTCTTGGGACAATTTATGGCAATATGTCCTTTCTCATTACAGGTGAAGCATACTCTTCTTTCTTTGAATTGATGTGAAGATCTCTTGGAGTGAGATGGCTCTTTCTTGAACTTTCCTTTCCTGGTGTGAGCTGCAAGAACTTGATCTTCACCTCCCATCTTTTCTTCACGAGCTATAAGTCTAGCTTCTTCTTGAGAGCATTCTTCCCGAAGTCTACTGAAGGAGATCAACTTCTTCCTTGCACAAATTCCTTGAATAAAGGAATCCCATGACCTGGGTAGGCCATTTAGAGTGGTCATCACCACTTCACCATTCTCCACCATTTCATCTACTGCTTCTAATTGTTCCTTGATCTGGGAGACCCTTGAAAAGTAAGATTGAATGGTTTCTCCATTCTGAAACTTTACTGCTTTCAATTGGTTCCGCAGGGTCATCTTCCGATTTATGTTCTTTCCTTCAAATAGCTTGGTCAAAGATTCAAACATCTCCTTGGGTGTCTTAAGAGAAGACACATGGGGTATGAGATGGTCTTTGATAGAATCAACAATGATTCTCTTTGCCTTTACCAAGTTCTTCTTGTGCAATGCCTTGGCCTCTTCATCCTCTGGGATAGGAATGTCTTCTTTCACATATGAGTCCAACTCATTCTCTTCCAGGATTAACCCAATCCTATACTTCCATGCTCGGAAGTTATCAGCCCCTTCAAGCTTATCCTCAAGCTTGGTGTGGAGAGACATATTTAAGAGTACTTCAAATGGAAATAGAAAAGATTTAGGACTTACCACTTGAAGTGCTGAAAACTGGATCTGGTCTCGGATTAGGGTTTGTCAGAGAAACCCTAAAAATTCAAAATGTGAATTTCAAAATTCCAAAAGGATAGAAAGATGCGCCTTGGAGAGTTGATCAGCCTAGTACATTCAGAATTTGAGATCAGCAAAGTCTTGTCCTTCAAAATTGCCTTTTTGTCCTCCCGGGTTCACTTGGGAGAGCCTTGAATTAGGGTTTGAGTTTCTCGGAGATCTACCCAGCCAAAAATCTCGATCCAAATCTCAAACCTTCGATTTTTGCAAGGAGCTTCCAGCTGTGCCTTCAGTTTCCAGAAATTCCTATTTTTGTGGAAACCCTAAGTTTTAGGGCCAAATCTGAAAATGCTCGGAACTGAATTCTGATTGGACAGATAGATGCGCCTTGATGAGTAGATCCAATCTACTATACTGAATTTCAAAAATCTGTGGAGAGAAACCCAATAAACAAGGAATACAAGCTTCTGTCACTGCAAAATGTCTTCTTCTCAGGTTAGCTCTGATACCATGTTAAATTTTGAGCATTAATTCATTATACTCTAGGATCTTTGCTGAGAGAATAACATCTACAGTATATCAATGCATGACAATCATAATATGACAAGCATCACAAGCATCACAAGAATCAAAAGCATAGAGACAAGAGACACAGAGTTTCCGTGGGGAAATCCCTAAGGTGAAAAACCCCACAACTTCCTCAGAGATAGAGAGAGCAATGGATCAACCAAAATACAACCAAATAACACAGAGATAGTCTCCTAGGAGATGATCCTCCTCCTCCTCACAAGTGCACCACTTTCCAGAGAGAGAGTGAGTTACTTTTTCGAGTGAGTAAAATAGAGATCTCCTATCTCTATTTATACTTACCTTTTTGCCCAATGACCTACTGGGGCCGACTTGTCTACTTAGATACATCCACATTATATTATATATAATTCCGGGCCGACCCCAAATGGTGGTCTAATAACCCATCAGAAAGTACACACACTTGCAACACTTGTCAATCCACATGACGACACTTCCTTATAGAGGAATGACACATCTCTTATAAGGGTACAATAAATATATATAAAATATACAGATGAAATACATTCCGAAGTTACATATACATCAACAGAATGTGCATACTTTGTTGATTCCATTTATGAAATAAAACACATTTTCTAAAAACTCGTGTTTTTTAAGAAATCATGTAAACCTTCTGGAAGCCGTGATTTTAAAAAATGGGGGAAGTAAGCTTTTCTTATTTCCGGACGCATGCGCAAACTATAGAAAGTCATTATGACGTAGAATGTGCATACTTTGTAGATTCCATTTATGAAATAAAGCACATTTTCTAAAAACTCGTGTTTTTTACGAAATGATGTAAACCTTCTAGAAGCTGTGATTTTAAAAAACGGTGGAAGTAAGCTTTTCTTATTTCCGGACGCATGCGCAAACTATAGAAAGTCGTTATGACGTAGAATGTGCATACTTTGTTGATTTGGTTTATGAAATAAAACACATTTTCTAAAAACTTGTGTTTTATAAGAAATCATGTAAACCTTCTAGAAGCTGTGATTTTAAAAAACGGGGGAAGTAAGCTTTTCTTATTTCCAAACGCATGCGCAAACTATAGAAAGTCGTTATGACGTAGAATGTGCATAATTTGTTGATTCCGTTTATGAAATAAAACACATTTTCTAAAAACTCGTGTTTTTTAAGAAATCATGTAAACCTTCTAGAAGCTGTGATTTTAAAAAATGGGGGAAGTAAGCTTTTCTTATTTCCAAACGCATGCGCAAACTATAGAAAGTCGTTATGACGTAGAATGTGCATACTTTGTTGATTCCATTTATGAAATAAAACACATTTTCTAAAAACTCGTGTTTTTTAAGAAATCATGTAAACCTTCTACAAGCTGTGATTTTAAAAAACGGTGGAAGTAAGCTTTTCTTATTTCTGGATGCATGCACAAACTATAGAAAGTCGTTATGACGTAGAATGTGCATACTTTGTTGTTTCCATTTATGAAATAAAACACATTTTCTAAAAACTCGTGTTTTTTAAGAAATCATGTAAACCTTCTAGAAGCTGTGATTTTGAAAAATGGTGGAAGTAAGCTTTTCTTATTTCCGGACGCATGCGCAAACTATAGAAAGTCCTTATGACACAGAATGTGCATACTTTGTTGATTCCATTTATGAAATAAAACACATTTTCTAAAAACTCATGTTTTTTAAGAAATCATGTAAACCTTCTAGAAGCTGTGATTTTAAAAAACGGGAGAAGTAAGCTTTTCTTATTTCCGGACGCATGCGCAAACTATAGAAAGTCGTTATGACGTAGAATGTGCATACTTTTTTGATATCATTTATGAAATAAAACACATTTTCTAAAAACTCGTGTTTTTTACGAAATCATGTAAACCTTCTAGAAGTTGTCATTTTAAAAAACGGGGGAAGTAAGCTTTTCCTATTTCCAAAGGCATGCGCAAACTATAGAAAGTCATTATGACGTAGAATGTGCATACTTTGTTGATTCCATTTATGAAAGAAAACACATTTTCTAGAAACTCATGTTTTTTAAGAAATCATGTAAACCTTCTAGAAGCTGTGATTTTAAAAAATGGGGGAAGTAAGCTTTTCTTATTTCCGGACGCATGCGCAAACTATAGAAAGTCGTTATGACGTAGAATGTGCATACTTTGTAGATTCCATTTATGAAATAAAACACATTTTCTAAAAACTCGTGTTTTTTACGAAATCATGTAAACCTTCTAGAAGCTGTGATTTTAAAAAACGGGGGAAGTAAGCTTTTCTTATTTCCGGACGCATGCGCAAACTATAGAAAGTCATTATGACGTAGAATGTGCATACTTTGTTGATTCCATTTATGAAATAAAACACATTTTCTAAAAACTCGTGTTTTTTACGAAATCATGTAAACCTTCTAGAAGTTGTGATTTTAAAAAACGGGGGAAGTAAGCTTTTCTTATTTCCAAAGGCATGCGCAAACTATAGAAAGTCGTTATGACGTAGAATGTGCATACTTTGTTGATTCCATTTATCAAAGAAAACACATTTTCTAGAAACTCATGTTTTTTAAGAAATCATGTAAACCTTCTAGAAGCTGTGATTTTAAAAAACGGGGGAAGTAAGCTTTTCTTATTTCCGGATGCATGCACAAACTATAGAAAGTCGTTATGACGTAGAATTTGCATACTTTGTAGATTCCATTTATGAAATAAAACACATTTTCTAAAAACTCGTGTTTTTTACGAAATCATGTAAACCTTCTAGAAGCTGTGATTTTAAAAAACGGGGGAAGTAAGCTTTTCTTATTTCCGGACGCATGCGCAAACTATAGAAAGTCGTTATGACGTAGAATGTGCATACTTTGTAGCTTCCATTTATGAAATAAAACACATTTTCTAAAAAATCGTGTTTTTTACGAAATCATGTAAACCTTCTAGAAGCTATTATTTTAAAAAACGGTGGAAGTAAGCTTATCTTATTTCCGGACGCATGCGCAAACTATAGAAAGTCGTTATGACGTAGAATGTGCATACATTGTTGATTCCATTTATGAAATAAAACACATTTTCTAAAAATTCGTGTTTTTTAAGAAATCATGTAAACCTTCTGGAAACTGTGATTTTAAAAAACAGGGGAAGTAAGCTTTTCTTATTTCCGGACGCATGCGCAAACTATAGAAAGTCGTTATGACGTAGAATGTGCATACTTTGTTGATTCCATTTATGAAATAAAACACATTTTCTAAAAACTCGTGTTTTTTAAGAAATCATGTAAACCTTCTAGAAGCTGTGATTTTAAAAATGAGGGAAGTAAGCTTTTCTTATTTCCAAACGCATGCGCAAGCTATAGAAAGTCGTTATGACATAGAATGTGCATACTTTGTTGATTCCGTTTATGAAATAAAACACATTTTCTAAAAACTCGTGTTTTTTAAGAAATCATGTACACCTTCTAGAAGCTGTGATTTTAAAAAACGGGGGAAGTTAGCTTTTCTTATTTCCAAACGCATGCACAAACTATAGAAAGTCATTATGACGTAGAATGTGCATACTTTGTTGATTCCATTTATGAAATAAAACACATTTTCTAAAAACTCGTGTTTTTTAAGAAATCATGTAAACCTTCTACAAGTTGTGATTTTAAAAAACGGTGGAAGTAAGCTTTTCTTATTTCCGGACACATGCGCAAACTATAGAAAGTCGTTATGACGTAGAATGTGCATACTTTGTTGTTTCCATTTATGAAATAAAACACATTTTCTAAAAACTCGTGTTTTTTAAGAAATCATGTAAACCTTCTAGAAGCTATGATTTTGAAAAACAGTGGAAGTAAGCTTTTCTTATTTCCGGACGCATGCGCAAACTATAGAAAGTCCTTATGACGTAGAATGTGCATACTTTGTTGATTCCATTTATGAAATAAAACACATTTTCTAAAACCTCGTGTTTTTTACGAAATCCTGTAAACCTTCTAGAAGCTGTGATTTTAAAAAACGGTGGAAGTAAGCTTTTCTTATTTCTGGTCGAATGCGGAAACTATAGAAAGTCGTTATTACCTAGAATGTGCATACTTTGTTGATTCCATTTATGAAATAAAACACATTTTCTAGAAACTCATGTTTTTTAAGAAATCATGTAAACCTTCTAGAAGCTGTGATTTTAAAAAACGGTGGAAGTAATCTTTTCTTATTTCCGGACGCATGCGCCAACTATAGAAATTCGTTATGACGTAGAATGTGCATACTTTGTTGATTCCATTTATGAAATAAAACACATTTTCTAAAAACTCGTGTTTTTTAAGAAATCATGTAAACCTTCTAGAAGCTGTGATTTTAAAAAATGGGGGAAGTAAGCTTTTCTTATTTCCAAACGCATGCGCAAACTATAGAAAGTCGTTATGACGTAGAATGTGCATACTTTGTTGATTCCATTTATGAAATAAAACACATTTTCTAAAAACTCGGGTTTTTTAAGAAATCATGTAAACCTTCTAGAAGCTGTGATTTTAAAAAACGGGGGAAGTAAGCTTTTCTTATTTCCGGACGCATGCGCAAACTATAGAAAGTTGTTATGACATAGAATGTGCATACTTTGTAGCTTCCATTTATGAAATAAAACACATTTTCTAAAAAATCGTGTTTTTTATGAAATCATGTAAACCTTCTAGAAGCTATTATTTTAAAAAACGGTGGAAGTAAACTTTTCTTATTTCCGGACGCATGTGCAAACTATATAAAGTCGTTATGATGTAGAATGTGCATACATTGTTGATTCCATTTATGAAATAAAACACATTTTCTAAAAATTCGTGTTTTTTAAGAAATCATGTAAACCTTCTGGAAGCTGTGATTTTAAAAAACGGGGGAAGTAAGCTTTTCTTATTTCCGGACGCATGCGCAAACTATAGAAAGTCGTTATGACGTAGAATGTGCATACTTTGTTGATTCCATTTATGAAATAAAACACATTTTCTAAAAACTCGTGTTTTTTAAGAAATCATGTAAAGCTTCTAGAAGCTGTGATTTTAAAAATGAGGGAAGTAAGCTTTTCTTATTTCCAAACGCATGCGCAAGCTATAGAAAGTCGTTATGACATAGAATGTGCATACTTTTTTGATTCCGTTTATGAAATAAAACACATTTTCTAAAAACTCGTGTTTTTTAAGAAATCATGTAAACCTTCTAGAAGCTGTGATTTTAAAAAGCGGGGGAAGTTAGCTTTTCTTATTTCCAAACGCATGCGCAAACTATAGAAAGTCGTTATGACGTAGAATGTGCATACTTTGTTGATTCCATTTATGAAATAAAACACATTTTCTAAAAACTCGTGTTTTTTAAGAAATCATGTAAACCTTCTACAAGTTGTGATTTTAAAAAACGGTGGAAGTAAGCTTTTCTTATTTCCGGACGCATGCGCAAACTATAGAAAGTCGTTATGACGTAGTATCTGCATACTTTGTTGTTTCCATTTATGAAATAAAACACATGTTCTAAAAACTCGTGTTTTTTAAGAAATCATGTAAACCTTCTAGAAGGTATGATTTTGAAAAACAGTGGAAGTAAGCTTTTCTTATTTCCGGACGCATGCGCAAACTATAGAAAGTCCTTATGACGTAGAATGTGCATACTTTGTTGATTCCATTTATGAAATAAAACACATTTTCTAAAAACTCTTGTTTTTTACGAAATCCTGTAAACCTTCTGGAAGCTGTGATTTTAAAAAACGGTGGAAGTAAGCTTTTCTTATTTCCGGTCGAATGCGGAAACTATAGAAAGTCGTTATTACCTAGAATGTGCATACTTTGTGGATTCCATTTATGAAATAAAACACATTTTCTAAAAACTCGTGTTTTTTAAGAAATCATATAAACCTTCTAGAAGCTGTGATTTTAAAAAACTGTGGAAGTAAGCTTTTCTTATTTCCTTACGCATGCGCAAACTATAGAAAGTCGTTATGACGTAGAATGTGCATATTTTGTTCATTCCATTTATGAAATAAAACACATTTTCTAAAAACTCGTGTTTTTTAAGAAATCATGTAAACCTTCTAGAAGCTGTGATTTTAAAAAACGGTGGAAGTAAGCTTTTCTTATTTCCGGACGCATGCGCAAACTATAGAAATTCGTTATGACGTAGAATGTGCATACTTTGTAGATTCCATTTATGAAATAAAGCACATTTTCTAAAAACTCGTGTTTTTTACGAAATCATGTAAACCTTTTAGAAGCTGTGATTTTAAAAAACGGTGGAATAAGCTTTTCTTATTTCCGGACGAATGCGCAAACTATAGCAAGGCGTTATGACGTAGAATGTGCATACTTTGTTGTTTCCATTTATGAAATAAAACACATTTTCTAAAAACTCGTGTTTTTTAAGCAATTATGTAAACCTTCTAGAAGCTGTGACTTTAAAAAACGGGGGAAGTAAGCTTTTCTTATTTCCAAACGCATGCGGAAACTATAGAAAGTCGTTATGACGTAGAATGTGCATACTTTGTAGATTCCATTTATAAAATAAAACACATTTTCTAAAAACTTGTGTTTTTTAAGAAATCATGTAAACCTTCTAGAAGCTGTGATTTTAAAAAACGGGGGAAGTAAGCTTTTCTTATTTCCAAACGCATGCGCAAACTATAGAAATTCGTTATGACGTAGAATGTGCATACTTTGTTGATTCCGTTTATGAAATAAAACACATTTTCTAAAAACTCGTGTTTTTTAAGAAATCATGTAAAACTTCTAGAAGCCGTGATTTTAAAAAACGGGGGAAGTAAGCTTTTCTTATTTCCATATGCATGCGCAAACTATAGAAAGTCGTTATGACATAGCATGTGCATACTTTGTTGATTCCATTTATGAAATAAAACACATTTTCTAAAAACTCGTGTTTTTTAAGAAATCATGTAAACCTTCTACAAGCTGTGATTTTAAAAAACGGTGGAAGTAAGCTTTTCTTATTTCTGGACGCATGAACAAACTATAGAAAGTCGTTATGACGTAGAATGTGCATACTTTGTAGATTCCATTTATGAAATAAAACACATTTTCTAAAAACTCGTGTTTTTTACGAAATGATGTAAACCTTCTAGAAGTTGTGATTTTAAAAAACGGTGGAAGTGAGCTTTTATTATTTCCGGATGCATGCGCAAACTATAGAAAGTCGTTATGACGTAGAATGTGCATACTTTGTTGATTCCATTTATGAATTAAAACACATTTTCTAAGAACTCGTGTTTTTTACGAAATCATGTAAACTTTCAAGAAGCTGTGATTTTGAAAAATGGGGGAAGTAAGCTTTTCTTATTTCCGTACGCATGCACAAACTATAGAAAGTCGTTATGAGGTAGAATGTGTATACTTTGTAGATTCCATTTATGAAATAAAACACATTTTCTAAAAACTCGTGTTTTTTACGAAATGATGTAAACCTTCTAGAAGCTGTGATTTTAAAAAACGGTGGAAGTAAGCTTTTCTTATTTCCGGACGCATGTGCAAACTATAGAAATTCATTATGACTTAGAATGTGCATACTTTGTTGATTCCGTTTATGAAATAAAACTCTTTTTCTAAAAACTCGTGTTTTTTACGAAATCATGCAAACTTTCTAGAAGCTGTGATTTTAAAAAACGGTGGAAGTAAGCTGTTCTTATTCCCAGACGAATGCGCAAACTATAGAAAGTTGTTATGATATAGAATGTGCATACTTTGTAGATTCCATTTATGAAATAAAACAGATTTTCTAAAAACTTGTTTTTTTTACGAATTCATGTAAACCTTCTAGAAGCTGTGATTTTAAAAAATGGTGGAAGTAAGCTTTTCTTATTTCCAAACGCATGCGCAAACTATAGAAAGTCGTTATGACGTAGAATGTGCATACTTTGTTGATTCCATTTATGAAATAAAACACATTTTCTAAAAACTCGTGTTTTTTAAGAAATCATGTAAACGTTCTAAAAGCTGTGATTTTAAAAAATGGGGGAAGTAAGCTTTTCTTATTTCCAAACGCATGCGCAAACTATAGAAAGTCGTTATGACGTAGAATGTGTCAACTTTGTTGATTCCATTTATGAAATAAAACACATTTTCTAAAAACTCATGTTTTTTACGAAATCATGTAAACCTTCTAGAAGCTGTGATTTTAAAAAATGGGGGAAGTAAGCTTTTCTTATTTCCGGACGCATGCGCAAACTATAGAAAGTCATTATGACGTAGAATGTGCATACTTTGTTGATTCCATTTATGAAATAAAACACATTTTCTAAAAACTCGTGTTTTTTACGAAATGATGTAAACCTTCTAGAAGCTGTGATTTTAAAAAACGGTGGAAGTAAGCTTTTCTTATTTCCGGACGCATGCGCAAACTATAGAAAGTCGTTATGACGTAGAATGCGCATACTTTGTTGATTCCATTTATGAAATAAAACACATTTTCTAAAAACTCGTGTTTTTTAAGAAATCATGTAAACCTTCTAGAAGCTGTGGTTTTAAAAAACGGGGGAAGTAAGCTTTTCTTATTTCCAAATGCATGCGCAAACTATAGAAAGTCTTTATGACGTAGAATGTGCATACTTTGTTGATTCCATTTATGAAATAAAACACATTTTCTAAAAACTCGTGTTTTTTAAGAAATCATGTAAACCTTCTAGAAGCTGTGATTTTAAAAAATGGGGAAACTAAGCTTTTCTTATTTCCGGACGCATGCGCAAACTATAGAAAGTCGTTATGACGTAAAATGTGCATACTTTGTTTATTCAATTTATGAAATAAAACACATTTTCTAAAAACTCATGTTTTTTACGAAATCATGTAAACCTTCTAGAAGCTGTGATTTTAAAAAATGGGGGAAGTAAGCTTTTCTTATTTCCGGACACATGCGCAAACTATAGAAAGTCGTTATGACATAGAATGTGCATACTTTGTTGATTCCTTTTATGAAATAAAACACATTTTCTAAAAACTCGTGTTTTTTAAGAAATCATGTAAACCTTCTAGAAGCTGTGATTTTAAAAAACGGGGGAAGTAAGCTTTTCTTATTTTCGGACGCATGCGCAAACTATAGAAATTCGTTATGACGTAGAATGTGCATACTTTGTAGATTCCATTTATGAAATAAAACACATTTTCTAAAAGCTCGTATTTTTTACGAAATCATGTAAACCTTCTAGAAGCTGTGATTTTAAAAAACGGGGGAAGTAAGCTTTTCTTATTTCCGGACGCATGCGCAAACTATATAAAGTTGTTATGACGTAGAATGATCATACTTTGTAGATTCCATTTATGAAATAAAACACATTTTCTAAAAACTCGTGTTTTTTACGAAATCATGTAAACCTTCCAGAAGCTGTGATTTTAAAAAACGGTGGAAGTAATCTTTTCTTATTTCCGGACGCATGCGCAAACTATAGAAAGTCGTTATGACGTAGAATGTGCACACTTTGTTGATTCCATTTATGAAATAAAACACATTTTCTAAAAACTCGTGTTTTTTAAGAAATCATGTAAACCTTCTAGAAGCTGTGATTTTAAAAAATGGGGGAAGTAAGCTTTTCTTATTTCCAAACGCATGCGCAAACTATAGAAAGTTGTTATGGCGTAGAATGTGCATACTTTGTTGATTCTATTTATGAAATAAAACACATTTTCTAAAAATTCATGTTTTTTACGAAATCATGTAAACCTTCTAGAAGCTGTGATTTTAAAAAACGGGGGAAGTAAGCTTTTCTTATTTCCGGACGCATGCGCAAACTATAGAAAGTCGTTATGACGTAGAATGTGCATACTTTGTTGATTCCATTTATGAGATAAAACACATTTTCTAAAAACTCGTGTTTTTTACGAAATCATGTAAAGCTTCTAGAAGCTGTGATTTTAAAAAATGGTGGAAGTAAGCTTTTCTTATTTCCAAACGCATGCGCAAACTATAGAAAGTCGTTATGACGTAGAATGTGCATACTTTGTTGATTCCATTTATGAAATAAAACACATTTTCTAAAAACTCGGGTTTTTTAAGAAATCATGTAAACCTTCTAGAAGCCGTGATTTTAAAAAACGGGGGAAGTAAGCTTTTCTTATTTCCGGACGCATGCGCAAACTATACAAAGTCGTTATGACGTAGAATGTGCATACTTTGTAGATTCCATTTATGAAATAAAGCACATTTTCTAAAAACTCGTGTTTTTTACGAAATCATGTAAACCTTCTAGAAGCTGTGATTTTAAAAAACGGGGGAAGTAAGCTTTTCTTATTTCCGGACACATGCGCAAACTATAGAAAGTCGTTATGACGTAGAATGTGCATACTTTGTAGATTCCATTTATGAAATAAAACACATTTTCTAAAAACTCGTGTTTTTTACGAAATCATATAAACTTTATAGAAGCTATTATTTTAAAAAACCGTGGAAGTAAGCTTTTCTTATTTCCGGATGTTGATGTATATGTAACTTCGAAATGTATTTCATCTGTATATTATATATATATTTAGTGTACCCTTATAAGAGATGTGTTATTCCTCTAGAAGGAAGTGTCGTCATGTGGATTGACAAGTGTCGCAAGTGTGTGTACTTGCCAATGGGTTATTAGACCACCTTATGGGGTCGGCCCTGATTAAAATATATTATAATGTGGGAGTATCAAAGTAGACAAGTCAGCCCCATTAGGTCACTGGGCAAAAAGATGAGTATAAATAGAGATAGGAGATCTCTATATTACTCACTCGGAAAAAGTAACTATCTCTCTCTCTGAAAAGTGGCGCACTAGTGAGGAGGAGGAGGATCATCTGCTAGGAGACTATCTCAGTGTTATTTGGTTGTATTTTGGTTGAGCCATTGCTCTCTCTATCTCTGAGGAAGTTGTGGGGTTTTTCACCTTAGGGTTTTCCCCACGGAAACTCTGTGTCTCTTGTCTCTATGCTTTTGATTCTTGTCATGCTTGTGATGCTTGTCATATTATGATTGCCATGCATTGATATACTGTAGATGTTATTCTCTCAGCAAAGATCCTATAGTATTGTGAATTAATACTAAAAATTTAACATGGTATCAGAGCGTAACTGAGAAGAAGACATTTTGCAGTGACGGAAGCTTGTATTCCTTGTTTATTGGGTTTCTCTCCACAGATTTTTGAAATTCAGTATAGTAGATTGGATCTACTCATCAAGGCGCATCTATCTGTCCAATCAGAATTCAGTTCCGAGCATTTTCAGATTTGGCCCTAAAAATTAGGTTTTCCATAAAAATAGGAATTTCTGGAAACTGAAGGCCCAGCTGGAAGCTCCTTGCAAATATCGAAGGTTTGAGCTTTGGATCGATATTTTTGGCTGGGTAGATCTCCGGGAAACTCAAACCCTAATTCAGGGCTCTCCCTAGTGAACTCGGGAGGACAAAAAGGAAATTTTGAAGGGCAATACCTTGCTGATCTCAAATTCTAAATGTACTAGGATGATTAGCTCTCCAAGGCGCATCTTTCTATCCTTTCGGAATTTTGAAATTCACATTTTGAATTTTTAGGGTTTCTCTGACAAACCCTAATCCGGGACCAGATCCAGTTTTCAGCACTTCAAGTGGTAAGTCCTAAATCTTTTCTATTTCCATTTGAAGTACTCTTAAAGATGTCTCTCCACACTAAGCTTGAGGATAAGCTTGAAGGGGCTGATAAATTCCGAGCCTGGAAGTATAGGATTGGGTTAATCCTGGAAGAGAATGAGTTGGACTCATATGTGAAAGAAGACATTCCTATCCCAGAGGATGAAGAAGCCAAGGCATTGCACAAGAAGAACTTGGTCAAGGCAAAGAGAATAATTGCTGATTCTATCAAAGACCATCTCATTCCTCATGTGTCTTCTCTTAAGACACCCAAAGAGATGTTTGAATCTTTGACCAAGCTATTTGAAGGAAAGAACATAAATCGGAAGATGACCCTGCGGAACCAATTGAAAGCAGTGAAGTTTCAGAATGGAGAAACCATTCAATCTTACTTTTCAAGGGTCTCCCAGATCAAGAAACAATTAGAAGCAGTAGTTGAAATGGTGGAGAATGGTGAAGTGGTGATGACCACTCTAAATGGCCTTCCCAGGTCATGGGATTCCTTTATTCAAGGAATTTGTGCAAGGAAGAAGTTGATCTCATTCAGTAGACTTCGGGAAGAAAGCTCTCAAGAAGAAGCTAGACTTATAGCTCGTGAAGAAAAGATGGGAGGTGAAGATCAAGCTCTTGCAACTCACACCAAAAGAAGCAAAGCCAAGAAGGATCACTCTCGCCACAATAGATCCTATAAAAAGAACAAGAAAGACCTAAGATGCTTCACATGCAATGAGAAGGGTCACTTTGCTTTAGATTGTCCCAAGAACAAAAGGGATAATAACAACAACTCCAGTAAGAAGAAGAAGGGCAGCAAAAGAAGGTTTCATGCTCATGCTGCCGAAGATGATGAACCTCCAAAGAAGAAGGCTAGGGCAGAAAGTGATAGTGATGATGACTCATCAAGTGAAGAAGAGTATGTTCTGATCTCTGCTCTCACAGGTACTATTTCTCATGGTTGTAATGATTGGTTGATTGATAGTGGGGCCTCCAAACACATGACTGGGTTCAAGGAATCTTTTGTGAACCTTTCTGAACATGAATCACCCCATAAGGTGAAACTTGGGGATGATTATCAATATCCAATCAAAGGAAGTGGTGAAGCCTCCTACAACCTAGATTCTGGAAAATCATTGAAGATGAAAGAAGTACTGTATGTACCTGGACTCACGAAGAACTTACTCTCCATCTCTGCATTGGATGCAAAAGGTATGAGGGTTGCATTTGTGGATGGCCAAGTCCTAATGTGGCCAAAGGGAAAGAACATAGATGATGCAGTAGTGATTGGAGAGCAAGAGGGAGGCTTGTATAAATTGAAGGGACAACCTGAACATGCCATGGTACATGAATCCATGGAGCCAAGTGAACTTTGGCATAGAAGAATTGCTCATATGCACTATAGGGCACTTCCAATTGCAAGCAAGGCAGTAGAGGGTCTTCCTGAAATCAAGACCAAACATGAAGGTGTTTGCAAAGGATGTGCAAAAGGAAAGAATACTAAGAAGGCTTTCCCAAGCAGTGAAAGCAAGGCAAAAGACATTCTGAAAATCATCCACTCAGATGTATGTGGCTCCATGTCATCCAGTTCCCTAAGTGGGTATGTTTACTATGTATCATTTATTGATGACTTCTCCAGGAAGACTTGGGTATACTTCTTGAAAGGAAAAGATGAGGTGCTTGACAAATTCAAGGAATTCAAAAACTTGATGGAGAATCAAACTGACAAGAAGATCAAAACATTCAGATCCGACAATGGTGGAGAATTCACCTCAAATGACTTCAAGAAACTTTGCAGTGATGCAGGGATTAAGAGGGAGTTGACTGCTCCTTATAATCCTCAACAGAATGGAGTTGCAGAAAGGAAGAACAGAACTATCATGGAAGCAGCAAGGGAAATGTTGCATGATCAAGATCTTCCTATGCATCTATGGGCAGAAGCAGCCAGAACAACTGTATACGTGCAGAACAGAACACCCCACAAGATATTGGACAACAAGACACCAGAAGAGGTCTTTTCTGGTAAGAGACCTGAAGTCAGCCATCTCAGAATATTTGGTTGTCCAGTATATACTCATGTCCCAAAAGAGAAGAGGACTAAACTAGATCCTTCAGGAAAGAAGGGCATCTTTGTGGGTTATAGTGAAAGCTCGAAGGCTTACAGAATATACTTTCCAGGATTCAAGAAGATTGATGTCAGCAGGGATGTAACATTTGATGAAAACTCAGCATTCATCAAATCAAGGAAGGCACCTACCGAAGTTTATGAAGAACCTAAGGAAACAAGATTTCAGGACACTACCATGACTGAAGCAGTTCCAGAAGTTGTTCGTGAGTTTGAAGATCCAAAAGAACCTGTAGATCCACCCCGTGAGGATAACTCTCACAAGAGGAAACCTGTATGGGATAGAGAGCTCATTCATGATGCAGAAAGATTTGGCATTCCAGAAGAAGAACACAGAGCAAAGAAGAGAACCAGATCACACACCAGTTATGTTGCCTTACTCTGTGACATTATGAACAAAGAGCCTTCCAGTTATGAAGAGGCAGCAGAAAAGAAAGAATGGAAGGATGCTATGGTTGAGGAATACCAATCAATAATGAAGAATGATGTCTGGGATGTTGTCCCAAGACCTAAAGAGAAGTCTGTTGTGACTTCCAAGTGGATCTACAAAATCAAGCATGCTGCAGATGGCAGTGTGTAAAAATACAAAGCAAGATTCGTAGCTCGTGGTTTCTTTCAAAAAGAAGGAATAGATTATGAAGAAACCTTTGCACCTGTAGCCAGGTATACTTCCATCAGAATAGTGCTTGCCCTGGCTGCAGCAATGAAATGGAAAATACACCAGATGGATGTCAAGACTGCTTTCCTGAATGGTGTAGTAGAAGAGGAAGTATATGTGGAACAGCCACTCGGTTTTGAAATACATGACAGGGAATCATATGTATGCAAATTGAAGAAAGCCTTATATGGCTTGAAGCAAGCTCCCAGAACCTGGTATGGTAGGATGGACAGTTTCCTATCTAGTTTGGGCTTTACCAAGAGTAAAGCGGATTCCAACCTTTGCTACAAGGTTGAGGAAGGGAATCCTGTGATTCTACTACTGTATGTGGATGACCTATTTGTGACAGGAGATGACAGACTGATTGCAGATACTAAAAGGAAGCTTGCAGCTGAATTCGACATGAAAGATTTGGGAATGATGCACTATTTCCTAGGTATGGAGGTGTGGCAGAGTGCAGGTGGGATATTCCTTGGTCAAGGGAAGTACACAGTAGATATCCTGAAGAGATTTGGGATGATGGATTGCAAGGCCATGGCCACACCTATGGCATCGAATCTGAAGCTTCTATGTGATGCTTCATCTGAGCCGGTTGATATCACTATGTATCGTCAGATGATTGGGTCCTTGATGTACCTGACGAACACGAGACTAGACATTTGCTTTGCTGTGAACACATTGAGCCAGTTCCTGATGGATCCGAGGAGTGTTCACCTGGTTGCTGTAAATCATGTTCTGAGGTACCTGAAGGGTACAATGGATTATGGGCTCAAGTATGAAGCAAATCAAAAGTTTAACCTACAGGGTTATGTTGATTCAGATTGGGCTGGCAGTGCTGCAGATAGGAAGAGCACATCTGGGTGCTGCTTCAGTATGGGATCAGGTGTGATCTCTTGGTTTAGCAGGAAGCAGTCCTGCGTAGCACTGAGTACAGCTGAGGCAGAATATGTTGCAGCCTGCTCAGCTAGTTGCGAGGCAGTATGGCTACGGAAGCTACTGTCTGAGTTATTTGATCTCCCGTTGGAGGCTACTGGTATCTTCTGTGATAACCAGAGTTGTGTGAAGCTGTCCGAGAACCCAGTGTTTCATGACAGGTCGAAACACATAGAGATCAAATATCACTATATCAGGGATATGGTGCAGATAGGAGCTGTGAAGCTCCTGTATGTTGCGACGGACGAGCAGATTGCAGATGTGCTAACGAAGCCACTAGCCAGAGTGAAGTTCGAGTACTTCAGAGAGAGGCTTGGCGTTCTTCAGATCGAGGACACTTCGAGGAAGAAGTGATGGACACATTTGCTGAAGCCATTCCAAGCATGTTGGAAGGAGGATCCTTCACATGGCTGTGGATGTAAGCGCTGGATGATGAGCATCAGGATGATGTTCTGGTTTCTGCTTGATATGATCAGTTGGATCATTTTTATGTATGTATGTACGCATCATGTTGGATGCTGGATATGATCAGTTGGATCATTTTTATGTATGTATGTACGCATCATGTTGGATGCTGGATATGATCAGTTGGATCATTTTTATGTATGTATGTACGCATCATGTTGGATGCTGGATATGATCAGTTGGATCATTTTTATGTATGTATGTACGCATCATGTTGGATGCTGGATATGATCAGTTGGATCATTTATGTATGTATGCATCATGTTGGATGCTGGATATGATCAGTTGGATCATGTGTACGTATTTTGTATATGCATCATGTTGGATGCTTGGACCATGTATCTGTATATGTATCAGGTGGATACATTGTATGATCAGGTGGATCATGTATGGTGATATGTATCATGTATTTGTATTTGTATCAGGTGGATACATTGATGATCAGGAGGATCATGTATGATGATATGTATCAGGTAGATACTTGGTATGCATCAGTTAGATGCATTGATGATCAGGAGGATCATGTATGATGATATGTATCATGTATTTGTATCAGGTGGATACATTGATGATCAGGAGGATCATGTATGATGATATGTATCAGGTAGATACTTGGTATGCATCGGGTAGATGCATTGATGATCAGGTGGATCATGCAGCAGGATGTTGCAGTGATGATCAGGATGATCATAGATGACGAGCTTCAGGATGTTGCTCCAGATGACATGCAGCAGGATGTTGCAGTGATGATCAGGATGTTGCTCCAGATGACATGTAACAGGATGTTGCAGTGATGATCAGGATGATCATAGATGACGAGCTTCAGGATGTTGCTCCAGATGACATGCAGCAGGACGTTGCAGTGATGATGATCAAGATGATCATGGATACATCAGGATGATGTATGGTGAGTATCAGGTTGATACTCTGTGGCCGTGGATCAGGTTTTGCCTATGGCATGTAATTCGGTGCCCTGGGACATCTGGCAAATGCTCTTTCGAGGTTTTTCTCTGGGAGGACATATAATTCGGTGCCCTAGGAGATCTGCAGATAGTATTTCGAGGTTTTTCCTATGGCATGTAATTCGGTTCCCTGTGATATCTGGCAGATGCTCTTTCGAGGTTTTGTCCTATGGCATGTAATTCGTTTCCCTGGGAGATCCGATAGGTTGGGCTGTGTGCCCGTAATCAGTCCTGGGATGCTCTTGCGAGGTTTTGCCATGACCACATGTAATTCGTTGCCCTGGGAGATCCTATAGGTAGAGCTGTGTGCTCGTAACAGCCTGGGATGCTCTTTCAAGGTTTTGTGACGCACGTAATAAGTCCTGAGGATTCCACAGTATGGCCAGTGATGATGAAGACCTGCAGGTGGTGGGCCTACATCCAGTATGAAAAAGGACTGGCTCTGTAGAACTTCCTATGACGAGTAGAGTCAGAGATTGGTTGAGATAGTAGTAGCAGTGACGATGATGATGACGATGCATCGATGACGATGATCCAGAGAAGAAGACTTGTCTAGCAGATCTGTGTCGAGAAATACCTTCCTAGTTAAGAGGGAGTGTTGATGTATATGTAACTTCGGAATGTATTTCATCTGTATATTATATATATATTTATTGTACCCTTATAAGAGATGTGTTATTCCTCTATAAGGAAGTGTCGTCATGTGGATTGACAAATGTCGCAAGTGTGTGTACTTGCAAATGGGTTATTAGACCACCTTACGGGGTCGGCCCTGATTAATATATATTATAATGTGGGTGTATCAAAGTAGACAAGTCGGCCCCAGTAGGTCACTGGGCAAAAAGGTGAGTATAAATAGAGATAGGAGATCTCTATTTTACTCACTCGGAAAAAGTAACTATCTCTCTCTCTGAAAAGTGGCGCACTAGTGAGGAGGAGGAGGATCATCTGCTAGGAGACTATCTCAGTGTTATTTGGTTGTATTTTGGTTGAGCCATTGCTCTCTCTATCTCTGAGGAAGTTGTGGGGTTTTTCACCTTAGGGTTTTACCCACGGAAACTCTATGTCTCTTGTCTCTATGCTTTTGATTCTTGTCATGCTTGTGATGCTTGTCATATTATGATTGTCATGCATTGATATACTGTAGATGTTATTCTCTCAGCAAAGATCCTATAGTATTGTGAATTAATACTAAAAATTTAACACCGGATGCATGCGCAAACTATAGAAAGTCGTTATGACGTAGAATGTGCATACTTTGTTGATTCCATTTATGAAATAAAACACATTTTCTAAAAATTCGTGTTTTTTAACAAATCATGTAAACCTTCTAGAAGCTGTGATTTTAAAAAACGGGGGAAGTAAGCTTTTCTTATTTTCAAATGGATGCGCAAACTATAGAAAGTCGTTATGACGTAGAATGTGCATACTTTGTTGATTCCATTTATGAAATAAAACACATTTTCTAAAAACTCGTGTTTTTTAAGAAATCATGAAAACCTTCTGGAAGCTGTGATTTTAAAAAACGGGGGAAGTAAGCTTTTCTTATTTCTGGATGCATGCGCAAACTATAGAAAGTCGTTATGACGTAGAATGTGCATACTTTGTAGATTCCATTTATGAAATAAAACACATTTTCTAAAAACTCGTGTTTTTTACGAAATCATGTAAACCTTCAAGAAGCTGTCATTTTAAAAAGTGGTGGAAGTAAGCTTTTCTTATTTCTGGACGCATGCGCAAAGTATAGAAAGTCGTTATGACGTATAATGTGCATACTTTGTAGATTCCATTTATGAAATAAAACACATTTTCTAAAAACTCGTGTTTTTTACGAAATGATGTAAACCTTCTAGAAGCTGTGATTTTAAAAAACGGTGGAAGTAAGCTTTTCTTATTTCCGGACGCATGCGCAAACTATAGAAAGTTGTTATGACGTAGAATGTGCATACTTTGTCGATTCCATTTATGAAATAAAACACATTTTCTAAAAACTCGTGTTTTTTAGAAAATCATGTAAACCTTCTAGAAGTTGTGATTTTAAAAAACGGGGGAAGTAAGCTTTTCTTATTTCCGGATGCATGCGCAAACTATAGAAAGTCGTTATGACGTAGAATGTGCATACTTTGTAGATTCCATTTATGAAATAAAACACATTTTCTAAAAACTCGTGTTTTTTACGAAATCATGTAAACCTCCAAGAAGCTGTCATTTTAAAAAATGGTGGAAGTAAGCTTTTCTTCTTTCCGGACGCATGCGCAAACTATAGAAAGTCGTTATGACGTAGAATGTGCATACTTTGTTGATTCCATTTATGAAATAAAACACATTTTCTAAAAACTCATGTTTTTTAAGAAATCATGTAAACCTTCTAGAAGCTGTGATTTTAAAAAACGGGGGAAGTAAGCTTTTCTTATTTCCGGACGCATGCGCAAACTATAGAAAGTCCTTATGACGTAGAATGTGCATACTATGTTGATTCCATTTATGAAATAAAACACATTTTTTAAAAGCTCGTGTTTTTTACGAAATCATGTAAACCTTCTAGAAGCTGTTATTTTAAAAAACGGTGGAAGTAAGCTTTTCTTATTTCCGGTCGAATGTGGAAACTATAGAAAGTCGTTATGATGTAGAATGTGCATACTTTGTTGATTCCATTTATGAAATAAAACACATTTTCTAAAAACTCGTGTTTTTTAAGAAATCATGTAAACCTTCTAGAAGCTGTGATTTTAAAAAACGGTGGAAGTAAGCTTTTCTTATTTCCGGACGAATGTGCAAACTAAAGAAAGTCGTTATGACGTAGAATGTGCATACTTTGTTGATTCCATTTATGAAATAAAACACATTTTCTAAAAACTCGTGTTTTTTAAGAAATCATGTAAACCTTCTAGAAGCTGTGATTTTAAAAAACGGGGGAAGTAAGCTTTTCTTATTTCCGGATGCATGCACAAACTATAGAAAGTCGTTATGACGTAGAATGTGCATACTTTGTAGATTCCATTTATAAAATAAAACACATTTTCTAAAAACTCGTATTTTTTAAGAAATCATGTAAACCTTCTGGAAGCTGTGATTTTAAAAAACGGGGGAAGTAAGCTTTTCTTATTTCCGGATGCATGCGCAAACAATAGAAAGTCGTTATGACATAGAATGTGCATACTTTGTAGATTCCATTTATGAAATAAAACACATTTTGTAAAAACTCGTGTTTTTTACGAAATCATGTAACCCTTCAAGAAGCTGTCATTTTAAAAAACGGTGGAAGTAAGCTTTTCTTATTTCCGGATGCATGCGCAAACTATAGAAAGTCGTTATGACGTAGAATGTGCATACTTTGTAGATTCCATTTATGAAATAAAACACATTTTCTAAAAACTCGTGTTTTTTACGAAATCATGTAAACCTTCTAGAAGCTGTGATTTTAAAAAACGGGGGAAGTAAGCTTTTCTTATTTCCGGACGGATGCGCAAACTATAGAAGGTCATTATTACGTAGAATGTGCACACTTTGTTGATTCCGTTTAAGAAATAAAACACATTTTCTAAAAACTCGTGTTTTTTAAGAAATCATGTAAACCTTCTTGAAGTTGTGATTTTAAAAAACGGGGGAAGTAAGCTTTTCTTATTTCCAAACGCATGCGCAAACTATAGAAAGTCGTTATGACGTAGAATGTGCATACTTTGTTGATTCCATTTATGAACTTAAACACATTTTCTAAAACTCGTGTTTTTTAAGAAATCATGTAAACCTTCTAGAAACTGTGATTTTAAAAAACGGGGGAAGTAAGCTTTTCTTATTTCGGGAAGCATGCGCAAACTATAGAAAGTCGTTATGACGTAGATTGTGCATACTTTTTTGATTCCATTTATGAAATAAAACACATTTTCTAAAAACTCGTGTTTTTTACGAAATCATGTAAACCTTCTAGAAGCTGTGATTTTAAAAAATGGTGTAAGTAAGCTTTTCTTATTTCCAAAGGCATGTGCAAACTATAGAAAGTCGTTATGACATAGAATGTGCATACTTTGTTGATTCCATTTATGAAATAAAACACATTTTCTAAAAACTCGTGTTTTTTAAGAAATCATGTAAACCTTCTAGAAACTGTGATTTTAAAAAACGGGGGAAGTAAGCTTTTCTTATTTTCAAACGGATGCGCAAACTATAGAAAGTCGTTATGACGTAGAATGTGCATACTTTGTAGATTCCATTTATTAAATAAAACACATTTTCTAAAAACTCGTGTTTTTTACGAAATGATGTAAACCTTTTAGAAGCTGTGATTTTAAAAAACGGTGGAAGTAAGCTTTTATTATTTCCGGACGCATGCGCAAACTATAGAAAGTCGTTATTACGTAGAATGTGCATACTTTTTTGATTCCGTTTATGAAATAAAACACATTTTCTAAAAACTCGTGTTTTTTAAGAAATCATGTAAACCTTCTTGAAGCTGTGATTAAAACAAACAGGGGAAGTAAGCTTTTCTTATTTCCAAAAGCATGCGCAAACTATAGAAAGTCGTTATGATGTAGAATGTGCATACTTTGTTCATTCCATTTATGAAATAAAACACATTTTCTAAAAACTCGTGTTTTTTAAGAAATCATGTAAACCTTCTAGAAACTGTGATTTTAAAAAACGGGGGAAGTAAGCTTTTCTTATTTCGGGAAGCATGCGCAAACTATAGAAAGTCGTTATGACGTAGATTGTGCATACTTTTTTGATTCCATTTATGAAATAAAACACATTTTCTAAAAACTCGTGTTTTTTACGAAATCATGTAAACCTTCTAGAAGCTGTGATTTTAAAAAACGGGGGAAGTAAGCTTTTCTTATTTCCAAAGGCATGCGCAAACTATAGAAAGTCGTTATGACATAGAATGTGCATACTTTGTTGATTCCATTTATGAAATAAAACACATTTTCTAAAAACTCGTGTTTTTTTAAGAAATCATGTAAACCTTCTAGAAGCTGTGATTTTAAAAAACGGGGGCAGTAAGCTTTTCTTATTTCCGAACGCATGCGCAAACTATAGAAAGTCCTTATGACGTAGAATGTGCATACTTTGTTGATTCCATTTATGAAATAAAACACATTTTCTAAAAACTCATGTTTTTTACGAAATCATGTAAACCTTCTAGAAGCTGTGATTTTAAAAAATGGTGGAAGTAAACTTTTCTTATTTTCGGTCGAATGCGGAAACTATAGAAAGTCCTTATTACGTAGAATGTGCATACTTTGTTGATTCCATTTATGAAATAAAACACATTTTCTAAAAACTCGTGTTTTTTACGAAATCATGTAAACCTTCTAGAAGCTGTGATTTTAAAAAATGGGGCAAGTAAGCTTTTCTTATTTCCAAAGGCTTGCGCAAAGTATAGAAAGTCGTTATGACATAGAATGTGCATACTTTGTTGATTCCATTTATGAAATAAAACACATTTTCTAAAAACTCGTGTTTTTTAAAAATCATGTAAACCTTCTAGAAGCTGTGATTTTAAAAAATGGGGGAAGTAAGCTTTTCTTATTTCCAAACGCATGCGCAAACTATAGAAAGTCATTATGACGTAGAATGTGCATACTTTGTTGATTCCATTTATGAAATAAAACACATTTTCTAAAAACTCCTGTTTTTTACGAAATCATGTAAACCTTCTAGAAGCTGTGATATTAGAAAACGGGGGAAGTAAGCTTTTCTTATTTCCGGACGCATGCGCAAACTATAGAAAGTCGTTATGACGTAGAATGTGCATACTTTGTAGATTCCATTTATGAAATAAAACACATTTTCTAAAAACTCATGTTTTTTATGAAATCATGTAAACCTCCAAGAAGCTGTAATTTTAAAAAACGGTGGAAGTAAGCTTTTCTTATTTCCGGACGAATGCGCAAACTATAGAAAGTCGTTATGACGTAGAATGTGCATACTTTGTTGATTCCATTTATGAATTAGAACACATTTTCTAAATACTCGTGTTTTTTAAGAAATCATGTAAACCTTCTAGAAGCTGTGATTTTAAAAAACGGGGGAAGTAAGCTTTTCTTATCTCCGGACGCATGCGCAAACTATAGAAAGTCGTTATGACGTAGAATGTGCATACTTTGTTGATTCAATTTATGAAATAAAACACATTTTCTAAAAACTCGTGTTTTTTACGAAATCATGTAAACCTTCTAGAAGCTGTGATTTTAAAAAACGGGGGAAGTAAGCTTTTCTTATTTCCAAATGCATGCGCAAACTATAGAAAGTCGTTATTACGTAGAATGTGCATACTTTGTTGATTCCATTTATGAAATAAAACACATTTTCTAAATACTCGTGTTTTTTAGGAACTTATGTAAACCTTCTAGAAGCTGTGATTTTAAAAAACGGGGAAAGTAAGCTTTTCTTATTACCGGACGAATGCGCAAACTATAGAAAGTCGTTATGACGTAGAATGTGCATACTTTATTGATTCCATTTATGAAATAAAACACATTTTCTAAAAACTCACGATTTTTATGAAATCATGTAAACCTTCTAGAAGCTGTGATTTTAAAAAACGGTGGAAGTAAGCTTTTCTTATTTTCGGTCGAATGCGGAAACTATAGAAAGTCGTTATTACGTAAAATGTGCATACTTTGTTGATTCCATTTATGAAATAAAACACATTTTCTAAAAACTCGTGTTTTTTAAGAAATCATGTAAACCTTCTAGAAGCTGTGATTTTAAAAAACGGTGGAAGTAAGCTTTTCTTATTTCCGGACGAATGCGCAAACTATAGAAAGTCGTTATGACGTAGAATGTGCATACTTTGTCAATTCCATTGATGAAATAAAACACATTTTCTAAAAACTCATGTTTTTTAAGAAATCATGTAAACCGTCTAGAAGCTGTGATTTTAAAAAACGGTGGAAGTAAGATTTTCTTATTTCCGGACGCATGCACAAACTATAGAAAGTCGTTATGACGTAGAATGTGCATACTTTGTTGTTTCTATTTATGAAATAAAACACATTTTCTAAAAACTCGTGTTTTTTAAGAAATCATGTAAACCTTCTAGAAGCTTTGATTTTAAAAAACAGGGGAAGTAAGCTTTTTTTATCTCCGGACGCATGCGCAAACTATAGAAAGTCGTTACGACGTAGAATGTGCATACTTTCTTGATTCCATTTATGAAATAAAACACATTTTCTAAAAATTCATGTTTTTTACGAAATCATGTAAACCTTCTAGAAGCTGTGATTTTAAAGAACGGGGGAAGTAAGCTTTTCTTATTTCCAAATGCATGCGCAAACTATAGAAAGTCGTTATGATGTAGAATGTGCATAATTTGTTGATTCCATTTATGAAATAAAACACGTTTTCTAAAAACTCGTGTTTTTTAAGAAATCATGTAAACCTTCTAGAAGCTGTGATTTTGAAAAACGGGGGAAGTAAGCTTTTCTTATTTCCGGACGCATGCACAAACTATTGAAAGTCGTTATGACGTAGAATGTGCATACTATGTTGATTCCATTTATTAAATAAAACACATTTTCTAAAAACTCGTGTTTTTTACGAAATCATGTAAACCTTCTAGAAGCTGTGATTTTAAAAAACGGGGGAAGTAAGCTTTTCTTATTTCCAAATGCATGCGCAAACTATAGAAAGTCGTTATGACGTAGAATGTGCATACTTTGTTGATTCCATTTATGAAATAAAACACATTTTCTAAATATTCGTGTTTTTTAGGAACTTATGTAAACCTTCTAGAAGCTGTGATTTTAAAAAACTGGGAAAGTAAGCTTTTCTTATTTCCGGACGAATGCGCAAACTATAGAAAGTCGTTATGACATAGAATGTGCATACTTTATTGATTCCATTTATGAAATAAAACACATTTTCTAAAAACTCACGATTTTTACGAAATCATGTAAACCTTCTAGAAGCTGTGATTTTAAAAAACCGTGGAAGTAAGCTTTTCTTATTTTCGGTCGAATGCGGAAACTATAGAAAGTCGTTATTACGTAAAATGTGCATACTTTGTTGATTCCATTTATGAAATAAAACACATTTTCTAAAAACTCGTGTTTTTTAAGAAATCATGTAAACCTTCTAGAAGCTGTGATTTTAAAAAACGGTGGAAGTAAGCTTTTCTTATTTCCGGACGAATGCGCAAACTATAGAAATTCGTTATGACGTAGAATGTGCATACTTTGTCAATTCCATTGATGAAATAAAACACATTTTCTAAAAACTCGTGTTTTTTACGAAATCATGTAAACCTTCTAGAAGCTGTGATTTTAAAAAAAGGGGTAAGTAAGCTTTTCTTATTTCCAAAGGCATGCGCAAACTATAGAAAGTCGTTTTGACGTAGAATGCGCATACTTTGTTGATTCCATTTATGAAATAAAACACATTTTCTAAAAACTCGTGTTTTTTAAGAAATCATGTAAACCTTCTAGAAGCTGTGATTTTGAAAAACGGGGGAAGTAAGCTTTTCTTATTTCCGGACGCATGCGCAAACTATAGAAAGTCCTTATGACGTAGAATGTGCATACTTTGTCGATTCCATTGATGAAATAAAACACATTTTCTAAAAACTTGTGTTTTTTAAGAAATCATGTAAACCTTCTAGAAGCTGTGATTTTAAAAAACGGGGGAAGTAAGCTTTTCTTATTTCCGGACGCATGCGCAAACTATAGAAAGTCGTTATGACGTAGAATGTGCATACTTTCTTGTTTCTATTTATGAAATAAAACACATTTTCTAAAAACTCGTGTTTTTTAAGAAATCATGTAAACCTTCTAGAAGCTGTGATTTTAAAAAACGGGGGAAGTAAGCTTTTCTTATCTCCGGATGCATGCGCAAACTATAGAAAGTCGTTATGATGTAGAATGTGCATACTTTGTTGATTCCATTTATGAAATAAAACACATTTTCTAAAAACTCGTGTTTTTTACGAAATCAAGTAAACCTTCTAGAAGCTGTGATTTTAAAAAACGGGGGAAGTAAGCTTTTCTTATTTCCAAAGGCATGCGCAAACTATAGAAAGTCGTTTTGACGTAGAATGTGCATACTTTGTTGATTCCATTTATGAAATAAAACACATTTTCTAAAAACTCGTGTTTTTTAAGAAATCACGTAAACCTTCTAGAAGCTGTCATTTTAAAAAACGGGGGAAGTAAGCTTTTCCTATTTCCGAACGCATGCGCAAACTATAGAAATTCGTTATGACGTAGAATGTGCATACTTTGTTGTTTCTATTTATGAAATAAAACACATTTTCTAAAAACTCGTGTTTTTTAAGAAATCATGTAAACCTTCTAGAAGCTGTGATTTTAAAAAACGGGGGAAGTAAGCTTTTCTTATCTCCGGATGCATGCGCAAACTATAGAAAGTCGTTATGATGTAGAATGTGCATACTTTGTTGATTCCATTTATGAAATAAAACACATTTTCTAAAAATTCGTGTTTTTTACGAAATCAAGTAAACCTTCTAGAAGCTGTGATTTTAAAAAACGGGGGAAGTAAGCTTTTCTTATTTCCAAATGCATGCGCAAACTATAGAAAGTCGTTTCGACGTAGAATGTGCATACTTTGTTGATTCCATTTATGAAATAAAACACATTTTCTAAAAACTCGTGTTTTTTAAGATATCATGTAAACCTTCTAGAAGCTGTGATTTTGAAAAACGGGGGAAGTAAGCTTTTCTTATTTCTGGACGCATGCGCAAACTATAGAAAGTCCTTATGATGTAGAATGTGCATACTATGTTGATTCCATTTATGAAATAAAACACATTTTCTAAAAACTCGTGTTTTTTACGAAATAATGTAAACCTTCTAGAAGCTGTGATTTTAAAAAACGGTGGAAGTAAGCTTTTCTTATTTCCGATCGTATGCGCAAACTATAGAAAGTCGTTATGACGTAGAATGTGCATACTTTGTTGATTCCATTGATGAAATAAAACACATTTTCTAAAAACTTGTGTTTTTTACGAAATCATGTAAACCTTCTAGAAGCTGTGATTTTAAAAAACGGGGGAAGTAAGCTTTTCTTATTTCCAAAGGCATGCGCAAACTATAGAAAGTCGTTATGACATAGAATGTGCATACTTTGTTGATTCCATTTATGAAATAAAACACATTTTCTAAAAACTCGTGTTTTTTAAGAAATCACGTAAACCTTCTAGAAGCTGTGATTTTAAAAAACGGGGGAAGTAAGCTTTTCTTATTTCCGAACGCATGTGCAAACTATAGAAATTCGTTATGACGTAGAATGTGCATACTTTGTAGATTCCATTTATGAAATAAAACACATTTTCTAAAAACTCGTGTTTTTTACGACATCATGTAAACCTTCTAGAAGCTATTATTTTAAAAAACGGTGGAAGTAAGCTTTTCTTATTTCCGGACGCATGCGCAAACTATAGAAAGTCGTTATGACGTAGAATGTGCATACTTTGTTGATTCCATTTATGAAATAAAACACATTTTCTAAAAACTCGTATTTTTTAAGAAATCATGTAAACCTTCTGGAAGCTGTGATTTTAAAAAAGGGGGGAAGTAAGCTTTTCTTATTTCTGGATGCATGCGCAAACTATAGAAATTCTTTATGACGTAGAATGTGCATACTTTGTAGATTCCATTTATGAAATAAAACACATTTTCTAAAAACTCATGTTTTTTACGAAATCATGTAAACCTTCAAGAAGCTGTTATTTTAAAAAACGGTGGAAGTAAGCTTTTCTTATTTCCGGACGCATGCGCAAACTATAGAAAGTCGTTATGATGTAGAATGTGCATACTTTGTAGATTCTATTTATGAAATAAAACACATTTTCTAAAAACTCGTGTTTTTTACGAAATAATGTAAACCTTCTAGAAGCTGTGATTTTAAAAAACGTTGGAAGTAAGCTTTTCTTATTTCCGGACGCATGCACAAACTATAGAAAGTCGTTATGATGTAGAATGTGGATACTTTGTTGATTCCATTTATGAAATAAAACACATTTTCTAAAAACTCGTTTTTTTTACGAAATCATGTAAACCTTCTAGAAGCTGTGATTTTAAAAAACGGGGGAAGTAAGCTTTTCTTATTTCCAAAGGCATGCGCAAACTATAGAAAGTCGTTATGACATAGAATGTGCATACTTTGTTGATTCCATTTATGAAATAAAACACATTTTCTAAAAACTCATGTTTTTTACCAAATCATGTAAACCTTCTAGAAGCTGTGATTTTAAAAAACGGGGGAAGTAAGATTTTCTTATTTCCGGACGCATGCGCAAACTATAGAAAGTCATTATGACGTAGAATGTGCATACTTTGTAGAGTCCATTTATGAAATAAAACACATTTTCTAAAAACTCGTGTTTTTTACGAAATCATGTAAACCTTCTAGAAAATATTATTTTAAAAAACAGTGGAAGTAAGCTTTTCTTATTTACGGACGCATGCGCAAACTATAGAAGGTCGTTATGACGTAGAATGTGCATACTTTGTTGATTCCATTTATGAAATAAAACACATTTTCTAAAAACTCGTGTTTTTTAAGAAATCATGTAAACCTTCTAGAAGCTCTGATTTTAAAAAACGGGGGAAGTAAGCTTTTCTCATTTCCAAACGCATGCGCAAACTATAGAAAGTCGTTATGACGTAGAATGTGCATACTTTGTTGATTCCATTTATGAAATAAAACACATTTTCTAAAAACTCGTGCTTTTTACGAAATCATGTAAACCTTCTAGAAGCTGTGATTTTAAAAAACGGGGGAAGTAAGCTTTTCTTATTTCTGGACGCATGCGCAAACTATAGAAAGTTGTTATGACGTAGAATGTGCATGCTTTCTTGATTCCATTTATCAAATAAAACACATTTTCTAAAAACTCGTGCTTTTTAAGAAATCATGTAAACCTTCTAGAAGCTGTGATTTTAAAAAACGAGGGAAGTAAGCTTTTCTTATTTCCAAACGCATGCGCAAACTATAGAAAGTCGTTATGACGTACAATGTGCATACTTTGTTGATTCCATTTATGAAATAAAACACATTTGCTAAAAACTAGTGTTTTTTAAAAAATCATGTAAACCTTCTAGAAGCAGTGATTTTAAAAAACGGGGGTAGTAAGCTTTTCTTATTTCCGGACGGATGCGCAAACTATGGAAAGTCCTTATGACGTAGAATGTGCATACTATGTTGATTCCATTTATGAAATAAAACACATTTTCTAAAAACTCGTGTTTTTTACGAAATCATGTAAACCTTCTCGAAGCTGTGATTTTAAAAAACGGGGGAAGTAAGCTTTTCTTATTTCCGGACGAATGCGCAAACTATAGAAAGTCGTTATTATATAGAATGTGCATACTTTGTAGATTCCATTTATGAAATAAAACACATTTTCTAAAAACTCTTGTTTTTTACGAAATCATGTAAACCTTCTACAAGCTGTGATTTTAAAAAACGGTGGAAGTAAGCTTTTCTTATTTCCGGACGCATGCGCAAACTATAGAAAGTCGTTATGACGTAGAATGTGCATACTTTGTTGATTCCATTTATGAAATAAAACACATTTTCTAAAAACTCGTGTTTTTTACGAAATCATGTAAACCTTCTAGAAGCTGTGATTTTAAAAAACGGGGGAAGTAAGCTTTTCTTATTTCCAAACGCATGCGCAAACTATAGAAAGTCATTATGACGTAGAATGTGCATACTTTGTTGATTCCATTTATGAAATAAAACACATTTTCTAAAAACACGTGTTTTTTAACAAATCATGTAAACCTTCTCGAAGCTGTGATTTTAAAAAACGGGGGAAATAAGCTTTTCTTATTTCCAAACGCATGCGCAAACTATAGAAATTCGTTATGACGTAGAATGTGCATACTTTGTTGATTCCATTTATGAAATAAAACACATTTTCTAAAAACTCGTATTTTTTAAGAAATCATGTAAACCTTCTGGAAGCTGTGATTTTAAAAAATGGAGGAAGTAAGCTTTTCTTATTTCTGGATGCATGCGCAAACTATAGAAATTCTTTATGACGTAGAATGTGCATACTTTGTAGATTCCATTTATGAAATAAAACACATTTTCTAAAAACTCCTGTTTTTTACGAAATCATGTAAACCTTCAAGAAGCTGTTATTTTAAAAAATGGTGGAAGTAAGCTTTTCTTATTTCCGGACGCATGCGCAAACTATAGAAAGTCGTTATGATGTAGAATGTGCATACTTTGTAGATTCCATTTATGAAATAAAACACATTTTCTAAAAACTCGTGTTTTTTACGAAATAATGTAAACCTTCTAGAAGCTGTGATTTTAAAAAACGTTGGAAGTAAGCTTTTCTTATTTCCGGACGCATGCGCAAACTATAGAAAGTCGTTATGATGTAGAATGTGCATACTTTGTTGATTCCATTTATGAAATAAAACGCATTTTCTAAAAACTCGTGTTTTTTACGAAATCATGTAAACCTTCTAGAAGCTGTGATTTTAAAAAACGGGGGAAGTAAGCTTTTCTTATTTCCAAAGACATGCGCAAACTATAGAAAGTCGTTTTGACATAGAATGTGCATACTTTGTTGATTCCATTTATGAAATAAAACACATTTTCTAAAAACTCGTGTTTTTTAAGAAATCATGTAAACCTTCTAGAAGCTGTGATTTTAAAAAACGGGGGAAGTAAGCTTTTCTTATTTCTGAACGCATGCGCAAACTATAGAAAGTCGTTATGACGTAGAATGTGCATACTTTGTAGATTCCATTTATGAAATAAAACACATTTTCTAAAAACTCGTGTTTTTTACCAAATCATGTAAACCTTCTAGAAGCTGTGATTTTAAAAAACGGGGGAAGTAAGCTTTTCTTATTTCCGGAGGCATGCGCAAACTATAGAAAGTCATTATGACGTAGAATGTGCATACTTTGTAGAGTCCATTTATGAAATAAAACACATTTTCTAAAAACTCGTGTTTTTTACGAAATCATGTAAACCTTCTGGAAGCTATTATTTTAAAAAACAGTGGAAGTAAGCTTTTCTTATTTCCGGACGCATGCGCAAACTATAGAAGGTCGTTATGACGTAGAATGTGCATACTTTGTTGATTCCATTTATGAAATAAAACACATTTTCTAAAAACTCGTGTTTTTTAACAAATCATGTAAACCTTCTAGAAGCTGTGATTTTAAAAAACGGGGGAAGTAAGCTTTTCTTATTTCCAAACGCATGCGCAAAGTATAGAAAGTCGTTATGACGTAGAATGTGCATACTTTGTTGATTCCATTTATGAAATAAAACACATTTTCTAAAAACTCATGTTTTTTACGAAATCATGTAAACCTTCTAGAAGCTGTGATTTTAAAAAACGAGAGAAGTAAGCTTTTCTTATTTCCGGACGCATGCGCAAACTATAGAAAGTCGTTATGACGTAGAATGTGCATGCTTTCTTGATTCCATTTATCAAATAAAACACATTTTCTAAAAACTCGTGCTTTTTAAGAAATCATGTAAACCTTCTAGAAGCTGTGATTTTAAAAAACAAGGGAAGCAAGCTTTTCTTATTTCCAAATGCATGCGCAAACTATAGAAAGTCGTTATGACGTACAATGTGCATACTTTGTTGATTCCATTTATGAAATAAAACACATTTTCTAAAAACTCGTGTTTTTTAAGAAATCATGTAAACCTTCTAGAAGCTGTGATTTTAAAAAAAGGGTGTAGTAAGCTTTTCGTATTTCCGGACGAATGCGCAAGCTATAGAAAGTCGTTATGACGTAGAATGTGCATACTTTGTTGATTCCATTTATGAAATAAAACACATTTTCTAAAAACTCGTGATTTTTACGAAATCATGTAAACCTTCTGGAAGCTGTGATTTTAAAAAACGGTGGAAGTAAGCTTTTCTTATTTCCGGTCGAATGCGGAAACTATAGAAAGTCGTTATTACGTAGAATGTGCATACTTTGTTGATTCCATTTATGAAATAAAATACATTTTCTAAAAACTCGTGTTTTTTAAGAAATCATGTAAACCTTCTAGAAGCTGTGATTTTAAAAAATGGTGGAAGTAAGATTTTATTATTTCCGGACGCATGCGCAAACTATAGAAAGTCGTTATGACGTAGAATGTGCATACTTTGTTGTTTCTATTTATGAAATAAAACACATTTTCTAAAAACTCGTGTTTTTTAAGAAATTATGTAAACCTTCTAGAAGTTGTGATTTTAAAAAACGGGGGAAGTAAGCTTTTCTTATTTCTGGACGCATCCGCAAACTATAGAAATTCGTTATGATGTAGAATGTGCATACTTTGTTGATTCCATTTATGAAATAAAACACATTTTCTAAAAACTCGTGTTTTTTACGAAATCATGTAAACCTTCTAGAAGCTATGATTTTAAAAATCGGGGGAAGTAAGCTTTTCTTATTTCCAAATGCATGCGCAAACTATAGAAAGTCGTTATGACATAGAATGTGCATACTTTGTTGATTCCATTTATGAAATAAAAAACATTTTCTAAAAACTCGTGTTTTTTAAGAAATCATTTAAACCTTCTAGAAGCTGTGATTTTAAAAAACGGGGGAAGAAAGCTTTTCTAATTTCCGGACGCATGCGCAAACTATGGAAAGTCCTTATGACGTAGAATGTGCATACTATGTTGATTCCATTTATGAAATAAAACACATTTTCTAAAAACTCATGTTTTTTACGAAATCATGTAAACCTTCTAGAAGCTGTGATATTAAAAAACGGTGGAAGTAAGCTTTTCTTATTTCCGGTCGCATGCGCAAACTATGGAAAGTCCTTATGACGTAGAATGTGCATACTATGTTGATTCCATTTATGAAATAAAACACATTTTCTAAAAACTCGTGTTTTTTACGAAATCATGTAAACCTTCTGGAAGCTGTGATATTAAAAAACGGTGGAAGTAAGCTTTTCTTATTTCCGGTCGAATGCGGAAACTATAGAAAGTCGTTATTACATAGAATGTGCATACTTTGTTGATTCCATTTATGAAATAAAACACATTTTCTAAAAACTTGTGTTTTTTAAGAAATCATGTAAACCTTCAAGAAGCTGTGATTTTAAAAAACAGTGGAAGTAAGCTTTTCTTATTTCCGGATGAATGCGCAAACTATAGAAAGTCGTCATGACGTAGAATTTGCATACTTTGTAGATTCCATTTATGAAATAAAACACATTTTCTAAAAACTCTTGTTTTTTACGAAATCATGTAAACCTTCTAGAAGCTGTGATTTTAAAAAACGGTGGAAGTAAGCTTTTCTTATTTCCGGACGCATGCGCAAACTATAGAAAGTCATTATGACGTAGAATGTGCATACTTTGTTGATTCCATTTATGAAATAAAACACATTTTCTAAAAACTCGTGTTTTTTACGAAATCATGTAAACCTTCTAGAAGCTGTGATTTTAAAAAAAGGGGGAAGTAAGCTTTTCTTATTTCCAAACGCATGCGCAAACTATAGAAAGTCGTTATGACGTAGAATGTGCATACTTTGTTGATTCCATTTATGAAATAAAACACATTTTCTAAAAACTCGTGTTTTTTAACAAATCATGTAAACCTTCTAGAAGCTGTGATTTTTAAAAAACGGGGGAACTAAGCTTTTCTTATTTCCAAAAACATGCGCAAACTATAGAAAGTCGTTATGACATAGAATGTGCATACTTTGTTGATTCCATTTATGAAATAAAACACATTTTCTAAAAACTCGTGTTTTTTAACAAATCATGTAAACCTTCTAGAAGCTGTGATTTTTAAAAAATGGGGGAAGTAAGCTTTTCTTATTTCCAAACGCATGCGCAAACTATAGAAAGTCGTTATGACGTAGAATGTGCATACTTTGTTGATTCCATTTATGAAATAAAACACATTTTCTAAAAACTCGTGTTTTTTACGAAATAATGTAAACCTTCTAGAAGCTGTGATTTTAAAAAACGGTGGAAGTAAGCTTTTCTTATTTCCGGACGCATAGGCAAACTATAGAAAGTCGTTATGATGTAGAATGTGCATACTTTGTTGATTCCATTTATGAAATAAAACACATTTTCTAAAAACTCGTGTTTTTTACGAAATCATGTAAACCTTCTAGAAGCTGTGATTTTAAAAAACGGGGGAAGTAAGCTTTTCTTATTTCCAAAGGCATGCGCAAACTATAGAAAGTCGTTATGACATAGAATGTGCATACTTTGTTGATTCCATTTATGAAATAAAACACATTTTCTAAAAACTCGTGTTTTTTAAGAAATCATGTAAACCTTCTAGAAGCTGTGATTTTAAAAAACAGGGGAAGTAAGCTTTTCTTATTTCCGGACGCATGCGCAAACTATAGAAAGTCGTTATGACGTAGAATGTGCATAATTTGTTGATTCCATTTATGAAATAAAACACATTTTCTAAAAACTCATGTTTTTTACGAAATCATGTAAACCTTCTAGAAGCTGTGATTTTAAAAAACGGGGGAAGTAAGCTTTTCTTATTTCCAAACGCATGGGAAAACTATAGAAAGTCATTATGACGTAGAATGTGCATACTTTGTTGATTCCATTTATGAAATAAAACACATTTTCTAAAAACTCGTGTTTTTTACGAAATCATGTATACCTTCTAGAAGCTGTGATTTTAAAAAACGGGGGAATTAAGCTTTTCTTATTTCCGGACGCATGCGCAAACTATAGAAAGTCGTTATGACGTAGAATCTGCATACTTTGTTGTTTCCATTTATGAAATAAAACACATTTTCTAAAAACTCGTGTTTTTTAAGAAATCATGTAAACCTTCTAGAAGCTGTGATTTTAAAAAACGGGGGAAGTAAGCTTTTCTTATTTCCAAACGCATGCGCAAACTATAGAAAGTCGTTATGACGTAGAATGTGCATACTTTGTTGTTTCCATTTATGAAATAAAACACATTTTCTAAAAACTCGTGTTTTTTAAGAAATCATGTAAACCTTCTAGAAGCTGTGATTCTAAAAAACGGGGGAAGTAAGATTTTCTTATTTCCAAACGCATGGGCA
Source organism: Larix kaempferi (assembly GCA_027924585.1). Taxonomy (NCBI): domain Eukaryota; kingdom Viridiplantae; phylum Streptophyta; class Pinopsida; order Pinales; family Pinaceae; genus Larix; species Larix kaempferi. Next base: position 1,164,149 of record BSBM01001607.1, read on the forward strand.
AACTATAGAAAGTCATTATGACGTAGAATGTGCATACTTTGTTGATTCCATTTTTGAAATAAAACACATTTTCTAAAAATTCGTGTTTTTTACGAAATCATGTAAACCTTCTAGAAGCTATTATTTTAAAAAACGGTGGAAGTAAGCTTTTTTTATTTCCGGACGCATGCGCAAACTATAGAAAGTCGTTATGACATAGAATGTGCATACTTTGTAGATTCCATTTTTGAAATAAAACACATTTTCTAAAAACTCATGTTTTTTAGCAAATCATGTAAACCTTCTAGAAGCTGTGATTTTAAAAAACGGGGGAAGTAAGCTTTCCTTATTTCCAAACGCATGCACAAACTATAGAAAGTCGTTATGATGTAGAATGTGCATACTTTGTTGTTTCCATTTATGAAATAAAACACATTTTCTAAAAAATCGTGTGTTTTAAGAAATCATGTAAATCTTCTAGAAGCTGTGATTTTAAAAAACGGGGAAGTAAGCTTTTCTTATTTCAAGAGGCATGCGCAAACTATAGAAAGTCGTTATGACATAGAATACTTTGTAGATTCCATTTATGAAATAAAACACATTTTCTAAAAACTCGTGTTTTTAAGAAATCATATAAACCTTCTAGAAGCTGTGATTTTAAAAAACGGGGGGAGTAAGCTTTTCTTATTTCCGGACGCTTGTGCAAACTATAGAAGGTCGTTATGACGTACAATGTGCATACTTTGTTGACTCCCTTTATGAAATAAAACACATTTTCTAAAAACTCGTGTTTTTTAACAAATCATGTAAACCTTCTAGTAGCTGTGATTTTAAAAAACGGGGGAAGTAAGCTTTTCTTATTTCCAAACGCATGTGCAAACTATAGAAAGTCGTTATGACGTACAATGTGCATACTTTGTTGTTACCATTTATGAAATAAAACACTTTTTCTAAAAACTCGTGTGTTTTAAGAAATCATGTAAATCTTCTAGAAGCTGTGATTTTAAAAAACGGGGAAGTAAGCTTTTCTTATTTCCGGACGCTTGTGCAAACTATAGAAAGTCGTTATGACGTACAATGTGCATACTTTGTTGATTCCCTTTATGAAATAAAACACATTTTCTAAAAACTCATGTTTTTTAACAAATCATGTAAACCTTCTAGTACCTGTGATTTTAAAAAACGGGGGAAGTAAGGTTTTCTTATTTCCAAACGCATGTGCAAACTATAGAAAGTCGTTATGACGTACAATGTGCATACTTTGTTGATTCCCTTTATGAAATAAAACACATTTTCTAAAAACTCGTGTTTTTTAACAAATCATGTAAACCTTCTAGTAGCTGTGATTTTAAAAAACGGGGGAAGTAAGCTTTTCTTATTTCCAAACGCATGTGCAAACTATAGAAAGTCGTTATGACGTACAATGTGCATACTTTGTTGTTTCCATTTATGAAATAAAACACTTTTTCTAAAAACTCGTGTTTTTTAAGAAATCATGTAAACCTTCTAGAAGCTGTGATTTTAAAAAACGGGGGAAGTAAGCTTTTCTTATTTCCAAACGCATGCGCAAACTATAGAAAGTCATTATGACGTAGAATGTGCATACTTTGTTGATTCCATTTATGAAATAAAACACATTTTCTAAAAATTCATGTTTTTTACGAGATCATGTAAACCTTCTAGAAGCTATTATTTTAAAAAACGGTGGAAGTAAGCTTTTCTTATTTCCAGACGCATGCACAAACTATAGAAAGTCGTTATGACGTAGAATGTGCATACTTTGTAGATTACATTTATGAAATAAAACACATTTTCTAAAAACTTGTGTTTTTTAACAAATCATGTAAACCTTCTAGAAGCTGTGATTTTAAAAAATGGGGGAAGTAAGCTTTTCTTATTTCCAAACGCATGCGCAAACTATAGAAATTCATTATGACGTAGAATGTGCATACTTTGTTGATTCCATTTATGAAATAAAACACATTTTCTAAAAACTCGTGTTTTTTAAGAAATCATGTAAACCTTCTAGAAGCTGTGATTTTAAAAAACGGGGGAAGTAAGCTTTTCTTATTTCCGGACGCATGCGCAAACTATAGAAAGTCGTTATGACGTAGAATGTGCATACTTTGTAGATTCTATTTATGAAATATAACACATTTTCTAAAAACTCGTGTTTTTTAGAAATCATATAAACCTTCTAGAAGCTGTGATTTTAAAAAACGGGGGAAGTAAGCTTTTCTTATTTCCGCACGCATGCGCAAACTATAGAAAGTCGTTATGACGTAGAATCTGCATACTTTGTTGTTTCCATTTATGAAATAAAACACATTTTCTAAAAACTCGTGTTTTTTAACAAATCATGTAAACCTTCTAGAAGCTGTGATTTTAAAAAACGGGGGAAGTAAGCTTTTCTTATTTCCAAACGCATGCGCAAACTATAGAAAGTCATTATGACGTAGAATGTGCACACTTTGTTGATTCCATTTATGAAATAAAACACATTTTCTAAAAACTTGTGTTTTTTAAGAAATCATGTAAACCTTCTAGAAGTTGTGATTTTAAAAAACGGTGTAAGTAAGCTTTTCTTATTTCTGGACGCATGCGCAAACTATAGAAAGTCCTTATGACGTAGAATGTGCATACTTTGTAGATTCCATTTATGAAATAAAACACATTTTCTAAAAACTCATGTTTTTTACAAAATCATGTAAACCTTCTAGAAGTTATTATTTTAAAAAACGGTGGAAGTAACATTTTCTTATTTCCGGACGCATGCGCAAACTATAGAAAGTCGTTATGACGTAGAATGTCCATACTTTGTTGATTCCGTTTATGAAATAAAACACATTTTCTAAAAACTCGTGTTTTTTAACAAATCATGTAAACCTTCTAGAAGCTGTGATTTTAAAAAACGGGGGAAGTAAGCTTTTCTTATTTCCAAATGCATGCGCAAACTATAGAAAGTCGTTATGACGTAGAATGTGCATACTTTGTTGATTCCATTTATGAAATAAAACACATTTTCTAAAAACTCTTGTTTTTTAAGAAATCATGTAAACCTTCTAGAAGCTGTGATTTTAAAAAATGGGGGAAGTAAGATTTTCTTATTTCCAAACGCATGAGCAAACTATAGAAAGTCGTTATGACGTAGAATGTGCATACTTTGTTGATTCCATTTATGAAATAAAACACATTTTCTAAAAACTCGTGTTTTTTAAGAAATCATGTAAACCTTCTAGAAGCTGTGATTTTAATAAACGGGGGAAGTAATCTTTTCTTATTTCCGGATGCATGCGCAAACTATAGAAAGTCGTTATGATGTAGAATTTGCATACTTTGTAGATTCCATTTATGAAATAAAACACATTTTCTAAAAACTCGTGTTTTTTACGAAATCATGTAAACCTTCAAGAAGCTGTGATTTTAAAAAATGGTGGAAGTAAGCTTTTCTTATTTCCAAACGCATGCGCAAACTATAGAAAGTCGTTATGACGTAGAATGTGAATACTTTGTTGATTCCGTTTATGAAATAGAACACATTTTCTAAAAACTCGTGTTTTTTACGAAATCATGTAAACCTTCTAGAAGCTGTGATTTTAAAAAACGGGGGAAGTAAGATTTTCTTATTTCCGGACGCATGCGCAAACTATAGAAATTCATTATGAGGTAGAATGTGCATACATTGTTGATTCCATTTATGAAATAAAACACATTTTCTAAAAACTCGTGTTTTTTACGAAATCATGTAAACCTTCTAGAAGCTGTGATTTTAAAAAATGGGGGAAGTAAGCTTTTCTTATTTCCAAATGCCTTCGCAAACTATAGAAAGTCGTTATGACGTAGAATGTGCATACTTTGTTGATTCCATTTATGAAATAAAACACATTTTCTAAAAATCGTGTTTTTTAAGAAATCATGTAAACCTTCTAGAAGCTGTGATTTTAAAAAACGGGGGAAGTAAGCTTTTCTTATTTCCGGACGCATCCGCAAACTATAGAAAGTCGTTATGACGTAGAATGTGCATACTTTCTCGATTCCATTTATGAAATAAAACACATTTTAAGAAAACTTATGTTTTTTACGAAATCATGTAAACCTTCTCGAAGCTGTGATTTTGAAAAATGGGTGAAGTAAGCTTTTCTTATTTCCGGACGCATGCGAAAACTATAGAAAGTCGTTATGACGTAGAATGTGCATACTTTGTTGATTCCATTTATGAAATAAAACACATTTTCTAAAAACTCGTGTTTTTTAAGAAATCATGTAAACCTTCTAGAAGCTGTGATTTTCAAAAACATGGGAAGTAAGCTTTTCTTATTTCCGGACGCATGCGCAAACTATAGAAAGTCCTTATGACGTAGAATGTGCATACTTTGTCGGTTCCATTGATGAAATAAAACACATTTTCTAAAAACTCGTGTTTTTTAAGAAATTATGTAAACCTTGTAGAAGCTGTGATTTTAAAAAATGGGGGAAGTAAGCTTTTCTTATTTCCGGATGCATGCGCAAACTATATAAAGTCGTTATGATGTAGAATGTGCATACTTTGTAGTTTCCATTTATGAAATAAACACATTTTCTAAAAACTCATGTTTTTTAAGAAATCATGTAAACCTTCTAAAAGCTGTGATTTTAAGAAACGGGGGAAGTAAGCTTTTCTTATTTCCAAACGCATGCGCAAACTATAGAAAGTCGTTATGACGTAGAATGTGCATACTTTGTTGATTCCATTTATGAAATAAAACACATTTTCTAAAAACTCGTGTTTTTTAAGAAATCATGTAAACCTTCTAGAAGCTGTGATTTTAAAAAACGGGGGAAGTAAGCTTTTCTTATTTCCGGACGCATGCGCAAACTATAGAAAGTCGTTATGAGGTAGAAAGTGAATACTTTGTTGATTCCATTTATGAAATAAAACACATTTTCTAAAAACTCGTGTTTTTTAAGAAATCATGTAAACCTTCTAGAAGCTGTGATTTTAAAAAATGGGGGAAGTAAGCTTTTCTTATTTCCGGACGCATGTGCAAACAATAGAAAGTCGTTATGACGTAGAATGTGCATACTTTCATTATTCCATTTATGAAATAAAACACATTTTCTGAAAACTCGTGTTTTTTACGAAATCATGTAAACCTTATAGAAGCTGTGATTTTAAAAAACGGGGGAAGTAAGCTTTTCTTATTTCCGGACACATGCGCAAACTATAGAAAGTCCTTATGACGTAGAATGTGCATACTTTGTCGATTCCATTGATGAAATAAAACACATTTTCTAAAAACTCGTGTTTTTTAAGAAATTATGTAAACCTTGTAGAAGCTGGGATTTTAAAAAATTGGGGAAGTAAGCTTTTCTTTTTTCCGGACGCATGCGCAAACTATAGAAAGTCGTTATGATGTAGAATGTGCATACTTCGCAGTTTCCATTTATGAAATAAAACACATTTTCTAAAAACTCGTGTTTTTTAAGAAATCATGTAAACCTTCTAAAAGCTGTGATTTTAAGAAACGGGGGAAGTAAGCTTTTCTTATTTCCAAACGCAGCCGCAAACTATAGAAAGTCGTTATGACGTAGAATGTGCATACTTTGTTGATTCCATTTATGAAATAAAACACATTTTCTAAAAACTCGTGTTTTTTAAGAAATCATGTAAACCTTCTGGAAGCTGTGATTTTAAAAAACGGGGGAAGTAAGCTTTTCTTATTTCCAAACGCATGCGCAAACTATAGAAAGTCGTTATGACGTAGAATGTGCATACTTTGTTGATTCCATTTATGAAATAAAACACATTTTGTAAAAACTCATGTAAACCTTCTAGAAGCTGTGATTTTAAAAAATGGGGGAAGTAAGCTTTTCTTATTTCCGGACGCATGCGCAAACTATAAAAAGTTGTTATGACGTAGAATGTGCATACTTTGTCGATTCCATTTATGAAATAAAACACATTTTCTTAAAACTCGTGTTTTTTACGGAATCATGTAAACCTTCTAGAAGCTGTGATTTTAAAAAACGGGGGAAGTAAGCTTTTCTTATTTCCGGACGCATGCGCAAACTATAGAAAGTCGTTATGACGTAGAATGTGCATACTTCGTTGATTTCATTTCTGAAATAAAACACATTTTCTAAAAACTTTTGTTTCTTAAGAAATCATGTAAACCTTCTAGAAGCTGTGATTTTAAAAAACGAGGGAAGTAAGCTTTTCTTATTTCCAAACGCATGCGCAAACTATAGAAAGTCATTATGACGTAGAATGTGCATTCTTTGTTGATTCCATTTATGAAATAAAACACATTTTCTAAAAACTCGTGTTTTTTAAGAAATTATGTAAACCTTGTAAAAGCTGTGAATTTAAAAAACGGGGGAAGTAAGCGTTTCTTATTTCCGGACGCATGTTCAAGCTATAGAAAGTCGTTATGATGTAGAATGTGCATACTTTGTAGATTCCATTTATGAAATAAAGCACATTTTCTAAAAACTCGTATTTTTTACGAAATCATGTAAACCTTCTAGAAGCTGTGATTTTAAAAAACGGTGGAAATAAGCTTTTCTTATTTCCGGACGAATGCGCAAACTATAGAAATTCGTTATGACGTAGAATGTGCATACTTTGTCGATTCCATTGATGAAATAAAACACATTTTCTAAAAACTCGTGTTTTGTAAGAAATCATGTAAACCTTCTAGAAGCTGTGATTTTAAAAAACAGTGGAAGTAAGCTTTTCTTATTTCTGGACGCATTCGCAAAATATAGAAAGTCGTTATGACGTAGAATGTGCATACTTTGTTGATTCGATTTATAAAATAAAACACATTTTCTAAAAACTCGTGTTTTTTAAGAAATCATGTAAACCTTCTAGAAGCTGTGATTTTAAAAAACGGTGGAAGTAAGCTTTTCTTATTTCCGGACGCATGCGCAAATTATAGAAAGTCCTTATGATGTAGAATGTGCATACTTTGTTGATTCCATTTATGGAATAAAAGACATTTTCTAAAAACTCATGTTTTTTACGAAATCATGTAAGCCTTCTAGAAGCTGTGATTTTAAAAAACGGGGGAAGTAAGTTTTTCTTATTTCCGAACGCATGCGCAAACTATAGAAAGTCGTTATGACATAGAATGTGCATACTTTGTTGATTCCATTTATGAAATAAAACACATTTTCTAAAAACTCGTGTTTTTTACGAAATCATGTAAACCTTCTAGAAGCTGTGATTTTAAAAAACGGGGGAAGTAAGCTTTTCTTATTTCCAAACGCATGTGCAAACTATAGAAAGTCGTTATGAGGTAGAATGTGCATACTTAGTTGATTCCATTTATGAAATAAAACACATTTTCTAAAAACTCGTGTTTTTTAAGAAATCATGTAAACCTTCTAGAAGCTGTGATTTTAAAAAATGGGGGAAGTAAGCTTTTCTTATTTCCGGACGAATGCGCAAACTATAGAAAGTCGTTATGACGTAGAATGTGCATACTTTGTAGATTCCATTTATGAAATAGAAGACATTTTCTAAAAACTCGTGTTTTTTACGAAATCATGTAAACCTTCTAGAAGCTTTGATTTTAAAAAACGGGGGAAGTAAGCTTTTCTTATTTCAGGACGCATGCGCAAACTATAGAAAGTCGTTATGACATAGAATGTGCATACTTTCTAGATTCCATTTATGAAATAAAACACATTTTCTAGAAACTCGTGTTTTTTACGAAATCATGTAAACCTTCTAGAAGCTATTATTTTAATAAGCGGTGGAAGTAAGCTTTTCTTATTTCCGTACGCATGCTCAAACTATAGAAAGTCGTTATGACGTAGAATGTGCATACTTTGTTGATTCCATTTATGAAATAAAACACATTTTCTAAAAACTCGTGTTTTTTAACAAATCATGTAAACCATCCAGAAGCCGTGATTTTAAAAAACGGGGGAAGTAAGCTTTTCTTATTTCCAAACGCATGCGCAAACTGTAGAAAGTCGTAATGACGTAGAATGTGCATACTTTGTTGATTCCATTTATGAAATAAAACACATTTTCTAAAAACCTGTGTTTTTTAAGAAATCATGTAAACCTTCTAGAAGTTGTGATTTTAAAAAACGGTGGAAGTAAGCTTTTCTTATTTCCGGACGCATGCACAAACTATAGAAAGTCCTTATGACGTAGAATGTGCATATTTTGTAGATTCCATTGATGAAATAAAACACATTTTCTAAAAACTCGTATTTTTTACGAAATCATGTAAACCTTCTAGAAGTTATTATTTTAAAAAACGGGGGAAGTAAGTTTTTCTTATTTCCGGACGCATGCGCAAACTATAGAAAGTCGTTATGACATAGAATGTGCATAATTTGTTGATTCCATTTATGAAATAAAAAACATTTTCGAAAAACTCGTGTTTTTTAACAAATCATGTAAACCTTCTAGAAGCTGTGATTTTAAAAAACGGGGGAAGTAAGGTTTTCTTATTTCCGGACGCATGCGCAAACTATAGAAAGTCGTTATGACGTAGAATGTGCATACTTTGTAGATTCCATTTATGAAATAAAACACATTTTCTAAAAACTCGTGTTTTTTACGAAATCATGTAAAGCTTCTAGAAGCTATTATTTTAAAAAACGGTGGAAGTAAGCTTTTCTTATTTTCGGACGCATGCACAAACTATAGAAAGTCGTTATGACGTACAATGTGCATACTTTGTTGATTCCCTTTATGAAATAAAACACATTTTCTAAAAACTCGTGTTTTTTAACAAATCATGTAAACCTTATAGAAGCTGTGATTTTAAAAAACGGGGGAAGTAAGCTTTTCTTATTTCCAAACGCATGCGCAAACTATAGAAAGTCGTTATGACGTAGAATGTGCATAATTTGTTGTTTCCATTTATGAAATAAAACACATTTTCCAAAAACTCGTGTTTTTTAAGAAATTATGTAAACCTTGTAAAAGCTGTGATTTTAAAAAACGGGGGAAGTAAGCTTTTTTTATTTCCGGACGCATGCGCAAACTATAGAAAGTCGTTATGACATAGAATGTGCATACTTTGTTGATTCCATTTATGAAATAAAACACATTTTCTAAAAACTCGTGTTTTTTAAGAAATCATGTAAACCTTCTAGAAGCTGTGATTTTAAAAAACGGGGGAAGTAAGCTTTTCTTATTTCCAAACGCATGCGCAAACTATAGAAAGTCATTATGACGTAGAATGTGCATACTTTGTTGATTCCATTTATGAAATAAAACACATTTTCTAAAAATTCGTGTTTTTTACGAAATCATGTAAACCTTCTAGAAGCTATTATTTTAAAAAACGGTGGAAGTAAGCTTTTCTTATTTCCGGACGCATGCGCAAACTATAGAAAGTCGTTATGACGTAGAATGTGCATAATTTGTTGTTTCCATTTATGAAATAAAACACATTTTCCAAAAACTCGTGTTTTTTAAGAAATTATGTAAACCTTGTAAAAGCTGTGATTTTAAAAAACGGGGGAAGTAAGCTTTTCTTATTTCCGAACGCATGCGCAAGCTATAGAATGTCGTTATGATGTAGAATGTGCATACTTTGTAGATTCCATTTATGAAATAAAGCACATTTTCTAAAAACTCGTGTTTTTTACGAAATCATGTAAACCTTCTAGAAGCTGTGATTTTAAAAAACGGTGGAAGTAAGCTTTTCTTATTTCCGGACGAATGCGGAAACTATAGAAATTCGTTATGACGTAGAATGTGCATACTTTGTCGATTCCATTGATGAAATAAAACACATTTTCTAAAAACTCGTGTTTTGTAAGAAATCATGTAAACCTTCTAGAAGCTGTGATTTTAAAAAACAGTGGAAGTAAGCTTTTCTTATTTCTGGACGCATTTGCAAAATATAGAAAGTCGTTATGACGTAGAATGTGCATACTTTGTTGATTCCATTTATAAAATAAAACACATTTTCAAAAAACTCGTGTTTTTTAAGAAATCATGTAAACCTTCTAGAAGCTGTGATTTTAAAAAACGGTGGAAGTAAGCTTTTCTTATTTCCGGACGCATGCGCAAACTATAGAAAGTCCTTATGACGTAGAATGTGCATACTTTGTTGAGTCCATTTATGAAATAAAACACATTTTCTAAAAACTCTTTTTTTTTACGAAATCATGTAAACCTTCTCGAAGCTGTGATTTTAAAAAACGGGGGAAGTAAGCTTTTCTTATTTCCGGACGCATGCGCAAACTATAGAAGTTCGTTATGAGGTAGAATGTGCATACTTTGTTGATTCCATTTATGAAATAAAACACATTTTCTAAAAACTCGTGTTTTTTAAGAAATCATGTAAACCTTCTAGAAGCTGTGATTTTAAAAAATAGGGGAAGTAAGCTTTTCTTATTTCCGGACGCATGCGCAAACTATAGAAAGTCGTTATGACGTAGAATGTGCATACTTTGTAGATTCCATTTATGAAATAGAAGAAATTTAATAAAAACTCGTGTTTTTTACGAAATCATGTAAACCTTCTAGAAGCTGTGATTTTAAAAAACGGGGGAAGTAAGCTTTTCTTATTTCAGGACGCATGCGCAAACTATAGAAAGTCGTTATGACGTAGAATGTGCATACTTTCTAGATTCCATTTATGAAATAAAACACATTTTCTAGAAACTCGTGTTTTTTACGAAATCATGTAAACCTTCTAGAAGCTATTATTTTAATAAATGGTGGAAGTAAGCTTTTCTTATTTGCAGATGCATGCTCAAACTATAGAAAGTCGTTATGACGTAGAATGTGCATACTTTGTTGATTCCATTTATGAAATAAAACACATTTTCTAAAAACTCGTGTTTTTAACAAATCATGTAAACCTTCTAGAAGCCGTGATTTTAAAAAACGGGGGAAGTAAGCTTTTCTTATTTCCAAACACATGCGCAAACTATAGAAAGTCGTTATGACGTAGAATGTGCATACTTTGTTGATTCCATTTATGAAATAAAACACATTTTCTAAAAACCAGTGTTTTTTAAGAAATCATGTAAACCTTCCAGAAGTTGTGATTTTAAAACACGGTGGAAGTAAGCTTTTCTTATTTCCGGACGCATGCGCAAACTATAGAAAGTCCTTATGACGTAGAATGTGCATATTTTGTAGATTCCATTTATGAAATAAAACACATTTTCTAAAAACTCATGTTTTTTACGACATCATGTAATCCTTCTAGAAGTTATTATTTTAAAAAACGGTGGAAGTAACATTTTCTTATTTCCGGACACATGCGCAAACTATAGAAAGTCGTTATGACGTAGAATGTGCATACTTTGTTGATTCCGTTTATGAAATAAAACACATTTTCTATGTAAACCTTCTAGAAGCTGTGATTTTAAAAAACGGGGGAAGTAAGCTTTTTTTATTTCCAAATGCATGCGCAAACTATAGAAAGTCGTTATGACGTAGAATGTGCATACTTTGTTGATTCCATTTATGAAACAAAACACATTTTCTAAAAACTCTTGTTTTTTAAGAAATCATGTAAACCTTCTAGAAGCTGTGATTTTAAAAAACGGGGGAAGTAAGATTTTCTTATTTCCAAAGGCATGCGCAAATTATAGAAAGTCGTTATGACGTAGAATGTGCATACTTTGTTGATTCCATTTATGAAATAAAACACAATTTCTAACAACTCGTGTTTTTTAAGAAATCATGTAAACCTTCTAGAAGCTGTGATTTTAATAAATGGGGGAAGTAAGCTTTTCTTATTTCCGGACCCATGCGCAAACTATAGAAAGTCGTTATGAGGTAGAAAGTGCATACTTTGTAGATTCCATTTATGAAATAAAACACATTTTCTAAAAACTCGTATTTTTTACGAAATCATGTAAACCTTCAAGAAGCTGTGATTTTAAAAAATGGTGGAAGTAAGCTTTTCTTATTTCCAAACGCATGCGCAAACTATAGAAAGTCGTTATGACGTAGAATGTGAATACTTTGTTGATTCCGTTTATGAAATAAAACACATTTTCCAAAAACTCGTGTTTTTTACGAAATCATGTAAACCTTATAGAAGCTGTGATTTTAAAAAACGGGGGAAGTAAGCTTTTCTTATTTCCGGACGCATGCGCAAAGTATAGAAAGTCGTTATGACGTAGAATGTGCATACTTTGTAGATTCCATTTATGAAATAAAACACATTTTCTAAAAACTCGTGTTTTTTACGAAATCATGTAAACCTTCTAGAAGCTGTGATTTTAAAAAACGGGGGAAGTAAGCTTTTCTTATTTCCGGATGCATGCGCAAACTATAGAAAGTCGTTATGACGAAGAATGTGCATACTTTGTAGATTCCATTTATGAAATAAAAAACATTTTCTAAAAACTCGTGTTTTTTACGAAATCATGTAAACCTTCTAGAAGCTATTATTTTAAAAAACGGTGGAAGTAAGCTTTTCTTATTTCGGGACGCATGCGCAAACTATAGAAAGTCGTTATGACGTAGAATGTGCATACTTTGTTGATTCCATTTATGAAATAAAAAACATTTTCGAAAAACTCGTGTTTTTTAACAAATCATTTAACCTTCTAGAAGCTGTGATTTTAAAAAATGGGGGAAGTAAGCTTTTCTTATTTCCGGACGCATGCGCAAACTATAGAAAGTCGTTATGATGTAGAATGTGCATAGTTTATAGATTCCCTTTATGAAATAAAACACATTTTCTAAAAACTCGTGTTTTTTACGAAATCATGTAAAGCTTCTAGAAGCTATTATTTTAAAAAACGGTGGAAGTAAGCTTTTCTTATTTTCGGACGCATGCGCAAACTATAGAAAGTCGTTATGACGTACAATGTGCATACTTTGTTGAATCCCTTGATGAAATAAAACACATTTTCTAAAAACTCGTGTTTTTTAACAAATCATGTAAACCTTCTAGAAGCTGTGATTTTAAAAAACGGGGGAAGTAAGCTTTTCTTATTTCCAAACGCATGCGCAAACTATAGAAAGTCGTTATGACGTAGAATGTCCATACTTTGTTGTTTCCATTTATGAAATAAAACACATTTTCTAAACACTCGTGTTTTTTAAGAAATCATGTAAACCTCCTAGAAGCTGTGATTTTAAAAAACGGGGGAAGTAAGCTTTTCTTATTTCCAAACGCATGCGCAAACTATAGAAAGTCATTATGACGTAGAATGTGCATACTTTGTTGATTCCATTTATGAAATAAAACACATTTTCTAAAAATTCGTGTTTTTTACGAAATCATGTAAACCTTCTAGAAGCTATTATTTTAAAAAACGGTGGAAGTAAGCTTTTTTTATTTCCGGACGCATGCGCAAACTATAGAAAGTTTTTATGACGTAGAATGTGCATACTTTGTAGATTCCATTTATGAAATAAAACACATTTTCTAAAAACTTGTGTTTCTTAACAAATCATGTAAACCTTCTAGAAGCTGTGATTTTAAAAAACGGGGGAAGTAAGCTTTCCTTATTTCCAAACGCATGCGCAAACTATAGAAAGTCGTTATGATTTAGAATGTGCATACTTTGTTGTTTCCATTTATGAAATAAAACACATTTTCTAAAAATTCGTGTGTTTTAAGAAATCATGTAAACCTTCTAGAAGCTGTGATTTTAAAAAACGGGGAAGTAAGCTTTTCTTATTTCCAAACGCATGCGCAAACTATAGAAATTCATTATGACGTAGAATGTGCATACTTTGTAGATTCCATTTATGAAATAAAACACATTTTCTAAAAACTCGTGTTTTTAAGAAATCATATAAACTTTCTAGAAGCTGTGATTTTAAAAAACGGGGGAAGTAAGCTTTTCTTATTTCCGGACGCATGCGCAAACTATAGAAAGTCGTTATGACGTAGAATGTGCATACTTTGTTGTTTCCATTTATGAAATAAAACACATTTTCTAAAAACTCGTGTTTTTTAAGAAATCATGTAAACCTTCTAGAAGCTGTGATTTTAAAAAACGGGGGAAGTATGCTTTTCTTATTTCCGGATGCATGCGCAAACTATAGAAAGTCGTTATGATGTACAATGTGCATACTTTGTTGATTCCCTTTATGAAATAAAACACATTTTCTAAAAACTTGTGTTTTTTAACAAATCATGTAAACCTTCTAGAATCTATGATTTTAAAAAACGGGGGAAGTAAGCTTTTCTTATTTCCAAACGCATGCGCAAACTATAGAAAGTCGTTATGACATACAATGTGCATACTTTGTTGTTTCCATTTATGAAATAAAACACATTTTCTAAAAACTCGTGTTTTTTAAGAAATCATGGAAACCTTCTAGAAGCTGTGATTTTAAAAAACGGGGGAAGTAAGCTTTTCTTATTTCGAAACGCATGCACAAACTATAGAAAGTCATTATGACGTAGAATGTGCATACTTTGTTGATTCCATTTATGAAATAAAACACATTTTCTAAAAATTCATGTTTTTTACGAAATCATGTAAACCTTCTAGAAGCTATTATTTTAAAAAACGGTGGAAGTAAGATTTTCTTATTTCCGGACGCATGCGCAAACTATAGAAAGTCGTTATGACGTAGAATGTGCATACTTTGTAGATTCCATTTATGAAATAAAACACATTTTCTAAAAACTTGTGTTTTTTAACAAATCATGTAAACCTTCTAGAAGCTGTGATTTTAAAAAACGGGGGAAGTAAGCTTTTCTTATTTCCAAACGCATGCGCAAACTATAGAAAGTCGTTATGACGTAGAATGTGCATACTTTGTTGATTCCATTTATGAAATAAAACACATTTTCTAAAAACTTGTGTTTTTTAAGAAATCATGTAAACCTTCTAGAAGTTGTGATTTTAAAAAACGGTGGAAGTAAGCTTTTCTTATTTCCGGACGCATGCGCAAACTATAGAAAGTCCTTATGACGTAGAATGTGCATACTTTGTAGATTCCATTTATGAAATAAAACACATTTTCTAAAAACTCGTGTTTTTAAGAAATCATGTAAACCTTCTAGAAGTTGTGATTTTAAAAAACGGTGGAAGTAAGCTTTTCTTATTTCCGGACGCATGCGCAAACTAGAGAAAGTCCTTATGACGTAGAATGTGCATACTTTGTAGATTCCATTTATGAAATAAAACACATTTTCTAAAAACTTGTGTTTTTTAAGAAATCATGTAAACCTTCTAGAAGTTGTGATTTTAAAAAACGGTGGAAGTAAGCTTTTCTTATTTCCGGACGCATGCGCAAACTATAGAAAGTCGTTATGACGTAGAATGTGCATACTTTGTAGATTCCATTTATGAAATAAAACACATTTTCTAAAAACTCGTGTTTTTTACGAAATCAGGTAAACCTTCTAGAAGCTATTATTTTAAAAAATGGTGGAAGTAAGCTTTTCTTATTTTTGGACGCATGCGCAAACTATAGAAAGTCGTTATGACGTACAATGTGCATACTTTGTTGATTCCCTTTATGAAATCAAACACATTTTCTAAAAACTCGTGTTTTTTAACAAATCATGTAAACCTTCTAGAAGCTGTGATTTAAAAAAACGGGGGAAGTAAGCTTTTCTTATTTCCAAACGCATGCGCAAACTATAGAAAGTTGTTATGACGTAGAATGTGCATACTTTGTTGTTTCCATTTATGAAATAAAACACATTTTCTAAAAACTCATATTTTTTAAGAAATCATGTAAACCTTCTAGAAGCTGTGATTTTAAAAAACGGGGGAAGTAAGCTTTTCTTATTTCCAAACGGATGCGCAAACTATAGAAAGTCATTATGACGTAGAATGTGCATACTTTGTTGATTCCATTTATGAAATAAAACACATTTTCTAAAAATTCGTGTTTTTTACGAAATCATGTAAACCTTCTAGAAGCTATTATTTTAAAAAACGGTGGAAGTAAGCTTTTTTTATTTCCGTACGCATGCGCAAACTATAGAAAGTCGTTATGACATAGAATGTGCATACTTTGTAGATTCCATTTATGAAATAAAACACATTTTCTAAAAACTTGTGTTTTTTAACAAATCATGTAAACCTTCTAGAAGCTGTGATTTTAAAAAACGGGGGAAGTAAGCTTTCCTTATTTCCAAACGCATGCGCAAACTATAGAAAGTCATTATGACGTAGAATGTGCATACTTTGTTGTTTCCATTTATGAAATAAAACACATTTTCTAAAAACTCGTGTGTTTTAAGAAATCATGTAAACCTTCTAGAAGCTGTGATTTTAAAAAATGGGGAAGTAAGCTTTTCTTATTTCCAGACGCATGCGCAAACTATAGAAAGTCGTTATGACGTAGAATGTGCATACTTTGTAGATTCCATTTATGAAATAAAACACATTTTCTAAAAACTCGTGTTTTTAAGAAATCATATAAACCTTCTAGAAGCTGTGATTTTAAAAAACGGGGGAAGTAAGCTTTTCTAATTTCCGCACGCATGCGAAAACTATAGAAAGTCGTTATGACGTAGAATGTGCATACTTTGTTGTTTCCATTTATGAAATAAAACACATTTTCTAAAAACTCTTTTTTTTTAAGAAATCATGTAAACCTTCTAGAAGCTGTGATTTTAAAAAATGGGGGAAGTAAGCTTTTCTTATTTCCGGACGCATGCGCAAACTATAGAAAGTCGTTATGACGTACAATGTGCATACTTTGTTGATTCCCTTTATGAAATAAAACACATTTTCTAAAAACTCATGTTTTTTAACAAATCATGTAAACCTTCTAGAAGCTGTGATTTTAAAAAACGGGGGAAGTAAGCTTTTCTTATTTCCAAACGCATGCGCAAACTATAGAAAGTCGTTATGACGTACAATGTGCATACTTTGTTGTTTCCATTTATGAAATAAAACACATTTTCTAAAAACTCGTGTTTTTTAAGAAATCATGTAAACCTTCTAGAATCTGTGATTTTAAAAAACGGGGGAAGTAAGCTTTTCTTATTTCCAAACACATGCGCAAACTATACAAAGTCATTATGACGTAGAATGTGCATACTTTGTTGATTCCATTTATGAAATAAAACACATTTTCTAAAAATTCGTGTTTTTTACGAAATCATGTAAACCTTCTAGAAGCTATTATTTTAAAAAACGGTGGAAGTAAGCTTTTCTTATTTCCGGATGCATGCGCAAACTATAGAAAGTCGTTATGACGTAGAATGTGCATACTTTGTAGATTCCATTTATGAAATAAAACACATTTTCTAAAAACTTGTGTTTTTTAACAAATCATGTAAACCTTGTAGAAGCTGTGATTTTAAAAAACGGGGGAAGTAAGCTTTTCTTATTTCCAAACGCATGCGCAAACTATAGAAAGTCGTTATGTGTTAAATTTTCAGAATTTTCTTCAATCTGATCTAGGATCTTAACTGAGAGAACAACATGTACAGCATATCTACAGCATATCAATCATGGAGACAATAATGCAAGCACACAAGAGACACAAAGATTTACTTGGGGAAAACCATAAAGGTGAAAAACCCCAATAACTTCCTCAGAGATAGATAGAGCAATGATACAACCAACCAATAGAGATAGCCATAACCTAGCAGCAATCCTCCTCCTCCATAAGTGCACCTCTCCTCCTTGAGAGCATGTGTGAGAAGTGAGTGAGTAAATAGAGTGCCTCCCGCACTCTATTTATACTTGACTTGACTTGCCTTTTTACCTAACTCATGTAGGCTCGAACTTTACCACATAACATAATGCTGAGTGGGCCGACCCCCAATAGGGTGGTCTAATAACCCTTTGACCCACATGACTTATACAGGGCCGACCCCAAATAAGGTGGTCTAATAACCCATCAAGTATAAGTTACGACACTTACAATATAAATGACGACACTTCCTTATAGAGGAATAATACCATCTCTATAGGAATACAATATACATATATGTGAAATACATTCCGAAGTTACATATACATCAACACTCCCTCTTAACTAGGAAGGTATTTCTCAGCATAGTTCTTCTAGCAGAGGTCATCTTCTCTGGATCATCGTCACTAGATAATCGTCATCGAGTCATCATCATCGTCACTGCTGCTGCTATCTCAATCAATCTCTGAATCTACTCGTCATAGGAAGTTCTACAGAGCCAGTCCTTTTTCATACTGGATGTAGGCCCACCACCTGCAGGTCTTCATCATCACTGGCCATACTGTGGAATCCTCAGGACTTATTACGTGCGTCACAAAACCTCGAAAGAGCATCCTAGGCTGTTACGAGCACACGGCTCTACCTATAGGATCTCCCAGGGCACAAATTATATGTGACCTCACCACAAAACCTCGAAAGAGAATCCCAGGACTGATTACGAGCACAAGGCTCAACCTATCGGATCTCCCAGGGCACAAATTACATGTGGTCACCACAAAACCTCGAAAGAGCATCCCAGGACTGATTACGAGCACACAGCTCAACCTATCAGATCTCCCAGGGCACAAATTACATGTGGTCATGGCAAAACCTCGAAAGAGCATCCCAGGACTGATTACGAGCACACAGCTCAACCTATCAGATCTCCCAGGGCACAAATTACATGCCATAGGACAAAACCTCGAAAGAGCATCTGCCAGATATCCCAGGGCACAAATTACATGCCATAGGCAAAACCTCGAAAGACTATCTGCAGATCTCCCAGGGCACAAATTATATGTCCTGCCAAGCAAAACCTCGAAAGAGCATTTGCCAGATGTCCCAGGGCACAAATTACATGCCATAGGCAAAACCTCGAAAGACCATCTGCAAATCTCCCAGGGCACAAATTACATGCTTATCTGCACAACCTGATCCACGGCCACAGAGTATCAAACTGATACTCACCATACATCATCCTAATGTATCCATGATCATCCTGATCATCATCACTGCAACATCCTGCTGCATGTCATCTGGAGCAACATCCTGAAGCTCGTCATCTATGATCATCCTGATCATCACTGCAACATCCTGCTGCATGTCATCTGGAGAAACATCCTGAAGCTCGTCATCTATGATCATACTGATCATCACTGCAACATCCTGCTGCATGTCATCTGGAGCAACATCTTGAAGATCGTCATCTATGATCATCCTGATCATCACTGCAACATCCTGCTGCATGATCCACCTGATCATCAATGCATCTACCTGATGCATACCAAGTATCATACATGATTCTCCTGATCATCAATGTATCCACCTGATACAAATACATGATACATATCATTATACATGATCCTCCTGATCATCAATGCATCTACCTGATGCATACCAAGTATCTACCTGATACATATCATCATACATGATCCACCTGATCATACAATGTATCCACCTGATACATATACAGATACATGGTCCAAGCATCCAACATGATGCATATACAAAATATGTACACATGATCCACCTGATCATATCCAGCATCCAACATGATGCATACATACATACATAAAATGATCCAAATGATCATATCCAAGCAGAAACCAGAACATCATCCTGATGCTCATCATCCAGCGCTTACATCCACAGCCATGTGAAGGATCCTCCTTTCAACATGCTTGGAATGGCTTTAGCAAATGTGTCCATCACTTCTTCCTCGAAGTGTCCTCGATCTGAAGAATGCCAAGCCTCTCTCTGAAGTACTCGAACTTCACCCTGGCTAGTGGCTTCGTCAGCACATCTGCAATCTGCTCGTCTGTCGCAACATACAGGAGCTTCACAGCTCCTCTCTGCACCATATCCCTGATATAGTGATATTTGATCTTTATGTGTTTCGACCTGTCATGAAACACTGGGTTCTCGGACAGCTTCACACAACTCTGGTTATCACAGAAGATACCAGTAGCCTCCAACAAGAGATCAAATAACTCAGACAGTAGCTTCCGTAGCCATACTGTCTCACAACTAGCTGAATAGGCTGCAACATACTCTGCCTCAGCTGTACTCAGTGCTACGCAGGACTGCTTCCTGCTAAACCAAGAGATCACACCTGATCCCATACTGAAGCAGCACCCAGATGTGCTCTTCCTGTCTGCAGCACTGCCAGCCCAATCTGAATCAACATAACCCTGCAGGTTAAACTTTTGATTCACCTCATACCTGAGCCCATAATCCACTGTACCCTTCAGGTACCTCAGAATATGCTTTACAGAAACTAGGTGAACACTCCTCGGATCCGTCAGGAACTGGCTCAATGTGTTCATAGCAAAGCAAATGTCTGGTCTTGTGTTCGTCAGGTACATCAAGGACCCAATCATCTGGAGATACATAGAGACATCAATCGGCTCAGATGAAGCATCACATAGAAGCTTCAGATTTGATGCCATAGGTCTGGCCATGGCCTTGCAATCCATCATCCCGAACCTCTTTGGGATCTCTACTGCATACTTCCCTTGTCCAAGGAAGATTCTATCTGCACTCTGCCACACCTCCATGCCAAAAACAAATAGTGCATCATCCCCAAGTTCTTCATCTCGAACTCGGTAGTGAGCTTCCGCTGCATGTCAGCAATCAATCTATCTTCACCATACCAAGTTCTACACATATATGATTTCCTATCATGAGTCTCAGAACCAAGTGGCTGCTCTACATAAACTTCTTCTTCAACTACACCATTCAAGGAAGTTGTCTTGAATCCATCTGGTGTATCTTCTATTTCATCACTTTTATATTTCTCAATGCTGCCATCTGCAACATGCTTGATCTGATAGTTCCATTTGGAAGTCATAGCAAACTTCCCTTCATGTCTTGGGATTACATCCCAAACATCATTCTTCATGATCGACGGATCATGGCATTTCATTTCTTCATCCCAGATCCTGGGAACTTCAATATCTTCAATATCTTCAATAGATATCTTTGTTGCTGGAACAAAATGTTGTAGTTCTTCTTTTGTAGGAGATGGCATACGATCTTTCCTACACAACAAGTTAAATTGCATGATTAGAAAACATCTCATAGTTTTCAGAACAAATTCTTACACATAAAGAAATATGCCATACAGTCATGCAATTATCTTAGCCAATGCTTCAATACAACATTTATCCATATCCCATAACTTTCTAGATGCCTTCCAATCTCTACCAGAACATTGTTAAGAGTGTGCACAACTCCCAACATGTCAGCAAAGAGGTTTCATGCTAGATAAGTAGCAATGGAATGTTGTACAGTGCCATAGGCCACTTACCCATGTATATTAGTAGTATACTGTTCATAAATGTAACTATTCTAATATGCACAATATATATCCTAAGTCTAGGAACATGAGCATATACATCATTGAACAATTTTATTTAAACAAACAAATATGCAAGAAATTAAAATACTTATCTTTGTTTGTTCGTTGGGTGGACTCCCTCTGAGTCTTCACTTTCTTGCAGGAGCTGCTGGAGTCCTAATCTGCAGTAGCTTCTTCTACACCTTTCTGTTGTGGAATGTAGAGAGATGGTCAACTCCCTCTAAGTATCTGCATCCTTGCATAAACCACTGGAGTGTACTCCCTCTTGATCTTTGCTTCCTAGATTACCTGTTCTTGAACTCATATTCATCCTTAGTATCATGATTGTGTTATCCTTGTGATCTCATAAAATCGTACATTCATTAGTATACTATTAAAACACAATAATCTCAAGCATGTATAGTCATGATCATTTCAAACAGAAATAATAAGCATTAGCATTCAAGGTTTATGTAGGATTGTTATGGTTAGTCAAATCATAAGAAACATAACATGTCTAAACTTGTAATTGCTCAAACCTATAACTCTTCAGGTTAGTTGAATCATTAATCAAGATAAGAGATACAATATGCATAAAACCTGTGATTATTCAAACCTATACCTTCATGATTCTTCTGGTTAGTCATATCATCAATTATGGTAAGAAATATAATATGCATATAGCCATGACTTATTCAAACCTATGACTTCATGAATAATCACAACAGTATAAGATCCTAACACAAGGTAGGATTCTATCTTGATATAGGAAAAAACATACCTGGATTAGTATGCTAGTTAGTTATGTCTAACATACTCACATGATGTCTTCTTGATCTTCTTCAATGACTTGAGTGTGCTAGTAACCTATATATCTCATAGGTTAGCCATTATAAAACCAAGTTATACATACCTTGTAAATGGATCTTCTGTGAGATCCATGACAATGGATGAGTCTTTATCCTCATGTCATCATGATCATGTGTTCTTGGACCAGAACATGATTTGTCTTTATTGGTGTACCTTTCATGTTAGTAAACAACATAAACCTCATACAACACCATAATGCATTAGTACAATCATAAGTGTCAACACCCTAACCAATGAATATCTTCTATCACGCATTCATAATTTTGTTAAGGTGATACGGCAAATCTAAAATCAAGATTGTACTAACCGTAATAACATGAAGACAAACATACCATAAACTTAATCATGAACAAATCTCAAAACATACCTCGATGATTCATACCTGTCGAGATCGCTTGAAATCTTCTTATGTAAGGCCTTAGCCTCATCTCCCTCTGAAACAGGAACTTCTTTACTCATGCAGATGATCAATCCATCTTCTTCTAGGATTAACCCAATCCACTTGATTTGCAAGAACTGGTCCTGGAGCTGGATATGGGTTTGTCAGAGAAACCCCAAAAATTCAAACTTTTAATTTCAAACTTTCGAAAGGATAGAAATATGCGCCTTGATGCGCTGATCAAACTGGTATATTCAGAATTTGAAAAACTGCAAAGTTTCACTCCTCAATTTTGCCTTTGAAACTTCTAGATTCACTGGACGTGACCCTGAACTGGGGTTTGATGAAGCACACTCTTTTTCCCCATCAAAATGTTTGATCCAAAGCTCTAAGCTTCTATTTTTCTGAGGAGCTTCCAGCCGTGGTCACAGATTTCAAAAATTCTCATTTTTACAGAAGCCCTAATTTTCCACTTTTCTGATCAAAGTCCCGAACTAGGGTCTAATCAAGCCCGGCCTTCTGCCCAACCAAAAAATCTGATCTTGGTCTCTAAATTTCTATTTTGATGAGTAGCATCCAGCCGTGGTCTCCGATTACAAAAATTCCAACTTTCTCCAAAGCCCTAAATTCCGGAAGCCATGAATGAAGGTACCAAAAAAATAATTCTGTTTTGACAGAAATATGTACCTGATTGTTTCTGGTGTAACTGCGAAATTTTTGATCCACAAGGTCTAAAAAAGTTTCTTGAGATAGCCTGACCTGTTAGCTTTCCATCTTGACAGGTCTGACCTCAATTGGATGTTCTGAGAGATAGTTATGCCAAATGTCGTAACGTGACCTGTTTTGGGAAAATACAGGAGAGCGAACTTGTACGGCGTGCCACGTGTCACTGTTTGACCTTCGGACTCTGAAAACGTTTTTTGAGATAGCTCGGACTGTTATATTTCCATCCTGACAGGTCTGACCTCAATTGGATTCTCTGAGAGAGAGTTATGCCAAGTGTCGCAACGTGACCTGTTTATGGGATAATACAGGAGAGCGAACTTGTACGGCGTGCCACGTGTCACTGTTTGACCTTCGGCCTCTGAAAAAATTTTCTGCGATAGTACAGTCTGTGTACTACCTGTCACTTTTCACGAAATTTCATTTGGAGCTTCCTAGCCCAAGTTATGACCTTTTTCCCAAGGTCACCTGATTTTGACTCAGATCTGAAAGAGGCAGAAACCCTATATTGTACAGATCCTAAATCACAAAGTACAACGAATTAGAGGTTGTCCTCTGGACACAAGATACCTGGAGATCTTAGCTTCGGCCTGTAACAATTTTAGATCCGAACACTTCGCCGAAACGGATTTATAGCGAAAGTGCTACGATGACTGGTTTTTGCTATATCAAGCCCTAGCATCGTAAGTACAACAAGTGTCATACATGCCATGTCATGCCTTCTTTCAGGCTAGCTCTGATACCATGTTAAATTTTCAGAATTTTCTTCAATCTGATCTAGGATCTTAACTGAGAGAACAACATGTACAGCATATCTACAGCATATCAATCATGGAGACAATAATGCAAGCACACAAGAGACACAAAGATTTACTTGGGGAAAACCATAAAGGTGAAAAACCCCAATAACTTCCTCAGAGATAGATAGAGCAATGATACAACCAACCAATAGAGATAGCCATAACCTAGCAGCAATCCTCCTCCTCCATAAGTGCGCCTCTCCTCCTTGAGAGCATGTGTGAGAAGTGAGTGAGTAAATAGAGTGCCTCCCGCACTCTATTTATACTTGACTTGACTTGCCTTTTTACCTAACTCATGTAGGCTCGAACTTTACCACATAACATAATGCTGAGTGGGCCGACCCCCAATAGGGTGGTCTAATAACCCTTTGACCCACATGACTTATACAGGGCCGACCCCAAATAAGGTGGTCTAATAACCCATCAAGTATAAGTTACGACACTTACAATATAAATGACAACACTTCCTTATAGAGGAATAATACCATCTCTATAGGAATACAATATACATATATGTGAAATACATTCCGAAGTTACATATACATCAACATTATGACGTAGAATGTGCATACTTTGTTGATTCCATTTATGAAATAAAACACATTTTCTAAAAACTCGTGTTTTTTAAGAAATCATGTAAACCTTCTAGAAGCTGTGATTTTAAAAAACGGGGGAAGTAAGCTTTTCTTATTTCCGGACGCATGCGCAAACTATAGAAAGTCGTTATGACGTAGAATGTGCATACTTTGTAGATTCCATTTATGAAATAAAACACATTTTCTAAAAACTTGTGTTTTGAAGAAATCATATAAACCTTCTAGAAGCTGTGATTTTAAAAAACGGGGGAAGTAAGCTTTTCTTATTTCTGCACGCATGCGCAAACTATAGAAAGTCGTTATGACGTAGAATGTGCATACTTTGTTGTTTCCATTTATGAAATAAAACACATTTTCTAAAAACTCGTGTTTTTTAACAAATCATGTAAACCTTCTAGAAGCTGTGATTTTAAAAAACGGGGGAAGTAAGCTTTTCTTCTTTCCAAACGCATGCGCAAACTATAGAAAGTCGTTATGACATAGAATGTACATACTTTGTTGATTCCATTTATGAAATAAAACACATTTTCTAAAAACTTGTGTTTTTTAAGAAATCATGTAAACCTTCTAGAAGTTGTGATTTTAAAAAACGGTGGAAGTAAGCTTTTCTTATTTCCAGACGCATGCGCAAACTATAGAAAGTCCTTATGACGTAGAATGTGCATACTTTGTAGATTCCATTTATGAAATAAAATACATTTTCTAAAAACTCGTGTTTTTTACGAAATCATGTAAACCTTCTAGAAGTTATTATTTTAAAAAACGGTGGAAGTAACATTTTCTTATTTCCGGACGCATGCGCAAACTATAGAAAGTCGTTATCACGTAGAATGTGCATACTTTGTTGATTTCGTTTATGAAATAAAACACATTTTCTAAAAACTTGTGTTTTTTAAACAAATCATGTAAACCTTCTAGAAGCTGTGATTTTAAAAAACAGGGGAAGTAAGCTTTTTTTATTTCCAAATGCATGCGCAAACTATAGAAAGTCGTTATGACGTAGAATGTGCATACTTTGTTGATTCCATTTATGAAATAAAACACATTTTCTAAAAATTCTTGTTTTTTAAGAAATCATGTAAACCTTCTAGAAGCTGTCATTTTAAAAAATGGGGGAAGTAAGATTTTCTTATTTCCAAACGCATGCGCAAACTATAGCAAGTCGTTATGACGTAGAATGTGCATACATTGTTGATTCCATTTATGAAATAAAACACATTTTCTAAAAACTCGTGTTTTTTAACAAATCATGTAAACCTTCTAGAAGCTGTGATTTTAAAAAACGGGGGAAGTAAGCTTTCCTTATTTCCAAACGCATGCGCAAACTATAGAAAGTCGTTATGACGTAGAATGTGCATACTTTGTTGTTTCCATTTATGAAATAAAACACATTTTCTAAAAACTCGTGTTTTTTACGAAATCATGTAAACCTTCAAGAAGCTGTGATTTTAAAAAATGGTGGAAGTAAGCTTTTCTTATTTCCAAACGCATGCGCAAACTATAGAACGTCGTTATGACGTAGAATGTGAATACTTTGTTGATTCCGTTTATGAAATAAAACACATTTTCTAAAAACTCGTGTTTTTTACGAAATCATGTAAACCTTCTAGAAGCTGTGATTTTAAAAAACGGGGGAAGTAAGGTTTTCTTATTTCCGGACGCATGCGCAAACTATAGAAATTCATTATGAGGTAGAATGTGCATACATTGTTGATTCCATTTATGAAATAAAACACATTTTCTAAAAACTCGTGTTTTTTACGAAATCATGTAAACCTTATAGAAGCTGTGATTTTAAAAAACGGGGGAAGTAAGCTTTTCTTATTTCCAAATGCATTCGCAAACTATAGAAAGTCGTTCTGACGTAGAATGTGCATACTTTGTTGATTCCATTTATGAAATAAACCACATTTTCTAAAAACTCGTGTTTTTTAAGAA
The DNA here is from genome assembly GCA_027924585.1 of Larix kaempferi. Lineage (NCBI taxonomy): Eukaryota > Viridiplantae > Streptophyta > Pinopsida > Pinales > Pinaceae > Larix > Larix kaempferi. The sequence continues at coordinate 1,190,583 of BSBM01001607.1, forward strand.
ATCATGTAAACCTTCTAGAAGCTGTGATTTTAAAAAACGGGGGAAGTAAGCTTTTCTTATTTCCGGACGCATCCGCAAACTATAGAAAGTCGTTATGACGTAGAATGTGCATACTTTCTCGATTCCATTTATGAAATAAAACACATTTTCAGAAAAGTTGTGTTTTTTACGAAATCATGTAAACCTTCTCGAAGCTGTGATTTTAAAAAATGGGGGAAGTAAGCTTTTCTTATTTCCGGACGCATGCGAAAACTATATAAATTCGTTATGACGTAGAATGTGCATACTTTGTTGATCCCATTTATGAAATAAAACACATTTTCTAAAAACTCGTGTTTTTTAACAAATCATGTAAACCTTCTAGAAGCTGTGATTTTCAAAAACAGTGGAAGTAAGATTTTCTTATTTCCGGACGCATGCGCAAACTATAGAAAGTCCTTATGACGTAGAATGTGCATACTTTGTCGATTCCATTGATGAAATAAAACACATTTTCTAAAAACTCGTGTTTTTTAAGAAATTATGTAAACCTTGTAGAAGCTGTGATTTTAAAAAATGAGGGAAGTAAGGTTTTCTTATTTCCGGACGCATGCGCAAAGTTTAGAAAGTCGTTATGATGTAGAATGTGCATACTTTGTAGTTTCCATTTATGAAATAAACACATTTTCTAAAACTCATGTTTTTTAAGAAATCATGTAAAACTTCTAAAAGCTGTGATTTTAAGAAACGGGGGAAGTAAGCTTTTCTTATTTACAAACGCATGCGCAAACTATAGAAAGTCGTTATGACATAGAATGCGCATACTTTGTTGATACCATTTATGAAATAAAACACATTTTCTAAAAACTCGTGTTTTTTAAGAAATCATGTAAACCTTCTAGAAGCTGTGATTTTAAAAAACGGGGGAAGTTAGCTTTTCTTATTTCCGGACGCATGCGCAAACTATAGAAAGTCGTTATGAGGTAGAAAGCGCATACTTTCTTGATTCCATTTATGAAATAAAACACATTTTCTAAAAACTCGTGTTTTTTAAGAAATCATGTAAACCTTCTAGAAGCTGTGATTTTAAAAAATGGGGGAAGTAAGCTTTTCTTATTTCCGGACGCATGCGCAAACAATAGAAAGTCGTTATGACGTAGAATATGCATACTTTCTCTATTCCATTTATGAAATAAAACACATTTTCTGAAAACTCGTGTTTTTTACGAAATCATGTAAACCTTCTAGAAGCTGTGATTTTAAAAAACGGGGGAAGTAAGCTTTTCTTATTTCCGGACGCATGCGCAAACTATAGAAAGTCCTTATGACGTAGAATGTGCATACTTTGTCGATTCCATTGATGAAATAAAACACATTTTCTAAAAACTCGTGTTTTTTAAGAAATTATGTAAACCTTGTAGAAGCTGGGATTTTAAAAAATTGGGGAAGTAAGCTTTTCTTATTTCCGGACGCATGCGCAAACTATAGAAAGTCGTTATGATGTAGAATGTGCATACTTTGTAGTTTCCATTTATGAAATAAAACACATTTTCTAAAAACTCGTGTTTTTTAAGAAATCATGTAAACCTTCTAAAAGCTGTGATTTTAAGAAACGGGCGAAGTAAGCTTTTCTTATTTCCAAACGCATCCGCAAACTATAGAAAGTCGTTATGACGTAGAATGTGCATACTTTGTTGATTCCATTTATGAAATAAAACACATTTTCTAAAAACTCGTGTTTTTTAAGAAATCATGTAAATCTTCTGGAAGCTGTGATTTTAAAAAACGGGGGAAGTAAGCTTTTCTTATTTCCAAACGCATGCGCAAACTATAGAAAGTCGTTATGACGTAGAATGTGCATACTTTGTTGATTCCATTTATGAAATAAAACACATTTTCTAAAAACTCATGTTTTTTAAGAAATCATGTAAACCTTCTAGAAGCTGTGATTTTAAAAAATGGGGGAAGTAAGCTTTTCTTATTTCCGGACGCATGCGCAAACTATAGAAAGTCGTTATGACGTAGAATGTGCATACTTTCTCGATTCCATTTATGAAATAAAACACATTTTCTTAAAACTCGTGTTTTTTACGGAATCATGTAAACCTTCTAGAAGTTGTGATTTTAAAAAACGGGGGAAATAAGCTTTTCTTATTTCCGGACGCAAGCGCAAACTATAGAAAGTCGTTATGACGTAGAATGTGCATACTTCGTTGATTCCATTTATTAAATAAAACACATTTTCTAAAAACTTGTGTTTCTTAAGAAATCATGTAAACATTCTAGAAGCTGTGATTTTAAAAAACGAGGGAAGTAAGCTTTTCTTATTTCCAAACGCATGCGCAAACGATAGAAAGTCATTATGACGTAGAATGTGCATTCTTTGTTGTTTCCATTTATGAAATAAAACACATTTTCTAAAAACTCGTGTTTTTGAAGAAATCATGTAAACCTTCTAGAAGCTGTGATTTTAAAAAACGGGGGAAGTAAGCTTTTCTTATTTCCGGACGCATGCGCAAACTATAGAAAGTCGTTAGGACGTAGAATGTGCATACTTTGTAGATTCCATTTATGAAATAAAACACATTTTCTAAAAACTCGTGTTTTTAAGAAATCATATAAACCTTCTAGAAGCTGTGATTTTAAAAAACGGGGGAAGTAAGCTTTTCTTATTTCCGCACACATGCACAAACTATAGAAAGTCGTTATAACGTAGAATGTGCATACTTTGTTGTTTCCATTTATGAAATAAAACACATTTTCTAAAAACTCGTGTTTTTTAACAAATCATGTAAACCTTCTAGAAGCTGTGATTTTAAAAAACGGGGGAGGTAAGATTTTCTTATTTCCAAACGCATGCGCAAACTATAGAAAGTCGTTATGACGTAGAATGTGCATACTTTGTTGATTCCATTTATGAAATAAAACACATTTTCTAAAAACTTCTGTTTTTTAAGAAATCATGTAAACCTTCTAGAAGTTGTGATTTTAAAAAACGGTGGAAGTAAGCTTTTCTTATTTCCGGACGCATGCGCAAACTATAGAAAGTCCTTATGACGTAGAATGTGCATACTTTGTAGATTCCATTTATGAAATAAAACACATTTTCTAAAAACTCGTGTTTTTTACGAAATCATGTAAACCTTCTAGAAGTTATTATTTTAAAAAACGGTGGAAGTAACATTTTCTTTTTTCCGGACGCATGCGCAAACTATAGAAAGTCGTTATGACGTAGAATGTGCATACTTTGTTGATTCCGTTTATGAAATAAAACACATTTTCTAAAAACTCGTGTTTTTTAACAAATCATGTAAACCTTCTAGAAGCTGTGATTTTAAAAAACGGGGGAAGTAAGCTTTTTTTATTTCCAAATGCATGCGCAAACTATAGAAAGTCGTTATGACGTAGAATGTGCATACTTTGTTGATTCCATTTATGAAATAAAACACATTTTCTAAAAACTCTTGTTTTTTAAGAAATCATGTAAACCTTCTAGAAGCTGTGATTTTAAAAAATGGGGGAAGTAAGATTTTCTTATTTCCAAACGCATGCGCAAACTATAGAAAGTTGTTATGACGTAGAATGTGCATACTTTGTTGATTCCATTTATGAAATAAAACACATTTTCTAAAAACTCGTGTTTTTTAAGAAATCATGTAAACCTTCTAGAAGCTGTGATTTTAATAAACAGGGGAACTAAGCTTTTCTTATTTCCGGACGCATGTGCAAACTATAGAAAGTCGATATGACATAGAATTTGCATACTTTGTAGATTCCATTTATGAAATAAAACAGATTTTCTAAAAACTCGTGTTTTTTACGAAATCATGTAAACATTCAAGAAGCTGTGATTTTAAAAAATGGTGGAAGTAAGCTTTTCTTATTTCCAAACGCATGCGCAAACTATAGAAAGTCGTTATGACGTAGAATGTGAATACTTTGTTGATTCCGTTTATGAAATAAAACACATTTTCTAAAAACTCGTGTTTTTTACGAAATCATGTAAACCTTCTAGAAGCTGTGATTTTAAAAAACGGGGGAAGTAAGCTTTTCTTATTTCCGGACGCATGCGCAAAGTATAGAAATTCGTTATGACGTAGAATGTGCATACTTTGTAGATTCCATTTATGAAATAAAACACATTTTCTAAAAATTCGTGTTTTTTACGAAATCATGTAAACCTTCTAGAAGCTGTGATTTTAAAAAACGGGGGAAGTAAGCTTTTCTTATTTCCAGACGCATGCGCAAACTATAGAAAGTCGTTATGACGTAGAATGTGCATACTTTGTAGATCCCATTTATGAAATAAAACACATTTTCTAAAAACTTGTGTTTTTTAACAAATCATGTAAACCTTCTAGAAGCTGTGATTTTAAAAAACGGGGGAAGTAAGCTTTCCTTATTTCCAAACGCATGCGCAAACTATAGAAAGTCGTTATGACGTAGAATGTGCATACTTTGTTGTTTCCATTTATGAAATAAAACACATTTTCTAAAAACTCGTGTTTTTTAAGAAATCATGTAAACCTTCTAGAAGCTGTGATTTTAAAAAACGGGGGAAGTAAGCTTTTCTTATTTCCAGACGCATGCGCAAACTATAGAAAGTCGTTATGACATAGAATGTTCATACTTTGTAGATTCCATTTATGAAATAAAACACATTTTCTAAAAACTCGTGTTTTTAAGAAATCATATAAACCTTCTAGAAGCTGTGATTTTAAAAAACGGGGGAAGTAAGCTTTTCTTATTTCCGGACGCATGCGCAAACTATAGAAAGTCGTTATGATGTAGAATGTGCATACTTTGTAGATTCCATTTATGAAATAAAGCACATTTTCTAAAAACTCGTGTTTTTTACGAAATCATGTAAACCTTCTAGAAGTTGTGATTTTAAAAAACGGTGGAAGTAAGCTTTTCTTATTTCCGGACGAATGCGCAAACTATAGAAATTCGTTATGACGTAGAATGTGCATTCTTTGTCGATTCCATTGATGAAATAAAACACATTTTCTAAAAACTCGTGTTTTGTAAGAAATCATGTAAACCTTCTAGAAGCTGTGATTTTAAAAAACAGTGGAAGTAAGCTTTTCTTATTTCTGGACGCATTCGCAAAATATAGAAAGTCGATATGACGTAGAATGTGCATACTTTGTTGATAACATTTATAAAATAAAACACATTTTCTAAAAACTGGTGTTTTTTAAGAAATCATGTAAACCTTCTAGAAGCTGTGATTTTAAAAAACGGTGGAAGTAAGCTTTTCTTATTTCCGGACGCATGCGCAAACTATAGAAAGTCCTTATGACGTAGAATGTGCATACTTTGTTGATTCCATTTATGGAATAAAACATATTTTCTAAAAACTCATGTTTTTTATGAAATCATGTAAGCCTTCTAGAAGCTGTGATTTTAAAAAACGGGGGAAGTAAGTTTTTCTTATTTCCGGACGCATGCGCAAACTATAGAAATTCGTTATGACATAGAATGTGCATACTTTGTTGATTCCATTTATGAAATAAAACACATTTTCTAAAAACTCGTGTTTTTTACGAAATCATGTAAACCTTCTAGAAGCTGTGATTTTAAAAAACAGGCGAAGTAAGCTTTTCTTATTTCCGGACGCATGCGGAAACTATAGAAAGTTGTTATAGGGTAGAATGTGCATACTTTGTTGATTCCCTTTATGAAATAAAACACATTTTCTAAAAACTCGTGTTTTTTAACAAATCATGTAAACCTTCTAGAAGCTGTGATTTTAAAAAATGGGGGAAGTAAGCTTTTCTTATTTCCAAACGCATGCGCAAACTATAGAAAGTCGTTATGACGTAGAATGTGCATACTTTGTTGATTCCATTTATGAAATAAAACACATTTTCTAAAAACTCGTGTTTTTTAAGAAATCATTTAAACCTTCTAGAAGTTGTGATTTTAAAAAACGGTGGAAGTAAGCTTTTCTTATTTCCGGACGCATGCGCAAACTATAGAAAGTCCTTATGACGTAGAATGTGCATATTTTGTAGATTCCATTTATGAAATAAAACACATTTTCTAAAAACTCGTGTTTTTTACGAAATCATGTAAACCTTCTAGAAGTTATTATTTTAAAAAACGGTGGAAGTAAAATTTTCTTATTTCCGGACGCATGCGCAAACTATAGAAAGTCGTTATGACGTAGAATGTGCATACTTTGTTGATTCCGTTTATGAAATAAAACACATTTTCTAAAAACTCGTGTTTTTTAACAAATCATGTAAACCTTCTAGGAGCTGTGATTTTAAAAAACGGGGGAAGTAAGTTTTTTTTATTTCCAAATGCATGCGCAAACTATAGAAAGTCGTTATGACGTAGAATGTGCATACTTTGTTGATTCCATTTATGAAATAAAACACATTTTCTAAAAACTCTTGTTTTTTAAGAAATCATGTAAACCTTCTAGAAGCTGTGATTTTAAAAAACGGGGGGAAGTAAGATTTTCTTATTTCCAAACGCATGCGCAAACTATAGAAAGTCGTTATGACGTAGAATGTGCATACTTTGTTGATTCCATTTATGAAATAAAACACATTTTCTTAAAACTCGTGTTTTTTAAGAAATCATGTAAACCTTCTAGAAGATGTGATTTTAATAAACGGGGGTAGTAAGCTTTTCTTATTTCCGGACGCATGCGCAAACTATAGAAAGTCGTTATGACGTAGAATGTGCATACTTTGTAGATTCCATTTATGAAATAAAACACATTTTCTAAAAACTCGTATTTTTTACGAAATCATGTAAACCTTCAAGAAGCTGTGATTTTAAAAAATGGTGGAAGTAAGCTTTTCTTATTTCCAAACGCATGCGCAAACTATAGAAAGTCGTTATGACGTAGAATGTGAATACTTTGTTGATTCCGTTTATGAAATAAAACACATTTTCTAAAAACTTGTGTTTTTTACGAAATCATGTAAACCTTCTAGAAGCTGTGATTTTAAAAAACGGGGGAAGTAAGCTTTTCTTATTTCAGGACGCATGCGCAAAGTATAGAAAGTCGTTATGACGTAGAATGTGCATACTTTGTAGATTCCATTTATGAAATAAAACACATTTTCTAAAAACTCGTGTTTTTTACGAAATCATGTAAACCTTCTAGAAGCTGTGATTTCAAAAAACGGGGAAAGTAAGCTTTTCTTATTTCCGGATGCATGCGCAAACTATAGAAAGTCGTTATGACAAAGAATGTGCATACTTTGTAGATTCCATTTATGAAATAAAAAACATTTTCTAAAAACTCGTGTTTTTTACGAAATCATGTAAACCTTCTAGAAGCTATTATTTTAAAAAACGCTGGAAGTAAGCTTTTCTTATTTCCGGACGCATGCGCAAACTATAGAAAGTCGTTATGACGTAGAATTTGCATACTTTGTTGATTCCATTTATGAAATAAAAAACATTTTATAAAAACTCGTGTTTTTTAACAAATCATGTAAACCTTCTAGAAGCTGTGATTTTAAAAAACAGGGGAAGTAAGCTTTTCTTATTTCCGGACGCATGCGAAAACTATAGAAAGTCGTTATGACGTAGAATGTGCATACTTTGTTGATTCCATTTATGAAATAAAACACATTTTCTAAAAACTTGTGTTTTTTAAGAAATCATGTAAACCTTCTAGAAGTTGTGATTTTAAAAAACGGTGGAAGTAAGCTTTTCTTATTTTCGGACGCATGCGCAAACTATAGAAAGTTGTTATGATGTACAATGTGCATACTTTGTTGATTACCTTTATGAAATAAAACACATTTTCTAAAAACTCGTGCTTTTTAACAAATCATGTAAACATTCTAGAAGCTCTGATTTTAAAAAACGGGGGAAGTAAGCTTTTCTTATTTCCAAACGCATGCGCAAACTATAGAAAGTCGTTATGACGTAGAATGTGCATACTTTGTTGTTTCCATTTATTAAATAAAACAAATTTTCTAAAAACTCGTGTTTTTTAAGAAATCATGTAAACCTTCTAGAAGCTGTGATTTTAAGAAACGGGGGAAGTAAGCTTTTCTTATTTCCAAACGCATGCGCAAACTATAGAAAGTCCTTATGACGTAGAATGTGCATACTTTGTTGATTCCATTTATGAAATAAAACACATTTTCTAAAAATTCGTGTTTTTTTACGAAATCATGTAAACCTTCTAGAAGCTATTATTTTAAAAAACGGTGGAAGTAAGCTTTTTTTATTTCCGGACGCATGCGCAAACTATAGAAAGTCGTTATGACGTAGAATGTGCATAATTTGTAGATTCCATTTATGAAATAAAACACATTTTCTAAAAATTTGTGTTTTTTAACAAATCATGTAAACCTTCTAGAAGCTGTGATTTTAAAAAACGGGGGAAGTAAGCTTTCCTTATTTCCAAACGCATGCGCAAACTATAGAAAGTCGTTATGACGTAGAATGTGGATACTTTGTTGTTTCCATTTATGAAATAAAACACATTTTCTAAAAACTCGTGTGTTTTAAGAAATTATGTAAACCTTCTAGAAGCTGTGATTTTAAAAAACGGGGAAGTAAGCTTTTCTTATTTCCGGATGCATGCGCAAACTATAGAAAGTCGTTATGACGTAGAATGTGCATACTTTGTAGATTCCATTTATGAAATAAAACACATTTTCTAAAAACTCGTGTTTTTAAGAAATCATATAAACCTTCTAGAAGCTGTGATTTTAAAAAACGGGGGAAGTAAGCTTTTCTTATTTCCGCACGCATGCGCAAACTATAGAAAGTCGTTATGACGTAGAATGTGCATACTTTGTTGTTTCCATTTATGAAATAAAACACATTTTCTAAAAACTCGTGTTTTTTAAGAAATCATGTAAACCTTCTAGAAGTTGTGATTTTAAAAAACGGGGGAAGTAAGCTTTTCTTATTTCCGGACGCATGCGCAAACTATAGAAAGTCGTTATGACGTACAATGTGCATACTTTGTTGATTCCCTTTAAGAAATAAAACACATTTTCTAAAAACTCGTGTTTTTTTAGAAATAATGTAAACCTTCTAGAAGCAGTGATTTTAAAAAACGGGGGAAGTAAGCTTTTCTTATTTCCAAACGCATGCGCAAACTATAGAAAGTCGTTATGACGTACAATGTGCATACTTTGTTGTTTCCATTTATGAAATAAAACACATTTTCTAAAAACTCGTGTTTTTTAAGAAATCATGTAAACCTTCTAGAAGCTGTGATTTTAAAAAACGGGGGAAGTAAGCTTTTCTTATTTCCAAACGCATGCTCAAACTATAGAAAGTCATTATGACGTAGAATGTGCATACTTTGTTGATTCCATTTATGAAATAAAACACATTTTCTAAAAATTCGTGTTTTTTACGAAATCATGTAAACCTTCTAGAAGCTATTATTTTAAAAAACGGTGGAAGTAAGCTTTTCTTATTTCCGGACGCATGCGCAAAC